>CM074438.1:1858022-2533022 GCA_037101425.1 Elopichthys bambusa
CTAGTTACCAGCAAGGACTAGCCAACCTATGCTAACTAGCCGAACTTAACACGAAAAACAAACATTATTTTTGTAGTTCTGTTTGGGTGACGCTAGAAATGACGCAGATCACCTTCAAGAAACGCTGCAAACGACGAAACCGAAATCCTTTTTCAGACAGTCAATATTTCTGCCAAAAGAAATCAAGACTTAAAACCTCTAATATTCTGTCTGAAGTATTACACCACATGTGCGTAACACAGCGTTAAACCAACACTCTACCGTTATAGAAGGATCATGGGGCTTCGCTGAAGAGAGCCAGTGTAAGCAACAGTATCTAGCAGAGGTTTTCTTCATTACAACAGGAACATGTTTCCTGGATGTGTGATTGAGAACAGACTCACAGAGACGTTCGGTCCAGTCCAAACTAAATCCAGCTCCATCTGGACTAAACATCAGTGCGCTCAGGCCTGGAACTCATTCAGCTCAAGCAAACATTCATCATGCTGATAAACAATGTGACAGAAGAGGGGAAAAAGAAACACCAGTCCAGCTCGACCGGACCATATTGCAAACACAATCGAACAGGAACGGCGCACAACATCCGACTGAAGGAGGGCGAACAGAGACCCTCGGCACACGTGCTTTCAAGGTTTCTGGGTTTTAATACTAACAGAAAACTTTGAAATGCAACAAGGGACGTCTTAAACAAATAAATGTCAGTTAAAACAATATTTGGAAAGAATAAAATTCTTAAACACGTGTGCAAGAGAAACTGGTGTGAGTAATTCTGTTCAGATAGTTGGTGTTGAGCGAGTTTAATGTTCAGAGTCACTGTAATACCGTGTCCTAACCATCGCGAAGCGATACGAACTAAGCGACAAATAGTTTGTCCGCAACACGGTCAATCAAAAATCACAGCCAATCAGAAGAGCGCGTGGGCGGAGTCTCTCGGCAAGCTCCAACGGTATTCGCAACGAAATGGACGTACATAATTAAATTCATGAATATTACACCATTTTAACATTATTAAATACATACTGAGTTACTGAAACAATCTTTGTCATAGAATACAGTTCTTGTTAGCTTTCATTTATTTTGAAGATCTGAGATGAATTAGCCAGTGTTGCTTTCAGTAAAAGACACACAAAATGATATTCAAACTCACATTAGACGCTTTTAACATTAAAACAATACCTGAGATGATCACGTTGTTGCTCAGTCGCAGACGGTTTAGAAACTGTTTCTGAAACAGAATCATCGCGTGTCGCCGTCGCGGACAAAAACTCGGATTAACATGGAAAAGGTACCTTTTGTCGAGTGTCACGTCGCGTCTCGTCTGTTTAGGACACGGTGAAAGTCTGATTCTTGAAGAGTGAAATGCACGCTTTCACAATATTAACCTGACAGATCCACCAATCACGTGAGCTAACGGACCAATGATGGGGGAGTAACATCAGGAAACCTGTTTGAAAACAGCCATTATTGCAATAGCGCTAGGGTTAAAACACTGTAATACTTTAAAACAATCATGTTATAGAACAGTAATGTGAATAATTAACCAAAGAGTCATATACATTATTTATACCCTAATGCAGTCATAAATGTAAGATTTTGAATTGTAAATTTCTATTCTGAATTACAGTTTTAACAAACTTAAGGTGATGCATATTTGCATAAATGAAACATAAATGTACTCAAAAATATATATATATATCATGGCAGCTTATTAATAATTTCTACCTGATTTTATTTAAAATACTCAAATGTATTTATTCAAATTGCTTCAAATCTGTTTATCGTGAAAACAATTAAATTAATTTAGTTAAAAAGTATGAAGCTGTGGAACACGCAATATTCAGTTTTAGATTTAGATATTATATTTACCGATGATAAATATATTAAAGTTTATTAGTACCCGTTTTATGCATGACAGACAAATGTGCATCACATTACGTTTTAAAATGGCGTAATCCAAATGGATGGAAATTTTATATGCAATTCAAATATATAAAACTTAAAATCAAGCACATTCTCTAACCAGTTTAATTGAGTTAAATGTATTAAATCACTGAAGCATAAAACATCAAATTCATTATTGCAATGTATACACAAAATAAATAAAATTGGACTGCATAAAATCCTGCTATTTTCCTAATATTAACTGCTCTTTGCAGTGGATGATGCTTTAAAAAGGCCAAGAACCATTAAAGTATCATAACAGCATCCATACATACATCCATAACCCTCACTGATTATTGCTCACTGATTATCTTCCTCTCCAGAAGACTTGAAATAACGTTCTTTTTGGAGCTTGATAGTATAAAATCATCCAGTTCGGTGTGGAAAACAGCAGCTCGGAAACACAGAAAGCATCAAGGTATAATGATGATGTGAGTGTGCTACGAGCGTGTGAGCAGGCCCAGATTGAGCAGGATGGAGCCGAGGTTGATGTTGAGGAAGGCTTGAGAGCGGTCAGCGGTTCTGTGCATCTCCTGCAGCAACAAATGCAGCGACGACACTTCAAACAGACGCTTGTTCTTCCTGCAACCACAAACACACAACAGAATCACAGCTGAACCTCCCGATACACACATGACCTACAGCTGATCCCTCTTTAACTGGACCGACAGGAAGAAGGTTTTCCAGTGAAGTCACTGCACTCTTGAGATCTTCTGACACTGTTTAGAAAAACCAAACTAAACTAACGAGTCGCTGTTCCCTTGTAGAATCAACCAACATGATGGCTGATTGGATCAGTACTAACTTTCAATCTTTAGATCCCCAAATATGACCATCCTCATGCGAGGGACCCCCATCCTAAAATCTAAAAGGCAGCTATATATTCTCATGTATAAAGATATAATGTGAAAAAAGAATAAATATGTGCAAAATATTTCGTTTCTGTTACGTTACATCATTGCATTTTCTTTTCTACTCAATATAGTACTGTACTGTTAGATGTGTTTTTACTTAAATACAATTTTATTTTTATTCATGTATTTATTTGAATCACATTTATTTAAATCAATTATTTATTTATTTTAATATTTTATTTATTCTCGTTTAAATTAGTTATTTGAATCAAATGTGATTTATTTTATTAATTTTTTATTTTAATCAAATGTATTTATTTAATTAGTTTCATCTTAGTTTTATTTATTGTATTCAAATATATCAATTCATTAGTTATTAGAATCAAATGTGATTTATTCAATCAGTTTTACTCAAATGCATTCATTTATTTAGTTAATTTTATTGTCATTTATTATTTATAGTAAAAATATTTATTTAATGAATTTGAATCAAATGTATTTATTTCTTAGTTACTTAAATCAAATGTGATTTATTTTAATCATTTTTTATTTTAATCAAATATATTTATTCAGTTAGTTATTTAATTGGTTTAATCTTATTCTTATTTTTATTTAAATATGTTTTATATTTAATTTATTTTATTAAAATGTATTCATTTATTAGTTATTTAAATCAAATGTGATTTTTTTTATCATGTTTTATTTATAATTAAATGTATTTATTTAGTTAGTTAATTGGTTGAATCTTTTTTATTTTATTTATTCCTTTAAACATTTTTTATATTTATTTTATTAAAATTAATTTTTATTAATAATTAGTTACTTGAATCAAATGTAATTGATTTTAATCATTTTTTATTTGAATCAAATGTATTTAGTTTCATCTTATTTTTATTTATTACATTTTTAATTTATTGCATTCAAATATATTAATTTATTAGTTATTTAAATCAAATGTGATTTTTTTATCATGTTTTATTTATAATTAAATGTATTTATTTAGTTAGTTAATTGGTTGAATCTTTTTTTTATTTATTCCTTTAAACATTTTTTATATTTATTTTATTAAAATTATTTTTTATTAATAATTAGTTACTTGAATCAAATGTATTTAGTTTCATCTTATTTTTATTTATTACATTTTTAATTTATTGCATTCAAATATATTAATTTATTAATTATTTGAATCAAATGTGATTTATATTAATAAAATGTATTGTTTAATTTTTTAAATATTTTTTAAATTTATTTTATTAAAATGTTTTAAATGTATGATTTATTTTAATCATTTGTATTTATAATCAAATGTATTTATTTAGTTAATTGATTTAACCTATTTATTTATTGTAATAATTATTTATTTATTTGATTCAAATGTATTAATTTCTTAGTTATTTTAATCAAATGTGATTTATTTTATTCATTTTTTATTTATAATTAAATGTATTTAATTAATTAATTATTTAAATATATATTTTTTATATTTATTTTATTAAATTCATTAATTAATTTATTAGTTTATTTGTATTATTTATTTATTGCTACACAATTTTTCTCTGAACGTTTGTCCCTTGTGGCCCTGTGGGTCCCTGGATCCCAATTTGAAAACCCCCGAGTTAGAGGAGGGAAGTGTGAGAGACTAACCGGACACTGGAGAGCTTCTGGAGGAGCATGAGCATCTTCTCCATCAGCGGCGGCTCCAGACGAGGGTTACGGAGGAACAGCGAGGCGCAGCGGAAGAAATCTTCTGTGCTGCACTGATCCAGAAAAGCCGACAGCATCCCTGATGGACAGAGGAACATTAGTCTGTGATTCTCATCGTGGAAAAGTGATTCTCGAGTGGATTTATGGCTTTGAATCGTGTGTGTGAAACGCTGCTGTATTCCACAAAAAACTTGGTTGTGTTAGTTCGCTTCCGCTGTCTCTTACAGGTCTAACGCGAGTCTGTTAAAGTCTTTTGTCTGAGCTGATTTAGGAGCTGCACATGGACACATGGAGCACATTAAAGCGGACGGCAGAGCTTCGACCAGACAACCGCAGCTGACCTCAGACGTGACCTCCCGCTCCACCCTTCACACGTTCCCATAATTATCCTCCTGTAAAGCTCCCTAATTGCCAGGCCAGCTCACTGTAAAGCGCTCGGCGCTGCGCTGCACACGTCTGTTCAGTGTCACCGCGCAAGAAAGTGAAAGGCACATTCCTGGCCCGTCTCGTAAACGCGCTCGCTTTAACGACTCACGAGTGTTTCTCACCAACTCACAGTCCAGCACGGCTGAGAATGTGCAACACCACATCAAAATCACATCAGTGACCTGATACGTGTACACCGCCATTACACTGATGGGAATTTAATTCAACCCATTACTGAACCACAAAGACCATGATTGAATTAAATAAAGCATGCGCTGGTTTACTGACCCGCAGGATCGCTTGGGGTCCGTGGAAAAGTTTAAGAAATAAGATTAAACTAAAATAGATTTGATTAAATAAATAAATAAAAAATAAAAAAAACTATATAAAAATCATAAAATTTTATTCAAATAATACAAAGAAAAAACTAAATAAAACATTTGATTGATATTATTTAAATAATGTAAAAAGTTATGTTTTTACTTTAATTTATTTAAATAAATTCAATTTGATTTAAATAATATTTTTTATAAATAATTAAAAATATATTAATTATGTATATATATATATATATACACAGATATAACTTGATATATATAATATAATATATAATATTTATAAATAATAATTAAAATAAATCATTTTAAAATAAATAGACAAACAAATTAATTTGTTTTCAATGAATAATAAATAAATAAACGGTTATTTAAATAAATAAAAATACTTAAATGCATTTGATTAAAATAAATTAAAATAATACAATTCGATTTAAATAGTAATAAATTAACAAATTTGATTAAAATAAATAATTAGATTAAAACAAATGAAAACAAAATTTGATTAAATTAAAAAAAATATTAAATGAATGAATTGATAAAATAATAAATAAATAATTAAATAATTATTTATTATAAAGGAAATAAAAATTAATCATTTAAATAATTAATTAAAAATTAAATAGACTGAAACAAATAAATTAACAGTTTTTTTTTCCAATAAATAATAAATCAACATTTATTTAAATAAATAAAAATACTTAAATACATAAATTAATTTGATTTAAATAAGTAATAAATTAATAAATTTGATTAAAATGAATAAATAGATTAAAACAAATGAAAACAATCTGATTAAATGAAATAAAACATAATTAAATAAATTAATTGATTAAAAATAAACAATAAAACAGAACATCTAATAGTACAGTATAGTAAGTTTTCACAGTACTAACTGGGTCTTTTTACATAAAAATATTTAATTGTCTTTTCAATTTTAGGATGTAGGATTATACCCTCGCTTGAGGATGATCATATTTGGGGGTCCGTGGCATCTGAAAGATTCAAAACCGTGTTTTTGGGCTAAACGATCACCAGTGCTTTGACTCTCCTAACAGCTACAGCAGATTCACATGACAGACATCACACAACAGCATCTGAATGGCGAGTGACAAGTAAGGTTCCTCACGTGATTCTGAGCTCATCTGTAGCAGGACATCTATGGACGGAGCCAGCAGGCCGGGACTGCCACCTCTAAGCAGAGCCAGAACCGCCGGCAGAGCCCGGTATTCCAGGAAGAGCGTCTGTCCTTCATCGGTCCGCACCGCACAGGACACAACGTCTACAGCCTGAGCCAGAACGTCCACTAGAGGACAGAGAGAAGAAGAAAAACAACGTCAGTTCAGGAAGGGAGAAATAATGCAACATCAACACCATTACTGAACGAAACTGAATCAACATTGAACGGACTCGAGCTGCTTGAAACTGAATTCAACTCGTTTCATTATGAACTTTACGCAGTTATTGAACTGAATCGACATATTCGTCTTTTTAGAGCTGCTTTACAGCTGCATTTCTCTCATATTTGATGAAGTTTGAATAATTGATTGTTATTTTCCTGTTTTGAAACAATCTGCATCATATAAAGCGCTGTAGAAATAAAGCTGACTTGAAACGATATGCTACATGCAAATAATAAAATAGTAGTTCATATTTAGCACTGCAATTTCAAGGAATCTTTATTTACGTTTGTACGATAAATTGTATTAATCTAAACTGAATCAACACTGAAAAGAAATTAGGCTGAATAATGACAATGGCTAAATAAATCAATTTGATTAAATTAAAAAATATATAATAAAAGTTGGTTTAAATAAATAACTAAAAATATTTGATTAAAATTATTAAAATAAATATGAATAAAAATACATGTTTTTATTTAAATTATTTAAATAAATAAATAAAATCTGATTTAATTAAATAAAGCATTTAGTTAAAAATATTTGAATAAATAAAAATAAATAAATAAATACATGTTTTATTTATATTAAATAAATAAATTTAATTTGATTTAATTAAATAACTAAAAGCATTTAATTAAAAACATTTAAATAAATAAAAATAAATAAATAAAAGATTTTGTTTAAATTATTGAAATAAATAAATTCAATTTGATTTAATTAAATAACTAAAAGCATTTAATTAAAAATATTTAAATAAATACAAATAAATAAATACGTGTTTTATTTATATTATTTAAATAAATAAATTCAATTTGATTTAATTAAATAACTAAAAGCATTTAATTAAAAATATTTAAATGAATAAATTCAATTTAATTTAATTAAATAAAGCATTTAATTAAAAATATTTAAATAAATAAAAATAAATAAATAAATACATGTTTTATTTATATTATTTAAATAAATAACTTCAAATTTCATTAAATAACTAAAAGCATTTAATTAAAAATATTTAAATAAATAAAAATAAATAAATAAATACATGTTTATTAAACAATATTTGATTAAAATTACTTGAATAAATAAAAATAATTAAATAAAAGATTTTGTTTAAATTATTGAAATAACTTCAATTTGATTTAAATAACTAAACACATTTCATTAAAATGATTTAAATAAATAAATACATGTTTTTATTTAAATAAATGAATTCAACTTGATTTAAATAAGTAAAATAAACAGACTGAAACCAATGAACAAAATTTAATTTCAATAAATAAAAATAACTAAATAAACATTTGATTTAAATAAATAACTAAATATGGTAACACTTTACAATAAAATTCATTAGTTACCATGAACTAATAATGAACAGCATTTATTAATCTTTGTTAATGTTAATTTCAACATTTACTAATACATTATTAAAATCTTGTTAACATTACTTAATGCACTGTGAATACTTAATGCAGATTAGTAAATACAGTAACAAATGTATTTCTCATGGTTAATTCACGTTAGTTAATACATTAACTGATGTTTAACTAATGAACCTTATTGTAAAGTGTTACCATAAATACTTTAAAATTGCACAGCAGAATTAGAATTGGTCTCATATTTGCATTATTGATTGTGTTATTTCATGTTTATTCCTGTGAAGCTGCTTTAAAACAATCTCTCGCTGTAGAAATAAAGCAGACTTGACTTAATTTGACTTAAATCGCCACTCGATGTTCAGTGACCTGAAGCAAACCCCTGATGAATATTATCACGTTACAAGAATGAAGTGAATCCAAACTGCTAAACGAGTGCTGGAGCATCATCCCAGAAGTCAGTGAAGGAGCGTGTGTTGTTCTCAGCGTGACGACAGCTCTGCTCAGCTTCACTCGCAGCACAACAAATAACGGCTCAAACTCGTCATGAGTGTTAAAGAGCCCAGAAACCAGAGCCGTGAGACACAGATGACCGCCTCAAACACACTCATCCTCACTCAACACAAACACAAACACAAACACAAACACAGGAGAAGGCAGAAAAACAACCACTCCATCACGCACTTCTCCGTCCCTGTAGGATTACTGGTTAGTGATTCAATGTAATACAGGGATTCTGCAACATCCTCCAACGTCCAACATACATTTACTGGAGATGCAAAATGACTTAAGATGATGTAAGTCTTGTTTAGTCAGAAAAATTCAAAGGGAAGGTTTTGTGTACCCCACTGACAAATACTTTAAGACCTTAATTTATGGAAGGGTGAATTAAGACCTTTTTAAGACCCGCAGAAACCCTGTAATAGAGATCAGACTAATGTTATTGAGAGGTTTTAGACATCAATGCAGCTCGGGCAATTTATACTGACTAAAGGAATGTTCATGACTTCAACATGTTATTGATTTCCATGAAGTATCTCCAGGTTTTCCATGACTTTCTGTGTCAGGAATAAACTATTTATTAATGGGAAACTGGCTTTCTGTGGCAAATAAAGTATGAGATGAACTGCAGATGCGTGTGCAACACTGCCACCTGCTGCAGATACAGTGAAAGAGCAGAATGTGAATTTGAGCAGAGACCTCATTTATAAAGACATGCACAGAAAGATCCTCCTGCATGAATCATTTATAAAACGTCTTTACACATGGTATTTTTTTATATTTATATATATTAATATATAATAAATTCATATTTTTATATATACATACATATACAGTAGTGCCCAAAAGTGATGTCCAGCCTAGGAAATATTATTAAATACTTTTTTTTTTTTTTTTTTTTCATACAGAGAAATTATGAACAGATGCAAAAACAAGAGAGAACCAATGAAATATTAATAACTGATTATGTTGTAGTCGTTGTTCTGTGCATTTGTTTGCATAGTAAAATAAAACCGTTCTTCCCTCATATTTAAAAAACATTCAATATTTTCCTCATATTTTGATGGTTTAATTGGACTTGTAGGGTCATTAAAAACAAATATCGGACATAACTTCTGGCCACTACTGTGTGTGTGAGTGCGTGTACATTAAAACAGATATCGGACATTAAAAATCTTCTGACTGGTAGTGTGTGTGTATATATATATATATATATATATATACTCCAGTCTTCAGTGTCACATGATCCTTCAGAAATCATTCTAATATGATGATCTTCTGCTCAAGAAACATTTATTGTGTACAACTGTACAGAATATTTGTGTACAATACTTTTTTTTCAGGATTCATTGATGAATAAAAGGTTCAAAAGAACAGCATTTATTTGAAATATCATCTTTTGTAACATTATAAATGTCTTTACTGTCACTTTTGATTGATTTAATGCATCCTTGCTGAATAAAAGTATTAATTTCTTTCATTTCTTTTCAAAAAAATAAAAAAAAAAAATTCTTACTGAACCCAAACTTTTGAACGGTAGTGTATAATGTTACAAAAACTTTGTATTTCAGATAAATGCTGTTCTTTTGAACTTTCTATTCATCAAAGAATCCTGAAAAAAAAAAAAATAATTCAACTTGATAATAATCATAAATGTTTCTTGAGCATCAAATCATCATATTAGAATGATTTCTGAAGGATCATGTGACACTAAAGACTGGAGTAATGATGCTGAAAATTCAGCTTTTGATCACAGGAATAAATTACTTCATAAAATATATTCAAACAGAAAACAGCTATTTTAAATTGTAATAATATTTCATAATATTACTGTTTTTACTGTATTTTTAACTAAATAAATGCAGCCTTGGTGAGCAAAAGAGACTTCTTTTAAAAACATTAAAAATCTTACCGATTCCAAGCTTCTGACTGGTAGTGTGTATGTTCAATATGTTTTTAATGTCCGATATTTGTTTTAATGTACATACTCACTCATACACACACACACACACTAATTAATTAATTTAAGTGACAATTATCACACTGCAGTTGCTTATTTGCGCATATGATATTAATGCATATTGTGATTGTCTATTTATCTCAACATTTTAATAAACAGTGTTAGATTATTTCATTACTTGCGCACAATTACTAAGCATAAAAATATCCTAAGATTAATAACTTCTTTAGAAGTTTTGTTAGTTCATGTTAACGAATGGAACCTTATTGTAAAGTGTCAATGGAAAAAAAATATTATTTTTGCACAATATGAAAAGACAATAGGCACCGCATGATAATTACAGTCCTATTATGATTCTTGACCATTAGACTAATTTACTAATAATAATTTAGACTAATAATAATAATACATATGTGTGTTATTAACAAAATATTAAGACATGGTTGACCTTGACTGATGGTTTTGATGATGATGAGGCTGCACAGGAAGCGCGTGTGAAGACAGGAGCTCTTAAACAGCGGACAGGCCCGCGGGCGAGCCGGGTCACATGATCCACGAGACACCTCCTCACCCAGCCTTCTCAGCGTGGAGGTCAGGACGGTGTGCTGCAAGACAGAGAGTGAGATGTGGCATCAAAACACACGCTACTGCAGGCCGCTTTCGCACTGCCTGAATGAAATAAAACAGCTAGCATATCAGGAAACGTGGAATTTGGTGCAAAACTTCAGACAAAGCTAGTTCTTGGACATGCAGCAGATGAAAAAAGTGTAAAACTTATGATTTAAGCAGCTTCCTTTGAACTAAAGCATATGGAAACACACTGAACTGAACAGTTCATTTTGCCATTTGCTGATAATGTAAGATGCTATGGTACTGTGATGAGACGCGGGGTGTGTCTGTACCTGTGATCTGCGCTCCAGAAGCAGCAGGCAGCAGTAGACGCAGCGGAGCAGAGACAGCAGCAGTGACGGCTCCATCGCAGGGGTCTGATGAAGCTGCTCCACCAGCACAGGCAGCGCCTGACAACACAACATGAGAATAATGACAGCCGCTTCAAAACATAATAACCTTTGTTAATGTTCATGTTAGAACAACTTTTGATTTTTTAAATTCATTAGTAAATGTTGAGACTAACATTAAAGGGTTAGTTCACCCAAAACTGAAATTTCTGTCATTAATTACTCACCCTCATGTCGTTCCACACCCGTAAGACCTTCGTTCATCTTCAGGACACAAATTAAGATATTTTTGATGAAATCTGATGGCTCACTGAGGCCTCCATTGACAGCAAGATAATTAACACTTTCAGTGCCCAGAAAGCTACTAAAGACATATTTTAAACAGTCCATGTGACTACAGTGGTTCAATCTTAATGTTACGAGAATACTTTTTGTGCGCCAAAAAAACTAAATAACTTTATTCAACAATATCTAGTGATGGGCGATTTCAAAACACTGCTTCATGAAGCTTTACGAATCTTTTGTTTCGAATCAGTGGTTCAGAGCAGCAAAGTCACGTGATTTCAGTAAACGAGGCTTCAAGTGTTTAGAAATTTCAATGGTTCACCACTGGGGGGTGCGTGACTTTGGCAGTTTGATACGCGCTCTGAACCACTGATTCGAAACAAAAGATTTGTGAAGCTTCATGAAACTTTTGAAATCGCCTATGACTAGATATTGTTGAATAAAGTTGTTATTTTTTACAAAAAGTATTCTCGTCGCTTTATAATATTAAGGTTGAACCACTGTAGTCACATGAACTGTTTGAAATGTGTTTAGTAGCTTTCTGGGCATTGAAAAAGGAAATCTTGCTGTCAATGGAGGCCTCACTGAGCCATCGGATTTCATCAAAAATATCTTAATTTGTGTCCTGAAGATGAATGAAGGTCTTACGGGTGTGGAACGACATGAGGGTGAGTAATTAATGACAGAGTTTTCATTTTTGGGTGAACTAATGCTTTAAGATTAATAACTCCTGTAGTATTGTTCATTGTTAGCTACATTAGTTAAAATGAACTAATAAATGTTAACAAATGAAACCTTATTGTAAAGTGTTACAGATTCATTTTCATTATGCAAAATAAAAAAAACTGTGAAATGTGATCTGGACATGTTTTCATGAAGTCTTTTAACAGCAAAGCTCAGTGCAAGTCCGTAATAAAACACGCCTGACAAACCTTGGCACATCTCTCAAGCAGGGAAGGGCGTAGTGTGGCGTACGGCTCACATCCGGTGAGGTTCGACCCGTCTCTGACCTCTACGAGCTGACCGTCCACGACCCAATCCAACAGAACCGCCAGCAGCTTCACTGAGGGGCCGTGAACGCCGGCCTGATGTCAGACAAACACACAAAACAAAAATATGACAACGTTCCCATTAAGTTATGGAAAATGTTTTCTTGTTTAAGCGAAGGTTAGCAAAAACATTAATGGCTCGTTTCATTTTATAATTTTACAAACATCATGGGAACATTTAGTTTTGAATATGGTCGATGTCTTGCTCTGGAGGTGGGCATATGCAATTGTTTTTGCCCGTGTGACGTCACAGATCCTGCAATATCGAAACCAACTGTTTTTGGAGCTTGGTTAAATAAATACTTTGTTTATAATGAGGAGGACGTTTTAAGCTATGAGACTTGCAGGATGTTTTAATGGTACGAAGACCTCTTATATGACAAGGCAAATTTACGCTACGTCATTAAATCAAACCCATGACAGTGAACTGAGAACAGACACGTCGATGGTTTGCGTTTGACTTACCTTGCCTGCTGCTTTATTTGATGGAGGATTTTCTGGTTTGCAGACTTTGGGAACGGCAGTTTCTCGGCCCCTATGTGTCGTGAAGGACTCGTACTTTCTCTGTGAAAACAAAAACACAGGTTTATTTTAGCGATGGTGAAGCTTTGAGCTCATGCAAACACAGAGAAATGTGACAGAGAAGAGGAGCTTTCTAGAGTTCACTTGTTTTTCACTTGAAATTGTGATAAATTGTTATTTTCAGAATTGTCTGATGAATAGAAAGTTCAAAAGAACAGCATTTATTTAAAATAGAAATCTTTTGTAACATTATAAATGTCTTTACTGTCATTTTTGATCAATTTAGAGGATTAGTTCACTTCAGAATTAAAATTTCCTGATAATTTACTCACCCCCATGTCATTCAAGATGTCTTTCTTTCTTCAATCGAAAAGAAATTAAGGTTTTTTAAGGAAAACATTCCAGGATTTTTCTCCATATAGTGGACTTCACTGGGGTTCAACAGGTTGAAGGTCCAAATCAGTTTCATCTTCAAAGAGCTCTACATGATCCCAGACGAGGAATAAGAGTCTTATCTAGAGAAACCATCGGCCATTTTCTAAAGAAAATAAAATGTATATACTTTTTAACCACAAATGCTCGTCTTGCACTGCTCTGCGATGCGTCACGCATTACGTAATCATGTTGGAAAGGTCACGTGTGATCCTGGAATGTTTTCCTCAAAAACCTTGATTTCTTTTCGACTGAAGAAAGAAAGACAAACATCTTGGATGACATGGGGGTGAGTAAATTATCAGGAAATTTTAATTCTGAAGTGAACTAATCCTTTAATGCATCCTTGGTGAATAAAAATATATGAATTTCTCTTTCCACAAAAATATGAAGCAGCAAAAACTGTTTTCAACATTAATAATCATAAAAACGTGCTTGTCACGTACCTGCAGGTTCTCCAGCCGAGCTTGAACTTTCCGAGACTGACATTCCAACTTCCTGTTCTGCTCACTGACCTCATTAAGCTGCACAAACAAACTCTTGTTACTCATCATGAGAGACAGAAACAAACACACGTGCAGCACAGACCGCAGCACTGTAACATCAACACTGCGGAGCGCTACATACAGTATACACGGTGTGATGATGACAGACACCAGATTTATCTCGCACTACAAAAGATTTATAATGTTACAAAAGATATATATATATATATATATATATATATATATATACTGTGTATATATTTGTTTTATGCACCTGTTTCTTCATAGAATCATTTAATTCCTTCATGGAATCAAAACTGGACTTCATCCTCTTGTTCTCTTTGGTCTTCTGCTTCAGAGCAGCTTCCAGCTCATTTGTCTCTTGCTGATATTGCTGTAGAAAAAAACAAAACAAACATATTTGGAATTAGTCTCATATTTGATGATCATTTATTCTGTTATTTGTTATGGAATGCTACTGTGAAGCTGCATTGAAACGATCTGTATTGCATAAAGCGCTGTAGAAATAAATTTTGCTTGGCTTGACTGTGATGCGAGACCTGCTGCAGCGATTGGACGCGTCTGAGCACTTCCTCCTCCACTGCTTTGAGTCTGTGAACGCTGCGCTGGTGCTGCATTAGTGTGTTTTCTCTCTGCTGGAGCTCACGCTCTCGCTCACACAATTCTGCCGCCCACACCTGCTGACTGAGCCGCTCCGCCTGCACACACACACACACAAGTCATATTTATAACATAAGTCCAAATTATAACTTGAAAAGTCATAATTAAGCAAAAAAAGTTAAAAATTATGACATACTAAGTCATATTTATGAAATAAAGTCGGAATTATGATGAAAAAAGTAAATTATGATTATACTAGGTCATATTTAAGGGGAAAAAGTCATAATTATAATGTAAAAATCAAAATGATAACTTAAGAAGTCATAATTATAACATAAAACCAGACACAACCACATATTAAGTCGACACTTTGACAAAATATCTCATAATTTGGACTTTTTGTCATAATTATGATGTAAAAAGATAAAAATTATGACTTGTGTCTTTGACTATATGCTTAAGTATATCATCATTTTGATTTTTTTTGTCAGTTATGACGTAAAAGTCCAAATTAAAACTTAAAAAGTAATAATTAGTAGAAATTATGAAATACAAAGTCATACTTATGAAATAAAGTCGTAATTATGACGAAAAAAGTAAAAAATTATTACTTAATAAGTCATAATTATGACAAAGGTCGACATTTTGTGACATACTGAGTTTAAATTTTGACAAAAAATTAAATAAAAAGTCATTATTGTGACATAGAAAGTCATCATTTTAAGTTTTCTATCATAATCTGAACTTTATGTCGTATGACGTAAAAAGTCAAAATTATGACTTATGCCATAAGTATGTCATAACTGACTTTTTATGTCATAATTATGATTTACCAAAGCTTCTCCTGATCTGTGATGTCATTAGCTGTCCTGTCAACACAAGTTCTGATATAAACACACACAACATCCAACAAAAAGTGAACTCTGAGCGAATAAACGCTTTTTTTTTTTTTTTAATATGTCTATATATTTGTTTTCAGTAGTAGCTATTTTAATACATCAATTTAAACTAAATAAAATGGGAAATGTAAAACAAAAATGCTTTGGCAACTAGGTGAAATAAAAGAGTAACACGTAACATTTAGTTTAGTTAATTATAATAACCCAGATTGACACACAGGTCATTTCACACTTCTTCTACATGCAGATATGAATGAACATTACCTGCAGCTTCTCATAAATGTGCAGCATCTCCTGATACACGTGAACGGCTGCCGCTGCGCCGCTGCTCGGGCTCGGGGTTTCTTCCATGACGTCCTTCCCTCTGCCGTTCAACACAGAGGAACTTGATGAACGGGCCAGATTTGATGGCAAGGTCACATCTGGAAAGGCACAAATGAGCATGATTCAGTATTACATAAAGATGACTCTCTGAGCTCCGTCAGATTTGATTCTTTATGCCGTGTGACCTGTCTCTGTGCATAATACGTTCGTTTCTTCGGGAGAATCATCTTCAGCACTGTCAGGTCTCCTGGAACATAAGAAGAAAGGTAAATTCATTGCAATAATAATAATAATAATAGTAATAACAATTCAAGCAGATCATATTTGACCCCTGACCTTCGAGTCCTGTAAATCTCTCTGAGGGCTTTCTTATAATCTCTCATCTCTCTGCGCGTCTGACTCCTCACTGCAGAAACACATGAAACACACACTGCTGAGGGATTCAACGGGTAACGTGCAACAGGTAAGAAGATCCACTTCATCATTTCACTCACCTCGACCTCCATCATCAGCTGACGGCAGTGCAAATGTGTCTGGAACCTGCGTTAGTTTGGGTTATTTTTAAGATAAAATAATAACAATAATAATCAAGGATCCTAACGAGAAAAACTATAAAAACACAAAGTTCCTAATAACACTATCATGACTCTCAACAGAATAAAACACTCATTTAAGGATTGTAAACTTTAATATCTCATTTGTATGGAAGCCCATTTCTGCCAAATTAGAAAAAAAAAAACATGCTTTTGTAAATCATAATCAATTATGACATAAAACGTTGGTATGACATACTAAGACCAAGTCATATTTATGAGATGAAAAGTCATAATTACGACACAAAAGTCTAAGTTATTCATTAAAAAGTCATGCAAAAAACTTGAAATTGACAAGTCATAATTATGAGTTGAAATTATGACATACTAAGTCATTTATGAGATGAAAATCAAAAGTATGACTTAAAAAGTCATATTTATAACATAAGTCCAAATTATAACTTGAAAAGTCATAATTAAGCAAAAAACGTAAAGAATTATGACATACTAAGTCATATTTATGAAATAAAGTCGGAATTATGATGAAAAAAGTAAATTATGATTATACTAGGTCATATTTAAGGGGAAAAAGTCATAATTATAATGTAAAAATCAAAATGATAACTTAAGAAGTCATATTTATAACATAAAAGCAGACACAACCACATATTAAGTCGAAACTTTGACAAAATATCTCATAATTTGGACTTTTTGTCATAATTATAATGTAAAAAGATAAAAATTATGACTTGTATCTTGATAATTGTCATGACTATATGCTATAAGTATGTCATCATTTTGATATTTTTGTCAGTTATGACGTAAAAGTCCAAATTAAAACTTAAAAAGTAATAATTAGTAGAAATTATGAAATACAAAGTCATATTTATGAAATAAAGTCGTAATTATGACGAAAAAAGTAAAAAATTATTACTTAATAAGTCATAATTATGACAAAAGTCGACATTTTGTGACATACTGAGTTTAAATTTTGACAAAAAATTAAATAAAAAGTCATTATTGTGACATAGAAAGTCATCATTTTAAGTTTTCTATCATAATCTGAACTTTATGTCGTATGACGTAAAAAGTCAAAATTATGACTTATGCCATAAGTATGTCATAACTGACTTTTTATGTCATAATTATGATTTACCAAAGCTTCTCCTGATCTGTGATGTCATTAGCTGTCCTGTCAACACAAGTTCTGATATAAACACACACAACATCCAACAAAAAGTGAACTCTGAGCGAATAAACGCTTTTTTTTTTTTTTTAATATGTCTATATATTTGTTTTCAGTAGTAGCTATTTTAATACATCAATTTAAACTAAATAAAATGGGAAATGTAAAACAAAAATGCTTTGGCAACTAGGTGAAATAAAAGAGTAACACGTAACATTTAGTTTAGTTAATTATAATAACCCAGATTGACACACAGGTCATTTCACACTTCTTCTACATGCAGATATGAATGAACATTACCTGCAGCTTCTCATAAATGTGCAGCATCTCCTGATACACGTGAACGGCTGCCGCTGCGCCGCTGCTCGGGCTCGGGGTTTCTTCCATGACGTCCTTCCCTCTGCCGTTCAACACAGAGGAACTTGATGAACGGGCCAGATTTGATGGCAAGGTCACATCTGGAAAGGCACAAATGAGCATGATTCAGTATTACATAAAGATGACTCTCTGAGCTCCGTCAGATTTGATTCTTTATGCCGTGTGACCTGTCTCTGTGCATAATACGTTCGTTTCTTCGGGAGAATCATCTTCAGCACTGTCAGGTCTCCTGGAACATAAGAAGAAAGGTAAATTCATTGCAATAATAATAATAATAATAGTAATAACAATTCAAGCAGATCATATTTGACCCCTGACCTTCGAGTCCTGTAAATCTCTCTGAGGGCTTTCTTATAATCTCTCATCTCTCTGCGCGTCTGACTCCTCACTGCAGAAACACATGAAACACACACTGCTGAGGGATTCAACGGGTAACGTGCAACAGGTAAGAAGATCCACTTCATCATTTCACTCACCTCGACCTCCATCATCAGCTGACGGCAGTGCAAATGTGTCTGGAACCTGCGTTAGTTTGGGTTATTTTTAAGATAAAATAATAACAATAATAATCAAGGATCCTAACGAGAAAAACTATAAAAACACAAAGTTCCTAATAACACTATCATGACTCTCAACAGAATAAAACACTCATTTAAGGATTGTAAACTTTAATATCTCATTTGTATGGAAGCCCATTTCTGCCAAATTAGAAAAAAAAAAACATGCTTTTGTAAATCATAATCAATTATGACATAAAACGTTGGTATGACATACTAAGACCAAGTCATATTTATGAGATGAAAAGTCATAATTACGACACAAAAGTCTAAGTTATTCATTAAAAAGTCATGCAAAAAACTTGAAATTGACAAGTCATAATTATGAGTTGAAATTATGACATACTAAGTCATTTATGAGATGAAAATCAAAAGTATGACTTAAAAAGTCATATTTATAACATAAGTCCAAATTATAACTTGAAAAGTCATAATTAAGCAAAAAACGTAAAGAATTATGACATACTAAGTCATATTTATGAAATAAAGTCGGAATTATGATGAAAAAAGTAAATTATGATTATACTAGGTCATATTTAAGGGGAAAAAGTCATAATTATAATGTAAAAATCAAAATGATAACTTAAGAAGTCATATTTATAACATAAAAGCAGACACAACCACATATTAAGTCGAAACTTTGACAAAATATCTCATAATTTGGACTTTTTGTCATAATTATAATGTAAAAAGATAAAAATTATGACTTGTATCTTGATAATTGTCATGACTATATGCTATAAGTATGTCATCATTTTGATATTTTTGTCAGTTATGACGTAAAAGTCCAAATTAAAACTTAAAAAGTAATAATTAGTAGAAATTATGAAATACAAAGTCATATTTATGAAATAAAGTCGTAATTATGACGAAAAAAGTAAAAAATTATTACTTAATAAGTCATAATTATGACAAAGGTCGACATTTTGTGACATACTGAGTTTAAATTTTGACAAAAAATTAAATAAAAAGTCATTATTGTGACATAGAAAGTCATCATTTTAAGTTTTCTATCATAATCTGAACTTTATGTCGTATGACGTAAAAAGTAAAAATTATGACTTATGCCATAAGTATGTCATAACTGACTTTTTATGTCATAATTATGATTTACCAAAGCTTCTCCTGATCTGTGATGTCATTAGCTGTCCTGTCAACACAAGTTCTGATATAAACACACACAACATCCAACAAAAAGTGAACTCTGAGCGAATAAACGCTTTTTTATTCACTGGATCTCACCTGATTTCGCCTCTGCAAATATTTCTGTTTTAATAACTCGATTCTTTCATCGAGATCAGAATCAGATTCGTTACTCATGTTCTTTCAAAACAGCCGCCGCACGTCTCCAAAAACACTCACAGCAGCCACCGGAAGTGAACGCGCCACACAGAGTCAAAATAAAAGTCACGAGTTCCTGCAGGCGATGCTTCGTGTATTTACACAACGACCCTAAAAAAATTAGTAAACTATGATTTGATATATATATATATTGAATAACAACCTTGACACACACACACAACAGTAAATGTGTTTATAATCTTATTTATTCAAAGATTACATCATCTCGTTTCTCCAGACGCATATTCTGAAATAACCCAAGACCTTTACATATATGGAACAAAAATAAATGTCATTGTGCAAATGATTTCAACAAGTTTTTTTTTTTTTTTTTTTTCAAATAATGGCTTGGTTATGCCAAAGCTCTCATCTTCAAACATCTATATATCATTGTTCTAACATTAATATTGTTTCAGTGTGACCTCTGACACAGGTTATTAGCCGCTTTACTTCTTCTTTACTAACTCTGACACGCGACTTTGACAGTCTGTGAAGGTTTGTGTGAAGGAAACAGCCAGTTCTGGAGTCTTAAACTTGACAGCAAACCGCCATAATACAGCATCTCCCTCTGTGGGAAATATAAACACATGTAAAGTCAAGTCAGCTTTATTTCTACAGAGCTTTATACAATACAGATCATTTCCAAGCAGCTTCACAGTAATAAACAGGAAAATAACAGAATCAATGACGCAAACTTGATCAAATATGAGACTAATTCTGCTGTGAAGTAGCTCTAAAATGACAACAATGTCATTATTTAGCTCAAGTTTTGTTCTCATCTGATCGGTCAGTGCATTCAAATCAATAATATACTGAATATTAAGTGTCTTTTAAACTTTTAAAGAACTAACAAAAAAGACCAACAGGTTTTTTAAAGATGTTATTGTAAATATTTAGTAGTTTGTATACCTGAAGAGTCAGCAGCTGTCATGGTCTTGTTTTCAGCGCACACTGCTGTCAGTTTTATATCTGTGTGGAGTGATATAAAGATGTGCATTTTGGCAGTATTTGAGCTGGTATTCACTGCAAGCAGAACAACCTACCATGACCAGCGGATGGACAGACCAGGATACAACTTTCCCTTCAAAGATTTGACTGCTTCCTCAAAATCTTCATCTGAATAAGAAAAAGTAATTAAATCAAGTAAATATGTCATTGAAGTAACAGTTGCAGGTTGAGAGAGTTAAGTGTAAGAGCAATAACAATAGTGATGCTTGCCTTAGCAGTGCAACGAAGTATGTAAAAAATGGTTCCAGCTGTTTATTTTTCTTACCGTCATCCTCATCGCTTAAGTATCCCAGCTGGTTTCTGTAACAGAAGAACGTGCGAGGAAGCATCAGTCTGGCCGCCAGTTCAGCTTGTTCTGCTGTCGGCTTACGCTCAAACAAGATCTCAACATCAGCGTCACACTGGTCCTGGATGCTCTTTCCTTCTCATTGAGAAAACATTGAGACACATTTAGATGAGAATAATGATATTGTTTTATTGATATAATGATTTAAATAATCATTAACAAAAATAGGTCAATGTGCTACTTACTTAACCAGACTTAAACAGAACAGTCGATCCATACATTTAGAAATGAAAACATTTCTGTTTGGCATGGTAATGGGTATGACTTTGTTAATATGTTTGGTCTTGGTGGAATAGATCTGCTACGCTGCTGCTGCTGTTATTGCTGCTGCTGTTATTGCTGTTACTGTTATTGCTGCTGCTGTTATTGCTGTTACTGTTATTGCTGCTGCTGTTATTGCTGCTGCTGTTATTGCTGTTACTGTTATTGCTGCTGCTGTTATTGCTGCTGCTGTTATTGCTGCTGCTGTTATTGCTGTTACTGTTATTGCTGCTGCTGTTATTGCTGCTGCTGTTATTGCTGTTACTGTTATTGCTGCTGCTGTTATTGCTGCTGCTGTTATTGCTGTTACTGTTATTGCTGCTGCTGTTATTGCTGTTACTGTTATTGCTGCTGCTGTTAATGCTGCTGCTGTTATTGCTGTTACTGTTATTGCTGCTGCTGTTATTGCTGCCGCTGTTATCACTGCTGTTATTGCTGTTACTGTTATTGCTGCTGCTGTTATTGCTGTTACTGTTATTGCTGCTGCTGTTATTGCTGCTGCTGTTATTGCTGTTACTGTTATTGCTGCTGCTGTTATTGCTGCTGCTGCTGTTATCGCTGCTGTTATTGCTGATACTGTTATTGCTGCCGCTGTTATCGCTGCTGTTATTGCTGTTACTGTTATTGCTGATATTGTTATTGCTGCTGCTGTTATTGCTGATACTGTTATTGCTGCTGCTGTTATTGCTGTTACTGTTATTGCTGCTGCTGTTATTGCTGCTGCTGTTATTGCTGCTGTTACTGTTATTGCTGCTGCTGTTATTGCTGTTACTGTTATTGCTGCTGCTGCTGTTATTGCTGCTGCTGCTATCGCTGCTGTTATTGTTGTTACTGTTATTGCTGCCGCTGTTATCACTGCTGTTATTGTTGTTACTGTTATTGCTGCCGCTGTTATCACTGCTGTTATTGCTGTTACTGTTATTGCTGCTGCTGTTATTGTTGTTACTGTTATTGCTGCCGCTGTTATCACTGCTGTTATTGCTGTTACTGTTATTGCTGCTGCTGTTATTGCTGTTACTGTTATTGCTGCTGCTGCTGTTATTGCTGCTGTTACTGTTATTGCTGCTGCTGTTATTGCTGTTACTGTTATTGCTGCCGCTGTTATTGCTGTTACTGTTATTGCTGCTGCTGTTATTGCTGCTGCTGTTATTGCTGTTACTGTTATTGCTGCCGCTGTTATTGCTGTTACTGTTATTGCTGCTGCTGTTATTGCTGCTGCTGTTATTGCTGCTGTTACTGTTATTGCTGCTGCTGTTATTGCTGTTACTGTTATTGCTGCTGCTGCTGTTATTGCTGCTGCTGTTATTGCTGTTACTGTTATTGCTGCTGCTGTTATTGCTGCTGCTGTTATTGCTGTTACTGTTATTGCTGCTGCTGTTATCGCTGCTGTTATTGCTGTTACTGTTATTGCTGCTGCTGTTATCGCTGCTGTTATTGCTGTTACTGTTATCGCTGCTGTTATTGCTGTTACTGTTATTGCTGCTGCTGTTATCGCTGCTGTTATTGCTGTTACTGTTATTGCTGCTGTTATTGCTGTTACTGTTATTGCTGTTGCTGTTATTGCTGCTGCTGTTAATGCTGCTGCTATTGCTGTTATTGCTGCTGCTGTTATTGCTGTTACTGTTATTGCTGCTGCTGTTATTGCTGCTGCTGTTATTGCTGTTACTGTTATTGCTGCTGTATTTGAAGGTTGAGCATTGAGCTCATTAGCTACTGATCCAGCAGGAACCAATCAGCTGTGCCCTATAGAGAGTCAAGTCAAGTCACCTTTATTTATATAGTGCTTTTTACAATGCAGATTGTGTCAAAGCAGCTTTACAGTGATAACTGGTATATAATTTTGGCTGCACAGCAGCTCTTAAAGAAAATGGTGTCAATGCAGGCAGATGCAAAGCACTGTTCAATATCAAATGTCAAGTGTCCCCAACTAAGCAAGCCAAAGGCAACAGAGGCAAGGAACCCAAACTCCAACAGTGATGTGATTGCAAGCAGATTGAGTTCAACAATTCAACTGCCTGCACCATCAAGAGCTTCATGACAGAACTGTGAATAGGGTAAACGTACCTATTAAGCTCAAGTACCCATTAAGCACACTACCATCTTTGAGCTCAGATTATAAAAAGAACAAATAATGTATTATTCTACTTGATGTCTTAACCAATTGACGTGTTTGTTACAACATACCTCCTGTAATTTCAAGAAAATCAGACCATTGCACACTGAGATATGGGTATCCATGTGTTCACGCTTTCTGGCGGCCATTTGAAAGCTGTCTGAAAACTTTCACTAGAAGAGGAGTCCCTTAAATGTGCATTTTTAAGTTGGTTAAGCTATTATTTTGGTAAGTATAACTACTTACTGCCAAATTAAGACATTAATGTTTAGACTTGCATTGCATATTATAACCTGGAACCTGAATGTGGGAAATAATTACAGTTAAATCCAAAAGATAGTTTTAGCAACATAGCGCAGATGCTACAGAACATAGTTAGCTTACTAGCTGTATAAGATTGTATGTACAGACATGCATGTACAGTGCATGCTGGAAGGCCTGCCAAGAGAGCATTACAATAGTCCAGTCTAGATAGAACAAGAGCTTGGACAAGAATTTGTGTGGTAAGCTCCGATAGGAAGGGTCTAATCTTCCTAATGTTGTATAGAGCAAATCTGCAGGACCGGGCCGTTGTAGCGATGTGATCTGTGAAGCTTAAATCATCATCCATCACCACTCCAAGGTTTCTGGCCGTCCTGGAAGGAGTTATGGTTGACAACCCAAGTTGAATGGAAAGGTTATGATGAAGTGGTGGGTTGGCACCGACCACAAGTAGTTCTGTTTTTGCAAGGTTAAGTTGAAGGTGGTGGTCCTTCATCCAGGCAGAAATGGCTGTCAGGCAGGCTGCGATGCGACCAGCAACCGTCGGATCATCTGGTTGGAATGAGAGGTAGAGTTGTGTGTCATCAGCACAACAGTGATAGGAAAAACCATGTTTCTGAATGACAGATCCTAGTGATGACATGTAGATGGAGAAGAGAAGTGGTCCAAGCACTGAGCCCTGAGGTACCCCAGTAGCAAGATGATGCGACTCAGACACCTCACCTCTCCAAGATACCCTGAAGGCTCAGACACCTTCATCTTCAAGTCAGCGATCTTCTGCTGGACTTTCTCCTGAAGTCCTTCAATATGATTGAGTTCAGCTCTCTGTTGATCTGCAATCAGTTCTTTCACGCGGCAGCTTGTTTTCTGAACGGAGTGCAGCACCTCGCTGAAGATTCGTTCACTTTCTGTGACTGCTGTCACACAAAGGAAATATATTTAGTTAAATTTATTTATTTAGCCATATATTTCTGCTTAATGTGAACTGAACTGAATAAACTAGAGTTTAATTAACAAATTAGATGTTTCTCTTAGACTAAAGTGAGTCTGTGGCCAGCTAACAGGGAACATTCTCAGAACGTTCTGGCAAGGTTCTCTCAAGGTTATAAACAAACGTTTTTCCGGTAACATTGATAGAATGTTCGTATAAACGTATATTTTTAATAATGTTCTAAAAGAGTTAGCATGAAAACCTTATCTATACATCATTGATGGAACGTTTTAGTTGGATGTTTGTCTAACATTTTTTAAATGTTACAACTTGTTTCGGAACGTTCAGAGAACATTCAAAGGTAACATTCCCATAATGTTTGCAATAACATTTTCATGACTTAATGGGAAAGTTAGCAAAATAAAAAAAAAAAACATACTGTAGTGTATTTGCTTCTCAGATGTTTCTCCTAAAAAAAAAAGGTCCAAGATCTGTCTCTAGAGTTTCAGAAGAGATCGATTTCTCAAACTATGCTCAGATTTGCCAACATACGGGAAAAACGCTTCACGTGAAAAACACTTACCATGGATTAATGTTCTGAGACAACAACCTGTAAAGCCAATTTTCTCTCAATTTTCTCTAAAACAACAAAACCGTAATCCACAACATTTTTACATTAAGTCCCATATAGAAAGGTGTTAAAAGAAATGTTTAATGTATTAAGTGATATTAAAAGATCAAATTCAATATTATGGAGCCCTGCACATGACATGCAGGGGGAAAAAAAGTAAATCGTGCGCACACTTTACTAAGTTGTTCCCGCGATTTACTAAATCGTGCGCACAATTTACTATTTTGCTCCCTCGATTTGCTAAATCTATTTTTTACTATTTTTTCCCTGCATGTCACGTGCGGGGCTCCGTACAATATATACACTATATTGCCAAAAGTTTCGGAACACCTGCCTTTACATGCACATGAACTTTAATCCCATTCTTAATCCGTAGGGTTTAATATGGAGTTGGCCCACCCTTTGCAGCTATTACCATTGCATCAAATTACAAAAAAATAGTTAATGCTGATGTCAGGGTGTTTCTAATACACAGCTATGGGAGTGACGTAAAAATGACATCTTTCTCTCTTCTAACTGCTGTTATCAATCGCTCTCTATTTTTTCTCTGGTTTTGAAAGTTATGAAAACACTATTGCAGGGTTTTTCTTTTGCTATTTGTGCAAATGGAAACACAAAAAATATATTTAATGAAGTCTCTCATTCACCCATGACGACTTCCGCTTCTGAGAAACCCGGAAATGTGAAAAGGGTCATTATTGTATGGAAGCGTTTCCGCCACAGCATAAAAAAATAAAAAAGGTATAGGTCTTTTTTTCTTTCGCAGTTATGAGTTATAAAGTCAGAATTGTGTGATAAACTTGCAATTGCAAGTTTAATCAGAATTGTGTAATTTAAACTCACAATTGTGAGTTTTGAAGTCAGACTTGTGATATAAACTCGTGTCTCGCAATTGTGAGTTTATAATGCATTCTTATTTCTTGCAATTGCGAGTTTATATCTTGCAATTCTAAGAAAAGAAGTCAGAATTGTGAGATAAAAAGTTGCAATTACCTTTTTTATTTACAAACACGAGTATGCATTAACAGGAAAGTTGTCTGAAAGTTAAAACAAAAGTTTATATATAGGCTATAAAAGATCTCACAGACAGTGTTAATGTTAATGTTTTATTGCTTTACAACACTGAATCACTGATTTAATTTGTGAAATGTGAAAAAATAATTTCTCCAAATTGTTCAAAACATATAAAACACAAAGTAATCATTTACTTTTTGTATACCTGTCAGTAATTCAAAGCAAGATGATATACTGATGAAATGCAAAGCTTGAACTCACTGGATAAAAGTGTGTTCTGAACGAATATATGTCAATATAAAATACTGAGCAGATGCACATTGAGCAGCTTTTCCAGCCTTGTGTTATATTGCAGGTCTCCATTATATCTAATTTCTAAGTTTGTACTTGTACTAAAAGACATCGAAACCCCTCGATTACACATTTATGTGATTTCCAGTTGTCAGCACAATGATTTAGGTTTGTCACATTTAATTGAAATGGTTAAAGATATCTTAAATTATCGCACTTTTTCTGTTAATGCCAAAAAACACATATTAAGTTGGTGAATTTTTGAATTTTATTCTTTTAATTAATGTCTTTTATTCATTTTTCCTTGTTCTGAATTTTAGTAATCTTTTCTTTATGAATTCTAGATCCTTCTTATGCCTTATGTTACATGATTATTCTTTTACATGTTATTGATTTCTTTAAACATTTATATTCTACCATATACTCTGATATGTTTGATTATTCTCAAATGTAAGATCTTTTTTTGTGTCGTCTCTGTACTGTAAGATTGAGGGGTTCATCCGTTGTTGAAGGAGTGTATTTTCCATCAGAATTTGTACCTTGGTATCAAAATATGTCTGTTTCCATCTCTGCATAATGCAAGATCTGCAATATTCTCTTCAAGGTCTTAGAGGTGTTAAAACCACAATTGCTTCTTAATTTGTTCCGTGTGCCTTATAAGGACCGTGGTGACCTAATCAGACCTGCTAGGGTAGATTTTGTCTTAAGCGCATCTTTAAATGGTTGCAAGAGAACTTCAATAGGTACTTTCCAGTCCCTTCCTGTTACTGTTAGCACAGCATATAAAATGTTTCATTTCAGAAGACTCTGAGCTTCTTTCTTCTCTCTTTTCATTCTGCAAATATCTTACTTCTTTTGGGCCTTTATTTCTCTATCCTCTGATCTTCACAAACTTCATCTGTTAGATACAATACTTTGGATATTAAAACTTTTCTATCTTATCTTGAAACTTATTTGCTATTAAAGTTTGTTCCATATTCAAATTTGACATCTCTGACAGTCATGGTTTCACTGCATCAATGTCTGCTGTGATTTTAAAACAATAAAAAGTATGTAAAAAAGTCCTTTATATAGTCACCATAAAACTAATTTCATTAGAAATTATGTGAAGCACCACTGTAGTCATGTCCAATTGTTCCAAGTGGATTAATAAAACTCTAAACTGCAAACTAAACTATTTTGTAATAATTCATATTACAGCTTTTTACAAATTGATTATTGCTGCTAGAGTCAAAGTCTGTCATCAGAATGATTGGGGTTAATTCCCTCCAGAAGCGTCTCACACGATTGTGTTCCCAAACACCAGCATGCGAACATGACAGCGTTTATTGCGTTTCATCTGAGACTAACTCATTTATGATGGAGGAAAAAAGAGTCAGATTGCAGATATTTTGCACCGATTTTCCAGGACGTGGCGATTTTGTTCTCTTGAACACATGGCACGGAATCGCTGCTTTTTCGCACAAGTTAAAGTTGTGCAACTTTTTATGAAAACATAGCCATACCGTAAAAAAGAGTTGTTGGTTTAACTTAAAAAAGTAAGTTACCTGGTCCCTGCCTTAAAATTTTGAGTTAACTGAAATTAAAAATTTGAATTCTCACAATGAAGGTGATTAGTTTAATCAACAGTAACTCAAAATATTATGTTATCTGAACCACATTAATTATTGAAGTTGATTTGACAAAACAAAAAAATGTGATTTGGGGATCGGTCTATTGTATCAAGCTCTATTCATCAAATCAACATTAGAAAGTCAAAGCTAAATATGTCCTCTCTCATGGACGTGTGTGCCTGGCTGATTAAGAACACGGTGATTCAGACGTCTCACCTCCATGTGTCCCATCTGACATCCGATTGGCTCATTATGGTGGCCTGTCATCCAGCAGAACAACATGACATCGTTAAACCTGTCGAAACCCGAGACTTTCGCACCTCTTGTTTGATCGTTCTTGCGCATTTCTCCTGACAGCTGGTAACAATGCAGGAAACTTTTCTTTTCAGTCACTGGAGTGCACAAATTGGCTTCCGGTAAATTAATTCATCTGTTTTGGAAATAAGATCTAAACGAGAAGTGTGTGCGAGCTCTTGGTGGTCCGACATTTGATCTCTCTCTCTTGGCATTACAAACTACATCATGCACATTCTAGTTCGAGAATAACAATCACTTTGACCATAAAAATGCTTACGAACTTCCCTGGTCCCTGGTCTTTCTTCAAGCCATCTGTGGCGGAGGAGTATCTATCTGCAATAAAAAAGCACACAGACTACGGGAGTCAATCTGCCTGTGCTTTGATAGGCCAGTTGGGAGAACATGACATTTTGTGATGCAATTGTTTTGTAGTTATTGGCTGCATGATGTGTTTATTCATTTCAGAAGAAAAGAGAAGAGGTCGTCTCTTAAAAGCCCTTCAGATGCTCACAGCAGAGTCATGCTGTGGTTGCCAGAACTTTACTTTACCCTAAAAAAATATGGTACAATCTTGAAAAAATTTTTTTTGCACTGATGCCATAGAACAGTGGTTCTCAACCTTTTTTGGTCCAGCGCCCCCTATCCATTATCCAGGTCCCTTAACGCCCATCCCCGCATTTAAAATGTACAAAATTTAGATAATGAGCGTACATCATGAATCCTGAATCACTACAGTACACCTTTAATAAGTGTTTATATTGGGACTATTTTAGACTGGTTTGAGTCGGCACAGTACCAAGATGCCTGCAATTTTGTTTATTTACCACTAGAGTGCCAAAAGTTCAGAACTGCAGCTTATATATATACTTAAAAAGCATGTCACTGAAAGCCAAATAACAGATTTGATTTGACTGAACAGTGGCAGGGCTTAATTTGTGCTGGAACAAGCCTGATCCGGATCCAGCACCTCATTTGGGGGATCCCCCATCTCATATGACACCAAAAGTGGTCCATGCCATGTTCTGTTTTTTCCGACACATAAGCAACATATAAAGCAATGGCTGTCAAACTTTGTTTTAAAGTGCGACCTTTTTTTTTTCTTTTTAAATTGACGCAACCAAACCAAGTCAAGCCAAGCATAAGAATACTAAAATATATAATATACATACAGAACAAGAATAAAAAATTATAAGTAGCTAAACAAGCCAAAACGAATTCATTTGAAGCGAAACTGAAAGTTAAAACCAGTGATCTCACGCAGACTACCTCTCTCGTTCGGCACGAATTAAAGTGTTTCCATATTAACAATGTATTTGGATGCTGAACTATCATTTATTATGTAAACTATGATTTGTATGTCTCTCCCGTTTCAATATCGACCAAAATAATTATCCTTTTCACATGAGCAGGACCAGTTTCAGCGGTGGTCACGCTGAACGGCACATACACCACGGAGTATTTAAAATGAGCAGTGTAACTTTTTATATGTTTGGATGACTGTATTTTATTTTGATAATGAACAGGCTGCGACTTCAAGTTTGCAATGCTAGAATAGGTCGTGTGCGCGCGCGAGGCGCCGGCGCGATCACTTCAACTGATTCCTTATACCAGCGTAAACAACTTAAATACTGCGTAATTTACAGATATGAATATGACATCATTCGATACTGCAAAGTTTACTTTATTTGTGTACACTAAACACTAAAAACAGAACATTGTGCTTTTGCAAAATAAAGAAAACCGGATGCGCTTTTTTGTCATCTCAGTTTCCTTTCCGTGAACTTGTTTGTGGAGCGCCGCGCCTCACAAAATTAATCAAACTCAGCAGCATATAGGCTACTATTTGTCATTTGAGTTTTTTCTTTCGTTTTGTTAATCAGTTAAGTCAAATATATTTGGCATATTTATTCATTTTCGACTATTATTTTATGAAAGCTATTTTTGTTTTCCAAAACCATTTTTTTAAGGGTTTGAAAACCTGTGATATAAAGAAAACATAAACTTAATGTTTTATATAAACTTTGACTACGATGCTTTCTGAAACTTATCTTGAAGGGAACTTGTCGTGATGGAGACTTCAGAGAAAGCTAGCCTATTTGTGTTGTTGGACATCGTTTTATTAAAAATGCTGTGAGGAGATGCAGAAGAACTGATGAAAAACGGATGATTAAACGCTTAAGCCCATACACTGGCAGCCTCCAAATGAACGCGCTCGCGCACAAAATGACTACGAGTTTAAACATCTGAATTGTCGAGGGCTGTTTGTCAGACTTTGTTGGGCCTAATGCATAATGCCATGGTGTTTTACGCACAAATGGTCACAACACACCATGAGTATGCCAATAAATTGTTTCCATCATAATTTTGACATTATTTAGTTTAATAATGAGTGATTTATTGAAAATATTTGAAAATATAAGTTGTTCTTAAGTCAATACCTTTTCAATGGCTTTTTCAATACTTTCCATTCCTCCGCTACAATTCTAGCCACCACCAGAAATAATAATTCGTTGCAAAAGAAACGATACATAACATGTCGCGTTAAACTGGCAGATTTTAGAATGTTGTAGGCAATTCTTTTGCAAGTAATTACAAATGTAATCTTGTCTTGCCTGGATCTTTGGTGTAAACTCGTGAACGCCCCCGTTGAGAAACACTACCTAGAACCACTTTTGGTTCCCCAAAGAACCTTTCAGTGATCAGTTCTTTAAAAAAAAAAAGAATATATTAACAATATATATTTTTAAAATATATTAACAATCTAAAGAACCTTTAATGTTTCCACTCTAAAAAATGCTGGGTTAAAAACAACCCAAGTTGGGTTGAAATTGGACAAACCCAGCGACTAGGTTGTTTTAACCCAGTGATTGGGTTAAATGTTTGCCCAACCTGCTGGGCAGTTTTATTTAACTCAGCTATTGTTTAAAAATTACTATATGGCTAGATTAAAATGAACCCAAAATATGCTGGATAAACACAAAAAAACAACCCATTTGCTGAGTTAAAACAACTCAATCACCAGGTTAAAACAACTCAATCGCTGGCTTAAAACAACCCAATCGCTGGGTTAAAACAACTCAATCACCAGGTTAAAACAACTCAATCGCTTGCTTAAAACAACCCAATCGCTGGGTTAAAACAACTCAATCACCAGGTTAAAACAACTCAATCGCTGGCTTAAAACAACCCAGTCGCTGGGTTAAAACAACTCAATCACCAGGTTAAAACAACTCAATCGCTGGCTTAAAACAACCCAGTCGCTGGGTTAAAACAACTCAATCACCAGGTTAAAACAACTCAATCGCTGGGTGAAAACAACCCAATCGCTGGGTTAAAACAACTCAATCACCAGGTTAAAACAACTCAATCGCTGGCTTAAAACAACCCAATCGCTGGGTTAAAACAACTCAATCACCAGGTTAAAACAACTCAATCACCAGGTTAAAACAACTCAATCGCTGGCTTAAAACAACCCATTTTCTGGGTTAAAACAACTCAATCACCAGGTTAAAACAACCCAATCGCCGGGTTAAAACAACCCAATCAACAGGACAACCCAATCAACAGGTTAAAACAACCCAATCAACAGGACAACCCAATCGCTGGGTTAAAACAACTCAATCACCAGGTTAAAACAACCTAATCGCCGGGTTAAAACAACCCAATCAACAGGTTAAAACAACCCAATCGCTGGGTGAAAACAACTCAATCACCAGGTTAAAACAACCTAATCGCCGGGTTAAAACAACCCAATCAACAGGTTAAAACAACCCAATCGCTGGGTGAAAACAACTCAATCACCAGGTTAAAACAACCTAATCGCCGGGTTAAAACAACCCAATCAACAGGTTAAAACAACCCAATCGCTGGGTGAAAACAACTCAATCACCAGGTTAAAACAACCCAATCGCCGGGTTAAAACAACTCAATCACCAGGTTAAAACAACCCAATCGCCGGGTTAAAACAACCCAATCAACAGGACAACCCAATCGCCGGGTTAAAACAACTCAATCACCAGGTTAAAACAACTCAATCATCAGGTTTAAAACAACCCAATCACCAGGTTAAAACAACTCAATCGCTGGGTTAAAACAACCCATTTGCTGGGTTAAAACAACTCAATCAACAGGTTAAAACAACCCAATCTCTGAGTTAAAACAACTCAATCACCCGGTTAAAACAACCCATTCGCCGGGTTTAAACAACCCAATCGCTGGGTTTAAACAACCCATTTGCTGGGTTAAAACAACTCAATCAACAGGTTAAAACAACCCAATCTCTGAGTTAAAACAACCCAATCACCGGGTTTAAACAACCCATTCGCCGGGTTTAAACAACCCAATCGCTGGGTTTAAACAACCCATTTGCTGGGTTAAAACAGCCCAGTCGCTGGATTAAAACAACCCAATCACTGGGTTTAAACAACCCATTCGCCAGGTTAAAACAGCCCAATCACCAGGTTAAAACAACCCATTCGCTGGCTTAAAACAACAATTGCCGAGTTAAAACAACCCAACCACTGGGTTAAAACAACCTATTCGTTGGGTTAAAACAGTCCAATCACAGGGTTAAAACAATCCATTCGCTGGGTTAAAACAGTCCAATCACAGGGTTAAAACAACCCATTCGCTGGGTTAAAACAGTCCAATCACAGGGTTAAAACAATCCATTCGCTGGGTTAAAACAGTCCAATCACAGGGTTAAAACAACCCAACCACCAGGTTAAAACAACCCATTCACTGTTAAAACATCCCAGTCGTTGGGTTTGTCCATTTTCAACCCAGCTTGGGTTGTTTTTAGCATTTTTTAGAGTGAATCATTGATCCCAGTAAACAACTGTTATTTAAAAAAAAAAAAAGTAACAATATTTTAGGTTTTATGGACTGAACCTAAATTTACAGTAAACAAAACATTTCAGTATATGAAAAACATATTTTCAGCGATTCAATGTTGAAATAGCAACTTACTAAAATCTGTTTTGTGCCTTTAGAATACACTAAAAAAAACATATGTCATGTACATAAAATTCATCACAAATAACTTTTCCACAAGCTGATGTAAATAGGTGCAGATGGTGTCACAAAACACCATCATAGTTACAAACATCACACTTGTTAGCTGTTTTTGTTATGCATTAGGGTTTTATGTCACATCTTATGTTGTTAAATTAATGTTTATTGCATTATTTTAGTGTGATGTGTGTTACCATGATGATGTTTTGTGTTTGTGTGTTAGGAATAATGCAATAAACGTTAATTTAACAACATAAGATGTGACATATATAATGTATAACAAAAAACTAAGAAGAAAAAACATCAAGTGTGAGAATTCTGGGAATATCAATTTACGGTTGTGAATTATAAGATGACGTCCTTCCCAAAAACTGTAAAATTATATGAAATGTACAGTTAGATTTATTCGCTTTTCACCATAAGTGAACTTACCATTGACCAATTAACAGGTTTTTACAGCAGCATTTTGTACCATAAAATTGTGATCACTTCATTTTCCCTTGTTTAATTCTGTTAGACCAATATATGTCACACCAACATAAAAGATATTACATTTCAGTTATTGTACACATCATCGATCCCTTTAACCCACTACAACTTGTTTAATGTACAAGTTATTAACTATATAAATCTCTTTCGCCACCTTGAAAGCAACTGACCGTCAGATAGACCTACACATGTGAAAAATTATGCTTTCAGATCGGTGCCGGGTATATGTCTTGTAATCCGATTAGATTAATAAAACCCAATTATGAGTGCACCCACAATCCTCTGCTTCGATGATGACGATAACCTGAAGGTCCCCCGTGCACGGGAGGTGAGTGATAGACTAAATGAGTAAAAGCCCTGCGTAAATGGAAAAGGTAAATGTCACATGGGTCTCGTCTCTGCTCAGCTGTCCGTGTAAAGCTGCCGTAACATGTCGTTAACTACACCTCCATCCACTGTGTAATTCCTTATTGATGCATCAAAGACGACACACTGGAAACACGATCAACAGTGGAACCAGTGGCGTCACCGTTTATGGAAAAACGCTAGATCCAATCTGGAATAAATTAACTAGCTCCAGTTGTGTGATGAGCCCACATGTTATTCTAATCTTGTGATTTTTTTCACTGGTAAAAACATCAACATCCATTGCGGTGATTGTATTATATTTTTCTTTCAATCTGAAGAGGTTAAATTATGTGGCTGTATTGGTTATATATATAGTCTCAGCTATTTCCTTAGCTCCTTCTTTTAATATTTTTCAATTCCCATTAATTTTATCAATGTAGGACACAGATAAACGAAGTGCTTTTATATTTATTTATAACACTGAACTACAATTTAGCAGATGAGTAAACAGAAGTGTAGTGGATTCTGAATGTGACCTCCTAAAAATGTAAAATAAATAAATAAAAAGAGGTGCCACTGCAGATCACTTTATGAAATAAATGTTTCAAGTTGTTTTTGTCCAGCACAGGTGAGTACACTGTAATAAAAATAGTGATTTTGAAAAATTGTGGCTCAATAAATGACTTCCAAACAATTATCCCCATTCAAAAAGATAAATTGTAGCAATGTTAGCTTAAGGTGAACAGTTAAAATAAAAAATAAAAAAGTAATTTGATTGTTTTCAGTCAGTCTATCAAGTCGAAGTGAAATTCTGTGTTGGCTAACTGTATGGGAAACTGTATACGCATGCGCAAAATGCGCCTGAGGAAAACCGTTGGTATGGAGAATTCAAATGCGGATGCGCGGGAGTCGGATTCCGGAGAGGAAAGCGAGGTATATCTAATTAAATATGCACTCATTTGCATACATTTCCAGAATAGGAATCTCAGCATTGGATAAAATACAGGTTCAAAACTCTTGTTTGATTTTTTTTGACACATTACAGATTTTTTTTTTCCGAAATCAGAAAATATTGTCAACACACAGAATTTTCTTTTTCACCATGTTTTTAGGAGTAAAACGTTGTATTAATCATATGTATGACATATGAACAAACCATAATATAGTTAAGAATAAAATGTATTTTGGTGTATGTAAAGATACTGATACTGATTTCTAAAATTCAAACTCATCGCCTTTTTTTTTTTTTTTTTTTTTTTTTTAAAAACGGATTAAAATTTAAAAGCAAATAGATAAAGTGCAATAAAATAAACAATTAAATGTGTACTAGTGACCAAAAATGTATATATAATTACAAAAATTTATATATAAGTGACTAATAACTTGTTAGCGCACTACCGTCAAGAAACATAATCAACAAGGCCTAAAAATAACAAGTTAACTAACTTTTGTGGCTGCTAAAAACGTGTGTAAATGTAGGCTACTACTTCTAACACCACCAACCTTGTGTTTTGACGTCTTCTCGGGGGGCTCGAGCCCTCATTAAGAAGGTCGAATCCCACTTAATTGAATTTGGTGTCCCTGACACGTGACTTTCGATCCGTGTTTATTTCCACAGCGTGTGGCGCGCGCGCAGGTCTAGAGCGCGCTCTGGTAATGATGCGCGCGGGGACTCGATCTCGGTGTTGATTGGTCACCCGCTATGAGAGACTTCATCCCGTCTGCATCAGCATGACTTCAGTTCTCCAGAACCACCACGGCAAGACATCAGAACCCAACACAACTCACACGGATATGGGGAGCGCGTGTTATCAGCACTTTTCGGTGATTTGCTGTTTAGTTTGGGCTATCGGCAGCTTTTATTCAGCTGTTGGTGAGTAACTTCAGCACTTAATTTCAGTTGACTTTAGATTTTGTAAATATTATTTAGACTTAAATGTAATAAAACATATTTTTGCGTGTGTGTCAGCAGATGACAAGACGCATAAAGTTAGTTTATCAGCTTTAGACTATTGAGTGTTTACCCTAAAATGTCTAATGTAGGGTGAAATCAGGTTGATTGGCACACTTGATGACTTGGAAAAAGTGTCCCAATCAACCTGAATTCACGCTAATTTATACAGGATTCATGTTCGATAATTTGGAAATTGGAATCAATTCTTAAGGATCCCAAAAGAATCAAAATAAAATTCATATTTGCTTCTCTGTTGAATATTTTTTAGAAACTGCATGTAGAGTTTCGAAGAAGCAATACAATTATTATAGTATTTATTAATATTTGTTAATTACTAAAAAAATAATACAGCTATTCATTGTTAGCTCATGTTGGCTCAGGTTCATTAATTATATTAACAGATATAACCTTTGATTTTAATAATGAAGCCTATTAGTAAATGTTGAAATTAACATGAAATAAATGCTGTTTATTCTTAGTTCATGTTAACTAATGTAGTTATATAAGGTTAACAAATTGAACCTTATTGTAAAGTACCAAACACACACACACAAATATATATCTATCTACATATATATATATATATAGCTAGATAAAGGGTGAATTCAGGGTGATTGTGACACTTTTTGCTATTGAGATGAAGTGTCCCAGTCAACCTATATATATATATATATATTGCATTTTGTTGAAATTCTGTTGTAATAATTCCCATAAGAATCATTTAAGGTTGTTTCCAATTTATAATAATTTTAGAGTGGGATATCTCTGTCTGAAAATATTTAAATGGATTTTACTGAAATTAAATTAGCAAATGAGCAAGTTAATCAATAAAATTTGTCTTTGTATGTATGACTGCAGAAAGCTATCCGAGTCCACTGACAGACTGTGACGATTATGGAGATTATATTCAGGTATGAGTGAATTATTTCTATTTATTTTTTATCTATATATTTATCTATACAGACCACTACAATGAAATGCATCGAAAATGACTGATTTCCAGCCTTTGGACTCCACAATATCCCATATAGATTATAGGACATCAAAGTTAATTTGAAGTCATGATAACGTATGGCTGATCATACTGTTTTTAGGGCTCGGCGTTGCTAAGTTCTCTGTGTGGTGTGGAGTGGAGGAACCAGGACCAGGTGAGTGACGTTCCACACGTGTGAGTTCACTCATGACCTGTGACCGTGTCTGAACCCTCTCGTGTGTTTCTACAGGAGCAGATTCAGAATGTCTTTAAGAGGGTAAGTTCATATAGAGCAGCTTTCTGATGACGTCAGACTGATGCCCTGTTTGTTTCTATAACAAGTTTTGATTTTGCTCTTCAGTTCCTGTTTCATTATTCCAAAGCACACAACTCAGTCGGCTCAGTAGAGAGAGAGGTATGAATATCTCATGTTACTGTATTCTTGATATTCTCTCTATATGATATTTTGATGGTTTAATCAAACTTGTAGGGTCATTAAAAACAAATAATCCCCTCTGTATATCACTTATGGCCACTACTGTATATATGAATATGTTTTTCTCGTTTTCTCCTTGTCTTCAGTCTCATTCGGTTCATCCGTTGATGCGTCTCTCGCCGAAACTCTCTCTGCGCAGGAAGAAACAGGTGTGGAGGCAATTTTCTTTCAGTTCCTGTCAGTGATCTGTTATTGTCTGTGAGACGCTCAGTTAAAGGTGTTAGGCTGGAGATCAACCTCGCATTGTGATGAAAAGCACTGTTTAATATGCAGGCTGTTGAAAATATCTTCCAGTGTCTTTTGGAGTAACGTGTGTCTTTCTCTTAGAGAAGCTGAAGAACGTTTGCAGCACTTCTGGAAGAAACATTCGAGGTGCGTGAAAACAAAACCACAGCTTAAAAAAATGGGATCTCACATTTTTTGACCAGTTAATTTGCATAACCTTTCAGGTCAGTTATGATTATAGGATAAACATTTTAGAGGATCATTCAATTAGTTTTATTTTTACAATTGATAGGACATTTTCAAAACTCTTTACACAGTTCTCATAACCAACTTTAAGTTTGGCACAGCAGTTAATTTCACATTCAAAATTCACTAAAACTAAAAAAAACGCTTCATTTATGTCTTAAATCGACTAATTTCACTTGCAAAGGCTTGACCCAACAAACACACTTCGTCACTTATAACAACAGGAGCATTATATAATGTTTTCTTTTATAAAATTTCTTTATAAAACACACCTGTTACCTACATCTAATTTAAAAAAAAAATTTATTCAAAATATATTTCATATAGTATGGTATTACTGTAGAAATAGTAACTGACTGTAGCAAATTGCTGTCTTATTCGGTTTTGTATTATGTTTTGAAAAGAGTACACTCTAAAAAAATTCTGGGTTAAAAACAACCCAAGTTGGATTAAATATGGACAAACCCAGCGTTTGGGTTAAAGGGGACCTATAATGCCCCTTTTCACAAGATGTAATATAAGTCTCTGGTGTCTCCAGAATGTGTCTGTGAAGTTTCAGCTCAAAATACCCCACAGATCATTTATTATAGCTTGTCAAATTTGCCCCTATTTGGGTGTGAGCAAAAACACGCCGTTTTTGTGTGTGTCCCTTTAAATGCAAATGAGCTGCTGCTCCCAGCCTCCTTTCCAGAAGAGGGCGGAGTTTTAACAGCTCGCGCTTCGGTCACTCAACAACAACAAAGCTGAAGAATCTCACGCAGACAAAATGAGGATTGTCAGTAACGGTGTTCAGCCTTACATTGTTCAAACCGGAGTCGACACTGATGGAGAGACTCAGGAAGAAGTTACAACTTTTAGACGTTTCTGAATGGTTAGTGGATAAATTTATGTAGTTGCTGTGGAGTTGATTCAACTCATCCACTAGCATCAAAGACTTTATATACATATATATATATATATATATAAAGACAGTGCACGGTTATCTTCCTAACTAAATCTCACACTCGCCTGGTTATCTTCCTAACTAAATCTCACACTCGCCTGGTTATCTTCCTAACCAAATCTCACACTCGCCTGGTTATCTTCCTAACTAAATCTCACACTCGCCTGGTTATCTTCCTAACCAAATCTCGCACTCGCCTGGTTATCTTCCTAACTAAATCTCACACTCGCCTGGTTATCTTCCTAACCAAATCTCACACTCGCCTGGTTATCTTCCTAACCAAATCTCACACTCGCACGGTTATCTTCCTAACCAAATCTCACACTCGCCTGGTTATCTTCCTAACCAAATCTCACACTCGCACGGTTATCTTCCTAACCAAATCTCACACTCGCCTGGTTATCTTCCTAACCAAATCTCACACTCGCCTGGTTATCTTCCTAACCAAATCTCACACTCGCACGGTTATCTTCCTAACCAAATCTCGCACTCGCCTGGTTATCTTCCTAACCAAATCTCACACTCGCACGGTTATCTTCCTAACCAAATCTCACACTCGCCTGGTTATCTTCCTAACCAAATCTCACACTCGCCTGGTTATCTTCCTAACCAAAACTCACACTCGCCTGGTTATCTTCCTAACTAAATCTCACACTCGCCTGGTTATCTTCCTAACCAAATCTCACACTCGCCTGGTTATCTTCCTAACCAAATCTCACACTCGCACGGTTATCTTCCTAACCAAATCTCACACTCGCCTGGTTATCTTCCTAACCAAATCTCACACTCGCCTGGTTATCTTCCTAACCAAATCTCACACTCGCACGGTTATCTTCCTAACCAAATCTCACACTCGCTTAGTTATCTTCCTAACCAAATCTCACACTCGCCTAGTTATCTTCCTAACCAAATCTCACACTCGCCTGGTTATCTTCCTAACCAAATCTCACACTCGCACGGTTATCTTCCTAACCAAATCTCACACTCGCTTAGTTATCTTCCTAACCAAATCTCACACTCGCCTAGTTATCTTCCTAACCAAATCTCACACTCGCCTAGTTATCTTCCTAACCAAATCTCACACTCACCTGGTTATCTTCCTAACCAAATCTCACACTCGCACGGTTATCTTCCTAACCAAATCTCACACTCGCTTAGTTATCTTCCTAACCAAATCTCACACTCGCACGGTTATCTTCCTAACCAAATCTCACACTCGCTTAGTTATCTTCCTAACCAAATCTCACACTCGCCTAGTTATCTTCCTAACCAAATCTCACACTCGCCTAGTTATCTTCCTAACCAAATCTCACACTCGCACGGTTATCTTCCTAACCAAATCTCACGCTCGCACGGTTATCTTCCTAACCAAATCTCACGCTCGCACGGTTATCTTCCTAACCAAATCTCACGCTCGCCTGGTTATCTTCCTAACCAAATCTCACGCTCGCACGGTTATCTTCCTAACCAAATCTCACGCTCGCACGGTTATCTTCCTAACCAAATCTCACGCTCGCACGGTTATCTTCCTAACCAAATCTCACGCTCGCCTGGTTATCTTCCTAACCAAATCTCACGCTCGCACGGTTATCTTCCTAACCAAATCTCACGCTCGCACGGTTATCTTCCTAACCAAATCTCACGCTCGCACGGTTATCTTCCTAACCAAATCTCGCGCTCGCACGGTTATCTTCCTAACCAAATCTCGCACTCGCACGGTTATCTTCCTAACCAAATCTAACACTCGCCTGGTTATCTTCCTAACCAAATCTCACACTCGCACGGTTATCTTCCTAACCAAATCTCGCACTCGCCAGGTTATCTTCCTAACCAAATCTCACACTCGCACGGTTATCTTCCTCGGACAGCACGCCAAATATGCATAATATTTAATTATCTGACTTATTTGCAAGTATGAACTCGTGAAATGACAAATGTCGAGAGCGCATCCAAACAATGCGCGAGCACAAAGATCTCAAGTCGCAGTCACTCTTGCACAAAACTGGACGCGCATTCTCAAATATACAGTCTCATGGCTCTGCTCTCGCTCACATATGTGCGCGCACACAAACTCAAACTGTCCTTGCTCTTTCCCTAGATTTAGGGCTCTTATATTGGATTTAGAAGCTTTCAACCACCCGACTTTCATGATTGAATGACGAAATAACACAGCGTAGGCTACCTTTCAGGTAACGCTTCTGATCATCAGATATCACGACTCGCAACAACACTCGTGAACAAAATGTGCTTTTGGGTCGAAATTGTCATCTCGCTGCACGGATATAACGCAAATGAAACATCCAGTTGACGTTAATTTGAGTTAAATAAGGGCACTGAAACGTGTTGTTTTTGAAATCATGCTGAGTGTTGCCGCTGCTATAAGTGGAGGAATGGTCCCTATGGCTCGTGTAGGCACAGTCTTCAGACATGCGCGTCAATATCACTAGACTCTTCTTTCCACTGACAAAATGCACACAAACGTGTCCCTGCTCTTGATATACAAACATCAATGAACTTCTTTGATCTTAATGAGGAAACCCACCCACTGGCAGAAACATAAATCGGCACTGTATTATTATGAATGGGAGAAAGTGCAACGCGCAGTAGAGTACCTCAGAGATGACGCGTTTTTGTAGGCCAACCCAGAAGTTAGCGGTGCACGGGTTCCCTCAATCGAAAGCCTATGCATTTTTCCCATAAACTTTTGGAAAATCGCAAACGACAAAATCGTTTTGTCTATCAGGATAATCTTTACAAGTTAACACAACATTTATACATTTTGAAGCCTAAATAAAGATATAAAGAGCTAACAGAAGGCTATAAACGGACTACAGCACAACATGGTCGCGGATTAACGTCACCACCACCAAACGTCCTGAAACTTTATTAAAAAACAACTTTATTTAAAAACATGCTCGCTGATTATGATATGAATACTTATCCACTTTTTAATGAGAAATTCTGTCCATTCATTTTGTCCAAAAATGTTAGAAAATAATTTTGTTTATGCGTCCCTCTCTGAGATATTTTTTATCTTTTGTTAATAATGTTTTATTTCTTTATTATTTTGTTAGTTTATATAAACCTTAAAATTATTTTCTTTGTGTTTAACAATTCTTATGCTCAATCATTGTGCCCCAAATAAACTTTAAAGATTATCTTTCACTGTATTATGTTTGATTGTATACTGTGTTTTGCATACCATTTGCCAATTCGCCAGAAAAAAAAAACGCGCTTACCATCTCAGAAGCACTAGCTATAGCTGTATCAATTTCAAGTCTTATGTTTGTCACGATGACGTCTAAAGTCCCCGCCAAAGGAAGTAGTCCCTTTTAGCAACTTGTTAGCAACCGTCGTTTTTAAGACACAATAAAGGTTTTAAAAAATCACAAGCGGGTTATAACTGGTGTGTTTTATGTCATAGATCAAAAGGCTTTGTTAACCACAGGGTTTTGCATACAAAAACACGTCATCTCTGAGGTACTCTATATGGCGGAATATGTCCCGCCTTCTAAATAAGAGCCAATCGCTGATTGGTAAAGTCATCGCATCACTGCAGCGGCCGTTAGAAGCTCCAGACGCGCGCTTCCTAAAGACACACACTTAGGACTGCGCATGCGCATTAGCTTGATCCAGCCTAAAAAATGTCATTTTTTTGTCATGATTCGAGCGTTTGGAAACAAAATTTATGAGACAGTTGTTGTCAGATTTCATTGGTGATTTCAAATATGAAATTTAATCGAAAGCTTGGCGAGCAGCTTTGGAGAATTTGATGTTTTCCCATTCAAAGAGATGGGAGCTGCACTTGAATGCCTGAGAGGCGTTTCAAAGATGGCCGCCGAGTGAAATGACTTTGCTAGCTTGTGCGGTCATGTTTATCTTTTGTGCAAATCCAGCACTGAATTGACCTTCGTTTGTGAAGTTTATTTAACTCAACTATTTATTAAAAATTACTATAAGGCTGGCTTAAAGTGAACCCAAAAATGGCTGGGTGAAAACAACCGAATCGCTGTGTTTGTCCAAATTTAACCCAGCATTTTTTAGTGTGTATGTAATTGTGCAAATTGACCTGTATGTACATTGAGTTTTAGTGGCATTTGAGTGAGAAAAGAATTCATGTAAATTGAAATATGTCGTCACTGAATGCATTTTGTGCAAAAAAGAAATGATAAATGATCCTCAGTTGCGCTCACACAGAAAAACTGACCCAAGTATTGAGAAATGTGCGATTACAAAAAAGTAATCGAGAGCACACTCACAAAAAGCAAATCATAGCAGATGATTTACTTTCAAGCTTGAGAAGATAAACATACATATTGAAGTTTTTCCTGTATTTACGGGACTATAGAGTGCAGATAGGAAGATGGAAATAACGAGCATGAGCGATTGTTTAAAGATTCGATTCATTTCGATGTAAACTGATGGATATAACAGTATGTTTCTCCTCCTACAGACGTCCTCTGTTCTTATCTGGGATTCTCTCTGACACCGTAATGCCTGAAATGTGTTAAAGCTGCATTAGTGTTGCTGTCGAGCAACAAAGAAAAGGACCAGATTTCATTAAAACCTCTTTTAATAAATGTAACCTCATGCTTGCTGACGGTTTATGTATTATTGCTAAACCACGAACCAGAGATGAAGCCTGCAAATCAGAATGTTAAAATGCAAAAAGGAAATTGATGGGAAATGGCCTGAAATTGTTCGTGACATATCCCTAAATATCATTTAATAATATCACAGCCTGTTTAGTGGGCATTGATAAGTGGAAACAACATTAAACGCACAAACAAAAGACAGTAAAATGCACTCAAATCAATATATATGTTTTATATAATAAATGGTGACAAGCACTGAACTCACAAAGGCTGTATTATTAGAAATCTTATATAAAACAAAATAATGCAAATTTCTGGTGAATAATCCATTTAACAATGGCTGGTTTAAAAATGTTTTCGAGTGCAAGACAAGCAGGAGTCATTCTCTTCCAGAAGAGCGCATGTCTTTTTAATATGGCAAAGAGTAAAAGTTTAAATTACAGTCTGCTTGGCAACAGTTTAAACAGTCTTTTCTCGTGTGTTTGAGTCACCGCAAAACGACTGAATTTCGTGAGACTGGCTCTATTGCAGTCGAGCTGTTGCTGCAGGTGAAGTCCAGCTGTGACTCTGATATAATGTTAGCGTGGCGCTTCAGTCCTCGTCAGAGTCCTCATCACCGGCTCTGCGGTTGGGCGCCGAGCAGCGAATGGATGTCATCAGCTGATCCTGGATCTGTTTCCTGGGGTTTTCCTCCAGGTCGGTCTTTATAGCACCGGACTCCGATAAACGCCACTCCAGCTCTGGAACAAACGAAACAACTGTTCATTTACATACATCTCTGGTGAAAGGAAATGTGAAATGGGTATTTTATATTTTTGGTGCTGGACAGTCAGTATGAACTCATGTATGGAGAAAAAAAATAATTAGAAAGAAATTTAGCTGCATGAAGATTCACTTATACAAAAAATTTTATAACAAAATTCCTTATCTACTAATGGGCATCACAAACCCTACTTTTACTCATTTTAAAATAAATAACCAATTAAAAATTGCATTCAAATTTAATAATTTAATTATATTTAATAACAATATATAATATAATAAAATAAAATGTAATATAGCAAAATAAAATTTAATATATAACATTATCTACAAATCCACATGGGCATCACAAAACACCAATTTATTCGTTTTAAAATAACTAATTAAAAATTGCATGATATAATATATATATATATATATATTTAAAATATATACATTTAATATTTTATTTATATTTAATAATATATATATATATATATATATATATTTTATTAAATATAAATAAAATATTAAATGTATATATATATATTTTTTTTTTTTTTTTTTATTACACACATTTAATAAAATATTTAACAAATTGTTATCTACAAATCAAATCCAAATGGGCATCCTAAAACCTATTTTTACTCATTTTAAAATTAGTATGTTATATATCTATCTATCTATCTATATATATATAGTTACGATTATTTATGTTTATATAGTCATTGTGTTTTTCACTTGATATATATATATATATATATATATATATATATATATATATATATATATATATATATATATATATATATATATATATATACACACACATTTGTTATCCACAAATCTAAATGGGCATCACAAAAAAAAAAAAAAAAAAAAAGCTGCATGAAGATTTATTAAGATTCTGCTAAATGAATAAATCTAAGATTTTTGAAAAAAAGCTATTAACCTATTTTAAAGTATCATCTGTACTATAATCAGACTGTCAATTCATATTATATGATCAATAAATGGCATGTGTTCATTAGAGTTTAATAAGATATAAAGGATTGAAACAATGACTCAACCACAACATTTTAAGCAAGAAAATCCTTCTCACCGTCACACTTCAGGTTCATGCCACCAAAAACCAGAGGGCCGATGAACTGGGCCTTCATCTCGCCCTCGTAGTAGACGAACACCGTGGGCAGGTTGCGGTCGGGGTAGTTGGGAATGCAGGTGATGGAAATAGATTTGAGGAACTTGGTTTGAGGAAACTTTTTGGCCAGATGTGACAGATGCTGGTTTATCAGCATGCACAACGGGATTCTGTGAGATGATAACCAGATTTGACAGTCAAGGTACTGTATGACTCATTTCTTTTAGGCAAGGCAAGTATTTATACAGTGGACATTTCACTTCATAATTAATATTTCCTGATAATTTACTCACCCCCATGTCATCCAAGATGTTCATGTTATTTTTTTCTTCAGCTGAAAAGAAATGAAGGTTTTTGAGGAAAACATTCCAGGATTTTTCTCCATATAGTGGACTTCACTGGGGTTCAACGGGTTTCAGTGCATCTTCAAAGAGCTCTACATGATCCCAGACGAGGAATAAGAGTCTTATCTAGAGAAACCACTGTTTATTAATAATAATAATAAACCATTATTAAATAAATAAAAATTATATACTTTTTAACCACAAATGCTTGTCTTGCACTGCTCTGTGATGCGCCACGCATTACGTAATCACATTGGAAAGGTCACGCGTGACGTAGGTGGAAGTACCGCAATAGGGCATCAAAACTTCAAACTTCAAAATCGTCCGTCATCGTTGTTTTATCTTTTTTTGTAAAGGCCGTTTGACTTAGTCTTTGCACGCTCACTTTGTAAACACTGGATCGGTACTTCCGCCTACGTCACGCGTGACCTTTCCAACATGATTGCGTAATGTGTGGAGCATCACAGAGCAGTGCAAGATTAGTATTTGTGGTTAAAAAGTATATAATCTTGTATATTTTTTAGAAAATGGCCGATGGTTTCTCTAGATAAGACTCTTATTCCTCGTCTGGGATCATGTAGAGCTTTTTGAAGATGCTCTGAAACTGACATTTGGACCCGTTGAACCCCAGTGAAGTCCACTATATGGAGAAAAATCCTGGAATGTTTTCCTCAGAAACCTTCATTTCATTTCGACTGAAGAAAGAAAGACATCTTGTATGACATGGGGGTGAGTAAATTATCAGGAAATATTAATTCTGAAGTGAACTAATCCTTTAATAATACATGCATATATATAAATCACTGTCTGAAAAGCTATTTAAGTGCAAAGGTCAATGTAAAATCACCCCTGTTTGTAGAGATGCAGCACCACCCAGATTCCGGCTCCAGCTTTGTTCACCTCCTGCACGTAATCCTGACCCGAGATCTCATTCAACTCCCCAAACACGTTCTTGATCTGGTTCGCTTTCCACTCTGCAAGCCTCTTCTGTCTGCCGGAGAGACGATGCATGATTATTAACAGCAGGTTTAAATAGGCAGTGCTGCGCAAAAACAGTTCTTTATGTCACTCACTGTTAAAGAGTGACAAAAAAATGCCATAGGACTAAAATATAATGATATGGATTTCAATAAGGCACACATGTACCTGTACATCTCCATGGCGAGTTCATCCTCATCATTAAACTCATCTTCATTTTCCTCCAGCTCCTCTAGAGTCATGCTCTCATAAGTCTTCACTGCAAAAGCACAGAATATGAGGTCACATGTTACACATATTTACTGTTTCACAGCATTCGGGATAAACAAAACCGATTATCTGATGACAAGGAGGAACAAAAACCATATTTAAACTATTGGAAACAGTGTAAAAGCTCATCTTACCAACAGACTGAGGCTGATGAAGCTGCTCGTCCTCTTCTTCCTCCGCCGGTGCTTCTTTAGGAGGCAGAATGCCCTTCTTCCTGAGGATGTCATTCCACTCGGTGTCTGCGTTTGGGTCCTACATTCACAATAAAACACATTCAGACATGATGTTATCGCAGTAAAAATCACAACTTCAGAGTTCACAGAGCAGTTTACATGACTTCAAGAATCATATTAATGACTTAATTTATTCATTTTTATTTTTCCATTTTCATTTTAGCCATTTTGTTGTGTTTTTGTCAATTTTAATTCTTAAAAAAATGTCTATTACTATCTTTTATTTCAGATATAGTTTTAGTTATGTTAGTACATCAATATAAACTAGACAAAAATGAGAAATGTTGCTTTGGCAACTAGCTAAAAATAAAACAAGTTAATGATTTTTATATATTATTTCAATTAACTTTTGTTTTTAGTTAACTTGTCCGTTGAGGGCAGAGTTATTATAGTTTTTAAGCTAGTTTTAGTCTCCTAATAATTGATTATATAATATGTAAACGCAGACCAAAACTACAAACATTTATATTCTCTATATAAATAACCATGACTTTCATTATTTTACTAATTTACATGGCTTTTTCAGGCCTGGAAATTACATTTAAATATTCCTTGATCATATTCCCCAACTACACTGAAGAAAAATTGTTTATTTTAGATCAACTTTCACTCAGAAATCGCTAGTAAATTTCACGAACAATTAGAAAAGGCTAGTAACACATTGGATTAAACGTGACATTATTTAATGTAGAACAACAAACAATTTTCTTGTCAAACACACTTTTTTTTACAGTATAATATTAACCCAAGAATAACATATACACACTGTAAACATACAGATCACTTTTTCTCAGGTTGTAGGTGTAGATTAAAACTGTTACTAGTCAAAAGGTCTTAACTAAACTATCATTATCATAACCAGCATCTGCTCTAAAACATCAAGAAATCAACGACCACTTCAAGATCAACATAACGTGAAATAAACAACAAATTTCGTTTAAAAAAACCACACAAACCTGCATCCTTATGCTGTTTGCTCTGCTATGTGAATCACACCTCTGTTCTCACAGCGCCGGAAACAGAAGGAGCGCTCCTCATTCTCCTCCGGCCGAACACAAGCTGCGTCCGTTACATGAAATATAAAACATCCGCCTTTTCATCCTTTTTATAAACAAAAGTCGGTTGTTAAATCAAAATAAATACTTTAACTTCGCCATAAAATATATATATATTTACACGAGACGATTAATGCAAACATTTAAACCCGAGCGGAACAAAAGTGTGCAGGACATTAATTAGGGTTGCACCGTTTTCCGCCTGGTTTCTGAATACCCATATATGGCGTTGTAGTGCGGCGCACCTAATGTCCAGATAGCGCTGTCAATCAAACCACGTGACAGGCGTGACAGACATGCTTTCATTTGATGAGCTGTCCATTTACTTTGATTGTAATATAACCAATCAATTTTGTGTTGATTTAAGTAAATCACTCATTTGTTCTCAAAGATATTTTATTACGAAAACCCTAATCATTTATCTCTTGAATATGTTGCTAACTCTGTAATTTCATTCCTCAGACTGATCACAAGTACCTGATTTTTGATGCTTTATGTAAGTTTAACAAATCAAATATAAGGTAGTGTTATATTTTTAAAAGTAGGTTTTTGCGATGCTCATTTAGATTTGTGGAATTTTGTTATATTTTGTTATTATATAATAAATAGATATATAAACATACCATATTTGAAATTCAACATCAGTATCATAGAAAAATAAAACATCTTTTTCCCTGAGTTGCAATTCAATGTTTGAATTCTTTTGAACAAAATCTTAAATCTTACCAAAATAATTTTGAATACAAACATAAAATAAATGGACACTTCTCTCGCTTCCCTCTGTTCATTTGCATATATAAATATGATAATAATAAAATAAAATTATTAATAATAATAAAAAAATATATATATACTGAAATAATTATAGGTGCTTAATCGGTTACTGAATTAGACCGCCTATCCTGTGAACGCCCCGCCCCATCTATCTAAATTCCCGCCCTCAATATAGGTCAGCATACCTGAGTGAGCAAATGATTGACAGGCAGAGAGTTTCTGTGATTGGAGCAGCTGTTAATCGGTCACTGAATTAGACAACCCATCTCATTGTTGCCCCGCCCCTTTCTCTAAAGCCCCGCCCTCAGATACAGGTCAGCAAACCCGAGTGAGCAAATGATTGACAGGCAGAGAGTTTCTGTGATTGGAGCAGCTGTTCATCGGTCACTGAATTAGACAACCCATCTCATTGTTGCCCCGCCCCTTTCTCTAAAGCCACGCCCATAGATACAGGTCAGCAAACCCAAGTGCATAAATGATTGACAGAGAGGTTTTTTGGTCGGAGTGGCTGGTAATCGGTCACTGAATTAGACCACCCATCTCGTTGTCACCCCACCCCTTTCTCTGAAGCCCCGCCCTCAGATACAGGTCAGCAAACCTGAGTGAGCAAATGATTGACAGGCAGAGAGTTTTTGTGATTGGAGCAGATGTTAATCAGTCGCTGAATTAGACCACCCATTTCGTTGTTGCCCCGCCCCTTTCTCTAAAGCCCCGCCCTCAGATACAGGTCAGCAAACCCGAGTGAGCAAATGATTGACTGGCAAAGAGTTTTTGTGATTGGAGCAGATGTTAATCAGTCGCTGAATTAGACCACCCATCTCGTTGTTGCCCCGCCCCTTTCTCTAAAGCCACGCCCATAGATACAGGTCAGCAAACCCAAGTGCATAAATGATTGACAGAGAGGTTTTTTGGTCGGAGTGGCTGGTAATCGGTCACTGAATTAGACCACCCATCTCATTGTCACCCCACCCCTTTCTCTAAAGCCCCGCCCTCAGATACAGGTCAGCAAACCCGAACGCACAAATGATTGACAGGCAGAGAGTTTCTGTGATTGGTGCAGATGTTACTCGGTCACTGAATAAAGAGCAACAGTGCCCCCGCCTTTCAGAGGCGCTGGCTCTGGAAGTATTTTTTTCCATTCATTTTTCCCATAGGGATTTTAAAATAGACTAAGACCTATAAACCCTGAACCAAGCCAATGAGCTACGAGATAAATCACAACACTACAAACTTTGATTTAAAGCATAAAAGTTTTTTAAAAATCAGACAAAAGTACAAGACTGTGTACTTAACTGTTTTAGTCAGGGAAAGAACTACAATCCCATGAAGCACTGCGAACAGCATAATCAAATTTAAAATGGAGAAATAATAAAATTACTCATTAACAAATATTGATTATATTTTATTGCAAAATATGAATCTATATGTATACTACACACACACACACAAACATTTCAGTATTTAGAGAGCGTGAGTGGGCGGGGCTAAAGAACCATTTTGGAATGTGTTCTTTTCAACACTCTGTTTCGCTTAATTTTCTGTACAGCATCATGGGTAATGTAGTTTGTATCCCGGCTGTTGCAGACCGCCCATCTCGTTGTCGTCCCCGAAGCCCCGCCCCATATACAGTCAGCAAATGATTGACAGGCAGAGAGTCTGTGTGATTGGAGCGGCTGTGATTATCACTGAAGTATGTCAGGTAGTAGTGACAGTATATTTGTGAATTTAAAAAACACTTCCAGCAGCTACAATATGAAGGTAGGCTTTTATTTCACCACAGACACGATTGACATCCACACGGATCAGTTAATACCTTAAAAAAAGTGTCGTGGATTCCTGTCAGTCTGCGCGCCGATTAGCTGATATATATACGTGAAGGATAGACGTGAAATGAAACTTCCCTCGCCGGAACCGCGAGCAGGAAAGGCTGGAAAAAGCGGAAATAAACAGTCGCCTCAGACGCAGAAAGAAGAACTGCAGCTCTGGGCGGAATATGAGAGTGCGAGTACGTACTAGAAACAACAACACGAGCCGCACCGCGAGTGTGTGTGAGGATGTGGATCACTCCTGAAGAAGTTGTGCTGAAAAACGCGCTCAAGCTTTGGGTGACGGATAAATCCAACGATTATTTTCTCCTGCAGCACCGAAGAGGACACGGAGACACCGGGGGGAAAATCACAGGTGAGTCCAAACATACTAGGTGATGATAATAACATGTCAGAATATGACTCTGTGGATGAAAACCTGCTTGCTTTTGGATCATAAAGACTCGCTCTAAAGTAAAGTTCAGTCTTTTGTCTAGATCTGAGGCAACAGTTGCATCCTGGTTTTCCTTTTGTCTCTGCTGGGAGTTTCCTTCCAAGAGAATTACATGGAAAATATCAAAACAAACATTCAGAACACTTTGTATGGAAGCCCATTTGCGCCACAAAAGAAAAAATGCCTTTGTAAGTCTTACTTATGGCACAAAAATCCGAAATTATGACATAATTTATGTCATATTTTTGACTTTTTATGTCATAGTGATATTAAAAAAAAGTCCATCTTATGATATAAAGTCAAAAGATACTAAGTCACAATTATGAGATTTAAAGTCGAAATTGTGATTGTCATAATTTCGGATTTTTGTAAGGATTTTTCATAAGATTTACAAAGGCATTTTTTCTTTTGTGGCGCAAATGGGCTTCCATACAAAGTGTTATGGTCACAAAATCATAATCATGAGATAAATGTCTAAATTATGACATAAAAATGTAAAAAATTATGATATAAAGTCAAAATGAAGACTTATGACTAAGTTTAAAAAAAATCAAAACTGACTTCAAGTCAACATAAAACGAAATTATGACAAGTGCTTTTGTCTGTCATAATCATGACATAAAAATCCAAATTATGACAAAGTCAAAATTATGACTTATTTTATGTCATGATGTAAAAAGTCAAAATTATGATATAAAGTTCAAATTAATTTTAAAAAATCGAAACTGTGACTTACTAAGTCATAATTATGAGTAAAAAGTCTAATTTATGACATACTAAGTCAAAATTGACATTCTAATTATGACTAAGATTAAAAAAATCAAAACTGACTTACTAAGTCATAATCATGAGATAAGTCAACATAAAATGAAATTATGACGTCATTTTGTCTGTCATAGTTATGAGAAAAAAATTGACTTACTATGTCATAATCATGAGTAGAAGTAGAAGTCAAAATTATCACTTATTTTATGTCATAATGGTATAAAAAGTCAATTAATTATGACTAAGAGTTAAAAAAATCATAATCATGAGACAAGTAAACAAAACGAAATTATGACATACTAAGTCATAATTATGACAATCAAAATTATGATATAGTCACAATGATGACTAATTACGACTAAGGCATAGTCATGAGATAAAAGTCCAAATTATGAGAGAAAGTTGAAATGATTAATTTCTATGTCAATGTCGTCTTGGTATTATAATTTTGAATCTTTATGGCATAAATATGACTTAGTATGTCACAATTTTGACTTTTTATGTCAGAATTATGATTTTTACAAAAGCATGTACGTTTGTGTGACTCTGCGACAGCTGGAAAAAAGTGGGAAAGTTTTTGACAGAAGACGAGGAAGCAAAACACGGCTATAAACATTCCCTCTTACAAAACAATAGAGATTCGTTCATTTTCGCTGTTTTCTTTCCACTTTGCTTCCCACTTGTGCAGTTTTAAAGTCAAAAGTTCTTGCAAAACTTCAGATGACTGAAGCTCAGTGAAGATGAACAATGTTCTCCTGCTTTATGGGGCACCTAGTTTAGTTGTGCAGTTCACAGAATTACCTCTTGTCTTTTTTACTGCCTTGTTAAAATGAGGAGATGATAAAGCTCAAACATCAGCTTGTACTTTCACTTTAATGTGTCTGTAACTGACACCAAACCGTTGCTCTCAGTGATATTTAATGCACTCTTAATAATAAAGGCATCAGTGGTTCCTTGAAGAACCTTTAACGTCCACAGAACCAGTGGAATAGTCTAAATAGTGGAGATTTTTAAAATGTTCTTCACATAAAAAAATAAATAAAAAAACATGGTTCTTTAAAAAACTAAAGGTTCTCAAAAATGGTTCTTCTGTGGCATCAAAAGTGAAAATCCCCTTTTGGAACTTTTATTTTGAAGAATGCATGAATTCATTGTTATTGTTTAATGATTTGAGCCGTCAAACGTACAGTCCTCATCTCTTTGATAGATTGATAGATCTTTATTTGTCATTGTTAAAAGGAACAACGAAACGCATATATATATATATATATATAATACATAATAAAAGCTGTTGTGTCAGTTACTAGTTACCCTGGCCTGAACGATTGTGTGTTTATAGCTGAACGAATCACTTTATGACGCTGGGATTGATGAGGGATTGATTCTATCACAGCAGGTCTGCTGTAATTCAGTTTCCAAACTGGATTATGTAGGATCAGGACAACTAACTTATGTTCTGTTTAGTAAACTAATCACACATCTGAATCTTGTTCCATTGGAAACCAGCTCTACAACCTTGCATGAAAGTGTTTTCTTTTCACTGTAGCTTGTTGAATAAATATATATATATATATATATATATATACACACACTCGTAGCCGTGCGATATGGCTGTATATCAGCACGGTTGTGATTAGGTAATCACAGTGCGCTGATATACAGCCATATCGCACGGCTACGAGTGTGATATTGCGTTTATACAACAGTTCGACGGTACAGTGTGTAAATAAATAAGAAATGACAACGGAGTGTCTTTAAAAGCCTCTTTTGTGCAGAACTACTTCCTTCCGCCACGGATTCAAATCTCAAGTTGACAGTTTGAGTCTCCGTTACTAATTCCAAAACGTCACTTTAGAACACTTTAGAACACTTTAGAAATGAAGGAATGTTGAGTCCCTCCATTGAAACTCAATGTATTTTGTACAGTATTATTGGGAGATGGCGAGATCACCTGAGCGAGCATTACCTGTGTCTGATATAACATTCATTCTTCAGGTCGATGTGCATAATATTATATCCATTATAAAAATCCGTTTGACTGTCCGGTCTTTGTATTTGTCCTTTTTACAGTTAAGGGAATTTTCCATAACAGTGTTTACACATTTACAAAAGTCTCTTGCGACTTACTCACTTGTAAAGTTTGCCGGCATCTAATGGCTTATTAATGTAACTTTCACTTAATTCATATTGCGCACTAATGGACCCTTTCTCAGTACCAAAAACAACTAATTATTTCTATAAAATAATATTTATTAAACAACAATATTTAAATGAAAAACAATCACCATTATAAATAACAATAGGAAAAGTCAAACGTACAAAAGCAGTGCTCTACAGCACATATAGCCTTAATATTAAATTATAAAATTTATCATAGCCCAATTCGATTTGCTCAGGAACAAGTATTAGATTAATAAAACCAAAGATTGCCCATTTTATATACTCAAAATGAATTATATCTCATGTTTAAACACTATGAGAGCCAGCGGCAAATCAAAAGCACTGGCCAAGATGAAGCTGTTCTCGGCGGGTACACGAGCACTGAACGCCCGCTGTCGGCCTGGAGTTCGCATCTCCGAAAACGTCTAAACAAATTGTAAAATAGGCACTATGATTAAATATGAGTCACATATTTCAGGTCTAAACAACTACACTAAAAACTCTTATAACTACAGTTTGTGGTTCAACAAGTGTAGTATTTGTAAAAAAAAAAATACAGTGGATTTGTAAATACATTTGGACTGTAAAAGACGTGTGTGTTTGGAACTGGGAGACGTTCCAGAAGAGCCGGTTATTTGTCTTCTACTCTTTCTCTTTCTCCGCTGTGTAGACCGGAGCAGGAATAGCAAACATTAGACGCTTATCATCTCCTGACTCTTCAGCTGTGTACACAGAGCTGGTGAAAGAGGAGAACTTCACACGCTTTCAGCTCCTCCTCGTACCTTATTATGCTTAACATGAAATTAACACGATCTTCTTCAGTCTTGTGCTTTTATTGTGAAGGGCTTTTTACTGCCAGTGAAAGTTCAGCAGATTTGAGCGTGTTTGATTGGTTCAGGATAACATGAGCTCATGGATTATAACTGACATCATCAGTTTATCCGCCTCTGTGATTTACTGTAATCTCTTGTAGTGAGCAAAAGCATATTTTTGTGCTCTTCCTTATTGGCATCTGTAGTTCCATTAAGAACTTTATTCTGCTTTTTTCCCATGTTTTTTCCATCTTTCTTTAGTGTGTAATGTTGCTGTTTAAGCATGAAAAATCTCTGCAAAGTTCTTCTCTATATCAGTGTCTCTGTTTCTGAACTCCCTGAAACGCCTCCCATTGTAGTCTTGAGTTTTCTTCACATTATTCCTCATTTAAATAATTGATACGCAGAATAAAGGGGCGGGGCCTGGTTGAGTTAGTTAGTAGTGTGTTGAAACTGACGGTTATGGTGAGGGGCGGGACATTTACCAAACACCAATCACAACACACTGCTCCAGCCGACCAATCAGAGCTTTTTCAGAAGGAGGGGCTTCATAGAGACAGGAACTAAACAGAGCGTTACTGACAGACTGGGAAGAGAGGAGCTGCAACAATGGAAAATATGAGGAAAATAATCATCATTCAAGCATGAAAACCTGTTCTAGTAGAGCCCATTTTGCAAACTTTTTGTTTTTAAGAGTGTCAGACAGAAAAATAACATGAGATCTCTTTAAAAGTTTGAACTCATTCTATAAAGCTCTGAGATAAAACTGACACTGAATTAAAAAGCTATTAAGTCGTCTGAGCAATGGAAGATTTAAAAAAAAAAAAAAAAACTCTTTATTTACAGAAAAATTTAATATATAAAAACATGACCAAAGTCAGAGCTTAAACATTTTTACAAAATTAGAGAAAATGTGAAGAATGGATATAATTTTCAGCGACAGAACACAAAATTCCTCTATTACACCATACTTAAAGATGGAGATGCACTGATATATCGGTGCATCTCTATGTTTAACCGATAGTGTGAAAATTAGCTTTTTTTAGTGGCCGATTATTGGCCGATATATCGGTGCACAGAGATATTCTCCATTAATTTAACCAGTGAAAAATCGATTGCAGCTTTCAAACATGATTATCTTCACCTTTTTTATAGTTTATTTGAGGCTGTTTCTATTGTGTTATTTTAATGAAAAATGCCAAGTAATGCGCGAGCACAAATCTTTCAGCTCGCAGGCAGATAGATAGCTCTTTCCTTTACTCTCACACCAACTGGACGCCGCTCAAACTCTTTTCTTGCTCTTTCTCTAGAATGGTCTTAAGTGCTTATTGTAAATAGATATTTATTGAATTATTTTATTTAGTGAGCCGCTACTGATCATCAGATATCAGTGAGAGCGCGACTTGCAACAACATTCATGTAAAGTGCTTTTGTTTTGTTGGTAACATAGACGTAATTTGCGGGTGGGACATGTCTCCACCACTTTTTGCTGCACGAATAGCCAAATGAAACACCCAGTTGACGTTAATTTGTGTTAAATAAGTTTTAAATAAGTGTTTTTTAAATCATGCCGCTGTTATCAGTGGAGAACCGTTTTCGTGGCTCGTGCACAGTCTTCACACAGACGAGCGCATCAATCTATCGCTAATGGTGTTGCAGCAACTCTTTCCGGTGAAATCATTAACAAAATGCACACAAACGTGTCCCTGCTCTTGCCTCTTTATGTACAATCATTTAAGAAAATCTTTAGTCTTATTGAGAAAAGTAAAAAAGAAAAAAACTAATCGAGGGCGGATTAGAACCCGGGATGTCTGACTCGCATAGCAAAAGTTATGCCACTAGACCACATGGGAATATGCAAGTTTAGCATGGGTCTGTGTGTATATGGACTGAGCACCCACCGGCACAAACATAAATCGGCGCCTATGTCAGTGCATCTCTATTTTTAACCGATAGTGTGAAAAATTTGCTTTTTTTGGCTGATATATCGGTGCATCTCTATTTTTAACTGATAGTGTGAAAAATTGCTTTTATTGGCCGATATATCGGTGCATCTCTATTTTTAACTGATAGTGTGAAAAATTGCTTTTATTGGCCGATATATCGGTGCATCTCTATTTTTAACTGATAGTGTGAAAAATTGCTTTTATTGCCCGATATATCGGTGCATCTCTCTGTTTAACTGATAGTGTGAAAAATTGCTTTTATTGCCCGATATATCGGTGCATCTCTATTTTTAACTGATAGTGTGAAAAATTGCTTTTATTGGCCGATATATCGGTGCATCTCTATTTTTAACTGATAGTGTGAAAAATTGCTTTTATTGCCCGATATATCGGTGCATCTCTCTGTTTAACTGATAGTGTGAAAAATTGCTTTTATTGGCCGATATATCGGTGCATCTCTATTTTTAACTGATAGTGTGAAAAATTGTTTTTATTTGCCGGTATATCGGTGCATCTCTATTTTTAACTGATAGTGTGAAAAATTTGCTTTTTTTGGCTGATATATCGGTGCATCTCTATTTTTAACTGATAGTGTGAAAAATTGCTTTTATTGCCCGATATATCGGTGCATCTCTCTGTTTAACTGATAGTGTGAAAAATTGCTTTTATTGGCCGATATATCGGTGCATCTCTATTTTTAACTGATAGTGTGAAAAATTGTTTTTATTTGCCGGTATATCGGTGCATCTCTATTTTTAACTGATAGTGTGAAAAATTGCTTTTATTGGCCGATATATCGGTGCATCTCTATTTTTAACTGATAGTGTGAAAAATTGCTTTTATTGGCCGATATATCGGTGCATCTCTATTTTTAACCGATAGTGTGAAAAATTTGCTTTTTTTGGCCGATATATCGGTGCATCTCTATTTTTAACCGATAGTGTGAAAAATTGCTTTTATTGGCCGATATATCGGTGCATCTCTATTTTTAACTGATAGTGTGAAAAATTGCTTTTATTGGCCGATATATCGGTGCATCTCTATTTTTAACTGATAGTGTGAAAAATTGCTTTTATTGCCCGATATATCGGTGCATCTCTATTTTTAACTGATAGTGTGAAAAATTGCTTTTATTGCCCGATATATCGGTGCATCTCTATTTTTAACTGATAGTGTGAAAAATTGCTTTTATTGCCCGATATATCGGTGCATCTCTATTTTTAACTGATAGTGTGAAAAATTGCTTTTATTGCCCGATATATCGGTGCATCTCTCTGTTTAACTGATAGTGTGAAAAATTGCTTTTATTGGCCGATACCGATTATTGGCCGATATATTGGTCCATCTCTATTTTTAACCGATAGTGTGAAAATTTGCTTTTATTGGCCGATATATCGGTGCATCTCTATTTATAGTTTAAAAACAGCCGATAGTCAGGGCCAATATATCCTGTCAATCAAAACAGGGCGGGAAAATACACTGCATTTGTGCTTTATGTAAAGAAAATGCTAAGGAATCAATTTGATGTTCAATATTAATAGTAATTATATGAATTAGTAACATTCAGAAAGTTGAATAAATATTAATTTAATCTTAAGAATGTAGTTAGTGTGTTAATATTAATTTTAGTAATGTGTTTGTTTACAAATTGATACCAGTTACTCTGAATCAAGCTGATAAAATGGAGAGAATAAAGTTTTTATTTGCATTTAATTATTAGTTGTAATTAAATTTATAATTAATTTAAAATAAGGTATAAACTAGCATTATCGGTATCGGCCGATATCACTCTGAATAATCGGTTTATCGGTATCGGTGGAAAAATTTAGTATCTGTGCATCTCTACTCAAAAAACAAACTACTAACCAGACAATCCGTAGCTTTATAAAAATAAAAATCAATTTGAAGTCTTGATTTAATTATAACTGCAAACACCATTACAACATTATAATCACCTTTCTGTTAATTTTTCTTTACTGCTAATATATAGATGGCAATTTTAGTCATGCCTATAGTAAAATTATTAAACAATTTACATTTCATATTGTCATCTTGGAGTATATTTACAACCAAAAACAAATGTTTGTACAGTAAATTTTTCTTCAACATGTCAAATAAAGGCTTAAGCAATAGAATGATCTGTACTTTCTGTCTCATTCGAGCTCAGTACGGTTTATTTTGCACTATATTGTATAATGTTCATGTTTGGTCTAATCTGCATTAACGGGTGCTTTAATAGCTTATGCCTCTTTATCAGCTGGAAAATGTCCTGCAGAGAGGAAATGATCTATTAAAAGCCGACGCGAGAGTCGTAAGTGAGAGAATGTGATTTGCATTAGCCAGTGTTAAAGAGAGATCATGGGGTCCGTAATGAACTTAAACTGTTTTCATTTTGATTGTGGTGTCATTAGCTCTTCTTGCTGAAATGCTTCTGTTTTTCTTTCCTTTCAATTTACCAGCATTACTTGTTTTTTCTCCATTTCTGTCACCGAGACCGTTTTCTTGCCACTGTCACCTCTGGCTTGCTTAGTTGGCGACACTTAATATTTTGCAATATTATTGATTTGACTGCACCAACACTATTGGATGAGAACTGAACTGAGCTGGACGATAATGTCACTGTTTTCTACAGAGCTGCATTTGAATCACAACATTTGATTCAAAGCAAACGAAGACAAGTATGTGTGTTCAAAGTAAATGACCTGCTTGTGAAGCACTGAGAGTGACGTTATCAATTCACAATCAATAATGCAATATAAAACTACATGTCAAGTCAGTTATTTCTATAGCGCTTTATACAATACAGACTGTTTCAAAGGAGCAATAAACATGAAAATAACCGTGTTAATGTTGCAAAGGTAATCAATTGGAAAACAAATTCAATTCAGTTGTAAAGCAAAAGACAATAGTGTCATTATTCAGTTTAGTTCAATGTTGAATCGATTCAGTAAATTGAGCAAAATTTGTAAATTATGAGACAAATTTAGTTTCAGCTCGGCAGAAGACAATCTTGTCATTATTCAGTTGTCATCTGATAGTGTCATTGCAGTCAAATCAATACTATTACTGAATATTAAAAAAAAAAACAAAACACCACGTGCCTCCTAGTTTTTGCAAAATGTTCATGGATTCTGTGAGTTCATTCAGTGAAGGAATCGTTAAAACTAACAACTCCTGAGTTTGTAAGTGAGTGAGTCTTTTGATTGATTCATTAAAAGAATCAGCTCATAAGAGTCATTCGATGCTCATGCTGTATGTTTGCATGCAGCTCAATAGAAAAACATGTTTTCATGGAGCTCATAGAATGATTTAAATTTTTTTTCAGGATTTCAATCAGTTTTTGCATAAACAAAGGTGTTTTACTTCAGGAAACATGCTCATTATCAGCGGTTGTGTCTTTTTTTTCCGGGTGGCTGCAGCTCAGATAGGAAAGCGAAGCTTTTGTCATGCTGATGTTAAATCAGGCCATATGAAGTACGGTAAATAAATAACTCATGCAGCTCACCGGGACGGTCACGGCTATAAACAGACAAATGCTGCATGCAGTAAAGCAGTACTGAACTTATGCAATACTGACAGATGTCAGTGAAATTTGCATCTAATACTGACATGCTTTTGGAGGCTGAGATTTTAGTGAAAAGCAGTGGTCTAATTCAGTGGACAACATAGTGATTTTATTGTAGATTCGCAGTGCATATTGTTCTGTCTTTCTGTGTGTGATGCAGGGCTCAAAAGTGCAAGCGTTTCACTTGCATTTGCAATTAAAGATAGATGTGTGAACTTTCAAATCTATTTAGCAGCATGTGTGCAAATAAAAAAAAAAAAACTTCCTGCAGCTCCTTATGTGTATGTGTACTCTGTATGTGTGTATATATTATGTGTATGTGCATATATGTGTGTGTGTGTGTGTGTGTGTATATAGTAGTTTATGCATTTTAAAGTTGGCCTAAATAATTACATAATTATTAGACACAGTTAGAAGCAGAAATATTTAAAAACCTAGTGTACCTTTTGCATATTTAGTGGTACAAGCACGGAGTGCTGAAACCCTATTGTAATTGTAAGGATTTTAATTATTTTTTCTTCTGTAAAACTGATCGTGCAGACCAAACCGTAAGGCCTAGAGACTTGAAACTTGGCCAGATGGTAGATCTCAATTTGGTGAGAGACTGACATGATTTCACCCAATCAGCCAATAGGGGGAGCTACAGCAAACCACTCATAACTCCTAGACCATTTGTCGTACACTCTCTTATATCATTGGAATACGTGGCTGAAGACGGACAAAACATATATTTGATTTAATTTCCGCCATTTTGAATTTTGTCCTAAACCTATTTTTGCGAACTAGTCCTAGGTTTTTTTTTACCCGATCGGAACCAAACAAGTGCAGAAAGATTCTCTGAAATCTGAATAATAATAATTATCAAAACAGGCAAAACTTCGATTGACGGTCGCTAAGGGGCGCAAAAACATTTGAAGTGGGCGGAGCCACTTTTACTAAAATGGATATAACTTGAGAACAAAATTAGGTTTGTTCACCAAACTTGGTACACATGTGTATGGGCTCAATCCTTGGTCACGTGAAATTTTTTTTAGCTATTTGACACTTGGTGGCGCTATAACGGGAAAAAAGCTTGAAAATGGCTATAACCACCCAATCATTAGTCCGATTGACTTGAAAATTGGCATGCAGTGTCTTGGTCCAAGGTGTTTATGAGGACATTGGTATATCTCAAAAAACATCGGCCAATGAAATTTAAGCACCTATTAGACAAGGTTAACGGAGGCCGATAGGAATGAAACTTGGTGGGCATGTTCGACTCATGGCCCTAGAGGTCTGGGAGAATTTTGAAATAAATAACGAGTTTTACGCCGCGGTGTTTCAAACATACACACAATATTCATATCATTTGATAGATCTCCTCATGCTGAACAACTTTGCCTCAAGAACCACTGCTGTCAATCAAATCGTTCATTAAATATTCGCGATTATGTAATAAACCTACTTTTGCCAACTAGAATTTAGGGTTTTCGCCCGATCGGAACAAAACCAGTGCAGTACAATTATCTGGACTCTCTAGATCAATAATTTTTTTCAAAAAAAAGTTTAACTTTACCCTTAGGGTATCTATAACAGGGTCATTTAGAAAAAGGGCTTGGCAAAATACACTTAAAAGCCTAACTTCACAAAAATAGGTGAACACATGTGATATAAGATTCTAAACAAACATGCAAACTTTTATAGAGATCAAACCATAGGTGGCGCTATAACTGTTAAAAAGCTTTTAAAAAACATGTATTTTCAATGGTAAACAGCCTATTGGCTGTAAATGGTCTTTTACTTCTGTGATCGAGATGGTTGCAGTCTTGCTAAATGAAACATAAAACCTTTTTACCTTCATGTACCTAAATGCCTTAAAGCACTTGAACCCCGATAATTGCTGCTCGCAGCTATGTTATTATTATATTGTTATTAAGGAAAAACATTATTTGATACATTTCCATTTTTAATCTCATGAACACGTGCTCCTTGGGGGAAAAAATTAAGCATCAAACCCTTTGAAGGTATAATCTATGAGGTCTGTTTGTATTGCAGGTTTGCTGGTGGGCGCGTTGGACACCGTGTTGGACTCAAATGCGCGAGCGGCCCCGTTCCGGATCGTTCTGCATGTGCCCGGGTCGCAGGTCAGCTGGGTCATAGCCAGCGGTGAGAGCTCGTCTCCTCTTATGTTTAGTGTGTGATTTCATCTCTCGCACTCGTGTGACACACTCTCGTCATAAACACGAGCGTGTTATGCAGTCACTCGCACATGTGTGTGATGTTATTATCTGTGTGTGTTTGCAGGAGCCACGATAGAGGAGGTGCTGAAACACTGGAAATGGCTGGATCAGAACATACTGCCGTACATGGCAGTGTTGGGGTTAGACGCTGCGAGTTTTGTACAGGGCAAAGTGAAGGTACTTATTTGAGATTTGTGCAGTTTAAATTTCAATCATATTTTGGGAAATAAGAGAAATTTAAAGGGGGTCATGAACTGAGAAATCAAATTTTCCTTGAGCTTTTGATATATAAGAGGTCATTATACTATAAGAATATCCTGTAAGTTTAACGACTAAAACAACTCATTGTGGAATGTGTTGGTTTTTTACGTAATAGTGCGACAAAATACCGCCTCTGCAGAAGAAAATCAACCGCTAGATCCTAATGCTAGGAATATTGATCAGTTGAGCTTTATTTATTTGTATTCTGCACATTTCACTGTGGATTCTTTGGTAAATCAATCACATCTCGGCGCAGGCTTTGCAAATATGGACTCGACAGTAATGCAACAACATGTAAGTAATGGTGTTCATTCTAATGCCTGATCTGATATTAATGATTCATGTACACTCAGATGTTCTTTGTCTGTGTCAGTAAATCAAACCAGTGACTAAACGCTCAACTTCACCTTGTTTCTCTTAGTAGGATGAAAATAATCTGTTATTTAAAATATATATAGAAAGCGATCAAAGAACGCTCCCTTTACAGTCGCTGGTGCTGTCAATCAAACAGCGCGAGTTTATCAGTGACTGAGTTCTGGAAAAAGTCCCGTTATAAACGAATCTCTTATTTAGAGAGATTCTCATTGTCTTTGCACTGTTAGTTATGATGAAAGCATTCGTTAGTGTGCAGAAATTGAGTTCACTGCTTTCATGCGCTCAACAACATGTCTGTGATCGGCTGCATGATCATCACTGCAACCTTTCATGCCACGATCTAAATATAACGCAACAGATCTAAATGTAATGCTATAACCAACACTTTTCACGATTAGTTAATATTGAGAGCTGTAATTGTAAAAAAGTTTTCGAGAGAGTAATACTTAGCTATTTCATATGCAAAGATGTCAGCCAATCACAGCAGTGGGCGTTTACACTGAAGTCTCACAGAGACACGCCCCTTAAAACAGAGCGTTCAAATCAGAGGGCTAAAATCAGGGTAGGAAAAATGCCTTTTATTTCTAAATTAAGACAATTTTTGATGTAAAAAGCATACTACCATTATAAGTGCACCGCAGGAAACATTATAAAACAATAAAACATTTTAAAACAATAAAACAATGCAGTTCATGACCCCTTTAAGAGGCCATCAGGTCAGTCCAGACTCTAATTCTCTTGATATTTTTATGCATGCTCACAGGGTTTAATAGCTGAGGAGGTTTTGGGCGGCCAGGCTGCAGGCGAGGATGATCCGGCACGCTTCCGGGAAGACCTGGCACGCTTCGAGCAGCGCTTTGGTCTCCCTCAACGAGAGAAACTGGTCACGCATTACTCCTGCTGCTGCTGGAAGAGTCACGTGCCGCGCCAGGGCTCACTGTACCTCACCACCAACCACATCGCCTTCTACTCCTTCCTGCTGGGCAAAGAGGGTGAGATCTTTCTATTCCTCAAGGAATCCTAAAAAAAAAAAAAGGTTTCCATGAAAATCTGAATGTTTTCAACAATGATAATAATCAGAACTGTTTCTTGAGCAGCAAATCATCATATCAGAATGATTTCTGAAGGATCATGTGACACTGAAGACTGGAGTAATGATGCTGAAAATTCAGGAATAAATTACACTTTACTATATATTCACATAGAAAACGGTTAATTTAAATAGTAATAATATTTCAAAATTTTTGAATTTTTTTTGCCTTGGTGAGCAGATTTTCAAATGTATTTTTAAAAAAATCTTTTAAACGTTAGTGGTAAAAGATGATTTAAATGAAAGTAGACCAGACGTGTCATGATTTAGCATTGATGTAATGGGCAGAATGTATATGAATTCTGGGGTATTGATTTAACACATTCATTTCATTAATTAGTTATGGAAAAAAATAACTGTGCGTAACTCAAGCATTGTTTTTGTGCGCAGTGAAGCTGTTAGTTCCCTGGGCTGAAGTGACACGGATTGAACGCGTGTCGGTGGGTTTGCTGACGGACGTGATCCGCGTTCACACGAGACGGAAACCGAGGGAATTCTCCATGTTTCTGAATGTGGACGAGGTGATGAAGGTCATGTGTCAGCTGGCTGATATCGCCCTCCGCAGGCTGCTGGACAGCGGTGGACTCACACTCGACAAATCGCTGCAGGACTCCACGAACATTACCAAGAGGTTTACGTTACATCTGCTTCACATATACATCAGATACTAGATTAGCTTATGTGTGTCTTTGTACAGACGGTCAGATGTTCTTCCATCGTGCTGGAGAACATGAACATCAGGTTTAGTTTATGTAGCTTCAGTGAACCATCTGTTACATCCAGCCAGTACCTTCCATCCAGCCAATCATCAGCAGGGTTTTGATTCTTGTATACTTCCTCCATTAAAGGGGAAGTTGATGTATGAGAAAGAGTGAAAACAAGTAAAGCAGAAATGAAAACAACAGAAATATAGAGATGTTAAAGTGTCTTCTTGCGTTTTTTTAGAGATTTAGAACAGCAGTTGCATTAAAACTGTTAATGGACGATTAATAATAATAACAATAAACTTTATTTCTATGTACAATATGTCAAATCAGCTTTAAACTATAAACCTCCAATAAACCAGCATGTGAAATAAACACTCAAGTCATGAGAGTGTGTGTGTCTGTGTGATTGTGGGTTGTGTGATGTGAAAGCAGCATGTGTGTATTTATAGAGCAGCAGGGTTTGTTCTTTCTCTGCTGCTTTGATGTTTTGGAAACATTCAGATCTGTTGAGGTCTGATGCGTGAAGTTGCTTCTGTTTGTTTGTGTCGATTTCAGGGTTTTGGAGGAGCAAGCTCTCCGACAGTACGTGCTCTCTCTCTTTGGCTTGCCGCGGGCCGAGCATCTACGGGAAGTGATGTCATGCTCGATTTGGACTCCTCATGCACGCTGCCACACGCCTGGCACCGTCTACACCACAGACGGGTATTTGTGCTTTAGCAGCCGTGAGGAGGGCCAGTGTACTCTCATCATACCCCTCGCAGAGGTGCAAACGCCATTACATGTCGTTCAAGCTTATGAACTGCTTGGTAACCATGTTATAGGTCACTTTGGATAAAAGCGTCTGCTAAATGCATACATGTAAATAGTAGTTCACCCAAAATGAACGTTCTGTCATCATTTATCCAGGCTGTATTATTATTTTTGTGTGTGTGTATGTGAAGATGTTTAGCAGAATGTCAGAGCTGCTTGTTTCAACTCAACCTTTAAGCTCAAAAAAGCATGAAAAATGCACCATAAAAGTATCATATAAATGTATCAATAATGCCCTTTTGTATGGAAGCTTGTTTGCTCCATGAAATAAAAAAATTTAAAAAAGGTAATTGCGAGGTAATCTCACAATTGCGAGTTCTAAAGACAGGATTGCGAGAAAAAAAGTCAGAATTGTGAGTTATAAAGTCAGAATTGTGAGTTATAAAGTCAGAATTGTGAGATATAAAGTCAATTGAGAGATCTAAAGTCAGAATTGAGATATAAAGTCAGAATTGAGAGATCTAAAGTCAGAATTGAGATATAAAGTCAGAATTGAGAGATCTAAAGTCAGAATTGAGATATAAAGTCAGAATTGCGAGTTAAAAAGTCAGAATTGCGAGATATAAAGTCAGAATTGCAAGATATAAAGTCAGAATTGCGAGATATAAAGTCAGAATTGTGAGTTATAAAGTCAGAATTGCGAGATTTCATCCATTAGCGGAGATGATGTATTAATGAAATCTGTGTGTGTTTGTGCAGATCCTCTGCATTGAGAAGGCTGAGAGCAGCAGCGCTCTTCCCAACCCCGTCATCATTAGCGTACGGTGTAAGCGTGCGTTCCAACTAATCGAGCTGCTTCATCGTGATGAGTTGGTGGAGAACATCAGAGACCGACTGCGAGCTCTGCACTGGGAGCAAAATATGATACGTGGACACGACCAACGCAAGAAATCCACGGTACTCTTGACATCTGATGTATTACCTTTCTTTTTGTATCATCCCAGTTTAGTCTGTTGATGTTGTTTTTGGGCTCTACTAGAACAGGTTTTCCTGCTTGAATGTTCATTATTTTCCTCATATTCTCCATTGTTGCAGCTCCTCTCTTCCCAGTCTGTCAGTAACGCTCGGTTTATTTCCTGTCTCTATGAAGCCCCTCCTTCTGAAAAGCACAATGTGCTCTGATTGGTCGGCTGGAGCAGTGTGTTGTGATTGGTGTTTGGGAAATGTCCCGCCAGTTTCAACACACTACTAACGAACTCAACCAGGCCCCGCCCCTTTATTCTGCATATTAATTATTTTAATGAGGAATATTGTGACGTGTTCATTCCTGGAAGAAAACTGTGACACTGATATAGAGAATAACTGAGCTTTTTCATGCTCAAACAGCAACATTACACACTAAAGAAAGATAAACGTGGGAAAAAGCAGAATAGGACCCCTTTAATAGATATTAGTGAGATGCTCCTGAGCCATGATATTCAATCTTTGACATTTACAAACTGCCCTGTTCCTACGTCAAACCTTTGTACATATTAGAATAGGTCACTAGTAATAATTCATCAGCGCATGGAGGACATGATCACTCGTTCATCTCTGCACATGATACATTCTCATTTAGCAAATAATTATGAAGATATTTAGGGCTGCCCCCTAATAGTCAACCAACCGTTAGTCGACTAGTCAACCAAAATTTTAGTTAGTCTGGCAGCCCTTTAGATATTAATATCATAAAAAGGTGGAACAGTATTGATTAAAGGGGACCTATAATGCCCCTTTTCACAAGGTGTAATATAAGTCTCTGGTGTCCCAGAATGTGTCTGTGAAGTTTCAGCTCAAAATACCCCACAGATCATTTATTATAGCTTGTCAAATTTGCCCCTATTTGGGTGTGAGCAAAAACACACCGTTTTTGTGTGTGTCCCTTTAAATGCAAATGAGCTGCTGCTCCTGGCCCCCTTTCCAGAAGAGGGCGGAGCTTTAACAGCTCAACAACAACAAAGCTGGAGAATCTCACGCAGTCAAAATGATGAAAGTGTTCAGCCTTACATTGTTCAAATCGGAGTCGACACTGATGGAGAGACTCAGGAAGAAGTTACAACTTTTAGACGTTTCTGAATGGTTAGTGGATAAATTTATGTAGTTGCTGTGGAGTTGATTCAACTCATCCACTAGCATGTGCCGTCATGTTGATGCAAAACCCGTATGGACGCCCACTATACATAGCGTACCTGTTTGCCAAACAGAGTCATACACACCAGGCTAATGCTGATGATTGCTATCAAATGCTGTGAATGCTCTAATATTTGTTTTCCAAAATATCGCTCAGACAGAAACGCTCGTCTTTTAGCAATCGAGCTTGTCAGGGTCAACTTCAGGCTATCCAAGCTAACGAGACTCTAAACAGTGTTCAGCGCTCGTCTGTGCAGCCAACGACAGAACAGTTAGCATGCTTTGCTCCAACTTTCGCCATGGCGTTAGAACTGCTACACCGTTGTCGCTTGCGCCGTGGATGGAAACGTGCAGATTAAGGGGTAGTAATAAGAGCGGCTCATTTTTTCACATGCTTGCAGAGAAAGGCTTACTGAAACACTTACTGGGTTGTCCTTTTTCACGTTTTCTGGGTTGGTAGATGCGATTATAGCACTTAAACACGGAAAAAGTCAGATTTTCATGATGTGTCGCCTTCAACACCTCCTGCTACAGTTCTGCTGATCTACAGATACTGTGATATAATGGTGAAACTGAAGCAAAATCATTTATTTTACTATATTTTTATTATCTCTTATCTATATGGTGATTTCTGCTGATCTACAGTTACTGTGAAATAATAGTAAAACTAAAGCACTTTTACTTTTTGTGTCTATTGTCAGAACATCACTTCCTGTGGTTTTAGCTCGTCTAAGGAAATGAAACTGTTTCTAGTTCATTAAATATTAAATATTGTTGAGAGGTATTAAGCATGCATGGTAGTTTTCATAACTGTTGTTATGTTTTAGTCGAGTCCGCTTTACTTCTACAGCGTATTATACAATACAGATCGTTTCAAAGCAGCTTCACAGAAATACACAGGAAAATGACAATCAATTATGCCCTGTGTCTCGCATTTTTAATCGCAAAAACCAGGCTTTAGACTGCAGTGTGTGTTTTCTGTCTTCTAGATCTCCACCACACCGTATTACACCTTCTGTTACGACACCGTCCAGTCAGACGAAGAGGACAGCAGCGTCATCATCTCTGATAAAGCTCTGCGTCACACTGTCCTCACGGACGCCCTCATTTCCACATTCCACCCCAGTCAATCCGACTCCAACCACAAAACATGTGTGAGTATACAAGCCTGAGATTGTCTTTGCTGTGTCACCTCCATCACAAAACAGTGGCCAAATAGGGAACCTTGAGTCTCGTACCTTTCCAATGATACGTGTTTTGTCAAGATTGGAAAAAGCTGTGATTATAAAACAATGCAGTGAATTAGTTATCAGGTTTAAATAAGATGTGGACATCTTCAAAAAAAAAAAAAATAATAATCACAATCAAAATTAAATCAACTTTAAAATGACAGGATGCATTACAATAATGAGAACGTGGGGGTAAATTGTGTTTAGTTGCCCTGATAATATCACAATGCAAAAAAAAAAAAAGGAAACGCATCTAAAAATACGCTTTATGCAAAGTGCAGATGCTGTTCATGCAAATAATTTCTTGTTGAATCTTGGTGTGAAATGTGAACGTGTTTTTGTCTCCACCAGAACCCAGAGCAGGTCAGAGAGCGTTTATGGGACGATCACTTTACTGAGTTTGGTCGTGGCGTTCACATGTTCCGCACTGATAAAATCCGCAATCTGGTGGTGCAGGGGATCCCGGAGTCTCTGCGCGGGGAGCTGTGGCTCCATTTCTCAGGTGAGAGATGGGAAAGATGCAAGAGAGAAGTTGACCGGACTAGACCAGGTGACACAGAACAAAAGAAAGTCATTTCCATGGTGTTGTTTATAGTTACCCTATATACGTGCACCTCCAGCATCTGTGCAGCGTCTCATTTCCCCTTCTGTAGAAGTGTATATATAAACACACACAGTTTTATTACGATCATCTAGTTTAATGGAATCTAACTCATTTTAAAATAGCATGAAATATGTACATAACTCCCAATAGTCATTAATATTCCTCCGCATAGGTGTTGTGTGCATCAAAATTTACTGTTTGTTGCACTTTTCTTATTTTAATTCACCCTCTCAACGACTGTTTTTGCCTTTCAAAAACCTAGATTCATACACTCTTGGAAAACCTGGAAAAGTCTTGGAAATTAATCAAATCTTAAAACGCCATGGGCATTTTTAATACGAATATGCATTTTTTTTTTTTTTTTCCCCAGTCATGCTCTCACTTGGGTAGAAATTGAGATAAAAAATAATTTTTTTTATCTTTAATCTTTTTCAGTAAATCGCAAATGACCAGAAAAGTCTAATGTTTAAAAAGAGGTCTTAAAACTGGAATCCTGAAACTCAACATACAGAAACTAGGAGTGTCTATAGATTAAAATTGTCTTCTTATGGCCATGAAAATTGTATTTAATTTCAATGGAATTATTATTTGATCTGATTTTTATGTGTGTGTATCATCTGACCCTCAGACGCGAGTTCCTCGCTGGCAGCTCATCCGAACTACTACGCTGATCTGCTGGAGAAGTGCAGGGGGGAAACGAGCATCGCCACAGAGGAAATAGAGCGAGATTTGCATCGCTCGCTGCCGGAGCATCCGGCCTTCCAGAACGAAACGGGAATCTCCGCCCTCCGCAGGGTCCTCACCGCCTACGCCTACCGAAACCCCACCATCGGATACTGTCAGGTGAGTTCGCTCATTAGCACGAGTGATGCATGAAATGCCAAAACACTCGCGCGCTAATGAGCACAGGCATTATGATAAGCCACTGTAATCAGGGTTACTGCAGGTTGAATCCTTTTAAAAGCAAAAAAACTCTTACACACCACAAAAGTTCAATAATTAAGAAGTTAATATTTTAGACACGATATTGTCTGTTTTTTCCAAGGAAAATATTACAAACCAGAGCAGAACTGTTGAGCAGTTTCGTTTCTGAATGAATCAGCGAGTAAATCGAGTGAACCACTGATTCAATGACTCATTCATATAGAGAGCAGTTTACTTCATTCCTGAATGAATCAGCTGATTGAATGAATCGACTCACTCATTTAGACATTTACCGCCACCTACTGGCAGTTTCAGTATCATTTCATATTTTGGGAATAGTTTGCTTGGTTTATTTATATTTTCAATCCTGTATGACTTTATTTCTTTTGCGGATCATAAAAGAAGATATTTTGAAGGATATTTGTAAATTTTGGTTTGTAAATATATCTAAATACCAATTCAAATGCAGCAATTCATGACCGTTGTAGCCTAAACATTTATTTGCAATAAATACTATGCCGAATCAAATAAAATATTTCTTTCTAAAGCTACTTTTTGTATTGTCTGTTTGATGCTTTTCTCATTTAACACAATAATGACTTTAAATTATCTTTTGGGGGTTATTTTTTGATTCATGATTTTCTGATTCATTTGTGATTAATTGGCACATCAAAATCTAATCATTAATTAGATTTTTTAAAAAAGTATATATTTATATAAAATGTAATAACAATGACAGCCATTATATATGTATTAAATACTGTATATTCATCAGAGTATAAATACAGTCATTTAAAATACTCACTTAAATAGCTTAAAGGCTAAAATGTGAGGTTTAGACTCTTATAAAACTTTTTGTTTTTGTCTAAACCTGTATTATATGAACTGTAAAGTTGTTTTATGGTTTAGGATCTGTCTAAGAAAATGCATGACTTTTTAAAACATCCAGGTAATGAAATGTTCAAAAAACTCTGGACTACAAAAAAAAGAAACGACAAGATGTTTCGGTGTTCATCCAGACACCATCCTCAGTTGTAAAATCATCGGAAGCAACTCTGGCAAATATACACATACTAAAGTCACATGATCAGCACATGATCATGTGGAAGTCACATGATTTCTTTAGGATGTTACCATAGACATTGCTCTACTTCGTCTTAAAAAATGTCTTAAAAAGCCATGAATGTAATTATAAAAACTCTACACATGGATGTTACTTAAACCTTGTGCATTAAATTTGTTGGCGGTTGTTTAATCTTCTAGTCCATGAACATCTTGGCGTCTGTGATGCTCTTGTACACTAAAGAAGAAGAAGCTTTCTGGCTGCTGGTCACTGTGTGTGAGCGGATGCTGCCCGACTACTTCAACCGCAGAGTCATCGGTGTGTGTGATTTATTATCTCTCTGTATCTGCCAATATGAGGTAGGAAATTACTTTGAAATGTTTTGAAAGGAACTGATTCAGATCAGTCAAGTCAATCTCACATAAACTTGTCCAGATCAATTTCAGAAATGAGATTCTGAACGAAATAAAAATGGTTACTTGAAATTAAATAAAATTAACTAACATAAAAATGTGAAGCTAGTTGCCAATTAAGGAAACATTTCTCGTTTTCTTGTCGGTCCATAAAGAGAACATGTTTTGTTCCTTGAAATTAAATACATTTGAACTGAAATGATAGAATATTACACAAAAACATTCATTTATTTTATTTCAGCTAGTTCCCAAAGAAACATTTTTTTTTCTTTTTTTTTAGTCGATGTGCTAAAAATACTAAAATAAGATTAATATAAACTATAAAGACCTATTAGTAAAAAAGGCAAAAATTAAAAACTAATAAAAATGACCAAAACACAACAAAATTACTAAAATGAGACGAAAAAGAAAAACAGAAAAAAATAACTATTGATAAGTATATCAATGATACTAAAATAACACTGTTATTGGGAAAAAAGTGGGGGAAAGTGTTTCTAAGAAGTGTTTCTCCACTAGAGACAAAAAAAGCATTAAAAAAGCATTTCTTATTTTAATTCACCTTCTCTCCAACTGTTTTTGTCTTTAAAGAATCAGGATTCATACAGTCTTGGAAAACATGAATATTAGAGGAAGCCTGGAAAAGTCATGGAAATTAAACAAATCTTAAAACATTTTTCCAGTCATGTCAAGCTTTCACAACTGTGATCTAAAAATCCTTAATCTTTATTCAGTGAAAGAGAACCAGAAAAGTTATTTTTGGTTTATTGTTTAAAAAAAGTGTGAAAACTGGAATCCTGAAACATACAGAAACTAGAAGTGTCCGTAGATTAAAAAGCTGTGTCTCATTTCGAAGGCTGCGTCCTCTAGAGGATGCAGCCTTCGAAATTAAATGAAATGAGACACCGCTTAAAACTGTTCAAATGTTTGTTTTGGTTTGCTGGTTCGGCTCTTCACGATCCTCTATGATGTCACTTCCTCTCCCTCAGGAGCTCAGGTGGATCAGTCTGTGTTTGAAGAGCTGGTTCGTGAACGGCTGCCGGAGCTGGCTGACCACGTCCCTGACCTCTCCCCGCTGGCGTCGGCATCCCTCACGTGGTTCCTGACGCTGTTCGTGAGCGTGCTCCCGTTCCGCAGCGCTCTGTGTGTTCTCGACTGCTTCTTCTACTGCGGGATCAGATCAATCTTCCAGATCGGCCTGGCGGTGCTGGACGCTAATGTAGCCGAGCTGAGCTCATGCACGGATGACGGACACGCCCTGATGATACTGACCAGGTGATTCACTGCCTGCTAAAATAACCTCGGACATCATGATGTTCAGTATGCTTATATTGATATTGCCATATTTGAGTCAGAGCATTTGAATCAATCAGTCATTTAACTCAAGTTGATTCAAAATGTTTCATGTAAAATCTAGTTCGAATAATCAAGGCATGTTTTCACTGTATAGTGCATTTATATGCATTTATATTTCATATTTAATCATTTAAATTTATATCTACCAATATTTCATATTATATACTAAATCATTTATTATTAAAATTATTAATATTTCATTAATCATTTTAATTAATCATTCAGTATTTCATATTTAATCATTTTTTCATTAAACATTTCATTCAATATTTCATATTTAATCATTTTCATTTACATGCATCAATATTTTTATTTAATAATTTTTCATTAATCATTTCATTCAATATTTCATATTTTCATTTACATGCATCAATATTTTATATTTAATCATTTTCATTTACATCCCCTGGCTTTTCATATTTAATCTTTTTTTTTTTTTCATAAATAATTTCAATTAATCATTCAATATTTAATCTTTTTTTTAATTAAATGCACCAATATTTCATATTTAATCACTCTCAGTTACATGCACCAATATTTTTATTTAATAATTTTTCATTAATCATTTCATTAAATAATTCTTATTTAATATCTTCATTTATGTGCCAATATTTCATATTTAATAATTTTTTTTAGTCATTTCAATCATTTCAATTAATCATTCAATATTTAATCATTTAAAAAAAAATATTTATATGCACCAATATTTCATTATTTCATATTTTTTCATTAATCATTTCAATTAATCATTCAATATTTAATCATTTTTTAAAATATTTATATGCACCAATATTTCATTATATTTCATATTTTTTCATTAATCATTTCAGTTATTAAATATTTCATATTTTCATTTACATGCATCAATATTTTATATTTAATCATTTTCATTTACATCCCCTGGCTTTTCATATTTAATCTTTTTTTTTTTTCATAAATAATTTCAATTAATCATTCAATATTTAATCTTTTTTTTAATTAAATGCACCAATATGTCATATTTAATCACTCTCAGTTACATGCACCAATATTTTTATTTAATAATTTTTCATTAATCATTTCATTAAATAATTCTTATTTAATATCTTCATTTATGTGCCAATATTTCATATTTAATAATTTTTTTTAGTCATTTCAATCATTTCAATTAATCATTCAATATTTAATCATTTAAAAAAAAAATATTTATATGCACCAATATTTCATTTTCATATTTTTTCATTAATCATTTCAATTAATCATTTAATATTTCATATTTAATCACTTTTCATTAATCATTTCAATTAATCATTCAATATTTAATCATTTTTTAAAATATTTATATGCACCAATATTTCATTATATTTCATATTTTTTCATTAATCATTTCAGTTATTAAATATTTCATATTTTCATTTACATGCATCAATATTTTATATTTAATCATTTTCATTTACATCCCCTGGCTTTTCATATTTAATCTTTTTTTTTTTCATAAATAATTTCAATTAATCATTCAATATTTAATCTTTTTTTAAATTAAATGCACCAATATTTCATATTTAATCACTCTCAGTTACATGCACCAATATTTTTATTTAATAATTTTTTTATTAATCATTTCATTAAATATTTCTTATTTAATATCTTCATTTATGTGCCAATATTTCATATTTAATCGTTTTTTTTTTGTCATTTCAATTAATCATTAAATATTTCATATTGAATCATTTTCATTTAAATGCACCAATATTTTATATTCAATAATTTTCATTTATATGCATCGGTTTTCCATATTTAATATTTCTTTCATAAATCATTTCAATTAATCTTTTTTAATTATATGCACCAATATTTCATTATATTTAATCTTTTTTCATTTCATCATTTCAATTAATCATCAGATATTTCATATTCAATCACTTTCATTTATATGCACCAATATTTCATCAATATTTTATTAATAATTTCATTAAATATTTCATATTTAATCATTTTCATTTATATGCACCAATATTTCATATTTATTTATTTTTTATTAATCATTTCAATTAATCATTCAGTATTTAATTTTTAATCATTTTAATTTATATGCACCAAGATAATACATAGTCATAAACAGCAAAGTTTACCAACAGATATTTACTAAACATTTTAAATATATAAAAAATGACACATGAACATTTTTTAATGATAACGAGTTATTAATCAATGCACTGAAATTGACATTTTGAAATAATTCGCACAAATGAATTAATCTTATCAACTTTGTTCTGCTGAAGTTTAAATGAGCGATTAAAAATCTGAACGCTCTCATATTCACGAGACGACGATGAATCATGGACTTTTAATGACACGGGCATTAATTATCCATCTTTCAGATAAATAAAAACACATTATTTGACTGTTTGAGTAGTTTTAAACTGGTGATGTGGTTGTATGTTTGTTAGTTTCCTTGAGCAGGTCAGACATGAGGAGGTGTCACATGATTGTCCTGAAGACGCAGGAGCTTCTCGGCATCTACACATCACCACTCTCATTACTGATGCGTATGAGGTGTGTGAGTCTGCCGAACCGCATCATCACGGGACACCGTTACACACATCTGCACACCTGAAATGAAAAAGACTGTAAATATTTCTTACCGTCACGAGACTGTAGTTTGTATTATTTTGATTCAACAGCAAGAATCATCTGTTTTCTTTTTAATTCGTTTGATGTAATAAAGTCTCACAGGCAGGGACACAAAGCAAAAAATGAATTCTATATTCTATGATGAAAACTTCATCAAATATGAGACAAATTCAAGAGCCTAAAAACACAATCAAGACTTTGTAAAATTGGTCCTCTTTAATGTTAGGATAAAGTGATGAAACCGATTATCTGCTCCTCGTGTCAGTAAAAGCTTACTAATTCTTCATATTCCTCTTTGTTTCTTGCTAGAAATTTGGGTGTGTGACAGTGAAGCATTTGGAGATGTTGAGGTGCCGCCACCGTGTTCGGGTGCTGCAGGCGCATGAAGACACCACCAAAGACAACGCGGTGAGACTTTCACTGGCCTCAAGTTTCTCTCTAAAATACTTCTGCATGTGTTTTTCATGAGGTTAAATGTTTGTGGTGTGTTTTCAGTTGCGATTGGTCACCCCAGACGTGTCACTGTCACAGGAAAACCTGTCTGAGCTCTACGACCTCTTCAAGGTGTGTGATCACATGTCTGGTAGATGAGTAGATGTTTTCATCTTCACTAGTCTGTCAAACTGTACGTTTACATGGCTTCAGTCTGTCTGATTGTATATACACTAGTGGCCAAAAGTGATATTTGTTCTCACTGACAAAATATTTGATATTTTTTAAATATGAGGGAAGAACAAAACGCTAAACTTGGTTAAGGTATTTATCTGAAAAAGATAATGTCAGGTGGTACAACTACAGTATACAGGTGCTGGTCATATAATTAGAATATCATCAAAAAGTTGATTTATTTCACTAATTCCATTCAAAAAGTGAAACTTGTATATTATATTCATTCATTACACACAGACTGATATATTTCAGATGTTTATTTCTTTTAATTTTGATGATTATAACTGACAACTAAGGAAAATCCCAAATTCAGTATCTCAGAAAATTAGAATATTACTTAAGACCAATACAAAGAAAGGATTTTTAGAAATCTTGGCCAACTGAAAAGTATCAACATGTACAGCACTCAATACTTAGTTGGGGCTCCTTTTGCCTGAATTACTGCAGCAATGCGGCGTGGCATGGAGTCGATCAGTCTGTGGCACTGCTCAGGTGTTATAAGAGCCCAGGTTGCTCTGATAGTGGCCTTCAGCTCTTCTGCATTGTTGGGTCTGGCATATCGCATCTTCCTCTTCACAATACCCCATAGATTTTCTATGGGGTTAAGGTCAGGCGAGTTTGCTGGCCAATTAAGAACAGGGATACCATGGTCCTTAAACCAGGTACTGGTAGCTTTGGCACTGTGTGCAGGTGCCAAGTCCTGTTGGAAAATGAAATCTGCATCTCCATAAAGTTGGTCAGCAGCAGGAAGCATGAAGTGCTCTAAAACTTCCTGGTATACGGCTGCGTTGACCTTGGACCTCAGAAAACACAGTGGACCAACACCAGCAGATGACATGGCACCCCAAACCATCACTGACTGTGGAAACTTTACACTGGACCTCAAGCAACGTGGATTGTGTGCCTTTCCTCTCTTCCTCCAGACTCTGGGACCCTGATTTCCAAAGGAAATGCAAAATTTACTTTCATCAGAGAACATAACTTTGGACCACTCAGCAGCAGTCCAGTCCTTTTTGTCTTTAGCCCAGACGAGATGCTTCTGACGCTGTCTGTTGTTCAAGAGTGACTTGACACAAGGAATGCGACAGCTGAAACCCATGTCTTGCATACGTCTGTGCGTGGTGGTTCTTGAAGCACTGACTCCAGCTGCAGTCCACTCTTTGTGAATCTCCCCCACATTTTTGAATGGGTTTTGTTTCACAATCCTCTCCAGGGTGCGGTTATCCCTATTGCTTGTGCACTTTTTTCTACCACATCTTTTCCTTCCCTTCGCCTCTCTATTAATGTGCTTGGACACAGAGCTCTGTGAACAGCCAGCCTCTTTTGCAATGACCTTTTGTGTCTTGCCCTCCTTGTGCAAGGTGTCAGTGGTCGTCTTTTGGACAACTGTCAAGTCAGCAGTCTTCCCCATGATTGTGTAGAACTAGACTGAGAGACCATTTAAAGGCCTTTGCAGGTGTTTTGAGTTAATTAGCTGATTAGAGTGTGGCACCAGGTGTCTTCAATATTGAACCTTTTCACAATATTCTAATTTTCTGACATACTGAATTTGGGATTTTCCTTAGTTGTCAGTTATAATCATCAAAATTAAAAGAAATAAACATTTGAAATATATCAGTCTGTGTGTAATGAATGAATATAATATACAAGTTTCACTTTTTGAATGGAATTAGTGAAATAAATCAACTTTTTGATGATATTCTAATTATATGACCAGCACCTGTATACATACAACTATTTGGTTGTACCACCTGACATTATAACTCTTTGAAATGTTATTTAGCAACTGAAACTTGTTTAAACACATTGTTCATGACTTGAGTTTTGAAAAGATTTAAAAAGAACACCTGTTTTGAAGCTTTATTTGTCAATGACCCAAGTAAAACAATCGACTCCAAGCATAACTATGCTTACAAAATCTTTAACACATTTTTAATAATATTTAAATAAAGGGTTCCTAGGCCGGACATCATTTTTGGCCACTACTGTATAACATTTTATTCCTAAAAACATGGTGAAATATATATTTTTTTTTATCTGTTGACAGTATATTTTGATTTTTGGAGTGATAAAAAGAGAACTCAAAAATCCCCTCTGTAAAAACTTAAAATATGTGACCCTGGACCACAAAACCAGTCATAAGGGTCAACGTTTTTAAAACTGAGATTTATACATCATCAGAAAGCTGAATAAATAAGCTTTCCATTGATGTATGGTTTGTTAGGAGAGGACAATATTGAGGGTGCAAAATATCAGAGGGTGCAAAAAGTTCTTAGCAACGCATATCCACTCACAAAAATAATTTTTTATATATTTACGGTAGGAAATTTACAAAATATCTTCATGGAATATGATCTTTACTTAATATCCTAATGATTTTTGGGATAAAAGAAAAATTGTTAATTTACATACAATGTATCGTTGGCTATAGAGACAGAGCACATTTAGGCCACGCCCACACGGGGGGGGAATCTAACCGTCTCCATTGACTTTGTATTGCGTGAGGCTTCCTCCTTGTCATTTCTGACTTATAACAAAAAACAGAACAATGCCTTAAAGCTGCTGTGTGACAAGGTGTACAGCAAACAAGCTAAAAAAAAACCCAGAACTAAGTTTTTATAAGCTACCGAATCGTAAAAGCCAGCCTTTAAGGAGACAAAAGTGGATACAGGCAATAAGACGTGAAGCATCAGCAGGAAGAATGGGTACATTTTGGGATCCTGACACTACGTGTACTGTCTACGTGTGCAGTAAACATTTTGTCACTGTTAAGTCAAATATCCAAATGTCAGATTTATATATTATATTTCCTGTCGCTGATTACGTTCCCTTCCAGTGGGCGAAGTTCTCATAGTAATATGACATGTCGCGCGCCGTCTCAATCGCCTGTTATCCACTTCTTAGTCCTCAAACGCTCGTTTTTTGGGTCGACAGCTTATAAAAACTTCTGGGTTTTTGGTTCTGGGTTTTTTTTAGCTTGTTTGCTGTACTTAACAGTGACAAAATGTTTACTGCCCCCGGTGGGCGTGGTTTTCAGATTATGATGCGTGTCACTCTGTCTCTATTGCTACAAATATGCCCATGTGACTTATGACTGGTTTTGTGGTCCAGGGTCACACATGTCAATAAAATCAAGCAAGAGTTTTGAACCTGGCTTTATCCAATGCTTAGGTTTCTGTTCTGGAAATGTATGCAAATTAGTGCATATTTAATTGGAGAATTTGCCTCGTTTGCATATTTAAACATAACATTACAGATTTTTTTTTTTGTTGCCATTCTTAAAGGGGTAGTTCACCCAAAAATGAAAATTATCCCATGATTTACTCACACTCAAGCCATCCTAGGTGTATATGACTATCTTCTTTCAGCCGAACACAATAATATCCTGGCTTTTCCCAGTTTTGTAATTGTAGTGAAGCCCAAAAAAAGTGCATCCATCCATCATAAAAGTAATCCATACGACTCCAGGGGGTTAATAAAGACCTTCTGAAGAGAAGTGATGTGTTTTTCTAAGAAAAATGTCCATATTTCAAACTTTATAAACTATAATAACTAGCTTCCGGCAGAAGGCAAGTCGAGTTACGGCGGAAGAGTGACCTCTGACCCGACGTAGGATGTAGGAGTAGCATAAGCTTAGTCGCCTCTCGCGGTTTAAACAAATATGGCTGTGCAACAAACTCAAACTCCTTTTCTCTTATTTCGAAATCCTCAGACACTTTCTCGTTTTAGACTTCTGGAGTTTTGTTTTTGCTCCATCCCCTGAGCTTCCGTGTTCGTCATTACGTCGTGCGTCGGGTCAGAGGTCACTCTTCCGCTGTAAGTCAACTTGCGTAGGCCGTCTGCCGGAAGCTAGTTATTTTAGTTTATAAAGATTTAAATATGGATCTTACAAAAACCCGTCACTTCAGAAGGCCTTTATTTTAACCGTGTGGATTAATTTTATGATGGATGGATGCACTTTTTTGGCCCCCCATTTACAGCCATTATAAAGCTTGGAATATTATTTAATATATCTTTGTGCTCTGTGTTCGTCTGAAAGAAGATAGTCATATACACCTAGGATGGCTTGAGGGTGAGTGAATCATGGGATAATTAATGTAATCAATCAACTGGTGCAGTATGGTGACATCTATTAAATAACTTATTCACATGAAGCACCTTGCCGTAATTGATAAATGATTAAAGATTAAATGATTATAAATGAATAACCGTGTGTCATTCAGACAGAGCATTTCATCAGTCTGTACTGGGGTGACGGCGTGTGCAGCTCTGGCGCTGTTCTTCCTGCGACGGGCGGCTGCGCTGAGCGCTACTTCGTGGATCGCGCTCAGTTTAAGAGCCTGTATGAGCTGCTGGCCCCGTGGACCTGTAGGACGCACACCGATACTGTCGCCCAGCGCACCTTCACACTGCTGGACCAGGACAGAGACAACCTCATAAACTTCTCTCAGTTCGTTCAGATGCTGGGTAGGACCTTGTGTGTGGTTTATTCAAGAAATACACATCATCGACTCGTGTCTCAGTCCTGCGCTCTTTCTCTGCAGACGTTCTGTACTGTGAGGAGCTGAATGAGAAGATCAGGCTGCTGTATCGACTGCACATCCCACCAGGTTCATTCACTACTGACTCTTTCAGGCCATGAGTATCATAATTATTATTTTTTTTGTCTTGTTTTCCAGTAGAAATAAATCAAGATACTTTCACTTGAGAAGCAAAATGACCTGCTATATCAAAGTCTTGATGTTGTTTTTGGGCTCTATTAGAGCAGGTTTTCATGCTTGAATGTTGATTATTTTCCCCTTATTCTCCACTGATTGTCTGTGATGTTTTCTTCACAGCCTTGAGTGAGAATGAAGAAGACTCATCCCCTCTGAAGAGTCCAGTTCTGTCCAGCACCAGACCTCTCTATGTCAACCTGCCCAATGGTGGGTTTTTCTACGGTGTTTTGGTAGTGTTTTCAAGCTCAATGCTCCTGTAATGATGTCTGCATCATGTGTTTGAAGGTGAGAGTAAGAGTTATGAAGAGCAGCTGCAGCAGATGCTTCAGGACTTGAACAAAGGCAAAGAGAAGGATGAGGAGAAGCCTCTTCCTCACATGAACCAGGTGAGCATTCATCTTCAGTTTATGGACTTACATTAATATGCTAATGTGTATATTTAGCTGACGAGAGTCACAAAACTCGCTCATATACAAGTGAAGATCCTCGCTGTGATTGGCTGCGTTTTGTTGTGTTCCATCTTAGTCTGCTTTACTTCCACAGCGCTTTATACAATACAGATTGTTTCAAAGCAGCTTAATAACAGGAATAAACAGGAAAAAACAGAATCAGTGACACACACTTCATCAAATATGAGACTAATTCAGCTGTAAAGCAGCTCTAGAAAAGGGGGGAATCGGTAACACTTTGCAATAACGTTTTGTTTGTTAACATGAATTAAGAATGAACAATACTTCTACAGGATTTATTAACCTTAGTTAATGTTAATCTCAACATTTACTAAAGAGATCAATTTGTGATTTATATATCAATATGGTTATATAATAGTAACAATAATTTTTATTATTATTATTATTATTATTATTATTATTATTAGTGGTGTTTGCTAAAGGCAGAGCATTACTATTGTTATTCGTCATACTTATTATTATTCTTCTGGACAAAACTTTGTCCCGCTACTTGCTCCGCACCATTTGTCATAGACCCATGAATGAGGTGTCAAATCGTTTTATTTGCTAACAATGTTAATTGTGTTAGCATTTTCCTAAAAACATGCTAGCCACATGCTAATTGTGTTAGCATCATGGTAGCAACATGCTGATCATGTTAACATGCTAATTGTGGTAACATCGTGTTAATAACATGCTGTTAGCATTTTGTTAAAACATGCTAGTCATGTTAGCATCATGTTAACAACATTCTAATGCTAATCATTTTAGCATCATGTTAAGAACATGCTAATTGTGTTAGTATCTTTGTTGAAAACATGCAAGCAACATGTTAATCATGTTGGCCCTAATGCTAACAAGATGCTAATTGTGGTAACATCATGTTAGTTGTTAACATCATGTTAACAACATGTTAATCATGTTCGCATCATGGTAGCAACATGTTGATCATGCTAATAACATGCTAATTGTGGTAACATCATGTTAATAACATGCTGATCATGTTAGCATTTCGTTAAAACATGCTAGCAACATGTTAATCATGTTAGCATCATGTTAACAACATTCTAATGCTAATCATTGATGCTAATCATGTTAGCATCATGTTAACAACATTCTAATGTTAATCATTGATGTTAATAATTTTAGCATAATGCTAACAACATGTTAATTGTGTTAGTATCTTTGTTGAAAACATGCAAGCAACATGCTAATCATGTTGGCCCTAATGCTAACAAGATGCTAATTGTGGTAACATCATGTTAGTTGTTAACATCATGTTAGAAACATGTTAATCATGTTCGCATCATGGTAGCAACATGTTGATCATGCTAATAACATGCTAATTGTGGTAACATCATGTTAATAACATGCTGATCATGTTAGCATTTTGTTAAAATATGCTAGCAACATGTTAATCATGTTAGCATCATGTTAACAACATTCTGATGCTAATCATTGATGCTAATCATGTTAGCATCATGTTAACAACATTCTAATGCTAATCATTGATGCTAATAATTTTAGCATCATGTTAAGAACATGCTAATTGTGTTAGTATCTTTGTTGAAAACATGCAAGCAACATGCTAATCATGTTGGCCCTAATGCTAACAAGATGCTAATTGTGGTAACATCATGTTAGTTGTTAACATCATGTTAGCAACATGTTAAACATGTTAGCATCATGGTAGCAACGTGTTGATCATGTTAATAACAGGCTAACTGTGGTAACATCATGTTAATAACATGCTGATCATGTTAGCATTTTGTTAAAACATGCTAGCAACATGTTAATCATGTTAGCATCATGTTAACATTCTAATGCTAATCATTGATGCTAATCATGTTAGCATCATGTTAACAACATTCTAATGCTAATCATTGATGCTAATAATTTTAGCATCATGTTAAGAACATGCTAATTGTGTTAGTATCTTTGTTGAAAACATGCAAGCAACATGCTAATCATGTTGGCCCTAATGCTAACAAGATGCTAATTGTGGTAACATCATGTTGTTAACATCATGTTAGCAACATGTTAATCATGTTAGCATCATGGTAGCAACGTGTTGATCATGCTAATAACATGCTAACTGTGGTAACATCATATTAATAACATGCTGATCATGTTAGCATTTTGTTAAAACATGCTAGCAACATGTTAATCATGTTAGCATCATGTTAACAACATTCTAATGCTAATCATTGATGCTAATAATTTTAGCATCATGTTAACAACATGTTAATTGTGTTAGTATCTTTGTTGAAAACATGCAAGCAACATGCCGATCATGCTAATAACATGCTAATTGTGGTAACATCATGTTTAACATCATGTTAATCATTTTAACATCACGTTAGCAACATGCTAATTGTGTTAGCATCTTGTTGAAAGTATGCTAGCAACATGCTAATCGTGTTAACATTTAGCTGAAAACAAGTTAGCAACATGTTAATCATGTTAGCATTATGCTAACAGCATGTTAATCGTGTTGGCATCTTGCTGAAAACATGCTGGCAACATGCTAATCATGTTAAAATAATGTTAGCAACATGCTAGTCATGTTAGCATCTTATGGTAGCAACATGTTGATCATGCTAATAACATGCTAACTGTGGTAACATCATGTTAATAACATGCTGATCATGTTAGCGTTTTGTTAAAACATGCTAGCAACATATTAATCGTGTTAGCATTTTGCTAAAAACATGCTATCAGTGTAGTTTTGCATGGCAAGCACCACTCACATTTCAGGAAATAGTTATTGTTGTTAATATTATTAAGTAAAAACAATATAAGAAATATTACTATTGCAATATTTCACTGTAAAATAAAGTTGAGTATTTACTGTAAATAATATAAATGTAATTATTTTATTGTACATTACAACTCTAAAATGACAGTACTTGCTGATGGCAGTCTTTATTTTTAAACTCTAAAGTGGAAAACTGCAGTGAGCTCTTAAAGTTTCTTTCTTCTGCTGAACACAAACTATGGAAAGTCAATGTATCTTCAAAATACCTTCTTTTGTGTTCAGCAGAAGAAAGAAATATATAGGGTTTTGGAACAACTTCTCATTACAAGCGTGTGAACAGGAGGAGTTGGTGTTGAGCAGCATTTACTGTGAATGGAGTCATTCAGAAGTCTACTGTTGTGTGTGATTTTTGTCTGCTCAGCGGGAGTTCATCCAGTTTTGTAAGACGCTGTACAGCATGTTTCAAGGCGAGCCGTGTGAGGCCGAGCTCTTCCAGGCCATCGGGATGGTCACCAGTCTCGTGCTGCAGATCGGAGAGGCGCGACACCGCGAGCGTCCGTCAGCAGAGGACGCTTCGAGAGACGCAGACGAGTCGGACGCTCACTGGTCGGTGAGCTTCGAGCAGATTCTGGCCTCTTTACTGACCGAGCAGGTGCTGGTCAACTTCCTGGAGCGGCCCGTCGACCTGAGCGCAAAGATCGCATCCGCAAAGACGCAGCAGTATCAGGAGCGCGCCGGTCTGCTCATGATCCAGCATGCAGCGGGCAGGTGATGAGCTCCAGACGACGATTTCACGTGTGCCTTGATCATGATGATTCACGAGCGTATGGAGGACCAAACAGGCAAAAAAAAAAAGATGTTCTTCCTCAGTGTTTCCGTCTTGTTTTCCAGCACAAATATCAAGATACAGTTACTGGAGAAGCAAAGAAATATCTGAAGAATAATCTTGTTGTTTCTTTGAAATGAGTTTATTTTTCTGACCCCACTGGCAGATATTTGTTCTTTTTTTTTTTTTTTTAATATCTTCAGTCATTTTGCTTCTCCAGTAAATGTATCTTGATTTAAGAATGTGTAGATGTTTGTGCTGAGAAAACGAGACAGAAATACTGAGGAAGAACGTCATTTTTTTTGCAATGTGATGTCTATAAAATCCCATGATGCCGGCTGGGGTGAGCTGGACTCCCCTCACTGAATGCTTTAATATAGGTTGTCGTGAACCGAAGCCTCGTGCAGCTGAGCCACATTTATCTGAGAGTGTTTTAGTTCACTGACCTCAGTTCAGCTTTACTGGTCACACTTTACAATTAGGTTTCATTTCTGAACGTTAGTTAACATTGATTCTAAAGCTATTATTACTCTTAGTTAAAGGATTAGTTCACTTCAGGATTAAAATTTCCTGATAATTTACTCACCTCCATGTCATCCAAGATGTTTATGTCTTTCTTTCTTCATTGGAAAATAAATATTCCAGGATTTTTCTCCATATAGTGGACTTCACTGGGGTTCAACGGGTCCAAATGTCAGTTTCAGTGCAGCTTCAAAGAGCTCTACATGATCCCAGACGAGGAATAAGAGTCTTATCTAGAGAAACCATCGGACATTTTCTAAAAAAAATAAAAATTATATACTTTTTAACCACAAATGCTCGTCTTGCACTGCTCTGTGATGTGCCACGCATTACGTAATCATGTTGGAAAGGTCACACGTGATGTAAGTAGAAGAACCGATCCAGTGTTTACAAAGCGAACGTGCAAAGAGTTTTTCACAGTTTTTCAGCCTTTCCAACGTGATTATGTAATGCGTGGCACATCAGAGCAGTGCAAAAAAAGTATAAAATTTGTTTTTTTAGAAAATGTCTGATGGTTTCTTTAGATAAGACTCATATTCCTCATCTGGGAAGATGCTCTTTGAAGCTGCTCTGAAACTGACATTTGGACCCGTTGAACCCCAGTGAAGTCCACTATATGGAGAACAATCCCTTTTTGACTGAAGAAAGACATGAACATGGATGAGTAAATTATCAGGAAATTTCAACTCAGAAGTGCGACCGATTTAGATGATGTGTTCCTGTTTATCAGCGTTTCTGTTTTAAATGTTTTATGAATCAGTATTCAAACGCATTTCCTCTTCCTGATATCTGCTTCTGTCCTTCACTCACGAGGCAAGTGTGATTGTTATAAATGTGTCACATCAGATTTTAAGCTTTTTTGTTTTGTGGATTCTCACTATATCTATTAAATACCATGTAAGTTCAGTCTGATGGGATTGTTTACATGTTACAGACTGCATAAACGAGACTCATATGAAGGAAATATTGATCATTATGATTATTTTACCTGTTCCAGCAGCTGAATCTCTGATCTGATGCTGCGGCGTTCAGCGTGTTTTAGTCATTTTGATAGAAAATTATGAGGTCAATTTTTTTTTTTTTTTTAAATGAAATATATTGTTCGCCAAGATCAATATCATGCATTTAGAAAATAGATACAGTGAATGTACAGCAAAATAACTTTGATTTGATTTCATGTTTTCTATAGGAATATTCCTGTTTAAGTACTAGTTAAGCTCGATCAGCAGCAATTTTGACTGCTTTTTTTTTTTTTTTTAAATGAAGAAACATTTTGTATAATTTACAAGCTGAAATGTGATGCTTATAATCTCCTGTTTAATCATTTTTACACTGTTTTAAGGTGAATGGCATTGTGATGCAAACAAAGTTGATAACCTTTTCATTTTATGTCCATTCATGTTAACCCAGATTTTTGTTTTTTTTAGACACAACTAGAAATTAAGTTTTGTGGTAATCATCATTAATTTTATATTTATTATTTGAAATATGCAAATACATTTTTGCTTGACTATCTGTACTAGATCCTGACAACTTTGTCTGAACAAACGGATTCCGTTTCAACACTTCCAGTCAATCTTAAAGAGAGACTTAAAAGTATTTCCTTATATCCATGTGTAAAGTGCCTTAAGTCACATGACTGATCCTCAGTTTTATTGTGCCAAAGGAAGCTTAGGTTCATTGTGAAATCCAAAGGGGACCATGTTTAATCCTCCAAATGAAGCGTATCTCTGAAAGCTGTTCAATGATCAAATCATGATTAAAAGTGTGATTATACTGTGGTTGTGAATGTAGAACTCTTAATAAAACGTGTAGCATTAGATGATTTTCTTGGTTGGAGGAACCAATCAGATTTGCCAAACACTCTGCACAATCCCACCTCAAGCCTTTCTGAAGAAATAATCAAGCTTTAAGATGTTGCTTGCTGTACAAATGTGATGTTGCAGCGCAAGTTTACATATTACGCACGTTGATTTTATTTTCTACAATCTGTCAATATCTGCACATGACAATTCGTCTGACAAGAAATAAATAATCAACAACAAAAATCCTTTTATGTTTTTATTCCAACAAGCATGAAGAGAATTAATTTTCATCCACATTCACAGTCTGAAGACCTGCGAACACAAAAAGCACAAAGTTTGAAATGTTTTTTAAAGATACACGAACTCTGACTTCAATAATCACTCAACAATAGAGCCAAACACAGGTTATGAGCTTCAGATATCCTGCATGATCTCAGAGAAACATGCGATTGACACTAATTCAACTTCATCCTCACCTTTGTACGTGGTGACTGGGACGTATGTGACGAGGGTGTACAGCTTGTTTGGAGAATCTTCGTCTTCATTGCGTTTCCTGGACAGACGCACACGCATGCGGTACGGCACATTCCTGCCAAACACAAGATGCCACCGTTAAGAATCGAACGAGTAACGGCGAAGGACTCCTATAGCGGCAAGTGTGTAGTGAGTGTTTTTAATCCACGGGTAATGCAAACAGTTAGAGGCGAGCTTTGTGACCGAATAAAGTCAATTTTATAAACTTTTGTAAACACAGCCAGTGTAATTACAACGAAAGCTTTCAAACTGCATCTAAAAGAATCGGGTGAGGCTTTTTGGACTTGAAGCGTGCTGCGTATCACATCAATGTACCACGACAGCGATTCTAAAGCATAGAGCCGTCTGCTCTCGAATCATTCTTGCGGTACTTTGATGTCACATCGGTTTGTGCAGCGCTGCGTCCAACGAGCTAATGATTCAATGGACCATTCATTAAGAGAATCATTTACTTCACTCCTAATTGAATCAGCCGTTTGAACAAATCAAATGAATGAATGACTCAATGACTTAATCAATAAGACATTTACCACCACTTACTAGCAGTTTTAGGGTTATGATTGGATCATTACTGCAGTGATTATTATGTTTCTAGCATGTTATATGTTTGGCAACAGTTCTTCTAACCCTAATTGATGGAGTGTGTAGCTTTTCATTTCTTAAACATCCATGTAGGAAGACGCATCATGGCCATGACAAAACCGAGATTCATCAGGCTCAAATTATGAAAGAATGGTTTTTGAGGAAGCATGAAGAATCACTTTCACACCAGACCTTAAATTCATCGAGAGTCTTTGGGATGTGCTGGAGGAGACTTTACAGAGTGCTCACCTCTTGCACGTTCAATACAAGATCATAGAAGTGCATCATTTTGGGTCAAGATCTTGTATTGAAAGTGCAAGAGTCAATTCCAGCACATCCCAAAGACTTTAAGGTCCGGACTCAAGAGGTGCCAATGTGAAAGTGATTCTTCATGCTTCAAACCATTCTTTCAGTTCGAGCCTGATGAATCTTGACATTGTCATCCTGGAATATGGCCATGATGTGTCTTCCTACATGCTTCTTTAAGAAACAAAATCTGCATATTTTTAAACGCTCAAGACATTTTTCGCTTGATATTTGTATAAGGTCCCCCAAACTTTTGACGCTCAATCCCAGCGCGAGAGAATGAACTGAAAACGCTCGCTCTGTTCCGTGCCAACGGACACGCACCGTAACAGCAGAAAGCCTGAAAAGGGCTGGGCATTTTTCGACTTTGTGCAAATATCAAGGCGGCAGCCAATCGCTGAGAGGTTCAGGTAGTGACGACGGTCTTCAGCATTTAAAAATGCGCCATATTGGATGCCTTGCAGTTGTGATATACATGTTAAACATTGCAGTTTGAAATCTTTCACTGTGAATATACTGGCTGGGTTTACAAAAGTTTAAAAACTGATAGGATATCTTTACTTAGGCCAGGAGTGCCCAATCCTGTTCCTGGAGAAGTTCACCTTCAGCCCTGATCAAACTACAGTCACACCGCAAAGCAGATGCATTTTAGTGTTGTCAGAGTTTCGGACATTCCCCATAAGAATCCAACCATCGGGACGTGTCTCACCTGACACCTTTGGCCCACACGGCCTTGTTGAGACGGGTATCGATGCGAACGTCAGGCGTTCCCATCTCCTTCATGGCAAACTTACGGATCTCCTTCAGAGCACGAGGAGCTCTCCTCTTGAAAGAGCTGGAGGAACAGAAAGATGCATTAATACTCCGGTACGGATTAGGGATGAGCAGTTACTCGTTTCAGGAGTGACTTACATGCCATGGATGCGCTTGTGGATGTTGATGGTGTACTCGCGTGTCACCACCTCATTGATGGCGGAGCGGCCCTTCTTCTTCTCGCCCTTCTTCGGTGCCATCTGCACAAAAACACATCGACACAAATCACATACTGCAGCTGAATGCAAAACTTTACATGATGCACGTCATTCATTATCCAAAACCAGCTGACTTTCTCTAATAACACGTTTTATGTCATTTCTCATTATAAAACCTTGACCTTATATACTGTTCTGGATCTAAACTCTGATTGGATAAGACACACATCCGTATAATACATTAATGCATCGGTGTTGCAACTGTAAATAATACAATCATGAGCTAATGAGCTACAGAGTAAAATAACTGATAACTACGATCGTGATCATTCATTTATGCAACTTTATTGACAGTTTCACATCGCGTAAAAACACCATTTACTTAAAATCACTGTAATGTACCGCTTTCGCAGATTCTCTCACAGACGCGTTAGCATTAAGTGTTTAATCACTCATATCAGCGTCTTAAACACAACAGAACGTATCACAGTGGTGCATAATGTGTCTGTACACTCAAATGTGCCATTAAACTTAATTATTAGTGATAAACAAGGCGGATGATGTTAGATTTATAGACGATAAACGAGAGGGAGATACTCACTCTGTACGGAGAATGTGGGAAAGGAAGAGCGGTGGATTATGGGTCACATACAAGGCGGAATACGCATTCACATCCGGGTCATTCTACTGTTTTGTGTTGTTCTTGTTTTTTTTTGTGTGTGTGTGTGTTTGTGTGTGATGTATATACGAGGGAATATTATAGTTATAATTAAAAATTTAAAATTAAATTTCAGAACGCAGTATGTGATTTTAGACGGTTTACGTATTGATTTTTGGAAACTACATCTCCCATAGTTCCGTTCGCTTCACAGGAAGCGCTCACCGACAGCCGCGACGGTTATGAGTGGAAGTGAAGAAGATTCGTATTATGAAACAGAAATAGTTTAATGATTAAAAATATTATTACCTGTATAATCTCGCAGATAAACGTTATATCGGTGCCGGAGCGTCACCGCGTTTGTTTTTTTATTGAATATTCATGAGCTGACGGGACGGTATAAATGAGCTCCACTCAGGTAAATGTTGTTGTTACTGACTGTGTCTCAAAACCTACAGAGTTCCCTACATAGACAGCGGTTTGAGGAGTTTAGGATGTGAAAAAATTGCTTGTCGTATTTGATTTTCATCTAATGTGCTTCATTAAGCTGAGAAATCCAGCTATGTCGTGAAATAATTAGAATATAGTAACAGTTACCGCACAATAAATATATTAGTCCCATAAAGCCTTGTGTATGATATTTGTAGCACATTTCTGAGGCCCATAAATGATCGAAACTTTGCTGTAAAATCTACTACATGCTTTCTGTCGTCTAAATTGATAGTTTAGACTTTTTCAGCAAGTAAAAGTTTTGGTGTAATCGTAGCTTCACGTGTCTTTAAATCTTTACTGATTTTATCAAAGTATTTCAGTTGGACTGAAGCAAGTGAAGTTTACTTTATTATCCAGACATCATATATTAGAAAAAATCATGAGTATCAAATATGATCATCGTCTTTTGAGGAAAGTTTATTTGTTAATCTCTCAATCATAATTGTTTTGCATTATGTTTTCAGAGCTTTGATCATAAAACTTTTTTTTAAAATATCATCTTACTAAGACATGTTATTTGCAGATATTGATATTTAAATGCATTTTATGTAAGTATCTGCTACACTGTTATAAAGATCTCATTGATTTACATTACAAGCAGCAGAATTTTATTTATTTTACTTTTTGGCCATATAAATATCAGCGTCTGCACCAAAATTGCATATTTTTGCTCACTTTGAATCTCTGAGCTGTTTTTTCCTCCATATTCTCACTATATTAGATCTAGTATCGTCATTTAAAGTCATCAAGAAATCAAACTTAACTATTTTTTATGGAATATTGCAGTATTTATTATAAATGATTTATTGGTGCACATCATTATTGTTTTTAATTCTTGTTCCTCATAATCTTGAATCAGAATATCTTCCCCTCCCTCTTGCAGCATCTCTTCTCTTCTCTGATGATGAGGGCGGGGCAACCTGTCACTCACGTGAGATCCACCAATAGCAAACCACAACCATCCAATCAGTTCCCCTCAGTCAAAATCAAGCCCCACCCTACATTTGTTCTTGTTTGCGAAGCAGTTTCACTGTATATACATCAGAATAGGGTAGAAAAGACGAGTGCAACTTTGTTTCATGCAGACTTTAAACCTAATTCACCTATCGTTGTTTGTCTCTTTCTAGCTTTCTCGTTGATCCAGCAGCCTGCGTGAGAAGCATCATGACGCTGGCTCCTAAAGAGCTGTCGAACCTGCTGGGCATCATGTCGGAAGACGCCTGCAGCAACAGCTTCGAGCAGCTGTCCACCGCCTTCCACCACTGTTTCGGTAAAGCCGAGCACTTCCGGGTGGGTTCGGTTCTGGTGATGTTGCTGCAGCAGCCCGACCTGCTGCCAAGCGCTCCGCAGCGGCTCACAGCGCTCTACCTGCTGTGGGAGATGTACCGCACCGAGCCTCTGGCCGCCAACCCTTTCGCAGCGGTGTTTGCCCACCTGCTGAACCCATCGCCCACAGGAGAGGAGCAGGAGAAACCGCTCTCGGGTACGTCCTCCTCCTCTGCTGCTTGTGTTTGTCTTGCATCACTCGCTTAGGACGTTCGTAGATGGCTTTATACTGCGAATGCTTTTTGCAGGTTTTCTTCCTCCCATCACACTGCCGGAGAAGTTCTTCCTGTCGCAGCTGATGCTCGCCCCTCCGCGAGAGCTCTTCAAGAAGACGCCGAGACAGGTGTCCTCCATGGACGTGAGTGCCACGCCGCAGACCATCGACATCAGCGGACTGCAGCTCGCCCTCGCTGGTACGAAGCAAACGGCAGATGGTGTCGATGAAGTTATCTAACGCTGCGTTTACACTGCAAGGCGTAATGCCCTGACATTCACTGATCAAAAGTTTGGAATAATTACAGTTTTTTTTAGGGTGTGTTCACACTTGTCATGTTTGGTTCAATTAAAACGAACCCTGGTGCGATTGCTCTAGTGCGGTTCATTTGAACATATGTGAACGCTTCCAGACGAACTCTGGTGCGGTTCGAATGACATATGAATGCAACACAGACCAAAGACATGTAAACGAACCAAAAACAGGAAGATGAGAACCTAAAAAGGACAGAATCCTCACGCATATCGGTTTTTCTTGTCATAGTCGCAAGTTTGCCCATCACAGGCATCAGACGTGCGTCTCCACGGAGCAGATCGTTTGTGTGTGACGGATGGAGTCACGCCGCTGTTTTGACTCCTTTAAACATTTTATAAGCTCTTCACGGGTTCCCAGCTGGCCAAAATACCATCATATGCAGGCTACGCACACACAACAAGCTCATTTACCTCAGCACACAGCATTATTTTGGATGTTCGGTAAGTTCTGTCTCAAAATAGTCAATACGTCATAAAATCCGACCAGTCAGGTTGTGAATGTATCCCTGTGCCTTTAGGTTCAGTATCTTTTGGTTCAGTGATAAAATTGCCAATCTGAACGCTAATCGGACCAGGACTAAATGTTTTTTTCTTTCTTCTTTGGTCCGGACCAAACGAACTGAAAGACTGTTCTGAAAGACGTCTCTTCTGCTCACCAAGGCTGCATTTATTTGATCAAAAATACAGTATAAAAAAAAAAAAGTTTTCTATGTGAATATATAGTACAGTGTAATTTATTTCTGTGAATTTTTAGCATCATTACTCCAGTCTTCAGTGTCACATGATCATTCAGAAATCATTCTAATATGATGATTTGCTGCTCAAGAAACATTTATGATTATTATCAATGTTGAAAACAGTTGTGCTGCTTCAGATTTTTCTTCATTTAGCAGATTAGAGCTGAGCGATAATACGCTTACATTTTATGACCATACAAACAATCATACAACCGAGCTGATTTGCTATATAGTATATATCGCTTTAGGTGCAAATATATATATATCCAACTTAATATAAATAGCTGGGCAATTAATATAGTTTACAATCACAATCCAGTATTCCACAGAGATAAAACAAACATCTTGTGTCTTTTCCTTTAGAGCGTCAGTCGGAGCTGCCCACTCAGAGCAAGGCCAGTTTTCCCAGCCTGCTTAGCGACCCTGATCCAGATTCCTCCAACTCAGGCTTCGACAGCTCCGTGGCCAATCAGATCACAGAGTCGCTGGTGACGGGACCACGTCCTCCTCTGGAGAGTGAGTGTGATACTGCTGTTTGGTTTGTTTTTATTGTGATGTTGTGACTAAACAGTCTGGTTCTCTGTCAGGTCACTTTCGTCCTGAGTTTATCCGGCCCGCTCCACCTCTTCTGGTGTGTGAGGATGAGCTGTCCTGGCTCAACCCGTGTGAACCGGATCATCGGATTCAGTGGGATCGATCCATGTGTGTGCGGAACGGCACAGGAGTGGAAATCAAGCGCATCATGGCCAAAGCTTTCAAGAGTCCATTATCAGCGGCACAGCAGACGCAGGTACGACACAACACACAGCTGAGATGGAGAATCACACACACAGTATCATTGGTACAAATATTCAAAAAACGTCCTGAGATAAAAGTTTATAGTTCGGATATAAACACTGATGTCTACGGTAGTGATCAAATTAGAGTAAATATTTTTAAAGTAACTTGACACTTCAAATAATGATTGTCATTTTATCATTACACCAGTAGGTGGCGACAAGTGACTGTTAAAATATGTATTTGTCATTGAATTATTCATTCAAGAGATTCGTTCAGAAACGCTGATTCGTCCAGTAATGAAACAAGTGAAGTCTTTATGAGTGAGTCATTGAATTATTCATTCAAGAGATTCGTTCAGAAACGCTGATTCGTCCAGTAATGAAACAAGTGAAGTCTTTATGAGTGAGTCATTGAATTATTCATTCAAGAGATTCGTTCAGAAACGCTGATTCGTCCAGTAATGAAACAAGTGAAATGTGAATCATCTGAATCAGTCACTGAATCATTCATTCAACCCGAGTTTGGTTGTCTGTTAAGAATCATGAGATAATCGTAATCTCTTATTTGAAACAAAAATATTGTGATTCTCAATTTTTACTGTATTTTTGATTAGATAAATGCAGCCTTTGTGAGCAGAAGAGACTTTCAAAAGCATATTAAAAAAATCTTACCGATCTCAAACATTTGAACACGTGTGTTTTCTTTGATTTCTCCTCTGATGTTGAAGTGAAATGTGTTCCTCACGGTTAACTCTCTCTCTTTCTCTCTCTCGTCAGCTGCTTGGTGAACTCGAGAAGGATCCAAAGCTGGTTTACCATATTGGACTGACACCAGCCAAACTACCGGACCTGGTGGAGAACAACCCTCTAGTGGCCATTGAGATGCTCCTGAAGCTGATGTCATCCAACCAGATCACAGAGTATTTCTCTGTCCTGGTCAACATGGACATGTCGCTGCACTCCATGGAGGTGGTCAACAGGTGCGGCACAAAACTCTTCCTCTGATTATGTTTGTGGCTGTGCAGATGAGGCGTAAAACTCGATTCCCTGATCTATGAAGCGTTTCATCTGTGGATGTGTGTGCTGTATGTGTAAGCGCTTCATTGTTTGTTCAACCGTAGGTTAACAACAGCAGTAGATCTTCCACCTGAGTTCATCCATCTCTACATCTCCAACTGCATCTCCACATGTGAGCAGATCAAAGACAAATACATGCAGGTAAACACATGTACCATGACCTGTGTGAGCAACATTTCATACTTTTATATATAGAAATAAATATATTACTTCAGCAAGGATGCATTAAATTGCTCAAAAGTGATCATTCTCTCATTCTGTCTCCTGTAGAACCGTCTGGTGCGTCTGGTGTGCGTGTTCCTCCAGTCCCTCATCAGGAATAAGATCATTAACGTTCAGGATCTGTTCATTGAGGTTCAGGCCTTCTGCATCGAGTTCAGCCGGATCCGTGAGGCCGCGGGCCTGTTTCGCCTCCTCAAGACCCTCGATAACGGAGAGACGCCTGCCGAGGGCAAGATGGCCAAATGATTCAGACGGAGTGCATGAACTCCAGGACTAAAGCTGAGTCTCTCTATGAAAGCCTTTCAGTTCACAGCATATGAACTTCCTCGTGTTTTCTGTTCCTACATGTACAACGTGTTCAACTCTTGTGTCTTTGTTTTGATCCCGATTACTGCTGTTTTTTCGTCCATTAAAGCAATGGTTACTAACACGTTCTCAGATGACGTTCTTCATCGAGTCACAGTCATGCCGTCATGTGAGTGTGATCTCATTGAAATCCATTTAACTTGATGATCACCATTAATTAACGAGTGACGATGATGCTGAGCGGAATGTGTTCGTTTGACTGCGTGACATTTGGTTTAGATGTTTGGGTAACATTTTACCTAAGGCCTTTATGTATAATGCATTATAAAAAAGTATTTTTAATGCATTAATTATACACCTTATATTATAATGCATTGTTTGATCTCATGAATAATAATGTAACCACAGTTATAATACATTATAATTCTTATCTATTCATTGTTACACCTTTAGAAAGTATAATTCATTAAAATAAACTACCAATTTTGGAAATACTATGCTGCATTTAACTTGAAAATATATAATGCATTTTAACAAATTATGAATAACTTTAAAATGCATTATACATAAAGGCTTTAAGTAAAGTGTTAATGATATTTGTTCTTTCATAATCTTTAAACACAAATTAAAATGAAATGTTTAAGTTATGTTTAAGAGACGAATCATTTTTAAAGCTTCCATGCATTGCACTAAAACAGGTCAAATTTTATTTGTATGTCTTCACGTTACACATTGTTTTGAATCAGCTTTGCAGAAATTCATAATGTTATTGTTTATAATATAGTAATGTCTTAATAGTCACACTCATCAGTTTAGAGATGGGATAATTTACATTTGAGGACGATATAAACCATCAACAGATGAGGTTTGCTGGTTACACTTTACAGTAATGTTTAGTTAACTGCATTACTTCACATGAACTGAAAATAAAAAATTCTAAAGCAGTTATTATTCCTAACTAATGTTAACTTAAAAGTGTTATTTTTTCAGTATGTAATTAGACTGCAAAAAATAAATATTAGTCATTAGAATATATTACATTTTAAATTACTCGTATGCAGACTACAGTTACTTTTTTATGGAATAAAAGAAAACTAATTATATTATTAAAGGGGACCTATAATATAATTAAGATGTAATATAAGTCTCTGGTGTCCCCAGAATGTGTCTGTGAAGCTTCAGCTCAAAATACCCCACAGATCATTTATTATAGCTTGTTAAATTTGACCCTATTTGGGTGAGCAAAAACACGCCGTTTTTGTGTGTGTCCCTTTAAATGCAAATGAGCTGCTGCTCTTTAACAGCTCGCGCTTCGGTTGCTCAACAACAACAAAGCTGGAGAATCTCACGCAGACAAAATGAGGATTGTCAGTAACGGTGTTCAGCCTTACATTGTTCAAACCGGAGTCGACACTGATGGAGAGACTCAGGAAGAAGTTACAACTTTTAGACGTTTCTGAATGGTTAGTGGATAAATTTATGCAGTTGCTGTGGAGTTGATTCAACTCATCCACTAGCATGTGCCGTCATGTTAATCTTTTGTGCAAATCCAGCATTGAATTGACCCTCGTTTGTGTAAAATGACGGCATGTCAACAACACTCTACTACAACAACTCTTCCTCTTCTCTAAAGCAGCCCAACATGTCCTCACCCCCTTTGTTGTGTGTTCTCGGGGGCGGGGTTTATGTAAACTTTAGGGTTAGTGATGTCACTAACTCGGGAAGAAGCTAGTTGTAGTCCCTACCAGCCGTTTGTTGTAGTCCTTAAAAAGCGATTTCTGTAAAAGAAAATATCTCTCTTTGCATTGAACTTTGAGCGTCGTAACTTTGCAGATGTTGTTTATGATCAAACAGCAACATTACACACTAACTAAAGCTAAAAAAGTGAAATCATAATCAACCACCTCTTTAAAACCAAAAGTTGTATCTATTAATATCATTTATTAGACCTGAGCTGACTAACAATGAACAGTTGTATGTTTATTAACATTAAAGATTAATATACACTGTAACAAATGCATTAACTAATGAGACTTTATTGTAAACTGTTACCTAATAGTATATTACTTTATTTGAGTGTTCTGTATGTATATGAGTAAAGCTGGATTAACATATAATAGTTGTCAGCTGAAATGAGTTTTATTATCAGATTATGAAACAAGCACAATCACTCGAGTTACAAAACTTTGCTTTTATTTGCAGAGTGACATTTGAAGATGTACATTTGATTCAGATATATGAATCTGAATGTGTTTACTGTCATTTATAGCCTGAAGTACCTGAACCTTTAAAAGAGCAAAACTGGTCTGGCTTTATTTCGCCTTGTTTCACCACAGACGCACACAATGATGTACATAAACAGACATGACCTTTGAGCCTCTTCACAGGTTTAGGCACGTTATCTAGAGGTAAATGAAGACCCAGTGGTTTCCCATGTCTTTAATACAGGCACTTTCATAGTGTAAAAAAAGGTTCTTTCTCAATATTTTCTTTTTCCAGTACAAATATCTGTTAGATGAACATTCTTTAATCAAGATACATTTACTTGACATAAGATATTAAGTCTTAATTAAGTGAGTTTTTGCTGAAAACAAGAAACATATCTGCCAATAGAGTAAGAAAAGTAAACCACATAATTTTCTCCACTGGCAGACTTTATTATTTTTTAATAAGCATAAACTCACTTTAACACCTTGTTCAGAAAACAAGACTTAATATCTGAAGTCTTTTTGCTTCTCCAGTAAATGGCAATTTAACCCCTTAAATGAATCTCGATTTAACCCCTTAACTTGATTTAACCCCTTAAATGAATCTTAATTTAACCCCTTAACTTGATTTAACCCCTTAAATGAATCTTAATTTTACCCCTTAAATGTATCTTGATTTAACCCCTTAACTTGATTTAACCCCTTAACTTGATTTAACCCCTTAAATGAATCTCGATTTAACCCCTTAACTTGATTTAACCCCTTAAATGAATCTCGATTTAACCCCTTAACTTGATTTAACCCCTTAAATGTATCTTGATTTAACCTCTTAACTTGATTTAACCCCTTAACTTGATTTAACCCCTTAAATGTATCTTGATTTAACCTCTTAACTTGATTTAACCCCTTAACTTGATTTAACCCCTTAAATGTATCTTGATTTAACCTCTTAACTTGATTTAACCCCTTAACTTGATTTAACCCCTTAAATGTATCTTGACAAAATTATTTTACTGTTAAATTGATATAAAATCAAAGCCATATGTCTGACCATGTTCTGTTCCAAATTTGAAGTTGATATCACAAAAATTAAAGTCCCCATGAGATTTTATTTTGGCGTTGTACCATAAATATCCACCGGGTGTCACCCACATTCCATTGAATTTTTTGGACGCATTCTCCTCTAACAAACTAATAAATTTCTGTCCAAATATCTCTTCCAAAAGTACAAAAACAGACACCAAATATCAAAGCCTGAGAGACCTTTCCAACGATATGTGTTTTGTCAAGATTAGATACGTTTTGACTATAAAGTAGGGCTGGGACAATAAATTGTTGAATCGCGAATCGAGAAATGATTCTGAATCGATTCTGAGATTTTCTGAATGCATCGAGATTGTCTCTCTAATCGGTTCTGTGCTTAACAGCAGATGGCACTGCATGCTTTAGAAATGGCCGTACTCTTACACACACCACTTAAACCTATAAAATAATCATTCGAAAAGGTTGAAGTGTATTACACTTGAAGTGTGTTTGACAGTGAACTATTTACATAAAAGCATTCTGAGGTGCAAGTACATAGCCGAACGCACGAGTGCTCTTCTTCATGAGCAATTGAGCCTGCGGTTAAAAACTAGCCTAGAGCACCAGCTGCTGTTAAAAACTAATCTCAGAATCGATTCAAGAGAGAAAAAATTAGAATGTTTAGATATTTGTACTGAAAAACAAGACAAAAATACTGAGGAAGAACATCTTTTTTTACATAATTTGCATAATGGAAAGAACCCAATAATTGAGCAAATAATAAAAGTCATTTTAAGGAAATGTAAAAGACAGTCAGATGCAGGTGTATAATTTCTGTTGAGTGGATGATGGGTTCTAGATTCGTCTCATTCCTCGAGCCATGAGGCAGGCGAACACCGTCATCACCATCTTCGGCTTCACCTCCACCAGATCCTCCGGCAGCGCGTACACGCGGGCTCCGATCTTCCTCGCCATGGAGATGGCGTATCTTTAAAAACACAAAACGACAACAGTGAGTTTGGGTCAGCACAGTTCATTTGAATATTCATTAATATGCTAATGAGGATGTCGTTGTGACATACTTGGCATTATTGAGTTTCTCTTCATCTGTCAAGTCTTCTGTCTTGAGAAGGTCGTAGCGGATGGAGCCGGGCTGGATGGCGTCAATCAGGTCCAGGACTGGCATGCTGCTGCTTATGGATCCGTCCTAAAGAATCACAACGCACGAAGAGGTCAGAGGTCAAGCGGGACGTCACTGCCGTTTCTCCAGTGTGAACGCGTGCTGCTTACTTTAAAGCCGCTGATGGTGCCTTTGCCCGCTTGTGCGAGCGCGTCGTTCACCCAGGTCACGATGGTGTCGTCTGTGACCTTCTGCCCGTCGCCCAGATCCTCCAGGATGTTCAGCGTGTACCTGCAGATGGACGGAAGATGATGAGAGGTGTGTAGATCGCAAACGTGTGATTGTGTTTGTCTGATTGTTTTACCTCCTCATGAGCTGCCAGAGCAGAGCTAGTGTGAGCGTGCGATTGCCTTCGTTCAGATCCTGTCCGGCGATTCCCACCAGAGAGAATTTAGCCTCCTTCTTTCCCAACTCCACTGCGTAGTTACAGTTCTCCAGCTGAAATTCACAAGACTCCCGTTAAGAATACTATTTAATATTAAATTAATTAAACAAAAGATTATATTATTAATATTTATATTATATTAATAATATTATCTTTTTGTTTAATTGATTTTAATATTTTTTGTTTAGTAATTGTTATGTGTTTTTGTCATTTTTATTAGCTTTTTTTATTCAAAATATTAATATTTGTTAAATTTTTATTTTATTTTATTATACATTTAGAAGTTTAATGCTTCAGCTTAAACAATTCACAAAACTCTTGTTAGACTCTTGTTATTTTAAGAATACTATTTAATACTAAATGTAATAATATTGGCTTTAATGTTTGTTATAATAATAATATTAGCTTTTATGTTTAATTAATTATAGTAATTTATTTTTAGTCATTTTGTTTTGTGCTTTTGTCATTTTTTTTATTAGCTTTTTTTATTCAAAATATTACTATTTAGGTTTATTTTATTTTATTTTACAGTTAGAAGTTTAATGCTTCAGCTTAAACTAAATGGAAATTAAAAATATTGCCTTGAGAAGTTTTTCATCTAATATTTATATTTTGTTTTATTTTTATTTTAATTCATAAGGATTTTGTTATGCGTGTGTGTGTGTTGAGGAAACTCACTTATATTTGGATGTTTCTCTCTTTTAGTTTAGTATCAATTATATACTATTACAGTTTTTATTAATATTTTAAGAATATTATTTCATATTAAAAATGAATAATAATATTAGATTTAATATTTATATTATAATATTAATAATATTAGCTTTTATGTTTAATTTTAGTAATTTTTTTTTAGTAATTTTGTTATGTTCTTTGTCATTTTTATTTAAAATATAACTATTTAGGATTCTTTTTTATTTTATTTTACAGTTAGAAGTTTAATGCTTCAGCTTAAACTAAATGGAAATTAAAAATATTGCCTTGACAATTAACTGAATAAGTTTTTCATCTAATATTTATATTTAGTTTTACTTCAGCTTTTATTTTAATTCATAAGACATTTATTACTTGTGTGCGTTGAGGAAAACTCACTTTTATTTGCATGTTTCTCTTTTAGTTTAGTATCAATTATATACTATTATAGTTTTATTAATATTTTAAGAATATTATTTCATATTCAAATTGTATAATATTATATATAAATAATATTATCTTTTATTTTCCTATTAATAATATTAGTTTTTGTTCATTTTAGTAAAATTTTTAGTCATTTTAATGTGTGTATTTGTCATTTTTATTGTTTTAATTAGTTACGTTTTTTTTTTTTTTTTTTTTGGTGTGACGGCAAACAAATCTGTTGGTAATTAATGATTTTGCTAAATCATTTTCTGTGCTGTTTATCAGAAAGACATCAGACATAAATGTAAAGTTATTTGTTAAATGCCGTGCGTAAATAAGTGATAAATAATATAAATATAATATTTAATATAAATTATATAAAATGTATAATTATAAATAATTTTTATTCATAAAATAATATGTGTTTTTATAATAAAAAAATATATATTGTAAATGTAAAAAATTATAAATCATTTTAATTCATAACATATGTAAATAAAATATTTTATAATGTACAAAATATACTTTATCCGACTTAATTTCGTAACAATAAATGCCGAACCCTGAAGCAGAATCTTCCCAGGTGTAACTTCAACACAGGGAAATTTTCATTTCATTTCAGTGCTTTCATAACGCAGCTGTACCTTTTTCATGTTGCTGCCCAGTTTGGTGTACGGCGGTTTGTTCACTCTGTCCCAGTCCACAGGAACCTTGATCTTTTCATACAGCTGGAAGATCACCAGCGCATCAGCCAGATCCCTAGAAGAACACGATCACAGTGAGAACACGTACCGCAGCAGCGCCATCTGCTGGAACAAGCTCCAGTATTACGTGCAGAAAGTGTTACAGGACTCAGTGAAGTAGGTGTCATGAGTCCAGAGCTCTCTGTCAGTCTATACTTACTGAATGCTGCACAGTACAGTCTACTTTATCTGAATAAGTCAAGCAGAAATGATTAATTTTTCAAACTATGGTTTGCTGCTTTTTTTTTCTTTCTTTTTTTAATATATTTGACCTATACTTAGTATGAAATAAATGTATTTTAAATGTATTACCTTTTGACTAGGGTAACCTTATGTGACATTGTTTACATGCTTCTTTATTGCTGTCTTTCCACGTTTGAAGCACTGATGTAGTTTATCTACTTTGTGCGCATGAGGTAGACACTGACACAAACACGCCATCAGAGAAGCACCAATTAAACGTCACCTTTTCAGTCAATGATTTTAGCCCTACAAAAATGCTTAGGCCAAAGATTAATGTTCTGTTTCTGAAGTTTAAGTGCATCACTAGAGCTTTAGTTGCCAGAGAATTTTTGCATGTTTGAGGCGGTACTTTACTTACACATAGAGATGATTGACACGTGGATTAACGCCCAGTGAGTTCATCCAGTTTCTGAAGGTGCGTTCCTCTCTGGTCTCTCCTAACAGAGACAGAACATGAGACATGGATTAGATATCTCTCTGCTTGAGCTTACTTTTTAACATTATGACTGCTGAAGCACTATTTACTGTTTGCTGAATGTAATATATGTAAATATAGTTTTTTATAGGTCTTTATCTCAGGAGAAGCAAGAGACTTCAGCAAAAGCCTCCATTAATGTGTAGGGGAAATGTTATTAAAGAGATCTTAAAGGGATAGTCCACCTAAAAATAATTCTGTCATCATTTACTCATGTTTTTCACACTGTCGCACTATCCCTTTAAAGACGGTTCAGATTCACATACCCTCAATAGAGCTCCAGTCAATGTCCTGGTTTTCCGGCTTCTTCAGAGCAGGATACTTGTTGAACAGATTGGCCACATAGGCCAGATTGAGTTTAGGGTTTCCTCGGACCACGTCTGTGGCCGTGACGAACTGTCGGCAGCCGAGCCGGTCGGCCTGTTCCAGCATGCACTCGGCTCTCTTCAGGTCGTCTTTTTCCTGTCACAGAACAAACGATAAATGTTTGAGACTCTTCCAAAACCTGCTGAACACTAACACTAATCCAAACCTTTTTCATCAACATTGTAGGTTCAAATAACTGGATCTTTTTTTGTCTAGTTCATCTTAAATGATCCTGCAGTGTGAGTTGATGCACTCAAAAAACATTTAGGCCTAAATTAAGATTTACGTATTTGAATTGCATATAAGATTATGTTCTCACTCGTATTCCAGTCAGGTCAATAGGGATGGCCGGGATGCCGTCTTCATCTCCTTTAGGTGCCACCTGGTTCAGGATGTTGTAATAGGCCTTGGAGTCCTTCAGGATGACAGATGACGGTGAGGTTACATGCATTCTGTTTGTTCATATTTGTCCATTTCACATCCAGAGGACAACTTCATTTACATTTTGGGTGGCAAGCAGGTTTACACGATCACAGCGTCAACTAGATGAGTAAATGTGTCATGACAAACTTTGATGTTGGCTTGAGAAAGCCTGGCCTGAATGTTTAAAATTATTTTAAAATCTTTAAAGTTTGAGAGTTTTAAGTTCATGAATATGTTTGCTAGGGTGTTGCTACTTTCTAGGTAGATTGATGGATGGAACAAATGAGAGATGGATGGATGGATGGATGGATGGATGGATGGATGGATGGATGATGGATGGAATAAATGACAAACAGATGGACGGATGGATGGATGGAATGAGATGGATGGATGGATGGAATGAGAGATGGATGATGGAATAAATGACAAACAGATGGACGGATGGATGTATGGAATAAAAAAGATGGATGATGTATGGAATGAAAGATGGATGATGGAATAAATGACAAACAGATGGATGGATGGATGAATGAATGGAATAAATGATGGATGGATGCATGGATAGATGGAATGAGAGATGGATGGATGGAACAAATGAGAGCTAGATGGGTGGATGGAATAAAAGAGATGGATGGATGGATGATGGATGGAATAAATGACAAACGGATGGATGGATGGATGGATGGATGGATGGATGGAATAAAAGAGATGGATGGATGTATGGAATGAGAGATGGATCATGGAATAAATGACAAACAGATGGACGGATGGATGTATGGAAAGAGAGATGGATGGATAGAATAAAAGATGGATGATGGAATAAATGACAAACAGATGGACGGATGGATGTATGAAATGAGAGATGGATGGATGGAATAAAAGATGGATGGAATAAATGACAAACAGATGGACGGGTGGATGGATGGATGGAATGAGAGATGGATGATGGAATAAATGACAAACAGATGGATGGATGGATGGATGGAATAAAAGAGATGGATGGATGGATGGAATGAGAGATGGATGATGGAATAAATGACAAACAGATAGACGGATGAATGGATGGATGGAATGAGAGATGGATGATGGAATAAATGACAAACGGATGGACAGATGGATGTATGGAATAAAAAAGATGGATGATGTATGGAATGAAAGATGGATGATGGAATAAATGACAAACAGATGGATGGATGGATGAATGAATGGAATAAATGATGGATGGATGCATGGATAGATGGAATGAGAGATGGATGGATGGAACAAATGAGAGCTAGATGGGTGGATGGAATAAAAGAGATGGATAGATGGATGGATGGATGATGGATGGAATAAATGACAAACGGATGGATGGATGGATGGATGGATGGATGGATGGATGGATGGATGGAATAAAAGAGATGGATGGATGGATGGAATGAGAGATGGATCATGGAATAAATGACAAACAGATGGACGGATGGATGTATGGAAAGAGAGATGGATGGATAGAATAAAAGATGGATGGATGGAATAAATGACAAACAGATGGACGGATGGATGTATGGAATGAGAGATGGATGGATGGAATAAAAGATGGATGGAATAAATGACAAACAGATGGATGGAATGAGAGATGGATGATGGAATAAATGACAAACAGATGGATGGATGGATGGATGGAATAAAAGAGATGGATGGATGGATGGAATGAGAGATGGATGATGGAATAAATGACAAACGGATGGACAGATGGATGTATGGAATAAAAGAGATGGATGGATGGATGGATGGAATGAGAGATGGATGATGGAATAAATGACAAACAGATGGACAGATGCATGGATGGATGGAATAAATAAGAGATGGATGGATGGAATAAATGATAAACAGATAGATGGGTGGATGGATGGGTGGAATAAATAGATAAATAGATCATTGTGAATTTGCTCCTACTGTACCTTAATATCAGAGCTAAAGTTGTTAATTTTGGGACATCCGGCCTCCTCCAGGTGATAGTTTGCCCAGCGCAGCAGCAGCTCCTCAGGAGACAGTTTGACCAGATCCTCCAGACTCTCTCCATCCCTGAGCAGTGCGATCAGAGCTACACACACAATCATGTGACTCGATGGAGAAACATTCAGTATGTGGACACTTATAATGTCTGAATGTCGTTCATTAGATTACCACAAGTGTCATTTACTGTGCAGAAATACAGCCTAATGGCTGTATTTAGGGTAATGTTCTGCAAACCTAGAAAGAACATTCTATCTCTGTAAAGAAAACTTTTATGGATAACTAAAAAACCAAAAACTAACATTCCCAGAACATCCTGGGAACCAAAAATTGTTAGCTGGACAAATGCTGTAGCTGATACTTCACAGCAGCTCATGTTGACCGTGTGTGTGTGTGATTATTTTGTAGTAATTTGTACCTTCGTTCCTACTAATTTCGATGTCAGCGAACAGGCCGATTTTGATGACTTGCCACAAGAGCCCCAGCACTAAATGCTGCCTGCCCTCTTTCAGGTCCTCTGCTCCGATGTTCACCACATGGCAGCCAATAGCAGAGGCTGAGTTCAGTGCGAGGTTCAGATTCTCCTGAACATTCAAACATGAACATGAGCATTAAAATCCTATCGCAGCAGTGTATGAAACAAACCACCCAAATCAGGAATGAACGTTCGTCAATTCACCTGGATAGTGAAGGGCGTGAGCTTCTTCTTATTGATGGTTCTCTCGTCGATGGTGTCCGCCACGGAGAGGTTGATCATTTTACTGCAAAGAGTAATATTTACCTTATTTCTGACTACTGAAATACTGAACATGTATGGAAGTTTGTTTCTGCCATGAAATAAAAAATAAAGTTATTTGACATATTTTAAGATCTGTCAGTACAAGTTACTTTCAGATAGAACAGCTCAAACATCTATTTTAGTCTAGGATTAGCTTAAGCCTTGTCTGTGAAACCGGGAGATAAAGTCAGAATTGTGAGATATAAAGTCAGAATTGTGAGTTATAAAGTCAGAATTGTGAGATATAAAGTCAGAATTGTGAGTTATAAAGTCAGAATTGAGATATAAAGTCAGAATTGAGAGATATAAAGTCAGAATTGTCAGATATAAAGTCAGAATTGTGTGATATAAAGTCAGAATTGTGAGTTATAAAGTCAGAATTGAGATATAAAGTCAGAATTGAGAGATATAAAGTCAGAATTGTGAGTTATAAAGTCAGAATTGAGATATAAAGTCAGAATTGAGAGATATAAAGTCAGAATTGCGAGATATAAAGTCAGAATTGTGAGTTATAAAGTCAGAATTGAGTTATAAAGTCAGAATTGTGTGATATAAAGTCAGAATTGTGAGTTATAAAGTCAGAATTGTGAGTTATAAAGTCAGAATTGAGATATAAAGTCAGAATTGAGAGATATAAAGTCAGAATTGTCAGATATAAAGTCAGAATTGTGTGATATAAAGTCAGAATTGTGAGTTATAAAGTCAGAATTGAGATATAAAGTCAGAATTGAGAGATATAAAGTCAGAATTGTGAGTTATAAAGTCAGAATTGAGATATAAAGTCAGAATTGAGAGATATAAAGTCAGAATTGTCAGATATAAAGTCAGAATTGTGTGATATAAAGTCAGAATTGAGAGATATAAAGTCAGAATTGAGAGATATAAAGTCAGAATTGTGAGTTATAAAGTCAGAATTGTGAGTTATAAAGTCAGAATTGTGAGTTATAAAGTCAGAATTGTGAGATATAAAGTCAGAATTGAGAGATATAAAGTCAGAATTGTGAGATATAAAGTCAGAATTGAGAGATATAAAGTCAGAATTGAGAGATATAAAGTCAGAATTGAGAGATATAAAGTCAGAATTGAGAGTTATAAAGTCAGAATTGTGAGATATAAAGTCAGAATTGAGAGATATAAAGTCAGAATTGTGAGTTATAAAGTCAGAATTGTGAGATATAAAGTCAGAATTGTGAGTTATAAAGTCAGAATTGAGAGATATAAAGTCAGAATTGTGAGTTATAAAGTCAGAATTGTGAGTTATAAAGTCAGAATTGTGATTTATAAAGTCAGAATTGAGAGATATAAAGTCAGAATTGTGAGTTATAAAGTCAGAATTGCGAGATATAAAGTCAGAATTGCGAGATATAAAGTCAGAATTGTGAGTTATAAAGTCAGAATTGTGAGTTATAAAGTCAGAATTGAGAGATATAAAGTCAGAATTGTGAGTTATAAAGTCAGAATTGTGAGTTATAAAGTCAGAATTGAGAGATATAAAGTCAGAATTGTGAGTTATAAAGTCAGAATTGAGAGATATAAAGTCAGAATTGTGAGTTATAAAGTCAGAATTGAGATATAAAGTCAGAATTGCGAGATATAAAGTCAGAATTGTGAGTTATAAAGTCAGAATTGTGAGTTATAAAGTCAGAATTGCGAGATATAAAGTCAGAATTGCGAGATATAAAGTCAGAATTGTGAGTTATAAAGTCAGAATTGTGAGTTATAAAGTCAGAATTGAGAGATATAAAGTCAGAATTGTGAGTTATAAAGTCAGAATTGTGAGTTATAAAGTCAGAATTGTGAGTTATAAAGTCAGAATTGTGAGTTATAAAGTCAGAATTGAGAGATATAAAGTCAGAATTGTGAGTTATAAAGTCAGAATTGAGATATAAAGTCAGAATTGAGAGATATAAAGTCAGAATTGTCAGATATAAAGTCAGAATTGTGTGATATAAAGTCAGAATTGTGAGTTATAAAGTCAGAATTGAGATATAAAGTCAGAATTGTGAGGTATAAAGTCAGAATTGCGAGTTATAAAGTCAGAATTGTGTTATTGCGAGTTATAAAGTCAGAATTGTGAGATATAAAGTCAGAATTGTGAGATATAAAGTCAGAATTGTGTGATATAAAGTCAGAATTGTGAGTTATAAAGTCAGAATTGTGAGATATAAAGTCACAATTGTGAGGTATAAAGTCAGAATTGCGAGATATAAAGTCAGAATTGTGAGTTATAAAGTCAGAATTGTGAGATATAAAGTCAGAATTGTGAGGTATAAAGTCAGAATTGTGAGATATAAAGTCAGAATTGTGTTATTGCGAGTTATAAAGTCAGAATTGTGAGTTATAAAGTCAGAATTGTGAGATATAAAGTCAGAATTGTGAGGTATAAAGTCAGAATTGCGAGATATAAAGTCAGAATTGTGAGTTATAAAGTCAGAATTGTGAGATATAAAGTCAGAATTGCGAGATATAAAGTCAGAATTGTGAGTTATAAAGTCAGAATTGTGAGTTATAAAGTCAGAATTGTGAGATATAAAGTCAGAATTGCGAGATATAAAGTCAGAATTGCGAGATATAAAGTCAGAATTGTGAGTTATAAAGTCAGAATTGCGAGATATAAAGTCAGAATTGAGATATAAAGTCAGAATTGTGAGATATAAAGTCAGAATTGAGATATAAAGTCAGAATTGAGAGATATAAAGTCAGAATTGTGAGTTATAAAGTCAGAATTGAGATATAAAGTCAGAATTGAGAGATATAAAGTCAGAATTGTGAGATATAAAGTCAGAATTGTGTGATATAAAGTCAGAATTGAGAGATATAAAGTCAGAATTGAGAGATATAAAGTCAGAATTGTGAGTTATAAAGTCAGAATTGTGATTTATAAAGTCAGAATTGAGAGATATAAAGTCAGAATTGTGAGTTATAAAGTCAGAATTGCGAGATATAAAGTCAGAATTGCGAGATATAAAGTCAGAATTGTGAGTTATAAAGTCAGAATTGTGAGTTATAAAGTCAGAATTGAGAGATATAAAGTCAGAATTGTGAGTTATAAAGTCAGAATTGTGAGTTATAAAGTCAGAATTGAGAGATATAAAGTCAGAATTGTGAGTTATAAAGTCAGAATTGTGAGTTATAAAGTCAGAATTGAGAGATATAAAGTCAGAATTGTGAGTTATAAAGTCAGAATTGCGAGATATACAGTCAGAATTGCGAGATATAAAGTCAGAATTGTGAGTTATAAAGTCAGAATTGTGAGTTATAAAGTCAGAATTGAGAGATATAAAGTCAGAATTGTGAGATATAAAGTCAGAATTGTGAGTTATAAAGTCAGAATTGAGAGATATAAAGTCAGAATTGTGAGTTATAAAGTCAGAATTGTGATTTATAAAGTCAGAATTGAGAGATATAAAGTCAGAATTGTGAGTTATAAAGTCAGAATTGTGAGATATAAAGTCAGAATTGTGAGGTATAAAGTCAGAATTGCGAGATATAAAGTCAGAATTGTGAGTTATAAAGTCAGAATTGTGAGATATAAAGTCAGAATTGTGAGTTATAAAGTCAGAATTGTGAGATATAAAGTCAGAATTGTGAGTTATAAAGTCAGAATTGAGAGATATAAAGTCAGAATTGTGAGTTATAAAGTCAGAATTGTGATTTATAAAGTCAGAATTGAGAGATATAAAGTCAGAATTGCGAGTTATAAAGTCAGAATTGCGAGATATAAAGTCAGAATTGCGAGATATAAAGTCAGAATTGTGAGTTATAAAGTCAGAATTGTGAGTTATAAAGTCAGAATTGAGAGATATAAAGTCAGAATTGTGAGATATAAAGTCAGAATTGTGAGTTATAAAGTCAGAATTGAGAGATATAAAGTCAGAATTGTGATTTATAAAGTCAGAATTGAGAGATATAAAGTCAGAATTGTGAGTTATAAAGTCAGAATTGTGAGATATAAAGTCAGAATTGCGAGATATAAAGTCAGAATTGTGAGTTATAAAGTCAGAATTGTGAGTTATAAAGTCAGAATTGAGAGATATAAAGTCAGAATTGTGAGTTATAAAGTCAGAATTGTGAGTTATAAAGTCAGAATTGAGAGATATAAAGTCAGAATTGTGAGTTATAAAGTCAGAATTGTGAGTTATAAAGTCAGAATTGTGAGATATAAAGTCAGAATTGTGAGTTATAAAGTCAGAATTGTGTGATATAAAGTCAGAATTGTGAGTTATAAAGTCAGAATTGTGAGATATAAAGTCAGAATTGAGTTATAAAGTCAGAATTCTGTTATATAAAGTCAGAATTGTGAGTTATAAAGTCAGAATTGTGAGATATAAAGTCAGAATTGTGAGATATAAAGTCAGAATTGCGAGATATAAAGTCAGAATTGTGAGTTATAAAGTCAGAATTGAGATATAAAGTCAGAATTGAGAGATATAAAGTCAGAATTGTGAGATATAAAGTCAGAATTGAGATATAAAGTCAGAATTGAGAGATATAAAGTCAGAATTGTGAGTTATAAAGTCAGAATTGAGATATAAAGTCAGAATTGAGAGATATAAAGTCAGAATTGTGAGATATAAAGTCAGAATTGTGTGATATAAAGTCAGAATTGAGAGATATAAAGTCAGAATTGAGAGATATAAAGTCAGAATTGTGAGTTATAAAGTCAGAATTGTGAGTTATAAAGTCAGAATTGTGAGATATAAAGTCAGAATTGAGAGATATAAAGTCAGAATTGAGAGATATAAAGTCAGAATTGTGAGATATAAAGTCAGAATTGAGAGATATAAAGTCAGAATTGAGAGTTATAAAGTCAGAATTGTGAGATATAAAGTCAGAATTGAGAGATATAAAGTCAGAATTGTGAGTTATAAAGTCAGAATTGTGAGATATAAAGTCAGAATTGTGAGTTATAAAGTCAGAATTGAGAGATATAAAGTCAGAATTGTGAGTTATAAAGTCAGAATTGTGATTTATAAAGTCAGAATTGAGAGATATAAAGTCAGAATTGTGAGTTATAAAGTCAGAATTGCGAGATATAAAGTCAGAATTGCGAGATATAAAGTCAGAATTGCGAGATATAAAGTCAGAATTGCGAGGTATAAAGTCAGAATTGCGAGATATAAAGTCAGAATTGTGAGTTATAAAGTCAGAATTGTGAGATATAAAGTCAGAATTGCGAGATATAAAGTCAGAATTGTGAGTTATAAAGTCAGAATTGTGAGATATAAAGTCAGAATTGTGAGGTATAAAGTCAGAATTGCGAGTTATAAAGTCAGAATTGTGAGTTATAAAGTCAGAATTGTGTGATATAAAGTCAGAATTGTGAGTTATAAAGTCAGAATTGTGAGTTATAAAGTCAGAATTGTGAGATATAAAGTCAGAATTGTGAGTTATAAAGTCAGAATTGTGTGATATAAAGTCAGAATTGTGAGTTATAAAGTCAGAATTGTGAGATATAAAGTCAGAATTGAGTTATAAAGTCAGAATTGTGTTATATAAAGTCAGAATTGTGAGTTATAAAGTCAGAATTGTGAGATATAAAGTCAGAATTGTGAGATATAAAGTCAGAATTGAGAGATATAAAGTCAGAATTGAGAGATATAAAGTCAGAATTGTGAGTTATAAAGTCAGAATTGTGAGTTATAAAGTCAGAATTGAGAGATATAAAGTCAGAATTGTGAGTTATAAAGTCAGAATTGTGAGTTATAAAGTCAGAATTGTGAGTTATAAAGTCAGAATTGAGAGATATAAAGTCAGAATTGTGAGTTATAAAGTCAGAATTGCGAGATATAAAGTCAGAATTGCGAGATATAAAGTCAGAATTGTGAGTTATAAAGTCAGAATTGTGAGTTATAAAGTCAGAATTGTGAGATATAAAGTCAGAATTGTGAGTTATAAAGTCAGAATTGTGAGATATAAAGTCAGAATTGAGAGATATAAAGTCAGAATTGAGAGATATAAAGTCAGAATTGTGAGTTATAAAGTCAGAATTGTGAGATATAAAGTCAGAATTGTGTTATTGCGAGTTATAAAGTCAGAATTGTGAGTTATAAAGTCAGAATTGCGAGATATAAAGTCAGAATTGAGAGATATAAAGTCAGAATTGTGAGATATAAAGTCAGAATTGCGAGATATAAAGTCAGAATTGAGAGATATAAAGTCAGAATTGTGAGATATAAAGTCAGAATTGTGAGATATAAAGTCAGAATTGAGATATAAAGTCAGAATTGAGAGATATAAAGTCAGAATTGTGAGTTATAAAGTCAGAATTGAGAGATATAAAGTCAGAATTGTGAGATATAAAGTCAGAATTGTGTGATATAAAGTCAGAATTGAGAGATATAAAGTCAGAATTGAGAGATATAAAGTCAGAATTGTGAGTTATAAAGTCAGAATTGTGAGTTATAAAGTCAGAATTGTGAGATATAAAGTCAGAATTGAGAGATATAAAGTCAGAATTGTGAGATATAAAGTCAGAATTGAGAGATATAAAGTCAGAATTGTGAGATATAAAGTCAGAATTGTGAGATATAAAGTCAGAATTGAGAGATATAAAGTCAGAATTGAGAGTTATAAAGTCAGAATTGTGAGATATAAAGTCAGAATTGAGAGATATAAAGTCAGAATTGTGAGATATAAAGTCAGAATTGAGAGATATAAAGTCAGAATTGAGAGTTATAAAGTCAGAATTGTGAGATATAAAGTCAGAATTGAGAGATATAAAGTCAGAATTGTGAGTTATAAAGTCAGAATTGTGAGATATAAAGTCAGAATTGTGAGTTATAAAGTCAGAATTGAGAGATATAAAGTCAGAATTGTGAGTTATAAAGTCAGAATTGTGAGTTATAAAGTCAGAATTGAGAGATATAAAGTCAGAATTGTGAGTTATAAAGTCAGAATTGCGAGATATAAAGTCAGAATTGCGAGATATAAAGTCAGAATTGTGAGTTATAAAGTCAGAATTGTGAGTTATAAAGTCAGAATTGCGAGATATAAAGTCAGAATTGTGAGTTATAAAGTCAGAATTGAGAGATATAAAGTCAGAATTGTGAGTTATAAAGTCAGAATTGTGAGTTATAAAGTCAGAATTGTGAGTTATAAAGTCAGAATTGAGAGATATAAAGTCAGAATTGTGAGTTATAAAGTCAGAATTGTGAGATATAAAGTCAGAATTGAGAGATATAAAGTCAGAATTGTGAGTTATAAAGTCAGAATTGTGAGATATAAAGTCAGAATTGTGAGTTATAAAGTCAGAATTGTGAGTTATAAAGTCAGAATTGTGAGTTATAAAGTCAGAATTGTGAGTTATAAAGTCAGAATTGAGAGATATAAAGTCAGAATTGTGAGTTATAAAGTCAGAATTGTGAGATATAAAGTCAGAATTGAGAGATATAAAGTCAGAATTGTGAGTTATAAAGTCAGAATTGTGAGTTATAAAGTCAGAATTGTGAGATATAAAGTCAGAATTGAGAGATATAAAGTCAGAATTGTGAGTTATAAAGTCAGAATTGTGAGATATAAAGTCAGAATTGTGAGTTATAAAGTCAGAATTGAGAGATATAAAGTCAGAATTGTGAGTTATAAAGTCAGAATTGTGAGTTATAAAGTCAGAATTGAGAGATATAAAGTCAGAATTGTGAGTTATAAAGTCAGAATTGTGAGATATAAAGTCAGAATTGAGAGATATAAAGTCAGAATTGTGAGTTATAAAGTCAGAATTGTGAGATATAAAGTCAGAATTGTGAGTTATAAAGTCAGAATTGTGAGATATAAAGTCAGAATTGAGAGATATAAAGTCAGAATTGAGAGATATAAAGTCAGAATTGTGAGTTATAAAGTCAGAATTGTGAGATATAAAGTCAGAATTGTGAGTTATAAAGTCAGAATTGAGAGATATAAAGTCAGAATTGTGAGTTATAAAGTCAGAATTGTGAGTTATAAAGTCAGAATTGAGAGATATAAAGTCAGAATTGAGAGTTATAAAGTCAGAATTGTGAGTTATAAAGTCAGAATTGTGAGTTATAAAGTCAGAATTGTGAGTTATAAAGTCAGAATTGTGAGTTATAAAGTCAGAATTGTGAGTTATAAAGTCAGAATTGTGAGTTATAAAGTCAGAATTGTGAGTTATAAAGTCAGAATTGTGAGTTATAAAGTCAGAATTGTGAGATATAAAGTCAGAATTGAGAGATATAAAGTCAGAATTGTGAGTTATAAAGTCAGAATTGTGAGTTATAAAGTCAGAATTGTGAGTTATAAAGTCAGAATTGTGAGTTATAAAGTCAGAATTGTGAGATATAAAGTCAGAATTGAGAGATATAAAGTCAGAATTGTGAGTTATAAAGTCAGAATTGTGAGATATAAAGTCAGAATTGTGAGTTATAAAGTCAGAATTGAGAGATATAAAGTCAGAATTGTGAGTTATAAAGTCAGAATTGTGAGTTATAAAGTCAGAATTGAGAGATATAAAGTCAGAATTGAGAGTTATAAAGTCAGAATTGTGAGTTATAAAGTCAGAATTGTGAGTTATAAAGTCAGAATTGAGAGATATAAAGTCAGAATTGAGAGATATAAAGTCAGAATTGTGAGATATAAAGTCAGAATTGTGAGATATAAAGTCAGAATTGAGATATAAAGTCAGAATTGAGAGATATAAAGTCAGAATTGTGAGTTATAAAGTCAGAATTGAGAGATATAAAGTCAGAATTGTGAGATATAAAGTCAGAATTGTGTGATATAAAGTCAGAATTGAGAGATATAAAGTCAGAATTGAGAGATATAAAGTCAGAATTGTGAGTTATAAAGTCAGAATTGTGAGTTATAAAGTCAGAATTGTGAGATATAAAGTCAGAATTGAGAGATATAAAGTCAGAATTGTGAGATATAAAGTCAGAATTGAGAGATATAAAGTCAGAATTGTGAGATATAAAGTCAGAATTGTGAGATATAAAGTCAGAATTGAGAGATATAAAGTCAGAATTGAGAGTTATAAAGTCAGAATTGTGAGATATAAAGTCAGAATTGAGAGATATAAAGTCAGAATTGTGAGATATAAAGTCAGAATTGAGAGATATAAAGTCAGAATTGAGAGTTATAAAGTCAGAATTGTGAGATATAAAGTCAGAATTGAGAGATATAAAGTCAGAATTGTGAGTTATAAAGTCAGAATTGTGAGTTATAAAGTCAGAATTGTGAGATATAAAGTCAGAATTGTGAGTTATAAAGTCAGAATTGTGAGTTATAAAGTCAGAATTGTGAGTTATAAAGTCAGAATTGCGAGATATAAAGTCAGAATTGTGAGATATAAAGTCAGAATTGTGAGATATAAAGTCAGAATTGAGAGTTATAAAGTCAGAATTGTGTGATATAAAGTCAGAATTGTGAAATAAAAAGTAGCAATTACCTTTTTTATTTTTTATTCAAACAAGCTTCCATATGTATGTTCTTTCCCAGCAAACAAAAATATGTTCCGAGAACGTTTTGTTGATATTCTTATTAAGTTATGAAAACATTCATACATTTTTTTTTTACCTTTTAAAAGTGTTTTTTCTTGGTTTTGCAACCCTTAAGGGAACATTCCATTTTGCAAACTTCATTTGAATGTTACTTTTGAATGTTCTATTAACATTCCGAAACAAGTATCTTTTAAAAAACATTGCATGAGTAATGTATAGATGTTTTTGTAACATTTTGAGAACATTATTAAAGACCAGATAACTTACAACGAACATTCTATTAATGTTACCAGAAGAATGTTTGTTCATAACTCTAAGAGAACCTTGCCAGAACGTTCAGGGAATGTTAGATGGGTTTGTGCTGCAGGTACCAGAGTACGATGCCATCTCCCACCGCGGTGAACAGATCGTTGGAGCTGGGATCCATGGGAAGGACGTGCTGGCAGTCCGGATCTTTCTCCAAGGCTTTATTGACCCAGTTCACAAAAGCCACTTTCTCCTCCTCTGCACACACACACACAGCATCACGATTATCAAAGGGATCTTGCATGTAATGCTGTTAGTATTATTATTTTTTTTATTATTTCTGCAGCTGTAGTCTCAGTGTCTGATGTGTTCTGACTCACCAGAGTACGAGTGCTGCGTTCCAGACTGTTCCGAGGTTCCAGCCACTGAACAGATTCCCTCCTTCTTATTAATGGCTTTACGGAAAGTCTTGGCCACTTCTGAGCTCTTCAAGTCATGAACCACCTGAGACAGATGCACATGGACGACCTTTAGGATGACTGGGCAGGTGACATTTCTGCACCACGAGTGCAGCAGTTCTCAGCTAGGGTCTCAGGATGACTTAAAATCAATTTATATATTATTATAAGTTGTATTAGATAAAGGCATCTGCAAAATGAATAAATGCAAATATTATATAAGGGGCCTTTGGTTTTCTCTCCCATCTGATAGAGAGGTGACCTTTGACCTGACCTTGGCAAACTCATCGAAGGTGATCTTTCCGTCCTGGTTGAGGTCCATGGTCCTGCTGAGCTCCTGTATGATCTCGCGGATGCGGTATCCTGGCAGCGGGAGGTTGGCTGCTTTGAAGAGGTCGTTCAGCTCGTCTGTGCTGATGTAACCGTTACTGTCCACATCTTCAAGAAAAGATCAAAGGTCAGTCCCACTGCACTGTAGCGTTACAGCAAATATACAGCATGACCAGTCCGAATCACTCGAATGAACTGATTCACAAATGTAGATTTAGATCAGTGTTGTTTTAGTATTATTTATATTATTTTACTACTTTTAATTAACTTGTATTTTTACATTTTCAGTTTTCATTTTAATTTCTTTTAGTCATTTTCATTTGTTTTTGTTTATTTTGCTTTAATTTATCTTTTCAGTTTTAGTAATTTTATGAACTTATTTCAGTTGATTCGTGACCAGTGTAGTCCGAATCACTCTAATGAACTGATTCTTTTAATGAATCACTCAAAAAGACTCAAAATATCTCAATTGATTGATTCAGATTGGTTTGAATCAGTGTTGTCTTAGTATTATTTATATTCTATTATAGTATTTTTCACTATTTTTAATAAGCTTTTATTTTTACATTTTCAGTTTTCATTTTAATTTCAGTAATTTTGCCATTTTCATTTGTTTTTATTTGTTTATATTTCTATTTAGCTTTAATTGATTTTTTTTTTCAATTTTAGTCATTTTACTTCTTAAACTCATTTAATTCAGTTAATTCATGACCAGTGACACCGAATCACTCTAATGAACAGATTCTTTAAAAATGAATCGCTCAGAATTTCTCAAAAGTATATTTAGATTGGTTTGAATTAGTGTTATTTTAGCATTTTTTTATATACTATGATAGTAATTTGAATTCGCTTTTATTTATTTATTTTTTTCAGTTATTTTAAATTTAGTTTTAGTAATTGTAGTACTTTTTTATCAAATTTTTATTTTATTTCAGCTTTATTTCAATTAATAAAAATTATTTTTAATAGTTTTTTAGTTTCAGTTAACAATAACAAAATTGGTTTAAGTCAGACAAATAAACTGAATCATTCAAAAACTCAAGTTATTGGTTTGAATCACTCTAATTATCTTATGTTCATGAATCGTTCAAAAGTTTTTAGTGCAATAAATGCAATTTTTTTAAGTACTATTATTTTTGTTAAGAAACTTGGACCAATTATTTGGGGCCCTCAAAAGTACTAAAAAGGATTGCTAATAAAATTGCTTAGGAACCAGAAGAGTTAAAGGGGAACCTTTTCACAAGATGTAATATAAGTCTCTGGTGTCCCCAGAATGTGTCTGAGAAGTTTCAGCTCAAAATACCCCACAGATCATTTATTATAGCTTGTCAAATTTGCCCCTATTTGGGTGTGAGCAAAAACACGCCATTTTTGTGTGTGTCCCTTTAAATGCAAATGAGCTGCTGCTCCCGACCCCCTTTCCAGAAGAGGGCGGAGCTTTAACAGCTCGCACTTCGGTTGCTCAACAACAACAAAGCTGGAGAATCTCACGCAGACAAAATGAGGATTGTCAGTAACGGTGTTCAGCCTTACATTGTTCAAACTGTTACACTGTTCTTCACTCACCAACTTTGCTGAAGGCCTCTCTCAGTTCCTCCATCTCCTCCCTTGGAATGTGTGATGTGCCCGCCATCTTTCACTGTCACAATAGATCACCTGTGAACGAGAGAGAGACTGTGTTTCCGTTTGTGTCTCTCCACTGATGGAGAACAACGAGATGTGTGTCTGTGATAAAATAAAATCGTGCTGTTTGAGAAGAAACACTGTTTATAAAAATATTTTCTAAAAACTTTTTGCCAACGTTCCCAATAAGTTATGAAAACGTTATTTCTGAATGTTCTCTGAACATTCAAAACATCCAGTATTTTAAATGTTCTTGGTTATGCGAACATTAATGGAACGTTCCATTTTGCAAACATGATGTGAATGTTACTTTCGAATGTTTTCTGAAACAAGGAGTAACATTTAAACAACGTTAGATGACCATTTAACTAAAACATTTCAGAAATGAAAAAAACATTTCATGACCAATGCATAAATAAAGCTTTGAGAACATTATTAACGACCAGATATCTTTTAAACGAACTATTTACGTTACTAGAAGAACGTTCATAACTTTGAGAAGAATGTTAGCTGTTAAAAACATCCAAGGTTTTTTTCTAACAACGTGATCTGAAGATGTGAACATGCCATCCAGAGGCTTGTGCAAGACCTTTTACACAGGAAGTGGCTGCTTTTTCTGTTTTTTGAGTAACAACATGTGGTTTTAGGGGGAGAAAAATTACATTGTATTTAAAAAATACAGCTCAGCAGAGCATAATCATAGTATCTGGGTGAGAAGTATACATGGTTATTGTGACCTGGAGCAATGGCAGTGAACGTTACAGTACGTTTACAGCAATTATGCAAAGATAAACAAGTGAATGAAACATCAGCAGAACTGACTTCCTGCTTCTGAAGGTGTGAGATGAGTCCTCTGAACGTCAGTAATCATGGAGGAGTTTTGAAGCTCATTGTTTTAAATGTGCCTCCAGCTGCTTCACCTCATGATCAAGCTGTACGTCTTGCTAATGTTCCCATTAAGTCATGAAAACATTATTTATGAATGTTATGAGCAGTGTTGGTGGTAACACATTTCAAGTAACTAGTAAAGTAACGCATTACTTTTTTAATTTACAACAAAATATCGAAAGTTATTTTTCCGCATTTATTGACTGACAGATCTCCTGTCCTCATGTTGAGAGAAATAAAGGTCCGAGGTGTTGTGTGTGAACATGATGGTTATTGTAGTTCTAGACTAACTGTGAACATGCATTTACTCATCTCACTTGCACGAAAACATTCAGTATTCCTCAAAACGCATAAAAAATGCAATCACAGAATTTCATGCAAACCTGTAATTACACAAATATACTTTATGTATTTAATCTCACTTTATTATCCAATGTCTTTGCTGCTGACCTTCAGTGATCCAATTCAACCATACTAACATTACTTTACAAATTACTTTAAATTCCTTCTCCTGTATACTCTTCTTCTTTAATTCAGAATGGCAGCACAGCTGAAAGGTTTGTTTGAGCTGCGCCCTCTGCTGTACAGGAGTAAATATGCACTTCCTTCAACCTGAGACTTATTCATTTCACTTTTGGTGTGGAAGGGCCTTAACATTTGACAAAAATAGAACTTTTTTGTTGTTAAAAGACAAGCAAGCCCAGCCCAGGTGAGAAAAGTAACGTAAAAGTAATGTAACGCATCAAAAGTAACGCAATTAGTTTTTTTTTTTTTTTTTTTTTTTAGGGAGTAGCGCAATATTGTAATGCATTACTTTTAAAAGTAACTTTCTTCAACACTGGTTATGAGAAAGTTAATGGAACATTCCATTTTGCACACATTATGAGAATGTTACATTTGAATGTTCTCTGAAGTTGTTACATTTAAAAAATGTTTGATAAACGTCTGTTCTCTCTGTACGAACATTCTATTAACGTTACAGAAAGAACGTTTGTTCATAACTGAACTGAACTGTTTGTTCTGAGATCGTTCCCTGTTTACTGTGAGTTTAAATCTCCAGAAAACAGCCTATACATTTCTTTATGGTAACAAAACTAACAGGCTCGTTTGTGGTTTAATCATATAAATTCTATCAGACGGACGCTCATTATCACTGCATTTAACATGCAAATAATTGCTCTGTTTAAAGTGACGTCTGCTGCACATTTGCATCTTTATGACAACGATAAGTGCTTTTTATCAGCACAAATCTGAGCTTCATGTTTCACTGAAAACTATTTTGGTCACGCTTTACAATAAGCTTTCATTTGTTAACATGAACTATTAATGATCAGCATCTCAGTTTTACATTTACTAATACTACTAATAGGATTAAAAGTAGTTAACATTAGTTAATGCACTGTGAACTAACATGAATATAAACATTTTTATTAACAATTGCAAGTTCATGTTAGGTAACTTAATTGACTTTTTCATTGACTTGAGCAATGGAACAACTGTTGCTTATTTCAGTATCATTTCAAAATGTCTGCCTTTCACATGTGCTCTGATCTTCCTTTTTCAAACATTCATTCTGCATTTATTTTAGCGCAGCCTAGAAATAGATATGATATAATCGATTCTGCTGCTGCACATTCCACACTTTGACTTTGCAAAGGTGTGAATAAAACGTTAAGGCCTTTTACTGAGATGTAAGATGGAGCACAGATGCTTGAGAATGATCTGTAACTTCATGCACTTGTTGCACAGCTAAACCACAGTTTCCTGTTTCAATTCAACAGCAGAGCAAAGCTTCACTTCTGCTTAAGACTCGAAAATCCCCCAGTGCTTCATGCAAACAGCCACAATCATGATTAAGACACACAGCGGGGTCTAAAACTGAAAACTGGGATTGAAAATCGAATAAAAATGAATGTCTCATACTGCCATGCTGCTAATATCATGTGCACTGGACAAGCAAAGTTATTCAGTTAAATGGCAATGGCAAATGTAAGCCTTTTCACTCTCAGATGTTTGAACTCGACTGTATTCCCAGCTTACAAAAAGTATATTTTAAGAACATTTTGCATTTAAGTTATGGAAACGTTATTTCTGAAGGTTGCTTATGCGAACATTAATGGAACGTTCCATTTCGCAAACATCATGGAACGTTACTTTTGAATGTTCTCTGAACATTCCGAAACTAGTAGTAGCATTTAAAAAACGACAAACGTTCAACTACAAATGTTCCACAAAACATGTATAAATAATGTTTTTGTGTTAACGTTTTGAGAACATAATTACAGACCAGATAACGTTCTATTAATGTTACTGGATGAACATTTGCTCATTACTTGCCAGAGCGTTCCCTTAATATTCAACAATATTGAATAATATTAATATTCGACTAAAATCTGTGGACTAACTGTTAAAGGTAAAGAATCTAATGCATGAAGCACAGACATGCACAATCATCATCTAAAGCTGTTATATGTTCAGTACATCTCATGTGATCAAGATCTAAAAAAGGATCAGGATCAGGCTGTTTCTCATTTCATCAGTTCTGGATTTTCTCTCACTCTACAGACAAATGCAGACTGTGTTGTGCATCTCTTACCTACAGATGGATGGTGGACTTGATGGTGTATCTGTCTCTGATGAGTTTCTGGGCTGCTGCTGTAACTCTATTCAAATGTGAGAGGAAGGAAGTGTCATACAGCGGCCTACACCACAAACGAAACAGGAACACACAAGGTCTATGTCTTTATAAGGTAAAATGCTTGACTTCTGCACACAAATATGATGGACTTCTGACACTGTTCTGAGATTTAACAATGCTGAGGTTTGATCTTGTGAAGTGGTCCATTCAACAATGTAACCACAATTTTGTGGAGAGATGTCATTGTTTAAGAATTGAATTCCACATTTGATTAAATATAATACATGCATGATTATCAGTACTGAGTGTCATGAGGTCCCCTCCTGTTTTCATGTACCGCACATAGAGTGCAGTGAATAACCCCCAGAAATAACCCATCTAACAGAGAATGTTCTCAGAATGTTCAGGCAAGTTTATCTCAAAGTTAAGAACAAACGTTCTTCCAGTAACATTAATAGAACATTCATTTCAAGTTATCTGGTCTTTAATACAAAAACTTATATTTTTTTCTGAAACTTTTTCCACTAACCTTTTTAACCCTTTCATGAATTATGACAACCTTATTCGGGAATGTGTTTTATTGCTCTAAGGGCATGAAAAACAAGATTTAAAATTTTTGTTTACACATAACAGATTTTCAGATGTCCACTTGAGTGGACAGTATGCGTTTATGGTTTTAACTGAAGAGATACTGTATTAAACATAATAGAGTAATAACGCAGCAATGCTGTGTATATTTACCAAACCAATGAATAAAATGAAATAAAATCATGTGAAAACTATAAGATATATTTAAAAAATATAACACAGCTTCAATTATTGCAAACACAATTAAGTTTGTTCCCGTTCAACCAGCAGATGAAGAACTTCATACAAGTTGAATTTCGCGTGTCTTTGATATCAGAACATGAGGATGTGATTCTATCAAAGATCTCTACAACCAGTGAAGGTACAACTCCGTGGAAACACAACTCAGATTATGTAGATAACACTCACACTCCCTTCAGTCTACCAGAGTACGTCGATTTACCCTTATTAGCTAATAGTTCTGATTATGTTCAAGATGGACACATTTCTACCATAGCTCTCCTCTTTGAGAAAACCTCAGACAGAAATCTACATTGATCTATTGATGTTTTCAGATTACTTTTTCATGTAACAAGTAAAGTAACACATTACAGGTAACACACATAAGGTAATCAGATTACTTTTTCATGTAACGTGTGGGATTACAAATTTAAGAAACTGTTTAAGATCTGCTGATCCTACGTCCTGACATAACATCACATGAAATACTAAGGTGAAGTACATTGTGTTTTACATTTTGAGGTAAAGATAATGACATTCTAAGGAGATCAAGTCTTGCAGCCCAGGTATGCACTTCCTGACCATTTGGCGTGACAAGCTCAAGGCACAGCTGTGCCTTTGTCTCTATGATAATGTGAAGGTATGAGTGATACTGTCAGACTGATTGGGTTAGCACCTATGCATTTGAATGCTTTGATCTTCCTACTGGAAGTCAAACTATGTTTGAATGTTTACATAGTCTTAGTTCTTGTGACCAGCTACTGTTTATACCATTTGGGGTACTATCTACACAGTCGGTGGTAATTGCCTGTATTGTCTTTAGATGCTTTTGTTTTAGTGGTCACTTTTAAGGCTGTGTGTAAAGGCAACAACTTTAAGGACTGCGCACTGAATGCCTATAAAACATCATGTATACACTGCATTAGTTAGACTTGGATGACTACAGTGATGCACAGCGCGTTTCTCAATAAAGTGTAACTTCTGCTTGAAAGATATCCCAACGTCTCCTGGTCTCTGCTTCGACGAGGAAAAAGTTTCCTACAGGTGTAAAGTAACGCATTACAGGTAACACGCATAAGGTAATCAGATTACTTTTTCATGCAACGTGTAAAGTAACGCATTACAGGTAACACGCATAAGGTAATCAGATTACTTTTTCATGCAACGGGTAAAGTAACGCATAAGGCAATCAGGTAAAGTAACGCATAAGGTAATCAGATTACTTTTTCATGTAACAGGTAAAGTAACGCATTACAGGTAACATGCATAAGGTAATCAGATTACTTTTTCATGTAACGGGTAAAGTAACGCATAAGGTAATCAGATTACTTTTTCATGTAACAGGTAAAGTAACGCATTACAGGTAACATGCATAAGGTAATCAGATTATTTTTTCATGTAACGGGTAAAGTAACGCATAAAGTAATCAGATTACTTTTTCATGTAACGGGTAAAGTAACGCATTACAGGTAACATGCATAAGGTAATCAGATTACTTTTTCATGTAACGGGTAAAGTAACGCATAAGGTAATCAGATTACTTTTTCATGTAACGGGTAAAGTAACGCATTACAGGTAACATGCATAAGGTAATCAGATTACTTTTTCATGTAACGGGTAAAGTAACGCATAAGGTAATCAGATTATTTTTTCATGTAACGGGTAAAGTAACGCATTACAGGTAACATGCATATAGTAATCAGATTACTTTTTCATGTAACGGGTAAAGTAACGCATAAGGTAATCAGATTACTTTTTCATGTAACGGGTAAAGTAACGCATTACAGATAACATGCATATAGTAATCAGATTACTTTTTCATGTAACGGGTAAAGTAACGCATAAGGTAATCAGATTACTTTTTCATGTAACGGGTAAAGTAACGCATTACAGATAACATGCATAAGGTAATCAGATTACTTTTTCATATAACGGGTAAAGTAACGCATAAGGTAATCAGATTACTTTTTCATGTAATGGGTAAAGTAACGCATAAGGTAATCAGGTAAAGTAACGTATTACAGGTAACATGCATAAGGTAATCAGATTACTTTTTCATGTAACAGGTAAAGTAACGCATAAAGTAATCAGATTACATTTTCATGTAACAGGTAAAGTAACGCATAAAGTAATCAGATTACTTTTTCATGTAATGGGTAAAGTAATGCATTACAGGTAACATGCATAAGGTAATCAGATTACTTTTTCATGTAACGGGTAAAGTAACGCATTACAGGTAACATGCATAAGGTAATCAGATTACTTTTTCATATAACGGGTAAAGTAACGCATAAGGTAATCAGATTACTTTTTCATGTAACGGGTAAAGTAACACATAAGGTAATCAGATTACTTTTTCATGTAACGGTAAAGTAATGCATTACAGGTAACATGCATAAGGTAATCAGATTACTTTTTCATGTAACAGGTAAAGTAATGCAGAAGGTGATCAGATTACTTTTTCATGTAATGGTTAAAGTAACGCATAAAGTAATCAGATTACTTTTTCATGTAACGGGTAAAGTAACGCATAAGGTAATCAGATTACTTTTTCATGTAACAGGTAAAGTAATGCAGAAGGTAATCAGATTACTTTTTCATGTAATGGTTAAAGTAACGCATAAAGTAATCAGATTACTTTTTCATGTAACGGGTAAAGTAACGCATAAGGTAATCAGATTACTTTTTCATGTAACGGGTAAAGTAACGCATAAAGTAATCAGATTTTTCATGTAACAGGTAAAGTAACGCATAAGGTCTTCAGATTACTTTTTCATGTAACAGGTAAAGTAATGCATAAGATAATCAGGTAAAGTAACATATAAGGTAATCAGATTACTTTTTCATGTAACGGGTAAAGTAACACATTACAGGTAACATGCATAAAGTAATCAGATTACTTTTTCATATAACGTGTAAAGTAACGCATAAGGTAATCAGATTACTTTTTCATGTAACAGATAAAGTAACGCATAAGGTAATCAGGTAAAGTAACACATAAAGTAATCAGATTACTTTTTCATATAACGTGTAAAGTAACGCATAAGGTAATCAGATTACTTTTTCATGTAACGGGTAAAGTAACGCATAAGGTAATCAGATTACTTTTTCATGTAACAGATAAAGTAACGCATAAGGTAATCAGGTAAAGTAACACATAAGGTAATCAGATTACTTTTTCATATAACGTGTAAAGTAACGCATAAGGTAATCAGATTACTTTTTCATGTAACAGGTAAAGTAACGCATAAGGTAATCAGATTACTTTTTCATGTAACAGGTAAAGTAACGCATAAGGTAATCAGATTACTTTTTCATGTAACAGGTAAAGTAACGCATAAGGTAATCAGATTACTTTTTCATGTAACAGGTAAAGTAACGCATAAGGTAATCAGGTAAAGTAACACAAGGTAATCAGATTACTTTTTCATATAACGTGTAAAGTAACGCATAAGGTAATCAGATTACTTTTTCATGTAACGGGTAAAGTAACATTACAGGTAACATGCATTACTCGTTACATGAAAAAGTAATCGGATTACATAAAGTAACGCATTACAGTTAACATGCATAAGGTAATCAGATTACTTTTTCATGTAACGGGTAAAGTAACATTACAGGTAACATGCTTTACTCGTTACATGAAAAAGTAATCGGATTACATAAAGTAACGCATTACAGGTAACATGCATAACGTAATCAGATTACTTTTTGATGTGCGTTATGTAATCAGATTACTTTTCTGATGTAACAAGTAATGCTTTACAAGTAATATACATTACATAATCACATTGCTTTTTTGATGTAACAGCAAATTACGTTCTAATATAAAGTTGCAATTGCAAGATATAAACTTGCAATTCTGACTTTTTTTCCTCGCAATTCTGAATTTTTTCTCAGAATTGTGAGATAAAAACACAACTGCGAGTTATAAAGGAAAAAAGACTTTGAAAAGTAAGAATTGCGAGATGTAAATAGTTGTGAGATAAAAAGTTACGCAATTACCTTTTTAATTTTTTTATTCAGTAGGCTAACATTCTTGTGTGAACCTGCCCTAATACATGATATCTTAGATAAAAATCAGCAAGCAAGCTGATAAATATTTGCAAAACTGAGGAAAAAATGGATTGTGTTCATGGGATCCGGAAAAGCTCTCTGGTAGGATTTGATTTACATTTTAAGCTGTGTGACTTGTGTATGTGTGTCCAAACTTCTGTTCTACTAAGTTCTGTTTTTACTTCCGTTTCCATGAAAATATAAAGTTGGGGGGAAAAGAACGTTAGCAACACGTTCTAAGATCATATTTATTAGCTGGGAATACAGTGTCACACTCAAACACTAGTCAAACGCGCTTTAAAATCTAAAGTTATAATGCAAATTGTTTGAACGCTCAGGTGACGTCACACACGAAAATGTCACAAAGCGGCTTTGATCTTTACGCGCGCTGTGGGTTTGACAGGCGGTTGCTAGGGCGGTTGCTAGAGACTCAGATGCGGATCGCTGGTGAGTTTTCAGACGGGGTTCATTGGTGTTTTCATGGTTTAAAGTGCAGAAATCTGCGAATAACGGAGGAAATGAAACATACAGTGACTGAAGGTTGATCAGGTTTGAGTATAAATTGATAGATGGTTTATATCGCTTTAAAACGCGACGAGGTTTCGCTATTTCAGCACTTTATTTAGCGTGACATATTTAAAACAATATTATTAAATACGGTAACAAATAACATGCTAATTTTCATAACTATTGATTTCTCTTTACTGTAATGCAAAATCAGTAAATAATGACATCATATTTAAAATGTAAATTATTTCTGCATTAGTATTTGTTGCACTGTATTTAACCCTAATACTGCTGCAAACATATGAATTGTTATTAAAAGGGCTTCATTTTCTTAATGCGACATATCTGCATCTGTCTTACTTTTTTTCTGTTGTTTCTGAGGTGAAATGTGTCTTGCACATGTTTATCGCTGATGTTCTCATAAACACTGATCAGAAATGAAGCTGTTGAGAAGACCCCTGCCCCCTATAAAGACAGCACACTACAGCACACCGCCTGCGCCCAGAACTGCAGGTGACTCGTCATATATTTATTATATTTACACATGGCATCATGTGATCATTCCCGCCAACCGGGAACGTTCTCAGAACTTTGGCTAATGTTCTGAAAACGTCACGATCAAACGTTCTTCCTGTAACATTAATAGAACATTCGTTCAGATTCGAAAATCTGGTAATCTAAATAGATTCAGTAGTTGATAATAAACTATGCCATGATTTCTTTTAAGTGTATTATTTTGGTTATGTTGAACTGTGTAACTCAGATGTATATGCCATTTAAATACATAAATCTTAAATTCACTCCTAACTGTGTTTTTAGTGTAGACAAAGAAGAAGCTCAAATATAAGATTTTTAATTTGATATCTATATTATTTCATCTGTGTGATTTCAGAGTTTTCACTGTTATTATAACAATATGAATATGATGACGTCATCTCTGTGTTTCTAGACCACAAACCGAGCGAGTCTGTTTGCAGTGCGCAAACTTATCTATGTAATGAGGATCGTGTTGGCCAGATCAAATTACCCAGAATCCTCAGAGGTTCCCCTCATCAGCCTCAGTGCACGGCTGAGGATCACCGACCTCCTGACCTCTTCTGCCTCAATGACTTCCTGCAGGTCGGGCGATCGGGCCACGGGTCGCTGGACGATCTGAGGAAGATGGTGCTGTCCAGCTGTAACTACAAAAAGCTGCTGCATTTGTTCCTGTCGGAGCTGCACAGAGGCTGGCAGTGTGAAATAGCCAATCAGACGCTGAGCTGTGAGGGTCTGCCGCCGGTCGCACGTAGGATCCCTCATAGGCAGACCATATGCGGTAATACACACATTGTGTGTACCATGTTTTGTACTTGTTTGTACCCAGAAGTGAGCAAAACCTGTGTGTGTGTTCAGAGTTAGCAGCCATGGTTCAGATAGAAGCACAAGCACGAAACTCTTTCAGGAGCAATTCTGGAGTGTGTCGAACGTCTGAAGATCAATCAGTGGATCAGCTGCGGACGTCAGCAGAGAGACGGACTGAACGCACAGGCAAGAACACATACTTCAGTGTCAGAAATCATTCTGGTATGCCGATTTTCTGCTCAAGAAACATTTATGATTATGTTGAAAACTGCTTCATATTTTTATGGAAGGTTTTGTGGAACTGTTCACCTCCTGTGTCTCTGTTTCTCATCTTTCACACAGCACATGAAGTTCTCCTGAGCGCGGTGACCAGCAAACACTTCCAGGGCTCCCGTCGCTCTCGCTCCCCGTTCCGGTGCGTAGGAGAGCGTGATATCATCAGCGCGTCTGAGCTGAACGTCCTCGACTGCCTCACCCGAGGAGGAACGAGCCTCAGCTTCAAGGTGTGTGTGTGTAAAGGTGTGACTCCACATCAGGGTGTGAGCAAAAACACTCAGTTTTTGTGTGTCCCTTTAAATGCAAATGAGCTGCTGCTCCCGGCCGCCTTTCCAGAAGAGGGCGGAGCTTTAACAGCTTGCGCTTCGGTCGCTCAACAACAACAAAGCTGGAGAATCTCACGCAGCCAAAATGAGGATTGTCAGTAACGGTGTTCAGCCTTACATTGTTCGACACTGATGGAGAGACTCGGGAAGAAGTTACAACTTTTAGACGTTTCTGAATGGTTAGTGGATAAATTTATGTAGTTGCTGTGGAGTTGATTCAACTCATCCACTAGCATGTGCCGTCATGTTAATCTTTTGTGCAAATCCTGTGTTGAATGACGTAAAATAACGGCATGTCAACAACACTCTACTACAACAACTCTTCCTCTTCTCTAAAGCAGCCCAACATGGCCTCATCCCCTTTGTTGTGTGTTCTCGGGGGCGGGGTTTATGTAAATTTTAGGGTTAGTGATGTCACTAACTCGGGAAGAAGCTAGTTGTAGTCCCTACCAGCCGTTTTATTGTAGTCCTTAAAAAGCGATTTCTGTAAAAGAAAATGTCTCTCTTTGCATTGAACTTTGAGCGTCCTAACTTTGCAGATGTTGTTTATGCTCAAACAGCAACATTACACACTAACTAAAGTTAAAAAAGTGAAATCATAATCAACCACCCCTTTAAAAGTAAAACACTGATCGATAAGTGTTTGTTCTATACATAATACTGTATGTAATGAGTGTTGACAAGCAATAAAACAGACGTCACATAGGGCTAAATACATAACATTTTAAAATGAATGCCATGCAAACATACTAGTTCACAAACAACTGACAGTTGTGACCTAAAGATGTGTTTCATTTACAATAATCAATCCTAATAATCATTTGTAACATACTTTTCACGGCATTTTGAGTCAAATTCAGATTTTAACTATTGACTCGCTCTGAACGGATCATTGAATCAGTGAGTTGTTGACTCGGGAACAGCTGCAATCAGATCAGTCCAATTCGCTAATGAATCATTCGGTGCGATTTGCGAACCGGTTTAACAGGTTAATTGAAAAGAATCAATTCGTTCACAAATTGCATATCAGAGCATGTGACAATTTCGTTAGTTCAAAATAACGAGTAACAATATTTTTTTATGAAATGTAGTGGAGTAAATAGTACAATATTAAAGGGTTAGTTCACCCAAAAATGAAATTTCTGTCATTAATTACTCACCCTCATGTCGTTCCACACCCGTAAGACCTTCGTTTATCTTCAGAACACAAATTAAGATATTTTTGATAAAATCCGATGGCTCAGTGAGGCCTCCATTGACAGCAAGTTCATTTCCTTTTTCAATGCCCAGAAAGCTACTAAAGACATATTTAAAACAGTTCATAATGTTATGAAGCGACGAGAATACTTTTTGTGCGCCAAAAAAACAAAATAACGACTTTATTCAACAATATCTAGTGATGGGCGATTTCAAAACACTGCTTCATGAAGCTTCGAAGCTTTACAAATCTTTTGTTTCAAATCAGTGGTTCGGAGCGCATATCAAACTGCCGAAGTCACGCCCCCCAGTGGTGAACCATTGAAATTTCGAAACACTGATGACTTAATGAAGCCTCATTTACTGAAATCACGTGACTTTGGCAGTTTGATACATGCTCTGAACCACTGATTCGAAACAAAAGATTCGTAAAGCTTCATGAAGCAGTGTTTTGAAATCGTCCATCACTCGATATTGTTGAGTAAAGTCGCTTTTTTTTTTTTTTTTTTTTTGTGCCACACAAAAAGTATTCTCGTCGCTTCATAACATTAAGGTCGAACCACTGCAGTCACATGAATTATTTTAAATACGTCTTTAGTAGCTTTCTGGGCATTTGAAAGTGTTAATTATCTTGCTATCAATGGAGGCCTCACTGAGCCATCAGATTTTATCAAAAATATCTTAATTTGTGTCCTGAAAATGAACGAAGGTCTTACGGGTGTGGAACGACATGAGGGTGAGTAATTAATGACATCATTTTCAGTTTTGGGTGAACTAATGCTTTAAACTTTGGAATGTAGTAAAAAGTAAAAGTTGCTCAAAATAAAAATACTCCAGTAAAATACTTGAAAAATGTCCACTATTGCATTTTGCTAACATTAAGTTATGAAAACATCAATTCTGAATGTTCAAAACATCCAGTTTATTAAAATATTTTAAAAACAATAAGGGAACATTCCATTTTTTCATTATGAGAATGTTACTTTTAGATTTCTCTGAACATTCTGAAACAAGTAGTAACATTTAAAAAAAAAAAAACGAGAAATCATATGAGGTCAGTTACATCATCACTCGCCCCTCAGTTCAGTGATGAGTCAGACTTGAGTTCCTCTGTCCAGGTCAACAAAGATTCTGTTCTCAGAGCTCCATGTCTTCAGTCCTGCCATGTGGACAACAGATCTTCTGTAGGCGAAGCTTCTGCATCCACACAAAGATCTTTATGTCTCTTTAGGAAATGAAACATTCTAATTAAAAGGGGAAGAAGAACATGTGCACTTCCCTTTTGCCTCTTTTATTTTTATTTAAGGAACTGTTTGTGGCCATATCTGTAATGGTGTTTTGTTGAGTGTAATGAGGTCTTGGGTTAATATTAGCTTCAGTTTGGTGTTTATATTTATACTTATGAGAAATATGTGCACACATTGTTTTCCAAAACTATTAACTGTAAGTGTAAATGGAAGAATTATCATTGATTACTCTAATCATTAATACTAATAAATGTAGCTGTTTATTGAAAAAGTAATATCATTAAAAGTAATAATCCACTGGTGGACGTGTCTGTGATTAATAGTAATAATGAGATGAAATATTCTTATGATTGTGTTTTCCCACAGGCTCATTTCATCCGTGATCTTCCTGACGTGACGTCACTGTCTGAGCGTCTCCAGTATCTGAACCTGTCCTTCAATGACCTCACACACGTTCCTCAGGAGGTGCTTCAGTTTCATTTGTTTTGTTTCCTGTCACAAATCAGATCATGTGTGACATCCCTCATCTTCCTCTCGCAGGTGTGTGATCTTCATCAGCTGCGGGTGTTGAAGATGAGGAATAACCCCATAGAGGAGCTTCCCGCTCAAATCAACAAACTCCACAAGCTCCAGACGCTGGTCGTCTCCTTCTGCAAGATCACACAGCTGCCCAACCAGTGAGAAACACACACGCGCACGCACACACGATTACAATGAATTACAGAAAAGGAAGCCCATCTGAGGACCCTTCAGATGTTTTGCATTCTGACATTTTTCCATGAAAATAAACACATTTTCCTCCAGAATCCTCATTACTGTTTTTGTAATTCTCAGCTGTTTTAATTAGATCCTTGTTACTGTAAAAATATCTTTAATATTAAGATATTTTAAATTTAACAATGCTTTAAAAAGGCCTCTTTTTAAAGAAGACAGCATATTATTGCAGAAGTGAAAGCACTTAAAAAAATTAATGTGGAAAAAAGTTATGGAAGTTTACTGTTTTTAATTTTAAGTGTTTAAGCTTTCATATGATTACTAATTTAAGATGATTACTAAAAGTGCAATAAATAAAGCGTGCCAAAATGACACTGAAGTTAACAGGTTATATCGCATTTTTAATTTTACACCTTTTTTTTTCTGTTAATTCCAGTGGCGCTGAGTATCATGATGGTTCTGCTGCTCTGGTTCTTTGCGTCGTTCTGTTTGTTTCAGTGCTCGTCCAGACACTTTATTTCTCTTTCTGTGTGTGTGTGTTTAGGCTGTACTCTCTGCCCTGTCTGCAGCATCTGGACGTGTCCTATAATCTCCTCAGATCCCTCAGCAGTGACGTCAGACACCTCAGGTCAGCCTTCAGATCATCAGTCATTATTAACAATCACTTCATACCAAATCATTAATTCAGACTAAAGGGTTCACACCTAAACTGATCACTATGATAATGTAACAATAACTGTAGCGATACTATATTAACTAACAATAACTGTAATGATAACTATTGCAATAACTATAGCAGTATCTGTAGTGATAACTATAACAATAACTATAATGATAAATTATAACAATATAGCAATAACTATAACGATAACTAATGAAAACTATAGCTACAACTATAACAATAACTATAATGATAAATGTAACAACATCGCAAAAACTATAGCAATAACTGAAGAAAACTATAACGATAACTAACGAAAACTATAGCAATAACTATAACGACAACTAACGAAAACTATAGCTATAATTATAGCATTGACTATAGTAATTACTATAACAATAATGAAAACTATAGTTATAACAATAGCGATAACTATAATGATAACTAATGAAAACTATAGCTATATAGTAATAACCATAACAAAACCAAAGAAAACTATAGCTATAACTATAGCATTGACTATAGTAATTACTATAATAATAACTAACGAAAACTATAGCTATAACTATGGTAATGACTATAGTAATTACTATAACAATAACTAACGAAAACTATAGTTATAACAATAGCGATAACTATAACAATAACTAACGAAAACAATAGCTATAACTATAGCATTAACCATAGTAATAACTATAATGATAACTAACGAAAACGATAACTAACAAAAACTATAGCAATAACTATAACAACAACTAACGAAAACTATAGCTATAATTATAGCATTGACTATAGTAATTACTATAACAATAATGAAAACTATAGTTATAACAATAGCGATAACTATAATGATAACTAATAAAAAATATAGCTATAAATATAGTAATAACCATAACGATAACTAACGAAAACAATAGCTATAACTATAGCATTGACTATGGTAATTACTATAACAATAACTAATGAAAACTATAGCTATAACAATAGCGATAACTATAACGATAACTAACGAAAACAATAGCTATAACTATAACAACAAGTAACGAAAACTATAGCTATAATTATAGCATTGACTACAGTAATTACTATAACAATAACTAATGAAAACTATAGCTATAACAATAGCGATAACTATAACGATAACGAAAACAATAGCTATAACTATAGCATTAACCATATTAATAACTATAACGATAACTAATGAAAACTATAACGATAACTAACGAAAACTATAGCTATAATTATAGCATTGACTATAGTAATTACTATAACAATAATGAAAACTATAGTTATAACAATAGCGATAACTATAATGATAATAAAAAATATAGCTATAAATATAGTAATAACCATAACGATAACTAACGAAAACTATAGCTATAATTATAGCATTGACTACAGTAATTACTATAACAATAACTAATGAAAACTATAGCTATAACAATAGCGATAACTATAACGATAACGAAAACAATAGCTATAACTATAGCATTAACCATATTAATAACTATAACGATAACTAATGAAAACTATAACGATAACTAACGAAAACTATAGCAATAACTATAACAACAACTAACGAAAACTATAGCTATAATTATAGCATTGACTATAGTAATTACTATAACAATAATGAAAACTATAGTTATAACAATAGCGATAACTATAATGATAACTAATAAAAAATATAGCTATAAATATAGTAATAACCATAACGATAACTAACGAAAACAATAGCTATAACTATGGCATTGACTATAGTAATTACTATAACAATAACTAACGAAAACTATAGCTATAACTATGGCATTGACTATAGTAATTACTATAACAATAACTAATGAAAACTATAGCTATAACAATAGCGATAACTATAACGATAACTAACGAAAACAATAGCTATAACTATAGCATTAACCATATTAATAACTATAACGATAACTAACAAAAACTATAGCAATAACTATAACAACAACTAACGAAAACTATAGCTATAATTATAGCATTGACTATAGTAATTACTATAACAATAATGAAAACTATAGCGATAACTATAACAATAACCACACCAGCGGACAATATCGTTCTGTTTATTTTAATCACGCTGTAGTTTTGTTGTCTGTCGCTTTTAAACACTCAAACTTTTTAAAGCAGGATGGATTCTGATTGGCTGTCAGTGTTTTTATCGTTCATTGTGGTTGTGTTCGTTCAGGTCTCTGAGGTCTCTGAACATTGAAGGGAATCAGTTAGTGGCTCTTCCTGCCGGTCTGCTGCGTGTGTCCGTGTCGGAGCTCAGGCTGTCTGGGAATTACACACACGCGTTACTGTGGAGCGAGAACAGCTGCAACTCTCCTCAGACGCTGCTGCACACGGCCGCGCACACACTCGCACACACACGCGCAGAGCAGTGCCGCGCACACCTGCCGCCCGCCGCACAGCTCGTCCTGCGCAGGTAAAACACGCAGGACACTGTCCTTCCTTCACTGCAAACTTTGAGAATGAAGTTTATTTTAATACACTGCAGACACATGTACATGTTCTGTCACCTCAGACCAGCAGTCTGCTCAGTTGGCTTTTTTACTTGATATTAGGATAACTATTTTAAGTATGAAAAGCCCTGTTGAACTGCTCAAGAACCTGCTTGATACTTGTATAAAGTTTGTGATCTAGTCTGACTTGTTGGAAGAAGGTTTACCAGTGAAATAATAAACATACTATATAATGCTTGTGTGTGTGTGTTCTCAGAGCTGGTGTGTGTGACGCTTGTTCGGGACCCATGTTTGGCCCGGGTCTCAAGCTCATCCGACCCGTTCACAGTGTGTTTGGCCTTCAGTTCGTCCCCGTCATGTTCCTGTGCTGTTCTCCTGCGTGTCTCCACAGCTTCAGGAATCACAACATCAACGAACAACCAGTGAGTGTGTGATCAGACAAAAATTAATTTATTCTTCTGTTGATGCTGATGGAGGTGCTGCAGCTTTACACTTCTCTAAATCACTTTCACAGAAAAATAAATACTTTCATTTTGATTGTTTTGAACTTCTTCTTGAGGCCACTTTAATATTTGTCAATGTATTTATCTAGTGTTTATAGAATACTTTATTGCACAGCAACTTGACTGATTGATTCATATGACACTCCCTCTGACTGGAGAAAAACATTCTTTAATTTCAGAGCAGATTTTCTTTTATTTTTCTATTTACTGTAAGCTAGGTTCAAAATGTTTTATGTAAGAAGTAAAATACAGTAAAAAATCTAGTCACTAAAGGAACACATGAATCATATTTAGTCATTTTCATTTATATTCATCACCAATATAACACATAGTCATGAACAGCAGTCTTTACCATCATATATTAAAACGTTTTAATATATGAAACTGACATATGGAGATTTCAGTGATGATGTGAATGAACATGTTCATGAATCAATTTCAATGAATCAAACCCACTCTGACTCAGTAAATTCAGTAGTTTTCTTCTTCTGAAGTTTAAATGAGAAGCATCTGTCTGAACACAAATCTGAACTGTTTTCAACATCGATAATAATCAGAAATGTTTCTTGAGCAGCAAATCATCATATCAGAATGATTTCTGAATGATCATGTGACACTGAAGACTGGAGTACTGATGATGAAAATTCAGCTATTTAAAATTATTGTTTTAAGTTACTTTAAATTGACTGTTTTTACTGTATTTGTGCTCAAATAAATGCAGCCTTGGTAAGCAGAAGAGACTTCTTTCAAAAATAATTGGATTATTCCAGACTTTTGACCGGTGGTGTGTGAATATAAAAACATTCAAGAGGTGCTGATGTTAAAAGGTAAACTGTTCTAGCAGCAGCTACAGAAAAAGCTTGATCTCACTTAGACGTACATGAATGAGGAACAAACGAAAGAAAGAAAAAAAAAGAAAAGAAAATCCCTTCATTCTACTGTGTTTTTCTGGCAATCATCATGTGCAGTAAAAGGCAGCTGAAATACACTCTTGTCAGTCACTTCCTCCACACTGCTGGTCGCTTCCTCCTGTGTTTCCTGTGTTGGTCCATCTGTGTGCGTCGGCTCGTCCTCCTCCTGTGTGATGATGAGGAGGTTCCTCATGGAGTCAGACACCTCCTCTCTCAGCTCGTCCTCAGACTCTTCAAAGTTCCTGATGGGAAGCAGACGTCAGTCACGGCATCTCAAACATCTCGGCTCTCTGTGTGTCTCACTTACGTGTCCTCATCATCTGATCGAGGCTCCAGACGTTCTTCGTCACACTCATCTTCAACACGCTCTTCCTCTGTCAGACGCTTCTCATCTGATGACATCAGCGTCTCTAAGTGAACGACACACCCATTTCAACCTCAATGATTCCTGTTGGTTTTTCATGTGTGGTGAGATCCGTGTTAAAGTGATAATATCAGCTGTCCTCATTTTTTTTTTTTTGTACTTTGTGAATGAATCGAGTAAGTCAATGATTCATCGATTCACTCATTAAAACACCCCTAATCTGCTTACTATCCATCTTAAATAGTATGTGAAATTGGAATGTGTCTCAAAGCATATTATGTTGAAGAGGAAGCCAAAAGTCCCCGGATGGTCGACTATTTTCTGTAGATTTTTGAAGTGTGGATCCATTAGAAATACAGTGTTTGTAGAATAGCATTGAACTAATTTAAGTGATATGCTCTGTTGATGTTGTTTTAAAAAAATAAATTAGTTGGCAGTCCATTAAAAACTGGAAGGTGCCCATATGCAAGCTAATTGGTCAAAACTATGGAAGCTTGTTTCCGCCACAAAAAAAAAAAAAAGGATACTTGTGACTTTTTATCTCACAATTGCAACTGTGACTGACTTCTTTTCTCAGAATTTTGAGATATATTATAGATATAGATATATTTGAGATTTTGACAATATATTATATCATTATATCACACAATTGACTTTATATCTCACAATTCTGACTTTATAACTCAATTCTGACTTTATATCTCACAATTCTGACTTTATAACTCAATTCTGACTTTATATCACACAATTCTGACTTTATAACTCAATTCTGACTTTATATCACACAATTCTGACTTTATAACTCAATTCTGACTTTATATCACACAATTCTGACTTTATAACTCAATTCTGACTTTATATCACACAATTCTGACTTTATAACTCAATTCTGACTTTATATCACACAATTCTGACTTTATATCTCACAATTCTGACTTTATATCTCACAATTCTGACTTTATAACTCAATTCTGACTTTATATCTCACAATTCTGACTTTATAACTCAATTCTGACTTTATAACTCACAATTCTGACTTTATAACTCAATTCTGACTTTATATCTCACAATTCTGACTTTATAACTCAATTCTGACTTTATATCTCACAATTCTGACTTTATAACTCACAATTCTGACTTTATATCACTCAATTCTGACTTTATATCTCACAATTCTGACTTTATATCTCACAATTCTGACTTTATAACTCAATTCTGACTTTATATCTCACAATTCTGACTTTATATCACACAATTCTGACTTTATATCTCACAATTCTGACTTTATATCTCACAATTCTGACTTTATATCTCACAATTCTGACTTTATATCTCACAATTCTGACTTTATAACTCAATTCTGACTTTATATCTCACAATTCTGACTTTATATCACTCAATTCTGACTTTATATCTCACAATTCTGACTTTATATCTCACAATTCTGACTTTATAACTCAATTCTGACTTTATATCTCACAATTCTGACTTTATAACTCAATTCTGACTTTATATCTCACAATTCTGACTTTATAACTAAATTCTGACTTTATAACTCACAATTCTGACTTTATAAATCACAATTCTGACTTTATATCTCACAATTCTGACTTTATAACTCGCAATTCTGACTTTATATCTCGCAATTCTGACTTTATAACTCAATTCTGACTTTATAACTCACAATTCTGACTTTATATCTCGCAATTCTGACTTTATAACTCAATTCTGACTTTATAACTCACAATTCTGACTTTATAACTCAATTCTGACTTTATAACTCACAATTCTGACTTTATATCTCACAATTCTGACTTTATATCTCAATTCTGACTTTATAACTCACAATTCTGACTTTATAACTCACAATTCTGACTTTATAAATCACAATTCTGACTTTATAAATCACAATTCTGACTTTATATCTCACAATTCTGACTTTATAACTCGCAATTCTGACTTTATAACTCAATTCTGACTTTATATCTCACAATTCTGACTTTATAACACAATTCTGACTTTATAACTCAATTCTGACTTTATATCTCACAATTCTGACTTTATAACACAATTCTGACTTTATAACTCAATTCTGACTTTATATCTCACAATTCTGACTTTATAACTCAATTCTGACTTTATAACTCACAATTCTGACTTTATAACTCAATTCTGACTTTATAACTCACAATTCTGACTTTATAACTCAATTCTGACTTTATATCACACAGTTCTGACTTTATAACTCGCAGTTCTGACTTTATATCACACAGTTCTGACTTTATAACTCGCAGTTCTGACTTTATATCACACAATTCTGACTTTATATCTCACAATTCTGACTTTATAACTCAATTCTGACTTTATAACTCACAATTCTGACTTTTTTTCTCCACAATTTCCTTTTTTTATTTTTTACTTCTGTAGCTGTAAGTGCAGTGTAAATGTCTTCATGGCATCTCTGAGCAGCATTAAATAGTGTGTAAATGCATCTAAAAACTACTTCAGCTGCTTCTGTGCCATTTCTGCAGTGCAAAGATGGATTTTGTTGATACTGATTTCATTTGATTGGTAAGAGCTCTATAGTGTCTTATTATTATTGCATACATTAACATAATTTAATACATTAAAGATGACATTTAATGTTAATTGTCGCACCCCTTTTGAGCACAGATCTGAACTAAATGCTTGTAATTCATGAATGCTTTAGAGTACAAAGCTAAAGTTGTAAATTAAAAAAAAAATTAAATAAATTAAAGTCTAACTTTACCTAAACATTTTTATTTTATACAAAATATGTATTTACAAATAATTTGGACTTTTGCTTGAAAATCAAAGCTATCAAAAGATATCACAAAAATTGAGCCACTAAAAGGGTTTAAAGTACCGTTTCAATGGTAATGATATTTCACATTTCACAACGGATTTCACAGGATTAATTTGAGTGTTTCAGCTTTTGAATTACAGTTGATACAGTTAGAAAAAATTTGTTCATATAAAGGTACAAAATACAGCTGGCAAATGTCGCCCTTTAATGGAAATGTTCTAACGAGTAAAAACTATTATTTTTTCAAATAATAAAAGGTACTAGTTTTTCAGTTTTAGCAGAACTCAAGTAAAGTCCAGATTCCCCAAAATAACACTGAAGTACAGTAGTGTAGTAGTGTCACCTGTGCTGCAGTCGGTGAGCTGTGCTTGAGCGAGAGCGTTCAGGAGCGTCTCCGGCAGACGCTTCGTCCAGTGTTTTCTGTTTCCTTTCTTCTGCTCCTCTGAAACTACATCAACACATCTGTTAAAAGTGACCATCAGATCATGAGCAAAAGTGTAACAACATGATGGGTTTTGGCTAAATCAGCAAGCTGACAAAGCTTTAAATCTATACAAATCAAAAGAAACGGACTGTTTGAGTTCGTTCTGACATTAGCAGTGATGATGTAAGTTCGCATCACTCTGATTCACTCAACAAAAACCCAGTAGGATTTTCCCTTTGGCTTTAGGATTATTGCATGAATTAAGCTCTGTGACCAACAAAAGATTATGATTCTTGCGAGTTTTGTCCATCGTGATAATCTTCACAAATGAAGACGAAGCGTAAATACAATCGGCAGAAGTAAGCAGCTGTGTGTGTGTGTGTGTGTGTGTATGTCACCCGTCTGAGCATCACAGATGCTCTCCGTCGTCACATCCATGTGCTCCAGAGCGCTCAGCAAGGTCTCAGCGGCGTCTCGACACCATTCGCCTCTCTTCACCCGAGCCTCTTCCTCTGAGCCGTGTGGATGGTTGCGGAGGTTTTCTCCTTGTGCAAACGTCAGTGTGTCGTTCAGGGGCTCATCCTGTCACACACACACACACATTATTAATTACTAACGTAATTAATTACTTTTTTAGAAAGTTTCCCCAACACTTCCTGATCACTTCACCTCTGACTCCTCGTCTTCCTCATCCGTCTTCATCTCTTTATCACTCAGCTTGATCTCGAACATGATTCCTCTCTGTAAACACATGCGGCCGTGTCGGATCAGTCAAACATGAGTGTGTGTCTTGTCATCATGTCTTTTTTGTGTGTGTATATTTACCTGCTCTTTCCCACGTGTGCGTTTGTCTCTGTTCTTCTTCAGTAAGTCTGTTCCTCTGTCCTGAGAACACCATCACACTCATCAGTTCATCATCACACATGTGGATGTCACGGCCTTTCAGCATCTCCAGCTGTGGTTTTATTATCGCGTGCATCACAAATGTTCATGTTTTTTTTCTCCCACCAGTTGGTAATTTAATTTCTGTATAAATAATCCCTGAGTTTAAGAACTGGTTTGAAAGTAGCTTTGTTGAAGTAGCTAAATGTTGTTGAGTGGCTGTAAAAAACTAAAGTTTTATGTGTAAAGAACACATTTAAACACAGACAGCAGCAGCTGATTCACATGATGGGATTTGCCATTTTTGACCACAGTAACTTTAGTGAAATGAGATGTTTTCATTTCTGAGAAATGACCATTAGACATTGGGAGATGGGAGAAACAACTGGACACTGATATAGAAGTTTTTTTTAAATAATTTATACATTCTGTATATATATATATATATATATATATATATATATATATAAATCTCTATATTTATATTTTAATACATGTAAAAAATAAAAACATGTATTTTTATTAATATATTTATGTTAATATATATTTTTACAAATTAGATATTATATTTTAATATATTTAAAAAATAAAAACATCTATTTTATTAATATATTTATGTTATATATATATTTTTTTACAAATTATATATTAATAAAAATAGATGATTTATATATTAAATATAAATACATTAATATTTTATAAATTAACATAAATACATTCATATATTTTTAAATCATATACATTTTATTTATATATTACATATATACACACACAGACACAAATATATATACTGTATATATATTAATAAAAATTGAAGTTTTTTAAATCATACATAAATTTATACAATCTGTGTGTGTGCACATATATATATATATATGTTTTTTTTTGTTTTTTTTTACAAAAATATATAAATATATTAATAAAAACAGAAGGTATTTTTAAATCATATACATTTATACATTGTGCATATATTTCAAATATATTAAAATATTTAATTTTTTATATATTAACAAATATATTAATAAAAATATTTTTTTTTTTTAATTCATAAATACATTTATACATTCTGAAGTAGGTGTCATTAAGCGTTCCATTTATAAAATCCAGAGTGACAGATGATCGTCCTGCGCGTCTGAACTCTAAACATGTTTCAGTTCATCAATAACTGGACGTTGTTCTTAATGGGCGTCTGACATCATCTGCCACTAACGTTCATTCCCGCTGTAGAGCCCTAGATAGTGCACACTCACCTGTGTCTGATTCACAGTGAACAGAAGCTTACATCAACACCCAGAACCAATTACACGTACCTCGACCTCTGCTCTCATTCTCATCTCTCTGACATCATGATGATACTGCTCTCTGATTCGCTGGAGCTGCTTCAGATACTCCTGCAACACACACAAGTTTGTTTTTGTGAATTGTGGGGACTCTCCATAGGCGTAATGGTTTTTATACTGTACAAACCATATTTTCTATCGCCCTACACTACCCCTAAACCTACCTCATCATTTTTACTTTCTCACAAAAACTCATTCTGTATGATTTATAAGCCTTTAAAAAACTAATGTCTTCATAAGTCACCCTCTCCTTGTAATACCTGTCATACCTAATGTCATTATACAAATTTGTGTCCTGATATGTCACAAAAACACACACACACACACACAGTGGCCTTCAGCTCAATGAGGTGTCGTTATCTAATGATCGTGAGTGTGATGACAGTCACCTCCTGTCCCTGTAGTTTCCCTCTCTGAGGCAGTCTGCTCCCATAATGCTCTTGTGCGTTGACCGGCTGACAGCCTTCGGCATCTGCTGTGGACGGTCTGATACCCTGAACACCAGAAATGATCAATGATTTCACACAGTCTGTGCTGTAGATTAACACACAATGTTTCACATCAGATATATTCGATATTATTAAATCACTCATTTAGAGCAAATATCCTTTTAAAAAGGCATCTGAAATAATAAAATATCGATTAATTTTTGATACATATCCATACTGTTTTTAGGAGGAAAATGTTCTATAAATGGGTCGAATGATATATGAACAAACCTTCAGAATATAGAAATGAATAAAACTGTAAAGTCTGGTGAATGTAAAGCGGCTGAAGTAGAGATTTCTGACTCAAACTCACCGCCATTAAAGAAAACCTACAGACGCAAATAGATAAACGTTCAATAAAATGAAGACTTGGATGCTTTCTTTGTCTGAAAGAAGACATGTTATGGAGGCAAAATAGACCAAAACTGACCAGTGCATTAAAAATCGATGGTTTTGTGTGCAGTGTCTGATAATCTGTGTTCAGTGACACTCACCAGCTGTTTCTGAGCTCTGAGTTTGTACTGATGGGCTTCACGTCTCCTCTGCAGATACTCGTCTCTCGCCGCTGCGACACTGAACACACACACACACACACATCTGATTAATATTAGCCTACATTCATATATAAGCATCCAGCTCTCCATCCTGTGATATAAGCGTGTGGGACTTCAGGAATCAGATTATTTCAACAGTGAATCAGATGTTTCTTAGATGAAGGTGCTTGATGAATAAGAGGGATTGATGACATTGGTTCAGAGAATATAAAGACATGTTTCTTTTCTTTAGAGTAAGGATTGATTGGATTGATATGAGCAGGAACAAGAGCTCAAGTAAAAAAATGTTTTGGTTTTGTGTGTCTCACAGTTTGTAGGGCTCCAGCGCAGCGTCATGATCCGCAGGTTCCTGCTGTCGGTCCTGGCGCTCATTCGGCTCGGCTGGACCGTTCCACCGCCGCTCATGATCAATGTGTAGTTTGAGTGGAATCGGGTTTTCAACCACAGCACGAAAATTAGGCTTTAGTTGCTGAGAGATGCCATTTAGACAAAAGAGACAAAAACAGTCACATTTATTTTATTATTTCAGTCTAATATAATTTATCTTAAAGGACTCTTATTATGCTTTTTTTTTTTTTTCACATGTTCATCTGTCTTTAGTGTGTGATGTTGCTGTTTGAGCATGAAAAAAGGAAGTTATTCTCTATATCAGTGTCACTGAAACGCCTCCATTGTAGTCTTGAGTTTTCTTCCGGGAACGAACACGTCACAATATTTCTAATTTAAATAATTCATACGGAGAATAAAGGGGCGGGGCCTGGTTGAGTTAGTTAGTAGTGTGTTAAAACTGGCGGTTATGGTAAGGGGCGGGACATTTACCAAACACCAATCACAACACACTGCTCCAGCCGACCAATCAGAGCACATTGTGCTTTTCAGAAGACAGAGACAGGAACTAAACAGAGCGTTACTGACAGACTGGGAAGAGAGGAGCTGCAACAATGGAGAATATGAGGAACATTCAAGCATGAAAACCTGTAGAGCCCAAAAACAACATCAAGACTTTGAAAACGGGCGTAATAGATCCTCTTTGAGGCGCAGTCACATGACTCACAGCACTAGTACCACAGTTACTATAATTATGAAGTGAAGTGACATGTGGCCAAGTATGGTGACCCATACCAGGAATTTGCACTCTGCATTTAACCCATCCAAGTGCACACACACACACACACACAAGCGGAGCAGTTGTGGTATTGAGGGTGGAGAGAGACATTCACACCCCTCACCGACAATCCCTGCCGGACCTGAGACTCGAACCCACAACCTTTGGGTTGCAAGTCCGACTCTCTCTCCATTAGGCCACGACCGCTGTGTTGTCACGATTATGTGTTACGCTCAAAGATCAGACAATGTCTTTATATGAAGACTCACTTGTGCGTTTGCTCTTGTGTGTCTCTGCTCGGGTCTCTGTGGCGGTTTGTTGACAGGAGGCCTCAGGACGGGTTTATAACCCAAATCTTTAGAAATGCAGAAGAAGTCCAGATAAACAAGGTAACTTTCACATGATACACGCCAGGAGACCAGATAACACATTCTGCATCATTTACTGTATGTTGTAGTCTACACACACACACACACACACACACAGACACACACTCACATGCTTGTTTTTGTGAATTGTGGGGACTCTCCATAGGCGTAATGGTTTTTACACTGTACAAACCATATTTTCTATCGCCTACCTCTAAACCTACCCATCACAGGAAACTGTGCACATTTTTACTTTCTCACAAAAACTCATTCTGTATGATTTAAGCTTTTTGAAAAATGGGGACATGGGTAATGTCTTCATAAGTCACCCTCTAAGTCATACCTAATGTCATTATACAGATTTGTGTCCTGATATGTCACAAAAACACACACACACACACACCTGTGTTGTTTGTGGCTTTAGGTGCCGCTGGTGTGTGTCTGTGACTGAACTCATCCTCCAACAACTGAGAGAAAATGGAAAAGAAAAAGTTTTATATCATTTTAAAATGTTTTAGTAAATATCTGTAGGTCAGTTTATGTATTGTTATATTGATGCATATGAATGAAAATGATTAAATATGAAATAGGGGGTACTTTTTGAGGATGTTTTGGACAATACCTCGCATTGGCCATAATGTGTTTTTAAGAAGGGAAGATGCAACTGATGTGTAACGTACACCACTGTTTGACAGCAGAGAAGAAGTGCTTTTTGAAGTTTCATACGCAGTGAAATCTCATTACATGAAGTACACTATATGACATGACACACTACATGATACAGACCTATGCATGTATCAAATCCAATATATCACTGTCTTTCAAGTGTTTTCCCTTTTTACTTAATGATTTCCTAACCTTTTTTTTTATATATATATATTGTGATTTTGATGATAATTTTCTCTATGATTCTGTACCATTGTTGCACAACGTTGCAACACCAAAAAAATATTTTGGGACATTTAAAAAAAAAATAAAAAAATTAATCAATAAAATGTTCCCAAATTAACCAAAAATGTGTGCAGCAGAGGGTTAAATGATTAATGAAAATATAATTAAATATGAAATATTGGTGAATATAAATTAAAATGATTAAATATAAATATTTAATGATGAATTGAAACAAATGAAAAAATGATTAAATATGAATTATTAGTGCATATAAATGAGAATGATTAAATATGAAATATTTAATGATTCATTTAAAAGATTAATAAAAATATGATTAAATATGAATTACTAGTGCATATAAATGAGAATGATTACATATAATTTAATGATTAATGAAAATATGATTAAATATGAAATATTGGTAAATATAAATTAAAACGATTAAATATAAATATTTAATGATGAATTGAAACAATAAATGAAAACAATATTAAATATGAATTATTAGTGCATATAAATGGGAATGATTACATATAATTTAATGATTAATGAAAAAATGATTCAATATGAAATATTGGTGCATATAAATGGGAATGATTACATATAATTTAATGATTAATGAAAATATGATTAAATATGAAATATTGGTAAATATAAATTAAAACGATTAAATATAAATATTTAATGATGAATTGAAACAATAAATGAAAACAATATTAAATATGAATTATTAGTGCATATAAATGAGAATGATTAAATATAATTTAATGATTAATGAAAATATGATTAAATATGAAACATTGGTGCATATAAATAAAAACGATTAAATATAAATATTTAATGATTAATTGAAACAAATGAAAAAATGATTAAATATGAAATATTGGTGCATATAAATGAGAATGACTAAATATGAAATATTTCATGATTAATTTAAAAGATTAATGAAAATATGATTAAATATGAAATATTGGTAAATATAAATTAAAACGATTAAATATAAATATTTAATGATGAATTGAAACAATAAATGAAAACAATATTAAATATGAATTATTAGTGCATATAAATGAGAATGATTAAATATAATTTAATGATTAATGAAAATATGATTAAATATGAAACATTGGTGCATATAAATAAAAACGATTAAATATAAATATTTAATGATTAATTGAAACAAATGAAAAAATGATTAAATATGAAATATTGGTGCATATAAATGAGAATGACTAAATATGAAATATTTAATGATTAATTTAAAAGATTAATGAAAATATGATTAAATATGAATTATTAGTGCATATAAATGAGAATGATTAAATATAATTTAATGATTAATGAAAATATGATTAAATATGAAACATTGGTGCATATAAATAAAAACGATTAAATATAAATATTTAATGATTAATTTAAAAGATTAATGAAAATATGATTAAATATGAATTATTAGTGCATATAAATGAGAATGATTAAATATAATTTAATGATTCATGAAAATATGATTAAATATGAAACACTGGTGCATATAAATAAAAACGATTCTTCCTTGTGTTCATTTAGTGCAAAACCTTGATTATTTGAACCAGATTTTACTGTATTTTACTTCTTTTCTGATTGATGCTTCCTCTCGTATATTGAATGTTGTCATACAGAAGACAAATACTGAGATGTTTATATTTGTAACTAGATCATCCAGCCCTAGTGATTAGTTCTAGTCTTTTTGGCCTTAAGTAATCTTGCAGGTGACATCCTACCTGTGTGTCCAGATGTTTGCTGATCAGAGGCTGTAGTAAGGGTCGTTTGAGCAGCGAGTTAGCCGACGGCCGGTCACATGGACTGACCTTAAACAGCTGGTTCAGCAGCAGTCGTAGTTCATTACTGTAGCGCTGAGACACTGGACTGTAGCGCCCCCTACAGATCTTCAGCACCAGCTGCTTTAAATTACTGCTTTCAAACTGTACGAAACACACTCATCAACTCAAAACATCTTTTTTCGTCATTTTTTAAAGTCAATATAGTTTTTATTTCAGTTTTTGTTTTTATTTTGACATTTTCTTTTAATCTAGGACATTTTTCATCGACTTTATTATGTGGGGTCCCTCAGGGCTCAGTTTTAGGAACCTTAGTATTTTCCGTGTACATGCTTTCTTCTGGGCTTAATCTTTCAGAGATATGGCTTGTCTTATCATTGTTATGTTATAGTAGACCAATCACAACAGACTGGGCCATCTGACCAATGGATTCAAGTGTTTTTTGCCCTTAAATGCATGTAAACCTGTTGTAGGAGACTCCAAAACTAAATTAGGAACCTTTAACAGAGCATAATATGAATCAGACTGACCTGAATCAGACTGTTTGTGTGAGAGCTCAGAGGACATAAAAGTCCATGAGAGATGTGTGCTGAAGTACTCACCGGATGTCTCAGTGTGCAGAGCTCATAGAGGACACAGCCCAAAGACCAGATGTCCCTACAGGACACATGAGTTCAGAATGACGACACACAGCAGTCAGGCGAGGAGCTGAAGACACAGATGCTTTACGTACGTTTTGTTGTTGTAAGGTCTGTTCTCGCAGATCTCCGGAGACAGATAGTACGGCGTCCCAACGCAGGTTCTGGCGAGCTCCATGGTGCTGCCCGACACAAACAACCAGACGAACATCATAGCAGGAAGAAAATTACACAGACTATCAAAGAAATAAACACCATCAGACTCACTTGTTCAACATTCTTGCGATGCCAAAATCTCCCAGTTTGACTTTCAGTCCTCCTTGAGTGAGAAAGATGTTCTGGAGCACAGAATCAAACACATGAGGCACGAGATACTGGATTCACTGACAACATCAGATGGTCACATGTGTCTAACGGTACCTGAGATTTAATGTCTCTGTGCAGGACCTTCCTGTCATGAATGTGCTTCAGTCCGAGACAGATCTGAACAAACCAGTCGACAATCTGAAACACACACCAACGCTCAAATGAAAGACACTTAAAAGCACATGAATTTTCACACAATAGTCTTATCTTCCTTATTGTAACATATCCGAGTGAAATTATAATACAAATATTTATTTTAAATGATTTATCCATTTATATCTTCCCCTCCCTCTTGCAGCATCTCTTCTCTTCTCTCATGACGAGGGCGGGGCAACATGTCACTCACATGAGATCCACCAATAGCAAACCACAACCATCCAATCAATTCCCACGGACAAAATCAAGCCCCGCCCTACATTTGTTCTTGTTTGAGAAGCCGTTTCACTCGGATATACGGAAGAAGAGATGATCTGAACACTCTCATACACACAAGACACGAGAATCATGAAACTCGGCTAATTTTTAGGAAACTTCATGATATTACTTTATTTTCTCTCACCAGTAAATAAACCTATCGTGAATACTGTCTCTCTCAGCAGCTGTGATGAGTGTTTGTGTGGTTCACCTGCGGCTCTGTGAAGGGTTTTCCTCTTTGCATCTTGATTCTGTTCATCAGATCACCGGCGTCACAGTATTCCATCAGGATGTAGAGGTTATTCCTGTCTGGATAGTGCACACAAACACACATCACAGCACATTAGTCTGTGTTAAAATCCTACAGGAATATATCCCAGCTAAAACAAAATATGTTTTGTTAACGTTCCCATTAAGTTATAAAAAAATATATATTTCTGAATGTTCTCTGAATGTTCAAAACGTCCTGAATTAAAATTTCCTGATAATTTACTCACCTCCATGTCATCCAAGATGTCTTTCTTTCTTCAGTTGAAAAGAAATGAAGGTTTTTGAGGAAAACATTCCAGGATTTTTCTCCATATAGTGGACTTCACTGGGGTTCAACGGGTCCAAATGTCAGTTTCAGTGCAGCTTCAAAAAGCTCTACATGATCCCAGATGAGGAATAAGAGTCTTATCTAGAGAAACCATCGGCCATTTTCTAAAAAAAAATACAGATTATACACTTTTTAACCACAAATGCTCGTCTTGCACTGCTCTACACAGGCGTGACGTAGGTGGAAGTACCGATCCAGTGTTTACAAAGTGAACGTGCAAAGACCAAGTCAAACGGCCTTTACAAAAAAAAGATAAAACAACGATGACGGACGATTTTGAAGTTGGAGGAGAAAATGAGATGGAGTTTTTCGCCCTACCGCGGTTCTTCCTCGTGATCTTTCCAACATGATTACGTAATGCGTGGCGCATCGCAGAGCAAGACGAGCATTTGTGGTTAAAAAGTATAGATTTTCTTTTCTTTTTTTTAGAAAATGGCCGATGGTTTCTCTAGATAAGACTCTTATTCCTCGTCTGGGATCATGTAGAGCTCTTTGAAGCTGAAACTGACATTTGGACCCGTTGAACCCCAGTGAAGTCCACTATATGGAGAAAAATCCTGGAATGTTTTCCTCAAAAACCTTCATTTCTTTTCAGCTGAAGAAAGAAAGACATGAACATCTTGGATGACATGGGGGTGAACTGAACTAATCCTTTAAAAAAAAAAAAATTCTTCGTTAAATGAACATTAAGGGGACATTCAATTTTATAACTTTGCAAAAATTCTGATGTTACTTTTGGATGTTACTTTCTGAAACAAGTTGTATAAATCATGTTTTTGTGATGACATTTGAGAACATTATTAAAGACCGGATAACTTTGAACGGATGCTTGTTCATAACTTTGAGAGAACTTTACCAGAATGTTCATTCCCTGTTAGCTATTTTTATATGCTATCTTAAAGTAATCTATATCACACACAATATAAAGAATAAATCAGGTGCAGCACACTGACCGTAAAATGATTTATAAAATGCCACAATGTTTGGATGTCTCATTTTGGACAGCAGAGTCACTTCCTTTCTGGAGGCGTCCTTATCCCGAGCAGACAACTGTGACGGAGACAGACAGACAGTCTATTCCTAGATCCCATATCCTATAAATCCAATGCTCATCCCACATGAATGGATCAGAGACGCCGCGTCTGCAGCAGCACATCAGAGAGCAGTCATTAAAGTTTTAAAATATACATTATAACAGCTTTAAAGGGTTAGTTCACCCAAAAATGAAAGTTCTGTCATTAATCACTCACCCCCTAATGTCGTTTCACACCCGTAAGACCTTCGTTCATCTTCAGGACACAAATTAAGATATTTTTGATGAAATCCTAGAGGTATATGACTTGTCCATAGACAGCAATTTAACCACTTTCAAGGTCCAGAAAGGTACTAAAGACATCATTAAAACAAGTCAGTGGTTCAAATGTTATGAAGAGACAAGAGTGCAGAAAACAAAAACAAAAATAACGACTTTATTCAACAATCTCTTCTCTTCTGTGTCATTCTCGTACATTGTTTGCGTCCAGCGCTTCCAGGTTCTACGTCAGAACGCCGACTCATTATTGGCCGGCTCCTGCGTCAGCATGCGTCGTGCTGATCACGTGGTCAGCTTTGGCCAATACCGAGCCGGCATTCGGACGTAAACACGGAAGCCTTCACTGTGCTTACTGCGTCACCTGCGTAAGGATCATGACAGGGAAGAGAAGATATTGTTGAATAAAGTTGTTTTTTTGGCGCACAAAAAGTATTCTCGTCGCTTCATATAACCACTGCAGTCACGTAGCGATGTCTTTAGTACCTTTCTGGACCTTGAAAGTGTTATTTTGCCTCTCATATACATATATAGTCATATACCTCTCAGATTTTGATCAAAAATATCTTAATTTGTGTTCTGAAGATGGTCTTACAGGTGTGGAACGACACGATTAATGACAGAATTTTCATTTTTGGCTGAACTAATGCTTTAAAAGTTTTGTTTGTTCCAGCTGTCATTGCCAAACTGAATATTTGCACATTTTAATTCAGAATCAATCTATTTATTTTATAGCCTGTTAACTGTGAGCGGGACACTTGGCGTGTTTTTATTTATTGCCTTTTCACTATCACATATTTTAGTAATAATCATAAACTAGGCATCATTCAAACACTTGAAATTCATCCTTCCGTTTTGAAATGAAAACTTTCATTTTCTGAAGTGCTTTTATCAATAATCTTTAAAAAGAAACTAACCTTAGGTCCAAAGCATTCATGAATTACAACCATTTAAGTTTAGATTTATGCTCCAAAAGGGGTTCATGGGTAATTCAAACTCAATTGACAGCTATAGCTGACTTCTTGCATCACCTTAATTTTTTTTCTCCTGATCATACATGACACAAAACCTCATCACAGCACTTTTGATGAATGGCTATGCTATTTTTAATTGTGTCGTTTCATCTGAATATCAACGTTTGTGAGATTTAGACAGCTGAAACAGTTTTTTGTGTCAGTTTGTTAATGGGGCACATTTCATATTTGCGGAGTAAAAGTTGGGGTAAGATGGGCCACCCAGAATTGGCACAGAATGAGCCAAGTGTGTCACCGCTGGTTGCAGCAAAGGATGAGAAAGGATCTAAACACAGCAGTATTTTTATTTTAACAAAATCCAAAACAGAAACTCAGGGTACAAGAACAGAACACAACAATCTATAACACAACGGAGAACTGACAAGGAACAGAAGGAAACACAGGGTTTAAATACACAGTGAACTGAAGATCTAATGAGACTAACAAGACACAGCTGAACTCAAACACTAATCAAATCAGTAACCAAGGACACAAACAAGTGGCGGGAAACTGAGAACAAAGGAGAACCTGTAACTAATGAAAAACTACTATACAGAACCAAACACAACTCAACACGTGACAAAGTGTTGTTTATTTCTAAATTGAATAATTATTCTAATTAATGGGGTTATTATTCAGTATTTCCATGAATTAGATGTACATTTCAGACATCTGTGCTTTCATTAAAACCTATAGGTCGGTTGAGTGAAATCATTACATTTGCATTCATAGTATTGCTATTATGACATACCTTCAATTAAAATATGGGCAATTAAATATGTAAATATTCATATACCTGTATAAAAGTCGTAGAATAATTTTACCTTTCAGATTAATCTCTTTAAGTCGCTTATTCAATTATTATCAACTAAATTGCCAAATTGCCAGCTGATTTAGTATTTTACATTAATGACACTTTAAAAAGATATGCAAATATTAATAAGAATAAGTCTATCCATGTGGGGGGGCTTCTTACTCCTCTTTTAATATTTTGTGCTGTAACAACTAAATATATATCTATATCTAAATATGTTAGAATTTATGAGTAAATCCACATTGTTCTTAAGGGGGGCATCTTCTCATGTCCTACCCTACTTTATGCACTTAGCAAAGCGACTTACAAAAGCAAACTTTTTATCCAAAATATGAAAAATACCATATGGATGTTGAACAGGGTAATAATCGGATTCACTTAGAGTTTAATTGTATCTACAGCGCTTTCACAATACATGTTGTTTACATAAAATCCCCAGCACACACAGTGACAAATGAGAAAATTATGAAATTACATTTTTAAAATGTCAAGTAGTCAAAAGTGCCTCTCACCCGTCTAAGGTTGATCTCTTTGATGACGTAGAGCAGCGGATCGTCTCCGTGTCGGTGTTTGACCAGAAGCGCGCTCCCGAACGCGCCCTGACCGACCCGCCGAATCACCTCATAATGATCCATAAACCCTGAGGATGATGATGATGATGATGATCTTCGGCAGGTTCAGAAGACGTCTGAACACGAGCGGCGCGTCACCATAGCAACACGTCAACAACAGCGTCACTCAATCCGTGTGGAAATATTCTCACCAAACATAAATGAAGAACATCAAAAGTTTTGCTCGACTCTTGTGTGAGGAGGAGCACTTCATACAAATGGATTTCGCTACAAAAATTAAACAATTGTAATTTGCAAGGACAGGCTCGCGACCGATAGGGCAGAGAGTGAAGCATTCTGGGATTTCTAGCGCCATCGATTATTTATTCGCCTTTTCTCACGAATTGTGAGATATAAATAGGATTTATATAAATATATATTTATCTATGTAAATAATTTATATAGATCAGTGGATTCACTCTCAATTGTGAGAATATTTATATTATATTATAATCTGTAGCGGAAACGTCTTTCCAAGTTCTACACAAGGTCAAATTTAATGTATTTTCCTAGCTTTAATTTGGTCAAATAAAGGTTTACGTTTTGAAACATGAACGAGCACGTCGTATTAACGTTTGTGGAACTTTACTTATGACTACTGTACGTTTTTCTTCATTAAAAAAAAGGAGAGAAAAGCTTAGATTATAGCCTACCTTAGCTATAATAGCCTTATAAACATACAGGGTTGCCATGTCCGCCGTTTTCCAGCGGAATTAAGCTACTTTTAAACGTTGGGTTAAAAGTTTGACACAGGCCTTGCATAAATTATATTTGACTGGAATGCTTGTATTGAAATATTTTATATTCTACCAATGATAAAAGTTTTGTGATCACTATAGTGGTTTTCATTTTGTATAACAGTTACTTTGTTAAATATGTAGGCTATTTTAGGTATGGGAATGGCATATTTTGAGTTTTGATATTTGGGGGTTACTTTTGGGCTAGTTTTGTTTTGAGGACCTGGCAACCCTGGCGGCAAATCTTACAAAAACCGTTAAACAAGAGCAGCGCGCGAACATGCAGTCGTGAGGTAAATACACTTTTACCTCACGCAATTATATCGTTTAAAGTTATGAAAATAGCATATGTGGAAGAAGTGACTGTCATAATTCTATCATAACTGATACACTCTGCAACTTTTAACTTAATTGAGCTGAATAATGACACTGCTGTCTGTTTAGAGCAGCAGAATTTGAATTAGTCTCATATTTTAAGAAGTTCGCGTCGTTGATTCTGTTATTTTCCTGTTTATTACTGCGCAGCTAGCATTGAATTTAGAACGGTGAAATATTAAGAAAAAAAAAATAGAAAAAGACAACTGCATGGAGCATCAAATTTCACACTTTTCTTTACCGATCTACTGTTTGTTGTACTCAGTTCTGTCATTCCTGACGACGACACAAGATGGCGCTGCACACCAACACTCATCCACTCAGTCGTGTCCTGATGAGACCTGGGCTGTATCCGAATTCACCCCTCATTCACTATTCCCTACATTAATACTATATAGTCAACTGAATGGGTGGATGAAAACAAGTGAGAGTTGGGATGAAAACTATCAAATATCCTCCTTATACTGTAATCATTACGTTGCATTATGGCACTGAACGAGTGCACTTGATAATGTCCACTGTGGTTTTGGACACCAAATGGCTGTGTCCTCAATAGCGCGCTACACAGAGTATAGGATTTCGGACACAGTCCTGAACAACCAAGTGTTTGATCACAAATGGTGTGAACCATTCTCACCTCCTGAGACAGATGTTCTTACCAACACATCAACTTACCTGTATATTCTGTATGCCCCAACTGATGATCATAACTCATTAATCTGTTTTATGTTGCTTTTACTAGTTTATATGCTGGGCTGCGAATTACATTCTCCTTTAAAAAAAACAAAACAACAACAACAACAACAACAGTGGTTGTTGTTTTCAGGCTGTCTAGTTCTATTGACTAGAGTTTCAAATGACTTGTCCTTTGACTTATCCCATGTCCTTGAAAGCACATTCGGCCTGTTTACACTCGAGTCAGTAGTCAGCTGATTGAAACACTGGAAAAGCACGAGCGTACAGACCGCACCTTCAGTTTACAGTGGCAGATCAGTGACTTTTGGATAAAAGCATCTGCTAAATGAATGAATCTGAAGCACATCTGCTGACTGAAATCACTTTTAACATTCAGCTCTAACCAACACACTTGATTTTTAGCATGGCAATGATACAACAATGTTAATGTATTTGGTTTTGGTGGAATAGATCTGCTACGCTGCTGCAGATTATTGCCGCTGCTGTTCCTTATTGATGCTGTTGATTATTGCTGTTGCTGCAGGTAATTGCTGCTGCTGTTCATTATTGATGCTGCTGCAGATTATTGCATATTAATGCTGCTGCTGATTATTGCCGCTGCTGCTGTTCCTTATTGCTGCTGATTATTATTACTGTTGCTGCAGGTAATTGCTGATTATTGCTGCTGTTCCTTATTGCTGCTGCAGATTATTGCATATTAATGCTGCTGCTGTTCCTTATTGCTGCTGCAGATTATTGCATATTAATGCTGCTGCTGTTCATTATTGCTGCTGATGATTATTGCTGCTGCTGCAGATTATTGCATATTAATGCTGCTGCTGTTCCTTATTGCTGCTGCAGATTATTGCTGCTGCAGATTATTGCATATTAATGCTGCTGCTGTTCATTATTGCTGCTGATGATTATTGCTGCTGCAGATTATTGCTGCTGTTCATTTTTGCTGCGGCTGCAGATTATTGCTGCTGTTCATTATTGCTGCTGCTGCAGATTATTGCTGCTGCTGCAGATTATTGCATATTAATGCTGCGGCTGTTCCTTATTGCTGCTGCAGATTATTGCATATTAATGCTGCTGCTGTTCATTATTGCTGCTGATGATTATTGCTGCTGCTGCAGATTATTGCCTATTAATGCTGCTGCTGTTCATTATTGCTGCTGCAGATTATTGCACATTAATGCTGCGGCTGTTCCTTATTGCTGCTGCAGATTATTGCATATTAATGCTGCTGCTGTTCATTATTGCTGCTGCAGATTATTGCACATTAATGCTGCGGCTGTTCCTTATTGCTGCTGCAGATTATTGCACATTAATGCTGCGGCTGTTCATTATTGCTGCTGCAGATTATTGCACATTAATGCTGCGGCTGTTCATTATTGCTGCTGCAGATTATTGCACATTAATGCTGCGGCTGTTCCTTATTGCTGCTGCAGATTATTGCATATTAATGCTGCTGCTGTTCATTATTGCTGCTGCAGATTATTGCATATTAATGCTGCGGCTGTTCCTTATTGCTGCTGCAGATTATTGCATATTAATGCTGCTGCTGTTCATTATTGCTGCTGATGATTATTGCTGCTGCTGCAGATTATTGCCTATTAATGCTGCTGCTGTTCATTATTGGTGCTCATGATTATTGCTGCTGCTGCAGATTATTGCATATTAATGCTGCTGCTGTTCCTTATTGCTGCTGCAGATTATTGCATATTAATGCTGCTGCTGTTCATTATTGCTGCTGATGATTATTGCTGCTGCAGATTATTGCTGCTGTTCCTTATTGCTGCTGCAGATTATTGCATATTAATGCTGCTGCAGATTATTGCATATTAATGCTGCTGCAGATTATTGCTGCTGTTCATTATTGCTGCTGCTGCAGATTATTGCATATTAATGCTGCTGCAGATTATTGCTGCTGTTCATTATTGCTGCTGCTGCAGATTATTGCATATTAATGCTGCTGCTGTTCATTATTGCTGCTGATGATTATTGCTGCTGCTGCAGATTATTGCATATTAATGCTGCTGGAGTTAGAAGATTAACCTCGGTGGACTTGAACTTAAAAAATGGTGTGTATTGACGTCTTTGTGTTTGAAACAACATTCATTCTTATGTTCATTCATGTTTATTTGATGCTATAAATTAACTAGTAGGAAGAGATGATCGGTTCATGAGCCGCTTGAGCTGAGGTGCTACAACAATCTGTCACAACACATTAAAGAGCCACAAAACGGTTTTTATTGTTCGAATGTCTTAAAAAATTACACAATTTGTAAGCTGGGACTTTGTTTAATATCATAAGTAACCTGCTTATGTCTTGTCTATCGACGTGTTGTCAGTGTCCTCTTTGCTCCACGATGTATTTTTCCCTCTGTGAGGCGTGACCGCTCCATGGCTTATCGGACGAAGCAAAAGTAACTAAGGGCGGCGGGTCTTTGCGAAGGGTCAATTGCTGCTGCTGTTGATTATTGCTGCTGCTTAGCAGTGTTTTAACATGCAGTGAGTTCTATAATATCTGGGGGGTTTTATACGTCAACTCATCTGCCTTTCAAGAATTATCTGTCCGGTCAAACTACTATAACTACTTTGAAATATTAGTGATTTAAATGTTACACGGAAGTATTTTCACTCAGAATACATGCATTAAGTCTGCAGTTAATGCATTAGATCCTAACAAATTTCTAATTCATCCTCAGACTCATTGGTCTTTGATTTTATGTAATTCAGGTTTTGCATATCATTGACCGTTTTCACATTTCTGAAACTCTCAGAAGTCCTCATAGTTGGGTAAACTTCTATAGTGTTGAACGGAAGATGACAGCAAACATCATTTTCGCTCAATAGCGTTTCTATGACTTTCTTAAAGAGGAAAAAATATTGAGATTGATTTCGTTGGTCTAAAGAAAAATGTAAAAATTTGCATTAGAAACACAGCAGCGTGACCTACTTCTTATTCATTCAGTGCCAAGGTAATGTAAGACAAAGTGTAGTTTAATCATTACAGTATGTTAAAAGGGTCCATTATCCGGTCAGATTTTTCTCTTTTAGCCATGTATTTAAGGCACAATTTTACTCTGACTTTAATTTTTTTATATATAAATACTGCATTGCACACTTTCCCAGCAGTGGAAATGGAAGAGGACCGGATGGTGGAACATTCCATCATGCCATGAGGAAACTGGAGGCTTTCTGATAAAAACATCAATTACTGCTGAATAAACAAAAGCTCAAAGCCGAGAGAGATTGTGCCTTTATGAGAAGGCCTCGTCCTCAGCGCCTCTGACACGGCTGAGCTCTCCAGATGTTGATTTAATTACACGTTAATAATCTCGCAGGCACAGAGCCAATTGGCACACCCTTACCGGACAGAAAAGAGGGCTGTTCATATGAAGGCAGCACTGAAGATAAAGCCATCCATTATGGATTCCAGCTCCTCCAACTCCCTCAGGCTCAATAAGAACACCGGCAGGTGGGGGATTTTTCTTTTGCCAAATTACTTTGACGTTATTGGAGGAGGAAAATACAGCGAAAGATCTAGATGAACTGTGGGGCGGTTGAACAGATGAGGTGAGCGGCAGGTTAATGTAGCAGACAAATGACCCAATAAAAGCAGAATTGAGATGAACGACGGCGTCCATCGGCTGAGATGCCTCGAACCATCGGTTCCTTACTGAAAAATAAATCGTGATAAATGACAAAGAGCCAACGCCGGAGCATTTATACATATATAAAAACGACAAACTGATTCATGGCAAAGGACGTCAGTGTTTGATAAAGTAGATCATTTGGTGTAAACATTTATTGGTTCTCAAAACTAAAATAAAAATGGACTTGCACCAGTAAACATTAAACAGCCTTTCAGACTTCCACACGTTTTTTTTTTTTTTTAATAAGAAAAAAATAGATTTTTCTGTATATATACTGAGTTTGTATAAATGTGCAACTTTTTGTCATTTTTCTCTTTTTATTTTCCCCCGGTAAGAATATATTAAAAGACCCAGAATTGACATGACGCGTGTGAAGAAACACAACCGTTCAACTTATTAAAAATGTGATCTGCTGAGATGCCGTGTAATTGGTTTTAAATGTCTTAAATTAAAAAACAAGGGAAATAAACAACAACAACAAAAAAAAATGCTGTCGCTCTTACTGGCGTCTATTCCCAAAATTCAGAGAAAACTGAATTATACAGCTACTTCATAAATTATTTACACAAAAGCAGGGTGTTTGACATGAGACGGTGAGGCTCGTTCGTCTTTGTTCGTCTGACTGAAGGCACACCATGACACCCGCGTGTGAACGCGTCACACTGAGAGCCGATGGCTGGTGAGGAAATACAAATGTGAACGACTGGAAATCAAACCAAAAAAGTCCATCTGACGTGTTTTAATACTAGAATATTCAAATAAAAAACAAACAAACCAATAAATGCAGATAAAAAAATAAAGAACAACACAGTTCCGGCTGCATTTTGATATGTTCCAGTCAACTGTCCAATGAGAGAGCAGAACACTTTTTAAGTTCGGATTGTTTTCTTTTTCCAAATGGCTAGAGCTCAAACTCCCACCAGCTGTCTGTTTGTCAGTCAGTCAGTCAGAGCGCCCCTCATGTGGAAGGGTGACTGCGTCATTGGGAGTCTGAAGCGGGCGAGCTGTAGGTCCTGTGCGGCGTGTGCGAGCAGGACTGTTTAGGGGGCCGCGGGGTCAGCGCTGGAGGAGGGAGATTTGGCGAGAGAAATCCTGAAGCTCCTGTCCTGCACAGGCCTCCATACGACTGATGCCCGCGGCACACGGACGATCACTGGAGGAGACACAGACGGTCAAAAAACACACCGACTCTCATAACAAACTCAATACACATACTGAAGACGCTACTTTGTGACAAATACAGTCGAGTTTGTGCAACAACGACAACATGGACCAACACAAGCAAAATGTTGAAGGTAAAAAGTAGCAGCCGACTAATAGGAGTGTTTTAATGGCCACAGGGTGCTGTCTAAATTAGTGCGTCAACGGATGTGATTCATTTTTTCAGTTTAACACGTTAAAATATTTAACTAAACCATTCGAGAGCCACAAGACAAATGAGAACGCGCTGTCTGAGAATGTCATGTGACACACACACACACGAGTTGTGTGCACAGAAAGACGCGCTAGTATCAAGTTCTCTTCTGTGCTTGAACAAACAATAACAGAATTATGACAAAATGGCCGTTTTGTGGAGTATCCTCATAAGAGAGTCTTAAATGAGTTAAATAACATCTTAAATGAACTTAAAGAGTTGTGAGAAAATGAGATGTGCGTCAGATCCGCGTCATGTTCGGCAGTGAAAGTGAATAATAAACCAGTTGCTATGATGATCTGTCATTAATGTTCATCAAAGATAACAGAGAAAATTGTAGCTTTAATAAGGATTAATCTAAAATTTATGCAATTTCTGTATATTTCCTACCTGCTAGACAGCTAAATATGACATTATAATGGGTTTATGAGAAGATTGTTTTAAGTTTAGTTTAAGTTTTTTTTGCCTAACAAATGTTGAAATTGATATAGTTATACTGTAATGTTGAATGTCTATAATTAATGTTTCATAGACATCAGTAACAGTATTAATATCAGTAATACTGGCCTTCATTCATGCCATTAAACAAATATTTATAATATACGGTCTTTAGGTTGTTTCTACATTAATTTGGAGAGTAACTGTGAAATTATTACAATATAAAAATATTAAAAACTCCAATGTTTTTAATCGCAATTACATGATGAGAAGAAACCTAAAACGCTTTATAACTTAGGCTGAAAAAATTGTCGACAAATGTTTTTGTTGTTGAATAGTCATGTGATCTCATACAACCTATTTTTTTTTAGGGCCTGCAATACTGCTGTTTGACCAGTGGGGCGCTGTAGCGAAACTAATGTAATAATCGACCAAACATACTGAATAATCAGCGAAATAATCGGTGATTAGTCGACTAATCATTCTACTAGTCATCAGATTATCAAAATAATCATTTATTGCAGCCCTGTTTACACCTCTGGCACATCAGTTTGACACTGTAATGTGTTGCTGGTTTTTGATTGATTTCATTCAGTCGTGTTTGACAATCACTGAATGATCACTAAAATTTTGCCATGAAATCACTTAATTCTTAATTTTATATTTCAGAAAACTGAATAGGGGAAATAGTCTTGAAAACTTTTCCAGACCAGGAAATTACTCAAATCAAATTCCATACTGCCAGTTTCTCTTTTTTTGTTAAATCGTTTTATCAAATAAATACCTTAACCAAGTTTAGTGTTTTGTTCTTTCATCATATTTAAAAAATATATATATAATATTTTCCTCATATTTTGATGGAACTTGTAGTGTCACCTACACTGAGATCTGTAGAAACCGCTTTCCTGTGTGGCTTCCTGCCTCGACCAGCGTGTCGAATCCCTACAGGAGCCTAAACAGAAGATGAGAAAAATTAATGTAACAACCGTACACTTTCTTGTCACAACCTCAGGCTGAAGTTTCAGTGCTTTTATATTCTGGTCACAAATAGAGTTGAGGAGATTTTGGTCAAGACAATTTTTTTTTTACAGGAAAAATTAATAGCTGCCAATTTTTGTGAATTGCAAAAAAAGTGGCTAATCAGGAGTCACTGTAAAGCTTGTTAAGTACATGTTAATGTGATCTGAAATGTGATTGGTGGGCTGACCTGACTGGACACCATGGGCGGGGCATGAAGTAAGGGAGGGCGAATCTGAGGGCTGTACTGGAGCGTCTGGCCCAGCAGAGGATAGCGAACGTCACCTGACACAACAACACACCTGATGATCCTCACAACAACTTCAGCACTTTAATAAACACCATACAGAACAAGAGGACTCACCTTGTCCTGAAACGAAGGATCTAGAGAAGTGAGGCATGATGGGAACAGTGTTGAGGCTGGGACGGATGTTCTTTACAGTATTGAGGTGTGCAGGTGTGGGCGATTGGGCCGGTGAGATGGACGGGCTGCCGATCTGTGGACTGCTCTGCGCACAAAGAAAGTTAAACATCTAAATGATGCTGCATTCATCACGTCTAACATCAACAAAGATGTGTTTTACAAGCTCCCACTAAACAACTACATTTTATGAACTCATTAACAGTTTAACTTTACACAATTGATCTGCATTAAAGTGAGTTTGTTGTTGTCAAATCTGCACATGGATCCATTTTGAACACAAAATAAACAAATGTCATTTGTTTATTTCTGTCAGGGAACTGAAGTGATGACTTACTCGTGACGTGTCCAGACAGCAGATCTCGCTGGGCTTCTGTGTGCGTGTGTGCTCAGAGCTGTAGTATTTGTTGTGTTTCCACTGCGGGGGTGAATGCGACTGAAGCTGCTGCGACGCAGGTAACGCCAGGTGCATCATCACCATACCACCTGATGGGGGCGGAGCACCTGTCAATACACACACATTGGGTTTTCATGTTTTATGAGGAGACTTTCTGCATTTTTACATTTTCAAAAAACATCACTTAGTGTGATTTATAAGCTGTTTTCCTCATGGGGACCAAAAAATGTCAAGGATTTCAGTTATTTGTGGGGACAATTTTTCCCCATAACGTAGGTTTTTTTTTTTGCTATTGAAGTAAATAGTTGTAGTTTCCGTTCACCACTACGAAAGTTTAACACTGCACTTTTCGTCCCATTGACTTCCATTCATGTGCATGGGAATGCGTCAGACTGGAAACGCAAGCTCAAACAAAAAGTTTTGCATTTCGCTGCATTCCAAAGTTCAAGTTTGTTGAACTCTGACCTGCGAATTTGCACCACAGACATACGACCAGTAGAAGATCGAGTCGTCACGGCACAACCTCTTGGCTGAATTAAAATAATTCTATTTTTGCAGTAAAGTCGAGTAGGTTGTATATTTTTAACATTTTGAATGTATTACTAAAAGTTATGTTGAATTCACTTTATAAAAAAAGACGATGTAGATTGTGACGTCAAATAACGACCGTTGCAGCGTCCGATGAAACTTCGCACGTTCAAAGTGTGACCGCAGCTTTACCCAACTATAGCAGAGTTTCCATTACAGATTTGTGCAAAACTTTTGCGATTTTTCTAAATGTCGATGAAAAACTATTGTGAAATGACAGCGTTATGCAGCTAAAACGTAATTTAGCTCACGCTATAAAGGCCTGTTCACACCAAGAACGATAACTATAAAGATAACGCTAAAGAATAGCACTGTCCACATCACAATGATAACGATATGTTGTTGAATGATAAAACACTGACAGCCAATCAGAATCTGTTATAATTTAAGGGCTCGTGTATTTAAAATGGCAGACGACATTGTGGAGAAGTTAATCACTGCATGGTTTGGAAAAATCCACCATTGTTTGACAAGTCAAACCCCCTTTTCAAGGATACTTTAAAGAAAATGGCTATGGAAAATGGAAAACAATCGGTCATACCCTCAGAATAAATGGTGAGAACTATTAAATGATGAGATCATTATGCCAGACTAGCAAACAGTGTAACCTCAGGTATCCAGCGCTAGTTTCGACAACACTGTCTTGCTTCTTTTGAAGTTGTGGTTACAAAGACTAGGCGTTGTTTTAATTCCACTATATTGACTGGTAAATTCACTGTTAGATTATATCGATTACACTAGCTATTCACTGGAAACGCGCATATTCAACTTACGAAGAAAGTGTACAACTCTCGCAGTTCAAAACGCTAACGCCATGTTCTACGCCTTCCGTATTCAACTCACGAAGAAAGTGTGAAACTCTCGCAGTTCAAAACGCTAACAAAACGTCTTACGCCTTCAGTATTCAACTCACGAAGAAAGTGTACAACTCTCGCAGTTCAAAATGCTAACAAAACGTCTTACGCCTTCCGTATTCAACTCACGAAGAAAGTGTACAACTCTCGCAGTTCAAAACGCTAACAAAACGTCTTACGCCTTCAGTATTCAACTCACGAAGAAAGTGTACAACTCTTGCAGTTCAAAACGCTAACAAAACATCTTACGCCTTCCGTATTCAACTCACGAAGAAAGTGTACAACTCTCGCAGTTCAAAACGCTAACAAAACGTCTTACGCCTTCCGTATTCAACTCACGAAGAAAGTGTACAACTCTCGCAGTTCAAAACGCTAACAAAACGTCTTACGCCTTCAGTATTCAACTCACGAAGAAAGTGTACAACTCTCGCAGTTCAAAACGCTAACAAAACGTCTTACGCCTTCCGTATTCAACTCACGAAGAAAGTGTACAACTCTCGCAGTTCAAAACGCTAACAAAACGTCTTACGCCTTCAGTATTCAACTCACGAAGAAAGTGTACAACTCTCGCAGTTCAAAACGCTAACAAAACGTCTTACGCCTTCCGTATTCAACTCACGAAGAAAGTGTACAACTCTCGCAGTTCAAAACGCTAACAAAACATCTTACGCCTTCCGTATTCAACTCACGAAGAAAGTGTACAACTCTTGCAGTTCAAAACGCTAACAAAACATCTTACGCCTTCCGTATTCAACTCACGAAGAAAGTGTGAAACTCTCGCAGTTCAAAGCGCTTACGCTACGTCTTACGCCTTCAACTCACGAAGAAAGTGTGAAACTCTCGCAGTTCAAAGCGCTTACGCTACGTCCTACGCCTTCCGTATTTAACTCACGAAGAAAGTGTGAAACTCTCGCCGTTCAAAACACTAACGCTACGTCCTACGCCTTCCGTATACAACTCACGAAGAAAGTGTACAACTCTCGCGGTTCAAAACGCTAACGCTACGTCTTACGCCTTCCGTATACAACTCACGAAGAAAGTGTACAACTCTCGCGGTTCAAAACGCTAACGCTACGTCTTACGCCTTCCGTATTCAACTCACGAAGAAAGTGTGAAACTCTCGCAGTTCAAAACGCTAACGCTACGTCCTACGCCTTCCGTATTCAACTCACGAAGAAAGTGTACAACTCTCGCGGTTCAAAACGCTAACGCTACGTCTTACGCCTTCCGTATTCAACTCACGAAGAAAGTGTACAACTCTCGCAGTTCAAAACGCTAACAAAACATCTTACGCCTTCCGTATTCAACTCACGAAGAAAGTGTGAAACTCTCGCCGTTCAAAACACTAACGCTACGTCCTACGCCTTCCGTATACAACTCACGAAGAAAGTGTACAACTCTCGCGGTTCAAAACGCTAACGCTACGTCTTACGCCTTCCGTATTCAACTCACAAAGAAAGTGTGCAACTCTCGCAGTTCAAAACGCTAACGCTACGTCTTACGCCTTCCGTATTCAACTCACGAAGAAAGTGTGAAACTCTCGCAGTTCAAAGCGCTTACGCTACGTCCTACGCCTTCCGTATTCAACTCACGAAGAAAGTGTGAAACTCTCGCCGTTCAAAACGCTAACGCTACGTCCTACGCCTTCCGTATTCAACTCACGAAGAAAGTGTACAACTCTCGCGGTTCAAAACGCTAACGCTACGTCTTACGCCTTCCGTATTCAACTCACAAAGAAAGTGTACAACTCTCGCAGTTCAAAACGCTAACGCTACGTCTTACGCCTTCCGTATTCAACTCACGAAGAAAGTGTGAAACTCTCGCAGTTCAAAGCGCTTACGCTACGTCTTACGCCTTCCGTATTCAACTCACAAAGAAAGTGTGAAACTCTCGCAGTTCAAAACACTAACGCTACGTCCTACGCCTTCCGTATACAACTCACGAAGAAAGTGTACAACTCTTGCGGTTCAAAACGCTAACGCTACGTCTTACGCCTTCCGTATTCAACTCACAAAGAAAGTGTGCAACTCTCGCAGTTCAAAACACTAACAAAACGCCTTACGCCTTCCGTATTCAACTCACGAAGAAAGTGTGAAACTCTCGCAGTTCAAAACACTAACGCAACCATTTCTTTAGAATCCAGTATTCCTGTAATTCTTTTGTCTTTTATGAGTTTAATAAAGAACGCCTCATCTTCTGTCCAAAAATACAGCGCCATCGTTGAAGAATGATCAACTTTTACGTATGCCAGGTGACCTGTACATGTGGAAAAACTGTGTCCATTGCAGTTTTGTGAAATATTCCTTTCTCAAATTGCCTGAAAAACCACCTCATGGGAGCGTAAAAACTTACATGTGTGCGATCTATATGGGAGTTTTGCGAAATTGACGTGCTTCTATTGGGCGTATTTGCCATTTGAAGGACAATGGAAACGCAGCTTATGACAACTTCTGCTTGGAAAGAACCCTGGAAATGTGAAAAGCAGGTGATATATTTTATATGCAGATGTAATTTCACTAAGAAACTTCTGATTAAATGGTTACAACAGTGGGCACAATAAGTCAAAATACTGCATTGGAAAAGAAATAGATATCCAGACGTCTCATTGTGTCAACACTAAATCAAGAGCCATTCAACACACTGCAGAAGAGCCACAACAGGTTTAAAAGGACGTTCTTTCTTTTACTGCTTAATCAAATTAAACCACAAGACGCTTGTGAAGGGGAAGAGAATCTAATTTGAGCATTTGAGGAGCCCTTCTAGCCTCCTCTTTTAATTAGTTATTAAAGACGAGCGATGGAGAGACGCCTCAGAGCGATCAGAGTGGCTCGCCGCGAGAAGCCATTCACATTAATGGAGGACACATCAACTGGAAATGAGAATTATAGCAGCCGTGAAGGCCTTCTTTAAGATAGCCATAACCGCGAACAAAGCAGCACAGGAATTACTTTTTAATTACCAGCCCATATCTGTTCAATAATGGGATTGTTGGGAGCAGAGTGTCATTTCAATTAGCACCTTTATGCCTCGCAGGAAACGACACAAGGCTGAAGGTCACGACAATGAGCTGCATATGGGCGTCTCTGAATTATAAGCCGTTCTGCTCGCTTGTGTTCTCCAGACATCCTTTGTGGAGACACACAATCTAATTCCAGGGTCTGAAGAAAGGACGAGTCTGACTGTATTGTGCTGCGATCAGTGCTGAGAATCAAGGAGGCCAAAAGACAAAGAGGAATAACGTGGATCTGAGAAACTAATGTCAGAACTAGCACTATTTAAAATGGCAGCATAAAGCATAAACGCTTTGTTTTAAAGGAGCGGTTGATTATGATTTCATTTTTTTTAAACTTTAGTGTGTAATGTTGCTGTTAGAGCATAAACAACATTTGCAAAGTTACGACTTGACATTAACATGACGGCACATGCTAGTCGATACACAAATTTATCCACTAACCATTCATTAAAAGAACTGAGTATGCACGATTAGATTGAGTAACGTCACACAACAAACAAGCGATCATCATGACATCTGCAGTGTTTACTGAGGTTTGATGACTCTTAGTTGACTATTAAAAAGAACAGCTGAACATCAGTTAAATATACAGTACCGGTCAAAAGTTTGGAAACACTATTTTTAATGTATTTGAAAGAAGTCTCTTTTATGCTCTTCAAGCTTACATTTATTTATTTAAAAATACAGAAAAAAACAGTAATATTGTGAAATATTATTACAATTAAAAATAATGGTTATCCATTTTAATATACATTAAAATATAATTTATTTCTGTGATGCGAAGCTGAATTTTCAGCCTCATTACGCCGGTCTTCGGTGTCACATGATCCTTCAGAAATCATTCTAATATATGCTGATTTATTATGAATGTTGGAAACAGTTCTTCTTAGTATTTATATATATATATATATATATATATATATATATATATATATATATATATATATATATATATAGAACTTGATATTTTTTATTCAGCAAGCATGTGTTAAATTGAAAAAAGTGATAGTAAAGACTTTTATTTTGAATAAATTCTGTTCTTTTTAACTTTTTATTCATCAATAAATCCTGAAAAATGATCACAGGTCCAAAAAAAAAAAAAAAAAAAAAAAAAAAAAAAATTAAGCAGCACAACTGTTTCCAACACTGATATTAAATCATCAAATTAAAATGATTTCTGAAGGATCATGGGACACTGAAGACTGGAGTAATGATGCTGGAAATTCAGCTTTGATCACAGGAATAAATTATATTTTAAAGTATATTAAAATAGAAAACCATTATTTTCAATTGTAATAATATTTCTGTTTTTTTGATCAAATAAATGCAGCCTTGATGAGACTTCTTTCAAATACATTAAAAATAGTGTTTCCAAACTTTTGACCAGTACTGTACATGAAAACTTAAATGTTACTGTGTTCTTATAGTTATTTTGCAATAACTTGGTAAGAAATACATTTTTAAATTAACATGAGCTAAGATTAATAAATGCTATAGAAGTATTCTTCATTGTTAGTTCATGCTAACTAATGGAGCTTTTTGTTGTAAAGTGTTACCAAAAACATCTAGTTTTTCTTTTGTTTTGTTGAAATCCTTTTATAATCTCACGAGAATAATTTAATGTTGTTTCCAAATTATGATGAAAATCCTTTAGGATTTTAAAGTGGGATATCTCTGTGTCTGATAAATATTTAAATGGATTTTGGTGAAAATTAATGAACAAATGAGCAAGTTAATCAATAAATTGACTTTGTATGATAGCACAAAGCTATTCAAGTGTAGCTGGAACATGAAATCAGCAGAAAACAAACCAGCTGATGCATTATTTGATTTTACGGTAATATAATGCATTATATCTTTGCATAAATAATTGTAACCAATGTTAAAATGCAGTATAATATTTGTAGAGTCCTTGTTACATCTGAAATTGGTTGTTTGTCACGTGTTTTAACACTTCCTAACAATGAATAGATAAGTATTATAACTTTGGTTTCAAACATCATTGTCTGAATCTAGTGCAAAGAGAAAGAGGACGAACAGCCTTATGGGTCACCGCGGGGTCCGTACCTGAGCACTGCTGGGCGGGAATCTGTTGCGAGCTGCAGGGAGGCGAGGTGCGGTGGAACGGCATCTGCTCTGCTCCTGGAGGAGGCAAGAACCCCACGGAGGAGCTGCGGAGACAAACACAAGCAAACACGTTCGCTTACGATGCCAAAACCACGTCACCCACATTCAGATCTGATCAGTGTGACACCTGATCAACGTACAGGTGTAGGAGAGAAGAGCGCCAGCTCAACATAGCCAATGAGCAAATCATTAGTATTCGCAGCGCTGGATCGTCTCTAGCGGTTTAATAAGGACATGAGCCGTGTGACGCAGCTGCGAGGAGCCGTTCGTCCATCTGTGAGCCGCTTCATATGAAGGATGTGCTGCGGTGAGATCGCTCTCCTCACGGGACACGCTGCGTTATATTAAGACCAGCTGCATTTCTGGACTTATAAATCATCTTGAACGTGGCCTACTAAAGTCAAGGTCCCAAGAGACGACAAAAGCGAGCGAGCGACCTCTTCCTTACAGCTCTGCACACCCATTTTACACCAGACTGAAAGCCTTTTCATTTCTGGTTTCATCTCTGTTTGTAGCAGATTAAATGAGTCTGAATATATTATTCTGAAGAAAATTCATCAACGGACACATTTAAAATCGTTACTGAATTCACCAGATTTTTACAACAGCTGTCTGTTTTACACAGGCAGATCATACGTTTTCTGTGCTTTTATTGTAATTATGACACACTCCAGAACTGTTTCTGATTAGCACACATAAATGTTTCATTTTTTTTTTTTACTCTCCGGCCCTGAAACGCTCACAGCTCCTATTAACATTGACATTTAAGCATTGAACAGATGCTTTTATCCAAAGCCACTTGGTGCACATTTTATCAGTCCACACATTACCTGCGAATCAAACCCCTGACCTTGGTGTTGCAAGCGCCATGATCTACTGTTTGAGCTACAGGGATGCAGACAATTGGCTAATTTTGCTAGTGGTATTGACTGTCAAAGATCCTACGAAATTTGTTTGGTAACAAATATATAAAAAATAATGTATCAGGGTCTTTAAGCACATGCGCAAAAAGGTATAATGTTTTAATTAGCAAGCCTGTAACCATCTTGATCATAGATGGAAAAGACCATTTACAGCCAATACAGGCAATTTATGTTTTATAAAACGTTTTAACAGTTATCAAGGTTGAGCCAAACACCTAGGACTAGTTCTCCAAAGTTGGTTTTTGAAATAACCTCCAATATTTAACGAACAATAAGATGGACAGCGGTGGTTCTAGAGGCAAAGCTGCTCAGAATGAGGAGTTTCACCATGTGGTACGAATGTCGTGGGCGTGGGCGAAAAACTGCGCAATACACAATCTTTTGAATTTCTCACAGGCCGTGAGTCAAACAGGCCCAGCGAGATTCGTTCCGATAACCTTGTCTGATAGCTGCTCAAAATTCATTGGCTGATGGCAGCCATGTTTTTTGAGATACGCCAATGTCCTCATAGACAGTCGGACGAAGACACTGCATGCCAATTTCCAAGTCAATCGGACTAACGGTGAAGTAGTTATAGCTGTTTTCATGGTTTTTTAAATGTTATAGCACCACCAAGTGGCCAGTTGCCACGTCTTTTTTCACGCGACCACAGAATTTGTATTTTTCACTGCCTTTGTGACGTTGTAGATGGTTTAAGCACCACCAGCCGTCAACGTAGCAGACGTAGAAGATACTTTTTGCAGCATATTGTAGCATATTATAAAATATTAATTCAGTGTATTTAAAATTAACGCCTCTCCGAGCTAACATGCGATGGGAAAAGAAAGAAGAAAGAGTTCAGATAAAAGGAGGATTCAAACTCGATCTAACAACAGACCTTACTCTCCACACCACTGCTCCAGTTACCAGCAAGATTTCTTTTGTAATTTTGTCTGGTTTAATTAGTCAATAGTGGGCGGAGTTAGTGTAAATAGCCATATCGCATTTTATTTTGATTAATCATACAGCCCTAATCTGTCGTTTCTAGAAGAGATCTGAACGCATCAATGCTTTTGGAAAACAAATAAATGGTCTCTTTCATTTTGCAAATGAATACAGCTGTCAGTGTAACTGACTCAGTTCAAGACATCCGTACCTGACGGCGTTCTGTTGGTGAGGAGGTACGATGCTGTAGTAGACCTGAATGCTGGACGCAGGCACGGGCGCATGGCTGACGACGGGCTGCTGATACGTCTGCTGCGGCACAGCCGGGGCTCCTTGAGGCACAGACACCTGACACAGAAGATGTCTTTACTGTACGTTCTCATCAACACATTTCACTGACAGAAATTAAACTGCTCATCATGTGACAGCTCTATAATCACTAATGTGTTATAATAAACAGCTCTGTGATGATGAAGTCCATTACATGTTCCCAGAATGCAGCATTCACCTGATAAGATGGCATTGACAGATACTGGACCATCATGCCTTGCATCTGACTTCCCATATTGCTGTGTTGGCTGCTGACCAGCGTCTGATTCTGTGGCGGCTGGATGACGTTCTGGTAGTTCTGCTGCTGATTTGGCATCACAGTTTGGTAACCTGAAAGAAGGTACAGAAACGGTTGAAAACGCGACAATGCAAGCGCTTCGATAGCATATATACACGTGTAGAGATACTGAACAAAAGTGGCAGAAATACCCAATTAACCATTTACTGTCCACTTACAAAACAAAATCTTCCTTCCTTTCAATGAACAATAAACAATCTCTGTTTATTCAAATTATTATTTATTAATTAATTTCGAGTTACACTGCAAAAAAAAAAAAAAAAAATATCGAAGAGATCTGAATGCTGCCTTAAAATTTTAAAGTTTAGTCAACTCGAATATCCAAGTTGTAACTTAGTACAACGTCAAATTTTAAGTTAAGTTGAAACTTCTTTTGTGTGTAGTTTTTTTTCCTCTCACAAGTTTATATCTCTCAATTCTGAGGTAAAATCTAAATTGTGAGACTTAAACTTGATATTTTGCCTTTTTTCCTCAGAATTGTGAGTTTATATCCAAATCCAAAGATATCTTATGTCCAAATTGAGAGATATAAATTCGCAATTGCAAGAAAAAAAGTCACAATTGTGAGATAAAAATCTATGTTATCTATGTAAAATTTTACAGGTTTAAATATTTCATGCTGTAACTACAGGACTTGCAATATGCTCGCTATGAACTGCATATGAATGTTATATGTAGATCTATTGGTTACATCAAATGCATGCTTTAATAATAGACTAATCATTCCGATTCTGACATCTAGCACAAGGTGAAATTTTCTCCTCTTAGTCCGTGGATCTCGACTGTTTTTCTGCCAACACAATGTGCACGCAACTGCTGTGACGTAACTGTGCTTCCTAAATGGTCTATATGCTCTCTACTTTATTTTATTAGCACTCTGGCTGCTGCGTTTTGTATCAACAGGGTTCGTATAGATACTGTAAAATTAAATTCCAGGACTCTCAAAAGGACTACAATAAGAGATACTATGACAAAGATATCGCTTTCCTTATACAAACTGATTTTTACCTCATGAATCTATGATTGACCTGAAAAATGAAAGCTGTATCATAAACTTGGATATTTATATGAGCAATATCACACACAGCCATGCAAAATAACTCTATATCTATACAAGATGAGCTGCAGTATTGATTTTGTGTGAAAAGATTGTTTTATTAATCAAAATTAAACACTAATTTCATATTATATATATATATAGTCTTTCAATAATTCAAGCACTTTTTTATAAATATGGCTGTTTTCAAAGGTTTTCCAAGACTTAAAATTCAAAGGTACTTCAAAGCACTTTAAGCACCTTGTATGAACCCTGAACTTAGATAAACAATCATGATAAAAGATAAATGCATTAATTATTTTATTTCTTAGCATCATCCAAAGCTAAAAGGACGAATCCCGGCAATATTTCTCAGTTGACTAAAAAAAAAAATTGTCACTATTTATGAGACTTAAAGGATTAGTTCTCTTCAGAATTAAAATGTCCTGATAATTTACTCACCCCCATGTCATCCAAGACGTTGAGGTCTTTCTTTTTTCAGCCGAAAAGGAATTTTGTGACCTTCCCAACGTGATTAAGTATGAGCATTTGTGGTTAAAAAGTATATAATTTTTACTCATTTTTAGAAAATGACAGATTGTTTCTCTAGATAAGACTCTTATTCCTCGTCTGGGATCATGTAGAGCTCTTTGAAGATGCTCTGAAACTGACATTTGGACCTTCAACCCGTTGAACCCCAGTGAAGTCCACTATATGGAGAACAATCCTGGAATGTTTTCCCTTTAAAAACCTTCATTTCTTTTCGGCTGAAGAAAGAAAGACAAACATCTTGGATGACATGGGGATGAGTAAATTATCAGGAAATTTTAATTCTGAAGTGAACTAATCCTTTAAGACTCAAAACGACACCCAGGTTCTTTGCTTTGTTCTTAAATATTTAATAAGAAAAGATCACAAGGGTCTGTAGATGCCAACGAGGATGATAATCATCAAAACTGGACGCGCCATCAGCTCTCAAACTCAGGTGAACATGATGCATGTTTGTTTCATTGCAGTATTGAGCTCAAATCTCTCATGTCGTCATAAAGCTTCTCAATTAGAGCAGAGCTAGCTAATGATACCCTTACTATCTAAACGCTTTAAATCACTGATGATCTTACCAAACCAGCGGCATTAAATTGCCTCTTATTATCCGTGCGCACGCGCTCCCAAAATGACAATAGCTTACATAATAGCTGCCCACGTTATGCCTTTAAAAGCTTCTACATTTAAGACGTTAATTTACACGTACGGCGAGCAGAAAACGGCCAATTATGAGGCAGGATAATTTGCATTGGTGTCAAGGTTATTGGGGGGAGCGTGTAACTCTGTGACGCTATCAAACACACTCTCCCTGCGGGAGGAGGGCGTTTTCAATTTCTGCTGGCTTTTGGCCAAAGGGACGGCAATCAATTTAGCCCAGAAGTGGGACAAAAGAAACGGACGGCCTGCGGCGAGGAGATGGTGAACGTGAGCTATTTTTAGCTCTATTCTCTCACCTCCACTTAGAAGCAGGGCATGATGGGAATATAATATTAAACACTCTGGGTTCTGGCTGAGCGAGCAGGTACAGAAGAGGAGAAAATGTTTTTCATGCAATTCTGCTGCACGCAGTGGTTTTCAGTCTCACATCTCGGCGCAGCAGCGTCAGGAACATCTGAAGGGTTTGATTTCTAATCATTTTCATCTCAACCTCTTCACACAGGACTCAGACATTATTCCTCATTTTCCTTTCTGATGCAAATGAAATGTTCAACTAGAAATTCACAGTTCTGCATTTTCATTAGAGATGAGCTGCAAATGTCAGAAAATCTCTTGACTTTAAACCCGACCGGATTCAGAATTCATCTGATGTGTGTAAATCAGCTTCACATCCAATCAAAATCAGAGTCTGAACTCTCTGTTTTAAGACTTCGGTTCCATGAAGCCCGTTTTTACACGGATTCATTCATTTGATACAAATCTTCTGATTTAATACACATATAGAAAATCAAAATGAAGCAGCTATAAAAACAGACATTATGACATGACCACAAACATTTTATCATTTAATTTCCTGAAAAAAACAAAACAAAACAACTATAATGTGATTTCACATGATCCTTTTATTATTAATTATTCTAATATGCTCAAGAAACAGTTATGCTGCTTCATATTTTTGTGGAAACCGTGATACACTACCATTCAAAAGATAAAAAAAAAGAAATTAATACTTTTATTCAGCAATGAAGCATTAAATTGATCAAAAGTGACATTAAAGACATTTCCCTTTCTTTTGAACTTTCTATTAATCAAAGAACCCTGAAAAATAAAGAAAAATATCACGGTTTCCACAAAAATATGAGGCTAAACAACTGTTTTCGACATTGATAATAATGAGGAATGATTTCTGAAGGATCATGCGACACTAATAATGCTGAAAATTCAGCTTTTGATCACAGGAATAAATTACATTTGACAATATATTCACATAGAAAACAGCTATTTGAAACTGAAATATTTCACAATTTTGTATTTTTGAACAAATAAATGCAGTAGACTTCTTTCAAAATAGTTCAAAATGATTGATTGGTAGCGTAGACTATTAATTGACATTAATAACCAGCAACTGACCCAAAATGGGAAACATGATCAACAATTTTATGCAAACAACACCGGATTTGAAGGCTTAATGTTGTGTGACAGTCAACCCTGCAGACGGAAGATTAAAGACGACTCAAACGCAGCTTGATCCGATGTTCGAGGAGGAGTGAGGGGCTGGAAAAGAGACCGGTTCACTGTGAGAATCGTAGGGCGTCTCAGACAGTGCCTCGGCCCCGCATTCAGCCGCTCCGACAGAACTCACCGATGACAGTCGGCTCACGAAAACACTGCAAAGCTCCAGAACGTAACGAGTTCCTCTCACGGTTCTCAAAGGATCCGTTTTCAGACATTCAAAGCATGAGGGATGTTTGGTTTTAAGCCAGAAGCTTTTCCAATTCATCCAGTAAAACACATCTGTCACCACACACAGGACGCAGAATAGCGCTGAAGTGAACAATACGATGAAATCAAAACTCTTTGTGTCTGTTCAAAGGGCCAAATGCCACGAGTTCTCCTTCAACAATCTTTGTGTGTGTGAGTGTGATAAAGAACAAGTGCAACAAGCGGCCCAGTTATTAAGACAAACTAAAATCAACATGAGCTCACAGAAATGGAGGGAAAACAACCTCCTGTGAACTGATGCAGTGACGGATGAGAGCGAGTGTTATTGTGCTGATAACAGTCAACACACACGATCCTGAACTAAAGTCACATTAGATGCTTGACAGAAACAACTGTTTTAATATGACCGTTTCTGACTCCTGCTTTAAGGCCCCGATATACTCACGGCAAAGATCTTTTTCGTTCTTCGCTTAGTGGCAAAAAGATGTTGGAAATACACTGTTAACGAACACCCTTCGACATAAATATGTAAATATGTGCTGCGCGCTTTCTTTTCAATAACAAAATAAACATAAAAAAATGAGAGGTGAGAAAACAGCCGTTCAGATCATAGTGATGTGGATATCACCAGCTCTGCGATTCAGCACTCCAGTCAAGTCAAGTCACGTTTATTTAGAACACTTTATAAAATAGATTGCTTTAAAGCAGCAGCTTTACAGTATTAAATATGAAAAAAAGTGTGTCTCATTCAATTAGAATTACAAGTTCAGTTTCTACTATAAAGTGGCTCTCTAATGTGCTCATGTTTTTACTCACATCTGACCTTGACGGACTAAACAGAAGAAACTGACCATCATAAAAGAAGGCGGGGCCTCAGAGCCACACCTACCTATCACATTATCACCACGGACCAGCCGGAGTGAACTTTTCAGGAAAAGTAGTTTCGGACTGCTGAAATGAATTTCGTTTTGGCCTGATTTTGTTTGAATTGATGTCACACCAGTTCGTTCTTCGATTTTGCTTTAGTGTGGCAACAGGAGATATCGGTTCTAGATTTTTGGATGAACCAGGAGAAATCACCATCATTGAGTTCATCTGGGATCACATGAAGAAACTACTGAGACTAAAACCTAAATACATAGAATAACATCTCAAAGATGCTTGGAGAAACTGACATGCAAAATTACAGTACTGTGAGGAGACACAATTACCGCCTAAATATTGTTGACGAAACCGAGAATCCATGTGATCAGGAGTTTCACATGATTTTCGCTCATGTTTAAACTGGTCACGTGAATTTGCTGCGTTCAGCAACGGAAATCTGCTTGGTTTGGCTTCTGTGTGAGCAGTGCTTCATGTATCTACACTACTGGCACTTGTGAAACTTTCAACTGATTTTATCAATAAACTTCTTTAAACTGAATCAAATCAATATCTGATTTGACAACTCTTTGCATTTAAACTGCTTTTGTACAAGTTGCTTTTTGGAGTAATCGCAATTTACCAGTATTGACAATAACCATGATATACTACACGTATGATAACATGGCAAATAATGGTTGACACTCCAACATAGTAGGCAACGATTTTGCACCTCAATGCTAGTTGGAATGCTAAGTGCGATCCTTTTTTGTTGTTATATTGAACTACTTCAGCCACAATAATCGAATAATTGAACGTCTGATATCATGACAGCCCTTTGCAGGTAGCGTTTGGTTGGAGGAAATAGTTTAATTAATAAAAGGACGGTAATATATAGTGTGTTGGCTGCTAAAGCTCTTGCATGCGTGTAGTTACCTGTCGGCTGCGCGGGTGCAGGGGGCATCTGACTCTGAGGGCCGCTGTACGGCACTGAGCCCATGGGCCGGTACGGCTGTCCAGACACAGGGTACTGGCTGGGTGAACAGTAACACGGCGGCATCTGTGACAAGAATGACATGACATGAACTTCAGTGACGTATCTGCTGCGTCACACAAAACACCTCCATGTGACATCATGTGTCCCATCATCCCACACTTGCGTTCTTCATGCACACTTGGGCTGAATACAGTAAATACGGCATGTAAGACAAGTGGTCGAATGCAAAGACTTCAAGTGTTTGTATTGGGACAGAACACGTGTTGACATTTGTTGATGCTGGTGAGCGTTCAGCTCTGATGATTCACATTCAGGCAGACTGTGTCTCACACCTGCTGCTGGATGAAGCTCTGCTGCTGCTGCTGCTGGTGGTTGATGGCGGCCGTGTGTGGCACAGGGAATGCAGGTGTGGGCATATTCTGTCCTGGTGAGGGCATCATGTATCCGGCCTGATGCGGCGGGGGAGGCGCAGGGGTCTGGAGCGACACAGGCGACGGGTAAACGGCTGTGTGAGTGTCACGGGTGTCTGCAGAGGCCTGCCGGACCATCATCATGTGACTGAACTGGGTGCTCAGATTATCCTGCTGACAGAAGATTTTGTACATTAACAGTTTTTGAATTAAACAGAATCAACATTGAACTGAATTATAATGTACGGAGCCCCGCAAATGGCGTAAGAAAAAAAAACTGTCTAATTCGTTCCCTCAGTTTAATAAATTGTTCGCACAATTTAATTAGTTCCCTCGGTTTAATAAAACATGCGCGCCATTTACTAATTCGTTTCCTTGATTTAAAATATTGTGCACGTGATTTACTAATTTCTTCCCTCGATTTGCTAAAGCGTGCGCAAGATTTACTATTTCGTTCCCTTGATTTGCTAAAGCGTGCGCACGATTTACTAATTCCTTTCCTCAATCGTGCTAATCGATCGATTTAGCAAATAGAGGGAACGAAATAGTAATAATAATCCATAATAATGATACTTTAGATGCCCGTTTATTGCGATTAAAACCAGCATATGCCACATTTTACTACGACTATGGCTTAATTGCATCAACGATTAAACACAATATTGCCTAAATCCCACTATAATTGCATTATGAGGGTGCATGTAAACATAGTTATTGATTGGGTTATTTTCCTGTTTGTTACTGTGAAGCTGCTTTAAACAAGTATGCTAGTTAGTTAAACTGTTGACATGTTACTAGCTAGACGGCCAAAGCACTTCATCACTAAAGTTTGTACAATAGCGTATAAAGAGTACGTATGATGAGATGACATGCTCTTACTGTAACTATCAGCCTGTGTGAATTTGCTTTTTGTGCCCCATTAGAAATGCTTTTCTATTCATAGAATATTAATTCCAGCATCTGCTCCTCCATTAATTATTCAAAGCATCTCCCACTCTTTTAATTAGTCATTAAGGGATGTTTACTGGCTGAGGGAGGTCAAGAAAAAGAGGTTATCGTGCGTGTCCGAGTGAGTCCTGATGGGTTTAAACACATTCCTTAAAATACTGAACCCTGCAGCTTTATTATGTGCTGCTGATGACAGACTGTTTATTATAACAGGGGATTGTGGGATTGACAGCAGTGAAGAGCGAAAGATAACTGAGTCAAGTTGAGAAATGCACGACTATGCAAATGAGATGCACAAAGCAGTCATGAGTGGATCTCTTCAACATCAGCAGACACGCAGCGCAAACATAACGAATGGCAGAGAGAGGAAGTTAAAAAAGAGAGCGAGAGAGCTGTAGGTACCACAGTGAGCTGCTGGTTAGGAGACATTGTGAGGATCGGTGGGTAAGACACCGTGGAGTGCTGGACGGGCAGAGCGGACGGCTGGACAGACCAGAGAGGCTGAAGACACCAAACAGGAAGAGGAAATATACACACAGAGGAAGGAAATGGATTTAGTTCCAGCTGTACAGGATGGAAAAAGTCACAGCATCAAGAAAGTACATACTCATTCAGTGTTAGTTTACAGCACAAATAACGCACATCAGTCAACTCTACAAGTGCAGATGGTTTATATCGGTCAATGGCACTGATAAACAGATTTCACTCTTAAGAATAAACTCACTGAAGATTCTCTGAAGAACCTTTAACATCCACAGAACTTTTCCACTCTTTATAGTGGAAAAAGGTTCTTTACATTAGGGTTTTTTACATGCCATGGACCCCCATATATGATTAACCTCATGTGACGAAAACCAATTCTAAAAGGCATCTATAAAAATCCAATTTATACTGTGAAAAATAAATGTTAAAATATAATATTTGGAAAATATTTAGCTCAACTTCACAAATGTACTATACTGTGTATGTTTATTTGTACCTATTTTTAATTTAACGTTTATAACAATTTTATAATCTATTTTTTATTTATTTTATTAATTTATTAATATAAAAATGTTATATTAAATATGTATTGTAATCTATTTTTATTGATTTTAATCTTTTTTATTATTTATTTATTTTAATGTATATATATATTTTTTTTTACTTTTTTCACTGTTTAATATAACCTATATTAATTTAAACTTTTATAAAAATGTTATAATCTATTTTTACTTATTTTAATCATTTATTAATATAAAAATATTTATATTAAATTTGTATTGTAATCTATTTTTTATTCATTTTATTTTTCATTATTTATTTATTTTAATCTTATGACTTTTTACTTTTTTACACTGTTTAACATGACCTATTTTTAATTTAACTTTTATAACAATTTTAATCTTTTTATTATTTATTTATTTTAATGTGTTTATTTGTTTAAAAAAAAAAAAAAAATTATTTTTACTTTTTTGTTTTTACATGGTTTTTCTTTAAACATTTCCCCTAGCACTTCCTTGGGGCCCTCTGAAAACCTGCTTTAGATTATTAAAAAGTTCTTCACACTAAGAAAATAAATGGTCCTTTCAATAACGGATTACTGAAAGCTTCTTTGGGGAACCAAAAATGGTTCTCCTATGGCATCGCTGCGATAAACCCTCTTTGGAACCTTGTATAGTGTATTAAGTGTATTAAGATTAATTAATTAATGTGGCTCCTAGAAAATTGAACTGTCTTTAAATGAATGATTCATCAGGCTTCATATATACATCCCATAATCCATCACATCTAACCTAAAGACTCACCTGTGACATGACGTGATTGGTGGGCTGGTGCTGCTGGTGAGCTGCTGGAGGCGGAGCTACAGATGATTGACATCTGGAGGCCTGTGAGGTCACACTGGGGTTGTAGACTACAGCACTGCTGTCAGGGTTCAGGAAAGGCTGACCTGTGATCAGTCAAGAGGATTGTAGATTTTTATTTGTACTAATTTGTGTCTTTGTTTGTATAATTATTATTGAATAATTAAGCATCAACACTGAACTTAATTGCTTTTCAAATAAATTTACTTGACTTAATGCTAATGTCCAGTACTGGCTCATTTGTTCACACAGCACTAGATTACGAACAACGATGCAAATGAGCTAAAGTCTGAATATAAACCTGTAAATGATGACAAATGCGGCACATAAGAAGGCAGTGAGCTCCAGAACACAATCACACATCCCAGAGGCCTCGACAAAAGTAAGAAATTTCCCATTTCCAAACTCCTTAAAAGAGGTCAATAAGCAATTACACACCGGTGCTGCCTGGTGTAAATGCATTAGCGCTGGCGATATAACGTGTCCTAGCAGCCGCATGCATATTTTAAGGTCTCCAACGAGACACAATGTTTTACACGTCCGTCTGGCCTCGGACACATCACAAATTGCTTCATTAGAAGTTTCCCAGCAGGACACTGTGGATGTATTTGCTGACTGAAGTTGAAAGTGGCGTTTATAACAGTTTCTTCACGATCACTATGAAGAGGTGATTTTAGGGCCCTATTATTTCCATATTTTAAGATTTAATAATTGTGTATTAAATCATAAATCCAGAAATAATAAAAACACAATTTCTGAATTTTCTGAAAATAAATAAATAAAAATCTTAGGGCCCTATTATTGTAATAAATAAAATAAAAAAAATTAGGCTGTTAAAGTTTTATGAATTCAATTGATTAAAATGTAATTAAACAATTAAAATATAATCCACAAGTTGATACTGTGGGCAAACAATAAAAAAAATCCATAAAAACCAAATGTTAACTGATGTTTTCTGATTTAATAATTTTGTATTAAATCATAAATACCGGAAAAATAATACAATTTCTGGATTTTCTGAAAATAAGTAAATAAAAATTATTGTGTGTATATATATATATATATATAAAAATATAAATATATATATATAAATAAAGGTAAATAAAATTTAAAGTTAAAAGTTAAAATTTTATGAATTCAACTGATTAGACATGTTTTTTGATTTTTAAAATTTAATTAAACAATTAAAATAAAATCCATAAAAATTAAGCGGAAGTTAAATCGGAAACTTTGCGTATTTCATTGGGCCCTAAAAATGTAAACTGATATTTTCTGATTTAATAATTTTATATTAAATCATAAATCTATAAATCATTCACACAATTTCTGAATTTCTAAAAACAAACAAAAAAAAAACGTATAGGGCCCTACTATTGTTGGGGGGGGAGTTGTTAAAGTTTTATTAATTCAATTGATTAGATGTGCTTTTTGACTAAATTTAAAATTTAATTAAAAAATTAAAATAAAATCCAGAAAAATTACATTTGGGAAGAAAAAAAAAAGGATTTTATGACAAAATAACATTTATTTCATGGGGCCATAACATTTTAATTTTTGTTAAACTTTTAAAAATATATTATTAAATTGCCTAAGTTCCATGATTTTAATTTTTATACATGCTTTTGGATTACTAAAAATTATTTTAACCATTAAAACAGATTCCATAATGGAAAAAACTGAATTCAGAAAAAAAATAAAACAGAAATAAGAGATTTCAGAGGACCCTAAGATTTACAAAGCATCTATTTAAGACTTTGACCTTTCAGAAGAAAATAAAATCCTCATTATGAGCCTGAACAGTAATGCACCGTAAAACCCCACCATCAGTGTTTATGAAAAGACAGTCTGAGACACACAGATAAGATCAGGATTAGTGGAGGATGTAAAGACATGCATATCGAGAGAAGTCAGCTGCACAGCGTTTACCAACCTGTATGCGGGTTGACCAGGACACTTCCGGCCGGTATCCCCGCAGCTTCCAGAGGAAGCAAATAGTAGCTAGGGCTAGCCGTAGACGCTGGCGGCTCATAGGAAACGCAGCTGCTAGTGCTGACAGCAGGGTAGGCCATCGACTGCGATAGAGCCGCGGCGGCAGAGGGAGGCTGGGATCGAGAGAGCGAACCCGTGGACGAACCTACGCTACTACAAGAGTCAGAACCTAGAGAGGGAGCAACGACATGAGCCTTAAGATAGCAGCGATGAGAGCGTGAATTCACTGGGGATCGTGGAACATATTGGCAAAGGTGACCGACGGAGCGCTGCAGCTATTAAAACACTCCAGAATATGAAAGTATAGAAAGCAAGGTCAGACGAATTTCAACAAGATGCTCAATTCAATTTTATTTCTAATTACCTCGGGGACAGAAGCAATGGAAGAAGAGAATAATTGTATTAGCTGAGAATGACATGTTAATTAATTTCTGATTAATGTCTCGGCTCATTTAGCAATTTACTTGTTTCTTGTCTCTTCTCTCAAATATGGGATGTTGTTTTTTTTTTTTGTATTTGAAATGAAAAGCACTAAACGTGTTCACGTGCCAAAGGTCAAACAGGATGGTAATTTACACGAGTGCTACATACACTACCGTTCAACAGTTTTTTTTATGTTTCTGAAAGAAGTGTCTTCTGCTCACCAAGGCTGGATTTATTTGACCAAAAATACAGTAAAAATTTTGAAATATTTTTACAATTTAAAATGGCTGTTTTCTATGTGAATATATTTTAAAATGTCATTTATTCCTGTGATCAAAGCTGAATTTTCAGCATTATTACTCCAGTCTTCAGTGTCACATGATCCTTCAGAAATCATTCTAATATGTTAATAAATTATTAATATTAATAAATACTGTGACAAATGTATTGCTCATTGTTAATGTTAGTTAATACATTCACGAATGGGACCTTATTGTAAAGTGTCACTGAAAAAAAAAAAAAAATCTTCCCGACCCCAAACTTTTTGAACGATCACCAATGAATTCAGAGGATTTGAACAAACAGTGTTAATAGAAGTGAATTTCAAAGCATGCAGGTGGAATAAGGCATGCTGTTACGAGCAAGAATGGAGACTGAGAAGAGCATGACATCAGCAGAGGAAGAGAGTGTCGACAATCTCAGGGCTCAACGCTAAGGTCAGGCCAGAGGTTCAAATTTTTACTTGCCCTGCCAAATTTCTCACTGGCCCCACCACAAAAAAAGTAATAAATAAATAAAATACCTTCCCTTTTTGATACCACAGCAAAAACTACTAGTCTAATTAATATACATTTCAAACATTATTAAAGACAATTGTAATAAAGTAAAAAAAATAAAAAAAACAAATTACAAGCAATGCCAGAAAAACACTGCATAGTGTTCACTATATAAATTAAATATAGATTAAACCTTAGAAAGTTATTCAGTCAAAAGCAGTGAGAGATTATCTCTTTGTTTTTTGTTGTTTGATTAACATTAATGATACTTTAAGATAGATACTGATAGTGTTTTCTTTCTCTGTTTACGTTTAGAACTGTTTATGTTCACTTAAGACATAACCAACTGTTTATTAGGATACTGTCCAAGATGGCCATTTTGACAATTTTGTGTGTATTTGTCTGTTCAAGCGCAAGATGACGGGAGAGAGAACTCAATTAAGTATTCACGCACTGTCTGAGAATGCTTTCAAAGTGTGTGAGTACCGAATTAAGTTCTCTTTCGCATCCTTTTCTGCTTGAATGTTTAAATTTACAAGGCTTAAAGGATTAGTTCACTTCAGAATTAAAATTTACTCACCCCCATGTCATCCAAGATGTTTATGTGATTGTTTTTGTGAAGGTTTTTGTGAAGGTTTTTGAGGAAAACATTCCAGGATTTTTCTCCATATAGTGGCCCTACATGATCCCAGACGAGGAATAAGGGTCTTATCTAGAGAAACGATCGGTCATTTTCTAAAAAATATAAAAATGTATATACACTTTTTAACCACAAATGCTCATCTTGCACTGTGCCACACATTACAACACACATTTCTCCAGATAAGACTCTTATTCCTCGTCTGGGATCGTGTAGAGCTCTTTGAAGCTGCTCTGAAACTGACATTTGGACCTTCAACCCGTTGAACCCCAGTGAAGTCCACTATATGGAGAAAAATCCTGGAATGTTTTCCTCAAAAACCTTCATTTCTTTTCGACTGAAGAAAGAAAGACATAAACATCTTGGATGACATGGGGATGAGTAAATTATCAGGAAATTTTAATTCTGAAGTCAACTAATCCTTTAAAAACAGTTGCAAATGATAAACTTTCATGACAATGCAGCACTGGCCCGATCAGGACAATTTTGTTAATTTCTGTCCCGAGCGTCCTTATTGTCGAGCCCTGAATTAACAAATAAAACTAACATTCTCCTGTTGTCGTGTGGTGTCACTCACCGGTCTTTGAGAGCCGGCCCACACTCTTACTGCTGCTGGAGCTGTCGCCGCGGATCAGAACCGGGATACCGCTGAAGCTGCTGGCTTTGGTCATGGCAGGCTTCAGGTTGCGGTTGGAGCTGTCCGAATCAGTGCTGCTCCACGGACGCGGCTCTGAATATTTGGCCTCGTTCTCAGAGCTGCTTTGGCGGCTGTTTGCCGACCGTCCGTCTTTCAGCCTGCGTGAGGACATCAGAAAGCTTTACAGAAGAAAAGCTTAATTTCACTTGCAGGTCATAAGAATATGATGAATATTACCTGAAGATCTGCCGTCTCTGCTGTATGTTGTTACACATCTCATCCTCCTGAATCCTGGAAAACATGTCACTTATTACTTAACGATCAACATGATTTATTATGGCAGAATGGGCAGCTTCATTTTCTAAACATTACAAGTCAAGTCTGCTTTATTTCTATAGCGCTTTATACAATACAGATTGTTTTAAAGCGGCTTCACAGTAATAAACAGGAAAATAATAGAATTAATGATGCAAACTTTATCAAATATGAGACAAATTTAGCTACAAGCAGCTCTACAAAAGACAACGGTCTCATTATTCAGTTCAATTTAGTTTAATGTTGATTCAGTTCAATTTAATAAAAATGTCACAAAGTTCAGCAGTTACAAACTTAATTCAATTCAGCTGTAAAGCAGCTCTACAGATAACAGTCAGTTCAGTTCAAGTTGTTCTCATCTATGGAAGCTTGTTGTAAAAAATAATTGTGTCTATCTCACAATTGACTTTTTTTCCCTCAGAATGGTGAGTTATAAAGACAGAATTGCGAGTTTTAAAGACAGAATTGTGAGTTTTAAAGACAGACAGAATTGCGAGTTTTAAAGACAGAATTGAGAGATATAAAGTCAGAATGGCGAGATTACCTTTTTTATTTTTTATATCATAGTGGAAACAAGCTTCCACACTCATCTGATAATGTCAGAGCAGTTAAATCAATAATATTACCGAACATTAAGTGTAATATTAAGTTTACAGTCACATCAAACACTGTCTGGCACCTATTTACTCTCATAATGCGAGCATAATATGCATGATATTTAATAAGAACAAAAACTGTATGGCGGGACTTGATTTTCTCCACGTTTTCTATTTCTCCTAATCTAGTCATCTAATAAACCTGGCATTGTATATTACAAATGTTGTTGGCTCATTAACAAATTGTTTTGTAAGTCGCTTACTAAATGCATAAATGTAGGGATGCACCGATATGAACATTTTGGCCGATACGATAACCGATAATTCTTTAAGCCGATAACCGATATATTGGCTGATAAATCTAAATTCAAATTTTTATATAATTTTTAAGAGCCTGATTACAAAAACAAAAGTCTCACCATTAAAAGTCATGTCCCAAGCACACAATTATAATTTTATGTAGTCTATATGACAGACTTGCGCTGCACATGTTGAACTTAACTGTATTTTCCTTTTTGAAGAGACTTCCATCATATTTCAAGCAATTCAAAACCATAATGGTGAACAGTGCACATCTGAAGTGTCTCAGCTGAAGGAAACAGCTTCCATTATTTATTGGCTTTATTATATCAGTCAAATTTTCTTATTGGGCCGATAACGATAACATTAAAAATGAACATATATCAGTCAATACCAATATGGTGGCTGATATATCGTGCATCCCTACATACATGTAAATATTTAGTTCAGTGCATGAAATGCCCATCATTTGGCATTTATGCATTTGGCAGAAGCTTTAATCCCAAGAGACTTGCATTTCAGTTCACGCACTCCCTGGGAATCGAACCCATGACCTAGCGTCATGCTCTACAGGTGTTTCCCTCTAGTATTCAACACTGTCGGTCTGTTTTACATGTCTCAAATACATCATTTAGACATCACTCCATGTCTTTCATCTTACACTTACCTTTGATCCAGTGGGAAGGTGTCTAAACCCTGCAAAAGAGATTCAAGGCTGTTAAAGTTGCATTTCAAAAGACCCATAAGCATGTGATAACGTAGCTGTTTATGTATCTCACATCAGCGAAGATCCTTTCTCGTGCTTTCTGATATTCCTCCTCACGCTCCTCAATTGACTTGCTTCTCCTGTCGTCTTTTAGTTTCATACGCATCTGAAACACAAAACGCTCTTTGAACTTTCCCTGCTGTATATGAAGTATTACATTACATTATGCCATCAATATGCAAGTTAATAGCCTGTTTGATGTCGACTTCATTAGCAGCTCTCCACCTACCATGTTGTCGTCTTTGTCTACGCTGGAGTTGTCCCGTTTTAAGATGTAGCGCTTCTGGAAATCATCTGTCTTGTCGTCTTTGATGTGTTCGGAAAACTTCTGATCTGGTCTGCACGCGTCGAGAAACGGAGAAAGAAATCCAAATGAGACATGTTCCAGGAGAAGCGCTGTGTTTATGGCCGCTTTATTCAGTCACGTAGACAATTCTATCTTAAATCCCTCATAATTACGTTTCTACTCTAAAACTCATTTCAAAGGGATCAAATGCAAAAGACGCCGCAGTTGTTATGCACTCAAGGAACGGAGTGAGGTCACTCACATTCGTGTATTGCTGGTTTTGTTAATGATGACACATTTCCCAGTTTGGTCGACGTTGTGGTCTAAGCCGAAGTAAGCAGCGACGCGGTGCAGGAGCATTCGGTGATAGGAGGTCATGGGCGGAAACTTTCTCCTCTGACTCCTGGAACACACAGCAACCACATCAATAACTCACCATTTAAACATTTTAATAAATCATTAAATTGTTAAAGTTGTGGGTTAGGGTTAGACAGATTCGACTTCTGATTATTAAAATTGAATCAAATCAAAATATATTAAAACAGAAAAAACAGATTTTTGGAAATTAAAATGGAATTTGTGAAAAAATTTAAATGGATTTCATAGGGCTCTAAAAATGTAATTTTTGTTAAACTTGCAATAAATTGTATACATTTCATTATTTCAATTTATTCAACATGCTTTCTGAATACTAGCATTTAATTTAGCAAAAAGAAAGAAAAAGAGAGAGAGAGAGAGAGAGAGAGAGAGAGAGAAATTAACCATTTCTCCCAATAGAAAACAGTCATAAAGAAAACACTTAATATGGCTTAATAGACTAAGACAGGGATAATGGAAGACCAAATTTAGTACACACCTTATTAATAAAGCATACTATGTACAGACAAGCAGAAGAGCCAGAATATGAATGCAACGAGCTAAATTGCACAATATTGGGAAAAACTGATATTTAATTTTTCTGCGATTAGTAGGAATAGTAGGAAGCAGTAGGAATATTGGGCTGCTGTCACTTTGAGAGCGAATGCACGGATCCAATATTATGATACGCATCTGTTTTCTTTCTCAATAGTTTACATTCACGTAAGCCACAAGCGACTGTGTTTACGAGGATACTCACAGAGACGTGCATTTTCGCTTGAATGCTGAAACTGACAGGACCTAAAACACGTGCAAATGATAAAACTTTCATTGTATGATGGTCAAACTTTGCAATTAATCCGAGAACCACGTGCGTTTTGAACTGTGGTGTCTGGTCCGTACGGATTAACGATCCCCACAAGACATTGCATATTCTGCAATGTGACTATCGCAGATGCACGCATCGCGATATCGATGCTAAAACGATATATCGTGCAGCCCTAACGTTAAGCATTTTCCTGCCATTGAAAACGGTTACATAGAAAATGCTTAACATGACTTAATGCGTTAAACCTAATATTAAAAGATCAATTTCAGTACACATCTTATTAGTAAAGCATACTATGTACAGACAAGCAGAAGAATATGAACGCGATGCGCAAAGTTTCGCATTACGCGTTTTCCTCCCATAATTCATGAGAATTATATAAAGCTGCAGTAAAGGACTTGCTCATTATTACTGATAAAAATGTCATTTTTGTTAAACTTTTAATAAGTTGTTGGGAAATAAGTTTACTTATTTCAACTGATTAGACATACTTTTTGATTGCTAACATTTAGTTTAACAATGAAATCCAGAAAAATTCAAATGGAAAATGTAAAACAAATTTTATAGGGCCCTAAGGATGACATACAGCTGCAATGAAGGACTTACTCATTATTACTGATGAAGTCGAGGATGTCCTGTTCCAGCTTCAGCAGCATCATTCGGTCCCTGTCGAAGAACGTCTACATTTAGCCATTTAATACATAATGATCCAAAACAGTGATAAATAGTAGTACTAATATAAACAGCACTTTCCACAACTGGGTACAAAATAACAAAAACAAATGTCATCCTTCAGAATATGCTGAACGACCACCTCTGGAGGTCAACTGAAATATTCGGCATTGGTTGTGGACAGTGACTCCAGTGTGCTCACAGAGGTCAAAGGTGTCTAACCTGGGGTTGTTCTTCAGTGTGTTCACCAAGAACTCGTGCAGGTCGATGCCAGTGGAGTCCGTGTATTCCTGACTGGAATCTTCACAGAAAGGAGAGCATGTTAATGACGTGCATTGTTTTTCTTTAAAATCTTAAATCACACAACACAACGCACCTCTGGACAGCATCTTATGTGGCATTTTCTCCAGTTTCTCAAGCTTGTTGGCACTTTTGTCTTTATCATCCTCGTTGGCAGTAAGAGGCGATTCTTCTTTGTCAAACGTCTGGGAGAGTTTAATATGATCTCCATCCTGTGGGGTGAAGATAAACACAATGCTAATGGAGCAGAACAATGAGTCGACTTTTCACAACACTACACCAATATCTCAATGAAAATAAAAAACTTTTAAAAGTCACAGTTCTTGCTAATTACCTCAATCATATTTTTAATAAAACCAATCATAATGCAACTGAGATAAAAGGAATTGCCATTAATAATAATCAAATGGCAATACTGACAAGAAATTACATTAACATTTAACTTTTTAAAGACATAAATTAGTTAGCTATATCAGCTATATTATAATAGGTATTTGATCGACTGAACTACCTGAAACGAACATGTCACAATATTCCTCATTTAAATAATTCATACGTAGAATAAAGGGGCGGGGCCTGGTTGAGTTAGTTAGTAGTATGTTGAAATTGGCGGTTATGGTAAGGGGCGGAACATGCGCTCGAAGCGCTTGACCAATCACAACACACTGATCCAGCCGACCAATCAGAGCACATTGTGCTTTTCAGAAGGAGCGGCCTCATAGAGACAGGAACTAAACAGAGCGTTACTGACAGACTGGGAAGAGAGGAGCTGCAACAATGGAGAATATGAGGAGAATAATCAACATTCAAGCATGAAAACCTGTTCTAGAAGAGCCGAAAACAAAATCAAGACTTCGTAAATAGACTTCGGGATAAAAATAAATAATAAAAGGACCCCTTTAAGTCCAAAAACAACCAAACTTCCACACTGAAAGCTAAAATGCTGTGACAAATCACAGCCAATCAGAACATACAACAAGCAACCGATTAAATGACTTATCGGTTAATCTATCACTATAACAGCTATGATCAGGCTGTTTGTGCGCACTTTTCACACCTATGGATTTATTATGCAGTTCAACTGACCTAAGTACTTAATATTTTACCATAAATATAAAACGATCGGTATATATATCCCCATATCGGTTTCAGCCGATATATGTACATTTTTAATGTTACCATTATCGGCCTGATAAATTTGGCCGATAGATTAAAGCTGATAAATAATGGATTACTTCCTTCAGCTAAGACACTTCAGATGTGCACTGTTCGCCATGATGGTTTTGAATTGCTTGAAATATTAAATCACTTCAAAAAGGACGATTCAGTTAAATGTAACATGTGCAGCGCAACTCTGTCATGTAACATTTGGATTTAGATTTATTGGCTAATATATCGGTTATCGGCTTTCAAATATAAAGATTATCGAAAATTTTCATATCAGTGCATCCCTAAAATATTAGTATCATGTAACTATTACTGAATTATTATTATAATCACATGATGAAACATGATAATCCTGTAATATACATCAACTGAATCATCACTTCTTTGTCACATATGACTCGTTAAAAAGAGGATACAAGTGTGTTGAGTAGCACATCATGAGCTGGACAGCAGTGACCCTAGCAGATGTTTACCTGGTGGTCTTGAGGAAGTTGTGTGGTAATTGTGGAAGGAGAAGGTTCTTCACAAATGGCCAGGCTCCGAACTAACTTTAACTTTGCATTAGACTGGAGAAGAGTATGGGTGAAGGTTATACAGAATCATTGACTTTCACAAGCAAAAGTGCATGAATGCATGGCAAAACTAACCCCTGAAAACAGGGATCAAATATATTTTTTAAAAATCCCATGCAAACATAACAAACATGGGTCATAGATGAGTCGGCCTCATCAAACTGAATGCCAGCAGGTTGTACAAAAGTGTGATCCTCATGAGAATCATGCAGAAAACTGAACCAAATCATGACGGCGGTACATGGTAACGACACCGAACTATTCAGAGCACATAAGCCGCCCATTCCAATGAACAGTGAGACTGAACAAACACACGGTGACCGACAGCAAACACTGAACCGTCTGACGGATGGAAGCAGCAAACACACGTGCTCATGCCTCTGGACACGGTACCTTGGGTCTTTTAGTGCCTTGTCCGGGTATTTGTCGCTGTGTGGTGGGCAATGAGACAAAATGAAGCATGTGAATCTCACTGACATTAATGTTTCTAAATCACAAACTATAAAAAGCTCAAATCGGCATGAGATGTTACAGAGAAATGGACAAAAGGCCACATTCATCAGATCCACTTACAAGAAAAACAATCTACTTTTCCTGTGCAGGTGAACAGATGATTAAACATCACATGAGTGAACCAGCAAATGCTTTTCTTTTCTTAATGAATTGTGTTTCACTAAGGAAAAATAGACTTTGCTTCTGAAATCAACCACAGGAATATTATTTCTCTGGAACAATGGCTTAAAATATATATTATATATATATATATATATATATATATATATATATATATATATATATATATATATATATATATATATATATATATATATATATATATATATATATTCAACACTAAACCAGTCCTGCGATTTTATGAAAACCTTTCATTCAAATATGGACACCGATTAGATTAATAAAGGCAGGAGTGTCAATCAAAAGCCATCATCAGATTTGCTGCCATCTTCCCTTATTGGACACAAGAACAAAGAGTGCCACGCTCTTGAAATGTTCTTTCAGGATACCTTTGAGGTTTCTGCTAATATAATATAATGGAAATATGATCCCTTAGGATGAAAACCCATTACAGAATTACTCTGAATACAAAAAAAGTATATATAATAAAATAAATATATAAAATGATATGGTAACACTTTAGACTAGGGAACACTTATTCACTATCAAGTAGTTGCTTATTATCATGCATATTACTAGGATATTTGCTGTTTATTAGCACTTATAAAGCAGATTTTAATACCTTATTCTGCATGAACATATTTTATATCCCATAATCCTACCAATTCCTACACTTAACAACTACCTTACTAACTATTAATAAACAGTAATTAGGAGTTTATTGAGGGAAAACTCCTAGTTAATAGTGAATTTTGTTCTGTAATCTAAAGTGTTACCAAATATACATTTATTTTTTACATTATGTAATAAACAGACAGAAGTGGCCAATTGTTAAAAATAAAGCTAAAATGCTATTTTATATATAAAATATAAAAATATTACATATTTAACACAAACACACACACGCGCATTTTATATATACCTTATATATTTATTTTTTAATTTTGTAAACAGCTAAAATGCTTTATTGTAAATAAAGCTAAAAAGCTGAAATATCTATAATTTAAATATAAATATTACTTTATTTATTTAATTATATTAAATATATTTTTTTTTAATTTTGTAAACAGCAGCTAAAATGCTGAGATATATATACAAACAAACAAACACACACACACTATATTAAAAATAACTATAATTTAAAAATAAATAGTGTATTTTTTAATATTATACACACAATATAAAAAATTAAGAAGAATATATAATGTAAATATTAGAGATGCACCGATCTGCTAACTGCTAACAATTGGTACCGGCTAATAAAATCTATTATCATCACCATCGGCAGATTGTTTAAAAACTGCCGATGGTCAGGGCCGATTATATCCTGTCAATCAAAAGGGTGAGTTGCAGAACTCATACATACTGTGTGTGAAGAAAATCTCATGTTGAATTTTAACGCATGAACAGTTTAAAAATAGTGATGTTAAAGCAGGCTCTTTTTGACCCTATGAATCACCCGTAGTTTAAGCCAGGGTTGCCAGGTCCGCGTTTTTTCTCCTACATCAAAAATTATTTGTAGCGCCTCCCATCCAATAATCGCAAAAAGATTTGTACTTTATTACTTCTGATAAGAATTAAAGTTTCAAATTTTGTCCATTTTATCATGAAATTCAAACAATAAATGGCATTTTGACGCTCTTAAACGTGATGTATCAGATCGCTGTAATGCCTCAGTTCAGGCGGCAGCTCGAAGCGCGAGTCTTTTCTTCCTATTCGATACAAGTTACATCTCGAAAAACATGAATGAACATCAAAGTTATGTTGAAATATACTGTACAACTTACCAGAATGTCTCATGTAATCACTTTATTTGTGTTTCAACCGCGGAAAGACGTCAATAAGACAGCTTGTGAACAAAATGTCACATCATGTCACTTTTACCTCAGGAATGCTTTCCAATGTTCAGTTCCTTAGCTATCTATATATAAAAAAAAACACTAAAGAGGAGCTTATTTACTGTTAATTATATGTTTATGCAAATATGCCATGAAGACAAGTGCTTATGAAAACTACCTTATGTGATACTAAGTTTTATACATTTCAGTTTTTATTTGAGTGTAATTATTATATAATACATAATATAATACATCTGCTGTTAATTGTAACCTCTAATATTGTAGTGTACCAAATTAGAGGGTTCCCTGTATAGTTTGCAACATTATTTGGGAGAGATTTTTTCTTTTCCTTAAGAAAAACCAAACTAGCGGTATCGGCCGATATCAGTCTGAGTAATCGGCTATCGGTATTGGCAGAGAAATTTAGTATCGGTGCATCTCTAGTAAATATAAATATTATATATTTATTATATATATTACATAATTATATTTAAATTATATTTACTTTTAATTTTATTATATCTATACATCTCTCATATACTTTATATTAAAAATATCAATAATTTAAATTGAAATATTATATATTTAATATTATATACATAAAATATAAAATGATATATATAATTAAATCAAAAAGTATATACAATTTAAACATTCTATTTTTTTATTTATTATATATATTAAATATTTATATTTAAATTGTATATACTTTTAATTTTATTATATCTCTATAATAAAATATATCTCTATATATACATACACACGGCAAAAAAAAAAAAAAATCGATTTCTCGATTTTAATTGATTATCATTTTTACGAACCGATATAGATTCTTAAATCCCAAGAACCGATTAGTCTAGTCTGTTTTCAGTTGATGAATGAACAGAACATGTAGCAACTCCCATCCAATAAATCGCAATAATCTTTGTGTTTTATTACTTTTGATATGAAGCAAAGTCTCAGATTTCAAATGACGTCCATCTTATTATGAGATTCAAAAAATAAATACAGTTTTTGCGCTGTTTAATGTGACGTGACAGATCACTTTAGCGCCTCAGTTAAAGAGAAGCGGCATCAAATAAACATCCTCTCTGTTTAATACCAGCTACAGCGCGAAATAAATATGACTAAACATCTGAAGGTATGTTAAAATATACAGTACAACTTACCAAAATCCGTATCATGTCTCGTGTAATAGCTCAGTGTTTCAACCTCGGAAAGGCGTCAATAAAACGGCTTGTAAACAATGTCGCGTAACGTTACATTTACCTCAGAAAAACATATTCAGTGACCATAAAAAGCAGCATTCTGATAAACATAGCTATGCACCGTTACATATTCATTATAATGTTCTTCAATATTTAAAGCATGTTTGAATAATATAAGTTATGACAACCACAATTTAAATATTTATATTTCAAAAAAACAAATTGGAGTAGAAATATGATTATGTTACTCTAAACTTTATTTTTATAATAAAAACATCAGTAATTTAAGTGTTTGTATATAAATAAGTTAATTTAACCTTCAATATTATTATAGTAGTACCAACTGACTCCCATGGGTAGTTTACAGCATTAGTTGAGAGATTTTTTTCCTCTAGAAAATTTGCCATGTACTGTAACTGATATACTACATCCAAAATAATTGATATCGAATCAAAAGCATGTGAATAGTAATCGAATCGAATCATGTGTCAGTACCCAGCCCTAATACACACACACACTGATTTCACTACATCATTTGTTCACGTGCCTTTTGTCCCGGTTGTTCTCTCAGCCTCAACAGACAGAAGTGGCCGATTGTTAATAAGCACAGGGTGTCTTTACTGAATAATGATGGATGGTTATTCAGCTTTAATTGGCTATTGAACATAATGTATTCCCCAAGAGGCTGAATCTGGCATAAGGCCACACAGAGCCTCAATGACAACTGATGCTGGAAGGATCCGTATAACGTGGCCGTCTGCGCTCACTGTAAAACACACAGGTAGCGCTGCATTATGAGCAGGAGCTGCCAAGATCGGCAAAAGAGCCAGATGGCCATAAAGACCCTCGCTGTGTCCCTTTGGGCAACATGCAGGACGTTCACGGCTGTTGACTCTGTCATCCGCTTTCTTTTTCACAAGCGTTTTCCAAGGATGGGAAAAGGAATTTATGAAATTAAATGAAAAGAAAGAAGAAAATGTCACCGAATCAGAGAAACACTTCTGTCAAATAAAGACGCAGTACCGCAACCTTCAGCATCTGAAGACGGCTGAGAGTTTGTCCATGTCTGCCGTTTCTCATAACACAATTACCCGGCAATTGATCGCTCAACTCCTGTGGGCTTCTGTGGCCGAGCGAAACAGAACAATCGCTTCAGTCGTTTGTTTTGCTGACCCTTGCTCTCCGTATAAACAAAGGCACAATCCGTTTCTGAAGCACAAAGCTAACTATAATGATCAATATGTGCAAAGAACAATGTACTGCATTTCCAGTGTGCAGGTCATCACACAAAACGGCCTGTAGGGGGTTAACGATTAATTAAAAACCAATCAATAAGGCAATCACTTTGCCTCATTTTTGATTATGCAGAGCAGTATGTGACTGTGTAAAATGATAATAATATTGCTTTATTATTAGTCTTCATCTCATCTGGGTGTTCACAAACACTTTTTGATGAAGGACAAATGACTGAGAGAAAACTTTTATCCGTTTCTCTTGTGATTGTTGTTCTTTAGGCTGGGAAAATTTTCAACTGAAATAAAAAATGCTCTGAAGGAGAGCGAGTCGCTTTTGTCCTGACATCACATTACCTGCGTCTCAGCTCTGTCGTCGCTGCAGTTTTCATGGTAGTGTTGGTTTTGCGGCCGGCTCTGTGACGTGTTGAAGTCGTGGTCGGCTGCGCTCGAGGTGTTCTCGTCCAGAGCTCTCATAGTCTCACTGACAGTATCAGACATCCTCATCAGACACGGCTACTTGGAGCGTCTACCAAGAGCCTGGAACCTGAAACACATGTTTGAATTATCAAAATTAAACAGTCATGTTTCGATGCATACAGTCACACGACGAATACAGTCAGTCACAGGTGATCCACACTCCAATCCAGAAGGGGGCGTACGCGGTAATGCAACACTGTTTGCTAACCACCACTACAGGAAAAAGCGCAAAGACGGCTTGTTTAATTGTAATCTCTTGTTTCAACTAAAAGACATCAATAAAACAGCTTGAGAATAATATCTCACGTAGCATTACATTTACCTCAGGCAAGTCATTCAGTGTCGCTCATGTGACGGTATCAAATTGTCATGTTGCGATAAAGAAGCTTTTATAGTATATGGTGCTATCACGATATTTAAATAAATTGCAAAAAAAAAAAAAAAGTGTCGTCATAGTATAACAGGTTTAAGAACTATTTTTCTTATAACTGTTTAAATATAATAAAGCAATACACAAAAATTATAAAGTAATATTTTTCAAAAAGATTAAAGAGCAAAAGAATTATAAAGAACAACAACAGGTAACACTATACAATAAGGTCTCATTATTTAACGTTAGTTAATGCATTAACTAAGATTGAGCAATAGCTACATTTGTTCCTGAAGACATTTTTGTTGATGTTGGTTAGTTATGAAATACAACTGATCATTGTTAGTTTTAGCTAAGGTTAGTTTAGCTTGATTTTAGTAATGTTATTAAACATTAACTAAGAAATTAACATTAAGATTAATAATTGCTTTATAAGTATTTTTCATTGTCAGTTTGGTAATAATGAATTAACATGTTAACTAATGAAGCCTTATGTCGCTAAGTGTTACTGAACAATAATAGACAAATAATCAGAACATTTTCAGTCATTATAGGGCATGTTGTAGTCCAGATTAAAATATAAAAATGTTTAAGTTTGAAAATAAATAGCCTTTATAGTCTTTAAGCATTAAGTATTTGGTGTTGTGATGAACAACATTGCGAATACAAAACTGAATGGTTTAAAGCTTTTTAAATACTGTTCAGTAGCAGCTGCCTTGCTTACAGGGTTTCTGGGGTAACCGCTGCATTTCTGCTGTCCCATCAACGCCCTCTGCTATCAGAGAGTGAACGCGCACTTTCATTCAGCGCATCTCCTTCGCTTGTTCCACCCCGTGCTTCTCATGCACGACAGGCTTGTTTACATCTGATTGCGCGTGTGCCTTTGACGCAGCATACAGCAGTGTTGTGCATTTTATACGGTTGATGGGGAAAGTATTCTTAAATGTATTATAAAAATGTGAATAATTCGTAATAAATAATTATTCACAGTATTTTGAAGTGATAACAAGCGATAACAATATTGTGCATATTCATTATTGTGATATAATGTATTACCAAATATCGGCACGTCTAGTGTCCACAGCATGTTAGTTCACTAGAGGGCAGCATTTCACTAAATATATGCACTATGTTAGCTTATATATTTATTATATTTACTTTGACTGTTAGTAATGTCTTAATTATTTAATATATGTTTAAATAAATTTGTCATGAAAACAAGTTATGACAGTAATTGTGTAAATGATTATATTTTTAAAAAATGAATTGGATTAATAATTTAGAATGTAACCTTTAATATTACAATAATGTTCAAGAAAGGACTCCCTGTACAGTTTACAGCATTAGCGGACATAGATTTTTTTTATTCTTAACAAAATGTTAATTATAATTTAATTTATTTAAAAAGAGAGACAATTTGTTCAATAAACCACTGTTTAATAAAAAAGAAGAAAAAAGAATCAATTTTATGTTTAGTTTTCTCCCCCCTGCAGTACCGAACCATGACTTCAATACCGAGGTACGTACCGAACCGTCACGTTTGTGTACCATTACACACCTAATCAAAATACAAATGCTTTTCTTAAAAAAAAAATACAACCTCTAATATCATCTGTAGCTGATTCGGTTGCTTCTAAAGTGCATCAAGCACATGTAAATCTCAAGCTTTTGTGTTTTTTCACAATTTAACTACAAATTAAACAGCAAATCGGTCCTTAAAATGCATGAATTTATATAAAACATGCATGACGTCTTCAATGACGTAGCTGAGTTCTCTAGGGAGACGGTATGCATGAGCGCTGTTACCCAAACCAATTAACCTCTAACAATTATGAGCCGAGTGTCTTGCACAAGAATCTGAAGAGCAAAATGAGTTAATGAGAATTACACCAATCTCAGACTTTCATTAACACGTTAGCACAGAGTGAGATTTCTAACACGGTCCAGATCCCCACCGAGACACGGGGAGAGACGACACCTCATCCAGATGGTTGTGAAACCTGTGAATGCAGTCAGCGTTCGAAACTGCACTCGAAACCATCTACCTAAAGAGCGTTTGAATCAAAATGACTTTTAATAAATACACTGTAAAAAAATTCATGATTTGTTATCACATTTTTTCTTTTGTCACATCAACTTTACTAATTAATGTGGTTCAGATAACATAATATTTTGAGTTTCTGTTGATTAAACCAATCGCCTTCACTGTATTAACTCAAATTTTTTAATTTCAATGAACTCAAAATTAAGGCAACCAGGTAACTTACTTTAAGTTAAACCAACAATTACTTTTTAATAAAAAAATGACTTTTAAAAACCAGCAGAAAGCCTTTTCTCTTCATCACACTATACCCTGGCGTTTTAAAAAGCACACATTTTTGCCCTAAGAAAAGCTTCATTTTTTTTACCCATCAATTAAGAATGCATCATTAAATTCACGTCTGTCATGCAGTTAGTTTTCAGTATTATTTTCTTTTTATTGTCACACAAGGACCAGCTCAAATATTAGTGTTTGATTGCAGTAATGAAACTTCTTATGCAGGAACGCCATGCCAGCTTATGTGTCTTATTTTAATGGCAATGAAACCATATCAGGTTTTTAAAATAAATGTTTGCTGAAAGATGGAAAAATGGGGTTAAACCCAGAATAATATGCTTCAGGGATAAAGAACATGTTGGTGGATCTTTTCTTAATACTAAAAACTTGTGCTTTTTCAGCAAGGTTACCCGATGGCGGCCTGTTGATGTCGCCCTGGCGTGAAGACCGAACCCTCGTCCGTTTCAGTGGCGCTGTGGAGCGTGTTGTGGCATGAGTTGAGACGGCGGCCCATGTCCCCTTCACCAGCACCGCAGCCAGATCACAACAGCGCCGGCCGCCAACAAGGCGCTCATGTCCTTCAGGAACCTGCAAACACAGAACAATAGGTCAGAACATGAATGCAGGAAAAAAAAAAACGTCAAGTTTGATTGCAAACTTGAGTCGAAACTTGCCCTGTTGAGTGATTTCTGAACGAGCACTAATGCAGAACGGATCATTGAACAAGAGCTTTGAATATTTCACTCCGATGCACTTTGACCTTTGATGCTGCGGAGGCCAGAGATGAAAGCGACGTGTGTGGAACGGAGGATGCAGCTAAACAAACACTGAGCGCCAACAACGAAACGCATTTATCAGCCTAATGCGAGCGTGGCGGCCGCTGATGCATTATTTAAAAGGCTGATGGCCGCGACTGATTGATATTCATGAGATCTGTAGCCTCAGGGTGTGTGGGTGTGTGTGTGTGTGTGTGTGTGTTGTCATCGCGCACACACACACACACGCTGACAATCAGGTTGCACAAGGTAGCTGTCAAATCACTGCAGCCGCATGTGGGAGTGACGGCGCGCAAACATCCTTCAAAATGAATTCTGCAAACTCCCATCTTCCCTCTAATCGCAGCACTCGAACAGCGTTTGGGCCGTGATGCAGAGAGAAACAGCTTGCTCTCTTATCCGCACCGGACGCCAGCCTCGACAGGGGACAAAGAGGAGTGCCAGGATCTGGTGACACCATACGCTCGCACGGACACATACGACAGCACCTTCAAACGAGGACAGAGAGCACAAACACGGCGTGAAATTGAGCAACAGTATTTGTCACACTGAATGTAAAATGCACAAAAACAGTTTAACGGCTTAAAAAAACATGTCTGTGCCTTTGTGATTTTCCATAAAACTGCATTTTTCCTTGAGCATCCGAGGATGGAGTCCACATTCAGCGCTAATAGGCCTGTGTGTAGCAGACAGAAACGATGTTTGAATGAGACGTTTCGAGCCTCACGGCCGAGCGCGCCGGGAACTGCTGACAGGAGGATTGGGGAAAATGAAACGGGAAAGAGAAATACACAGTTTGATGATCTGCGCACGTCTAAATGAGACATAGGTGTTGCTGTCAGACGAGCGCCGCGCATGTATCGAGTTTGTCAGCGTAGACAAATAAGCTGTTTGTTCTGCATGCCGTTTGTGAAATGAGACGAGAGCTGCTGTTGGTATCGCCAGTTTGTTCGACACAGACGGCTGCCAATATAAGCCACGTCTCTAACCCTGAAAAATTGAGGAAAAAATGTATTCTAAAATACAAAAGGCTGTCGTAAAAATGAACAGTAAATTTACTATTTATTATTTTACTACTTTGCAGATTAGAGCTCAGTACTGACACATATTTCACAATTTGATTCAATTTCAATTCACAAGCTTGCAATTTTATTCGATTTCCGATTCAATATCGATTATTTTGGATTTATATAGGGTACATGGCAAATTTTCTAATTCAGTTGGTACTACAATATAATTTATTAGCCTATAATATTGAAGGTTAAAATTAACTGATTTGTATACAAACACTTAAATTACACACAAGGAGTTACAGTTACAATACTATCTTTACATAACTATGTTTTTTGAAATGTAAACATTTAAACAGTGCCTACTTATTCAACCATACATTAAATATTAAAGAACAATAAACATTACAATGAATATGTGATATGGTGCATATATTTAACAAAATGCTCCTCTCCAGAGTTCATTTTCCTAGCTTAACAAGTTTATGGTCACTGAACATGGTTTTTCTGAGGTAAATGTGACATCTTGTTGACAAGCTTTTTTTCGACGTCTTCGAAGCACAGTTGAAGCACTGATTAAACGATAACATGAGACTATGTATCTATTTACATACCTTTTGGTATTCATTCATGTTTATTTCGCGCTGTAGCCCATAACTAGTATTGATGATCGACGAAGAGACGATCCGTTCACGTACGCTGCGCGCGGGCGATTCACTTGATCAGAGGCGCGCGCCGCGTGATCTGTCAGCACATAAAAGAGCGCCAAAACGGTATTTCTTGTTTGAATTTCATAATAAGACGGACAGAATTTGAAATACAAGACTTTGTTTCTTATCAAAAGTAACGAAGAACTAAGCTTATTGCGATTTAATGAACGAGAGGTGCGCTAAAATGTTGTGTTCAACTGTAAACAGGCTAGAGTAACCGATTTTTGGGATATACGAATCGATATCGGTTTGTAAAAATGAGAGTCAGTTAAAATTGCGACATCGTTTTTTTTTTTTTTTACCCAGCCCTATTGCAGACGCGTTCAGACGTTATCATGTGTAATCTATGCTCTTCATTAATTAATATTGCATATAATAGGTTTTCTTCATACATCCATATCCGTGATTAATACAAGCCCCATCATTGCAAGTCATTATTTTAGTCAATTATGCTCAGATGATTGACAGCTGCCTAAAAACACTGTTTATTACTAAACAAAGTGACAAATTTAAGAGTCTCATGATATTAATTTTACGACAAAGTGAGTTTAATTCTAATTTTAATATATATATAAAAAAAAAATGCCTTTCAAATCATCTCTTAAATACAGATCTTCACAGCAATAAACAGATGCAAACTTCATCAATTATGAGACAAATTCAGCTGTAAAGTAGCCCTAAAAAGACAGTATCATCATCATTCTGCTCAGTGTTGATGCAGTTCAAATTTTCATGTCAAAAAACTGAAAGCAACAATTGTACTAAACTAAATGCATTTATAAATCTGATTTCACAAACGCCAACGCTGTGAGAACGAGGACACTCGGATACGGTTCATAAGACGCTTGTGTGATCAAACGCCTCCATCTGCTCAATGAAACACACTGAACAAAACCAATCTCCACAAAAGCCAAATTTCATATTGAAATACAACAAGTCACCATGATCAACCAGTCACTACACAGATCAAGTGCACTTCACAGCAACTGTTGCAGTAAACGACAGTGCTCATACATTAATAAATCGCACCAGAGCATGAATGTCCTCACCTCACCCGAAACGCAACCAGCTCAGCACTACCACACCGGACTGGAGAACGTCTCAGTGCATCGAGCTTGAATGAAACGTTTCAGAGACTGTCGAGATCTCAGCAGCACATTCACCTCCTCTGAAACGGCATGAGCCCCAACAGCAACAACTAGAGCCATTTTCATTTACAGTCACCAAAAAAACAAAAAGGAACAATAATCACCCTGAAACAAACTGTTTGCAATGCCCTGCCTTGAGCAAAGTTCTGACAACTAATTTCTAAAGTCCCTCTGCATCAAACACTCACCTGACACATGTTCGTGGTCATTATTTCCATCGGTCAGAGGGTTAGTTTCCATAGTACCAGAGGCTGCATCGGCTCCCCAAAGCGCCTCCTCCTCCTCCTCATCCACCTCCTCCTCCTCTCTGTGGCTCAGTCTGCAGCAAGAGCTCCTCCGTCTGCGTCTAACTGCCAGAGCCCATGGCTGAGACTCTCGCCCGAAGCCTCAGAGACAGCGGCAAATCAACGGCTGGCCAACGTGATGTCAGCAGCACTCAGCCAGTCAGAGCGCGCGGCTGCGCTCGCAGCACGTCACTGGCTAAATTGAGCTCTTCATTAGCCAAACAGCCAAGCCCAAGGTGTCAGGGGGGAGACGTGGGTGGTTTACCTTCACCCCCAACCCCAAAAATACACCAGGAGAGCGTTGTTGGGAGGGTTAGTGGTCTACAGAGGCTGGGTCACATGCCAGCTCGATTTCAAGAGGGTTTAATCAATAATTGTAGGGCGCTTTTCAATTGCCGCTTGCATACGGACAGTCATTACGATTAACGCCGTTCAATTAAATGGGCCACATATGCCACCAAATATTTCAAATGCACAAACGAGTTTCGAATTGAATGTGGAGCCGTTTTCAGATAAAACGCTGTAAAACACTCCCAATAACCAACAAGTCAACTCACCTATATTTCTATACTGCGTTATACAATACGTAGTTTCAAAGCAGCTGTAAACAGGAAAATAACAGAATCAGTGATGCAAACTTCATCAAATATGAGACGAATTCAAATTCTACAGTAAAGCAGATAATAGTGTCATTATTCAGATCAACTCAGTTCAATGTTGATTCAATTCAGTTCAAGAATCAATTATGAAACAAATCTCATTCAGCTCTACAGAAGACGATGGCGTCATTATTCAACACCATTCGGTTCAAGATTTCTTCGATATCAGATGAGAACCATATTATTGAATATTAATTGCTTTTTAAAAACCAACAAACAAAAAGAAAACAGCTGCAACAGATTAATATAACAAAGACGTATTCTAACAGAGTGTTTGGTGTTAATTTGATTTTAGACTTAACTACACTCTAAAAAAAATAACCCAAGTTGGGTTAAAATATGTACAAACCCACAATTGGGTTGTTTTAACCCAGTGATTGGATTGTTTAAACATAGCGGTTGGGTTGTTTTAACCCTGGGTTGTTTAAACCCTGCAGTTGGATTGTTTTAACCCTGCGGTTGGGTTAAATGTTTGACGCAAACTGCTGGGTAGTTTTATTTAACTCAACTATTGTTACAATAAAAATTAGTATATTGCTCGCTTAAAATGAACCCAAAATAGTTTGGAAATGAACATTTATTAATATGTTTAATAAATGAACAAACCTAGCGATTGGGTTAAATGTTTGACCCAACCTGCTGTGTAGAGTTATTTTTATCTCAACTATTGTTATCAACTATTGCTGCTATAAAAAATACTGTATTGCTCGCTTAAAATGAACCCAAAATAGGTTGGAAATTGACATTTATTAATAAGTTTAATGAATAATAATTAAATAATAAACATTTATTAAATTGCTTATTATTAAATGTTCACCTTTTGATTATTACTGTTGCCTCTAGTAATTATGTGTCTGATTTTGGGTTCATTTTGAGCCAGCCATATAGTCATTTTTAATCAATAATTGAGTTAAATAAAACTAACCAGCAGGTTGGGTCAAACATTTAACCCAATCGCTGGGTTTGTCCATATTTAACTCAACTTGTTTTTAACCCTGCATTTTTAAAAGTGGCAATTTGAATATAACTGATGAATATGCATCATGCAACTTTTTAAAGAAGGTAATAACACCACTAAAAATGGGACCAACAACACCCTGGTTCCACCATCTGAAGAAAACTCACAGTAATTTACATACAATTAAACCACAATTCTCATTTAGTTGGGCTCACATCTTTACACGTCCACTGCTCTGAAATAATTGCACCGTTGATAAACTGCACACAGGAATCTCACCCCATAATCAATTTATTTCAATTGTGTGTGTGTGTGTGTGTGTGTGTGTGTGTGTACTATTACTCAATGAGAGGAGATGAAGGTTTGCTCCCGAATGGACACACGCGTGTCTCTTAGACAATTACTGCAGCCGCAGCATCACATGGATGCACTAATATCTATTTGCAATGAAGCACCACAGAGCTGCGATGCAGGAAAGCGTGCGTTCACTGAATACTGTTACATTAGTCCTCAGAAAACTAGGGATTGCGATGAGTAATAATGCGGTAGCACATAATATCCTAATAATGAGAAGATGATGAGAAACATTATGCGAGCTGTATTTGTGCGCCGTTTTATTGACAAACGTGAGCAAATAGCCGCGAGTCTCGCATTAAAATCGTCTGTGACGTGTTAATATTTGATGATTTCTCCCGAAAGCGCACACGCTCATTCTTCGTGTATCTGTAATTGCTCAAAGGAACAATGAGGTGCTGAAAACAAGACCCAAACTGACACGCGTGTCATTGAGCTGCCGCGCAAGTTTATTACCCGTGTTCAGGTGGTGAAGTCAGATTGACAGGCGGAGGTGCGAGCGATGCGCGAGTGGGCGAGAAGCGTCAACACATCAGGGCGCACGGGTGGAGCTGCTGCCAACAACTGTGGCGTGACCTTCCAGAAAAACCCTGAGCCAACATCACAGCATGATGAACACGCCGCTCTCTCTTCGCTTTAACACGTGAGCGCTGGTGACTTTAAGACAGACGAGGGCTCATGTCACTAAACAGGATGTTTCTCAACACATTAGCCTAGAAGATTGGGCAGTTAAAAAAAGAGGAGCGTCACCACGTGCTGGTGAGATTCACAGCAACGCTACACAGAGAGGATAATGGGAAACACACACTCGATGGCACTGCACCTGCAGCAGTCTCACTGCAACACCTGTGCGCAGTCAGAGAGCAGACCATCATCATGCGGCGATGGGAAACGATCCCCCTTAATTGCCCTTGACTGTTGCCTACAGAAGTGATCACTTCACAAAGAAAGAACACAACACTGCTGATCATTAATCAATGAGTTCATCAAAAGTGTTCAATGCTCAGTGCAGATACCAAGAGAGAAGGGCAATCAATGGCCGTATGTAGGTCTATACGGACGCTTTTCACATTCCTGAGATTCTCAGAAGTTGTCATAGTTGGGTCAAATTCTGTAAGTGTTAGGCTGCATGTCCACCAAAGCGTTTTTAGCCTGAAAACACTAGGCGCTCTGCTGAAAACGCCTAGCTGTGAGCACTTGAGAGCGCTTTGGCAGCGCAGCATTTTTTCAGTTGAGAGACTATTCAGTTGATTTGCTGTGGAATATTATATATATATATATAATATAAAGTATTTGCTCTGGCTCTTGTTTTGAATGATTTTGACATTATGCTTGTTGTTGTTGTACGAGCAGAAGGTGGCGGTTGGTCAGTGTTGTATTTGTCCCGCCCATCCTCCACTGTGATTGGACAGCTGAGTACAAAGTGACAGTGATGAGCACTGCATTTTACCCAAAGTTGAACATTCTTCAACTCTGGTAAAAACTGCCGAGCACTTAGCGCTTCAGTGTGAAATAGACGCTCAGCACCTCGTTACGCTCCTGACGTTTTAAAAACGTGGCGCTCCCATTTTTTCAGTTGTTTTTAATACGCTACCTTGGAAAAAAACGCTTTGTAGCAGTGAACTTGAAACTGCCCCAACGCGTTGGTAGAGCGCCACCAGTGGTGGTCCTCAAAAACACATTAGCTGCATCTGAAATCAAATACTACTATACTTTACTTGTACGCGAAAAACAGTATGCGAACACAGTAGTATTTCCAAATTCATAGTATTCGAAAAGTACCCGGATGACTTAGTGAGATTCTGAAGTGCACATACGATGGACACTTTACTATCCCATGAGGCCACGGGAGAGGATTTGTGAATGGAGTTGAAGGGACGTAACTGACGCTAGTTGGTCATGTGACATTAACAACATAGCTGATGTAGTACGTCCGAATTCGTTCATACTACATGCAGTCGTACTATATAAAACATCCTTTTTCAACGGTCGCGAAGCAAATTTAAATTCAAATGTAGTACCTACTCTACAGTACACAAGTTCGGATGCAGCCATTTTTTTTTTTGTATGTATGTAAATAATGTTTTACGTGAATATTATGACAAGTGAAGCACAAAGCTTTACACAATAAGTAATAGGTTAGCAATTAAATGTTACATTGCAACCATGGAAACATTTGGATTTGTGCCGAATAAGAGAGGTAGCCTACATGAGGACCATAAATTTAAGCCAATTGTTGTAGGGGTGTGCACAAATAGTCGAATATTCGATTTGTAATTAATATTCGAAAAATAAAAATACTATTCGAATTTTACTATGTTGCTTTGCTGGCCGTAAATGCAGTGCATAAATCCTATGCACTAAAACTCGCAGTTATAACTAAATGCGCTGTGGAGCATGTTTAACAAGTTAATTTTATTTGATCGTCACATAATGTTGTCGTCCGTTATCATAATATCACCACCATATTGAGAAAGCACATGTAATCCAAACACCCGTCGAATGAGGAAAGACAGCTGTCCATCACTGCATTCACGACAGGTAAGCGCAGCTGTACCCCGAGTGAGCCGAGAAAATAACTTATCTGATAACAAAATTATTTTGAGACATATGCTTCCTTTAAGTTTCGTCGAGGGAGACATATTTACGAACAGAAAACACAAAGTGCTGCTGTTAGAAACTTAGCTTAGCATACCGTTATGTATTATCGTTATCTTTGTGTTTCTACAACGTCTGTCAGCGCAGCGCGTTCTCACCCGAGCATGTGGATATTATTGTTTTTTTTCCAACATGAACATGTGAAACAATATGAACACGATAACCATATACTGACTCGAATGTATTATGTACGTTTTGTACAATAACTGGCGCAGTCTGCTTTATTAGCGTTTTTCCTGTTCGCGCTGCTTGAGCTTAAATGCTTTTGTTCTTTATATTTTTTTGTTTACACGTTGTTTAATGCTTTAAACTAAAAGAAAAGCTTAAGATATAATGTAAGCTTGTTGTGTATATTGCCTAATCGCAAGCTTGTTCAGAAATGGTTAAGAAAAAAACTTGATGAATTAAAAAAAATAATTCTCATTTAACGTCATATTCGAATGTTAGTTTTTTACGAGCCCAAATATTCAAATACAATATGTAGGAAAAATGCCAATCACTAATTTGTTGGCTTTGTATTTGGTTTTGCGATCTGGTCACCAGATTTACCAAGAATTTAACAATATTCCACTGAACATGGAATCTCTTGTCAAATCTTCACTCATGCCTCACCGATTTTCGCAGGGGATTATAAGCGTTTCTTTCTTTCATTCACTTTTAATTACTATATTCACATCCTTTACTGTGGTAAAGTAGAAAAACGCTGTTAACTTGCACGTCAAATTCTATTTAACACAGTTTGCGCTGAACGGAAACTACTACACATATCATTTTTGCGTTACCATTTGCTCCAAAAGCAAAAGAATAAAAATGCACAATAGCATTTCTGACTTTCCAAAAAAAGGAAAAAAAAAAAGAAAAAAAAACATTGCAAGATTGATTAAGTTGGTCAGAAGAGAGAAAGATGTCAAATTTGTTACATAAATTACATTTATGTGTTAAATTTAAGTGTTTAAATTAGAAACACTCACACAGCAGCGTGAACTAGTTTAATGTAATTTAATGCCAAGGTAATATAACACAAAGTAAAGTGTTATAGATGAAAAAAACAAAATAAGAACCTTTACTAGATTTACAATGCAATAACTGTGGAAATGCATCATTGCAGTCTGTGAAAGGAGTAAATTAAATAAAAGGAACTTATTTTACACAGTATTTACTCTCATATTCTGCCAAAACATAATATTGTAGTCAACATCTGAAGTGGATCAAAACCTTTCATCAAAGTTGTCCTAAAACCTTCTTCTTAGGACAACTTTTTTTGATCCACTTCAAACGTTGAGTACTGTAGTTTTGTGTAAAGATTTTTAGAAGTGACAGGAGGAGGAACTTCTGTTGTTCATATATACCAATTTAATGGTCAAATATCAGACAAAAGTCTTGTGGAAAAGTGGATCTATGATTCATGGGAAAAACTGAAGGGTTCATATCTTAACATGAACAAATGATTTAAATCTCATATATTATTCATCAGCATTTCAATACTGAAAACATGACGTGACGGACAGGTGACGCTGAATCTGATTGGCTAGATTCAGGCCAGATTTGCAGGACAAAGAGAGAGAGAGACGGCAAAAGTTCCTCCAGAATAAATCAACTCAAGCCCAGGATGGACGGCGGCCTCGTCCTCCTCAGTCACTGTCAATTTCCAAGTCATAATCCTTCCCAGATCTCCCTCATCATCATCCCTCGCTCGTGCTGCCGGTAAGAACGGCGGGAGCAGGTGGGCAAGATTAACATTCCACATTTCCTCTCATAAAACCTGCCGCTAAGGGGGAAGACTTATAGATTTTCAATATTAATCAAGCGCTAACCCCTCGGGAGACGCACGCGACGTCGTTCCAGGCATTACTGTTCAAACTCCTGGATTTCCAGGAATCAAGTTCTCGGGAAGAGGAGAGACGAGAGAATAAGAGAATCCCGACGCTTGACAGCCACCACATTCGGAAAATCATCATCCCCTTTCTGAGCTCGGCCGCAACAAAGGAAATCAAAGTAGCGTCGTCACTCACAGCGCTAAAGCTGCGGATCGGAGGGGAGGGGGAAAAAAAAATCATCTGTCAAATAATTATAGCTCGTCCTACGATTTCACAGTACAGTTGTCTTTTTCTTTAGCGCAAGGATGAAAAAAGCACCGCCAGCATTCAGCCAGAAAACACCTGGCACAAAGCTTGCGAGACAACAGTTCCAAGTGCTCGGCCGCTTCATTTACATTATAAAGAACGCATAATGGCAGTGCTTACTAATTAAGCCTCGCAATGCAATTTCTCTTCCTGGAAAAAGCAAAATAGGAGGGAGCTAAGTGACAAACGCGTTTATTTACATTTTTCCCTAAGGACGGTGTGATTCCTGCATGGAGACGGTGGAAAAAAAGCCTAATGAGGTCCCCGGAGGCCGAGCAGGAGAGGAGCCTTCATCGGTACGTGACAGCGCTCGGCGGACACTGTTCCATCCTCATTAGAGCAGGGGAAAGATGCCGCTCTGGTTTAGGATGTGTCAGCGAGCAGCGACAGTGTTCCTCTTCACCGTGACATCCTGCTTCTATAGCACAGGACAGGTGGGGACAGGAAACGGCTGGCGATGTGACGCTTAATGCACACTTACTGCCATGCACCCGCTCGCCGCTCCTTCCCGCATCTGTCCTCGGGTCACACGACAATTACAGCCTGAGAAATTTTCGATTGCATGAAGCCGAGGGCGGCCTTCCACACTTACTCTATCCAGGCTAATTCTGCTTTATTTGATTCCTCACATTATTCTTCAGTAGCTCAAGACCATGTGAATTGGACTTGTTGAACGTTCTGCTGTCCCAGACTATGGACTGAATGGATTTAAAGGGTTAGTTCACCAAGAAAAAAAAAATGAAAATTCGGCCATCATTTACTCACCCTCAATGTCATTCCAAACCATAACACTTTCATTCATCTTCGAAACTAGGGCTGCCCCCTTATAGCTGACCAAACGTTAGTCAACTAGAAGCAGGGCCGTAATCACCATAGACACTGAGGTGGACAAGTTCCCCCCAATAATTGGAAATGGCCAAATTGTCCCCCCCAATATTTGATATTTCTTAATACTACTCTCCATTATGCACCACTCTGTTTGTTGTTAGGATGACAGACAGTTTAAAAAGTTACATTTTTAGGCTGGTCTGCCTCAGTGGTCTAACAGCGCTCGTCAACGTCAAAATGACGGCCAATCAGATCAAAGAATGTGGCCTTACTATTCACTGAAAACGAGTGCGAATTTTAGTTTTTGCAGTGAAAGAGTGCATGTGTGGTAAGTAGCTAAACCTTTAACATTTGACAACTGTTTTACGATGTCCTGACCCACAGTAACAGACCGTGATGTAAACTACTCAGCTTTTTTATTAAATTTATCCATTTTGTGATGTCATTCATAACCAACGTTTTCGTGACGTGTACTTGTTGAACGTACCGCTGTGTCATGAACATCTCCAGATGCAAACTATTAACTATCAGGCCAAAAAGTGCTGACAAAACTCACAATATCATGTTAGTCTAATACAACTGACCAACCTCTGCTGTCACACCTGTGAATCTACACCGTGTCCACACCGGACGCGAGCGGCGCGACGCGTAAAAAGACAATAGGCCTAGTGGTTTTTGGATATTTTACTGCAAAAATCTTACATACTGCAGCTTCAAGAGATCACAATTTTGAAAAGACAACTAAAAAAAATTTAAATATTTTTTTATTTCAAATTCGGTTTGAATGAATGATGATTCATAAAGACTTCCCTTGTTTCATTAATGGATGAATCAGCATTTTTGCATGAATCTCTTGAATGAATGATTCAATGACAAATACATTTTTTAACTGTCACTCGTCATCACCTATGTAATTGAATCTTTATTTGAAGAGTAAAGTTACTTTGATAAGGTGATTTACTCTATTTTGATCGCTACTGAAGACATCAGTGTTTATATCCGAACTATAAACTTCTATCCCAGTACTTCTGTGATCATTTGTATTATTGTAAGACAGAAATAATGATACCGTATGGTTGAAAAGACTGTTTGTGAAGCTGTTTCATATCTACTGCTCTCTCTGGATTCAAACGCAGATCTGAACGTTCGCCGTGATCGTACTTGTTAATAGTTGTCATTTAGGAATAAGATCACGTTGCGATTTTTTAACAATTAATCATGCAGCTCTTCTTGAAAGCGTGTTATTGTGATCTGATGGGGTAAAAATAAAGATCATATGGTTCATTCCATCTTAAGTGGTCCACTATTTACAATTTTTTTTAGCACTTGAGATGGAATGACCCATATAGAACAAAAATATTCTCAACGTGATTGACCTTTCATAGCAAAACTCAACGCAAAACTCAACACAGGAAGAGCTGACAGTATTACATCATGTAAACTCTCACAGACCAGCAACTCTCATTCGACTGCAAATGCAAATATCTACAGAAAGAGACCTTAAGAGAAAAAGAAATGTCACTTCAATCACTTGAGAGACGCCCGCAGCAATTAAAGAAAGAGAATCAACTCTTAGGCTGCAAAGATTGTGAGCAGTACAATCCACACTAACACACAGCGATGAAGGGCGCCGCTACACCACGGGACGGGATCCAGCGTTCTGCCAGCACATACTCTAATTAGGTCAACCGTGCGCTACACGTCGACCTCTACCTGGATCTGAGGGAACCTGGACAATCACACGGGATACGCTTCCCGCTCATGGGAACATCCTGACTGCGGTTATTCAGTTAGAGCACGCCGTCGCTCCTCAGAGCTCGTGCCAATTTCACAAATCTGAAAACGGCAGGTTTTTCGTTTGTGCGAGCAGCAGAATATTACAGACCTCAAACTTTGTTGGAGAACTGAGCCGGTGAACCGCACAAGATGCTTTTCTCTGCGAAGTGCAGAGGCGAAACTGTAATGTTGTGGAAACTTAATTGACTCGATGACCCGCTGCATTGATGGATGGTTCTAGATACCCAGAGCATTCAAAAGACAAGAAAGACTGATGGGTGAGCCGGTAATGGCGTTAAACCTGCACAGAGGTGGATGGAAACGGCCACCCGCTGCGTCAAAGCAAGAGCTCAACAAATGTCTGGTGTCAGACGCTTTATATAGAGATGGGAAATGAATGTCTCTAATGGGTGATGGAGGAAAAGATGCAGAAAAAGCACGGATCCAGTTCCTTTAACACGAAAAATCTGTCAGGAACATTTCCATAGCAAAAGGCCAGAAGAGAGGGGCACAAAAATTGAGAATAAAATGCTAAAAGGTTGTAAGAGAGAGCGTGGAGGGCTTTTACGTGCAACACCGGAGGGACGGGCTCTCTGCGGCGCGACACATGATGGTACAGTCAAGAGAGATGCAGCGTATGCAGCGACAGGCACATCAACGCTCTAATGGAGACCGCGTCTATTATGCTTTGTAAGAAAGCTGCGAGTTGCCATTCACGGACCTGTGCTCGATTCGGGTCAGGCAATTACTGCACACGCTCGGAGAGCACGGCTTAATGTCTCAAACTGCACAACAGCTCTTAACGCAACACCAATGAAAGACGACACTCTGAACCAGAGGTGGATGAGTTCAAAGCCGCTCTATACTGCCATCGATTGAATAACATACTAAATGTTCTTTAAAACAACAGATCTTGTCTGATATATCGTAGATGAAGTTAAAACCGATGCAGCGTCACACTGGAGGGATGGACATTACGGTACACCCTAAAAAATGCTGGGTTAAAAACAACACAGGTTGGGTTGAAAATAGACAAACCCAGAAATTGGGTTGTGTCAACCTAGCGAATGGGTTGTTTTAACCAAAGACTATAGAATAACACAAGACGCATCACTCTTATTGTTTTGAATGGGAGAAAGTGCAACACGCAATGTGTCGGAATAAGTCCCGCCTTCTAAATAAGAGCCAATCGCAAACGTCATCGCATCATTGCAGCGGGCGTTAGAAGCTCCGGTTCCTATAGAAACAGTCAGACGCGGATGTACTTGGATGCCCAAGGGGCGTTTTAAAGATGGCCGCCGAGTGAAATGACTTGTCTTAAAGGGACTTAACCCAGCGATTGGGTTGTTTTAAAATTGGGTTTGTTTGGAAATGGACAGAAATTGGGTTGTTTTAACCCAGCTTTAAAAATGACTATATGGCTGGCTTAAAATAGGTTGGAAATTAAAAATCAGACACATAATTACTAGAGGAAACAATAATAAATCAAAAGGTGAACATTTATTAATAAGAAATTTAATAAATGTTTATTTTGTTTAATTATTATTCATTATTCAATGTTCATTTATTAAACATTAATAAATGTTAATTTCCAACACACTTTGGGTTCACTTTAAGCAAGCAATACAGCAATTTTTTTTTTTAAATAGTTAAATAAAACTTGTTTTAACCCAGTGAGTAATGATTATGTGTTTTATTAATCAGATTAAACCAAATTTTATTTAAAACATAAAAAAATATTACATCCCGCTCAATGTTGTCCTCCAAATAGTGTGCAAACCTGAATAATGTATCAATTGGGGGTGCAACAGATCACAAAACTCATGGTTCAGATCATATTACAGTGTTTGAGTCACTGATCGGATCATTTTTCGGGATGTTGAGACAAACGTAACTTTGCTTTCCCTCTCCGCAGGCATTTATAGGCTGCTGTCACTAAGAGCTAATGCACAGATCCAATATATTGACACACATCCGATTTCTCTCAACAGTGTTTACATTAACTTGCCAATTTGAGACAGTTTTGTGTGTACGTGTTTGTTCAAGTGCAACGAAACGCGAAAAAGGACTCAATTCTATGTTCGCATGCGAGTATCAAATCAAGTTCTCTTTCGCCTCTTCCTGTGCTTGAATGGTTTAAACGCACACGTGTTACAGATAAGGATGTAAGTTACAAATAAATGTAAGTTATGCACATTAATTAAACAGCACACGCATCTGCCAGAGCACCTGACAGTAGTACACACATCTTTATGAGTTTGTTTGAAGCGCCGAATATAAAGCATTCTCAGGATAACCTAAAGCAGCTCGCTCCTGTCGCTATATTTCAGAGTTACTTTGTCCATAGAAATGTGTTATTTACTACTGTAAAATGACAGGACGAACAGATGTTTTCCATGCACAGCATGCAGGCATGATTAATCAAATTCAATTATCGATTAATTGTTGCAGCCCTAGTTTAATTAAATCCTTAACACCATGTGTGAAACTTCCCAGCTGAACTCTGACACCTCGACTATATATAATAATGGGGGAAATTTTGCACGGCCAAGCCACATTTTCTTCTGTAAATGTAAAATCACATTTTAATATCATTCCAACACACCTCCTGAACGTTGTGGCAGCAGAAACACATTTCATTATTATGCAAACATGAAAGTAATATCCTCATGCAGCACTGCAAAAGCAACACTAATTCTGCTGATTGCAGGTGAGAAGCAATATCAGTACTCTCCACTACTCCTGAAATACTCCTCTATCACCCCGTTTAATTGATACGGTTTTGAATTAAAGGTTTGGCATTAATGACATTTTTATTTGAGAAGCACAAGAACTGTGAATGTTTCTGAACAAATACTGTGACAAAAGGCATCCAGATTGCTACTTATTTTGAGACCGACTTACTGCATCACATCACAGCAGTGAATCTCAGGCTACGTCCTTCATCCGGATGAGACTGAAAAAGCATCTTTTTCCTCTACATTTGGACCTTTCGTCCGTGTTTTTTGTCCAATAAAACCTGAGGTTTTTTTAAGACACTTTCTCAATGGGATGAATTTAAAAATGCAGTTACGTTGTAGTTTGGACTGTGCAAACGAAGGTATTTGAAAACGATGACACGTTTAGTCATGTGACGCATATTGTATCTATATATATCTATAGTTGCACTGGCATTGTTGTGCCGACCTCACTTTCACAAAATTTCCACTTAATTCCTGCAGCAAAACATAAATGCAGCGGTGTTTTAGACCCAGTGACGCCAAGTCCGTGATCTTCCCATGGAAATGGGCTACTTTAACACTTGTTTTTCATGGGTTTCGCGGGTTGAAACGACCCCAAATAACATGATATTTACTATTTAGTCCCTGGAATGCGAATTTCACCAAGGGAACCCCACCAAAAATGTGGATTTTACCTCCGGACTGTGTCCAAAATTGCCCCGTACACCCTTAAATAGGGCACTATTTGAGGACACAGCCATGTGTAGTAGTGTCTGAAACCATAATAAGTGCACTCATTCAATCCCACAATGCACCGCAATAACAAGTACAACCAAAGTATGCTCAACGGCTAAAGAACACCCATAATGCACTGTGTGAGTCGCACCGAATGAATTTCCCAGATGGCGCCCACAGCTGAATCATCCATCCATCCAAAAAGCGCTGGTCCAATGTGGCTACAGTGTAATATCATACAGATATAAATTCCTTTTTAATTGATTATTAAATTGCTTCATTAAGGTTTATACATAGATTCCATCACAGAGTTCAAGATGAATCTTACTACTGGAGTTACCGGTTTGCTAAATTCAAATGATTATTAAACAGCAAGCACAAACTATGCAAAAGTGGCGACCCTTCCAGCAAATTAAATGTCGGAATTCACTCACTTGTTTTCATTTAATCCCTCACTATATCCCTCAATAGTGGGAACGGTGAATGAGGGTATAGGGGGCGATTTCAGACACAACTTTTGGAAGAAGCTAGTGTGGACGTAACCTCAAATCACAATGTTTGCTGTATGTGACGACAGATACGAACCTTCTGATTAAAACAGTTCAGGCTTGGGATTTTTCTGAACGGATTCAAGAAGGCCGCTCACGGCTCTCAGGTGAGTTGGTCCCGTGGGGTGAATGATGTGCACTACAGTACATGTGTTCAGTAGAGCTCATATATCACCAGCACACTATTAATATCAGCTGCTGACAGATACAGGCCATAGAGGAACACTGCCGAACAATACTGCTGATAAGAGCACTTATACTGTCATAAGACGCCGCGGCACCAATACACACGAGCATCTGGATTGAAAACTACCAAATGGTAAATATATTTTCAACCAAAATGTCACCACTACTTGTTTCAACACCTTGTGATTGAAGGCAGATTTGCTAATCGGCTTTCAGTTGATGTGTGTCCTGATGCATTAGTATACAACACTGTGCTACGTCACTACTAAGTGCACTTGACAGTTACAGTCTTGATGCATCCCTTATTTAACACACCTAATTTAACTCATCAGCTCATTACAAAACGAGCACACTGTGCACCTTCTGTTGAAACAGTCGCCAAACGCAATAAAAGTCAATGCAATAAAGCCTACTGTATCATATTGGATGCATGAATTTCTACGGCTTCTAAAAAGTCAACATGATCAAAACTTTGCAGAAAAAAAACAGTCACACAATCTACTACATGCATTCTGTCCTCTGATTGGTAGTTCATACTTTTTAGCAAGTAAAAGGCTTTTAAGTATCACTGTAAAAAGTCCAACTTAAGGTCATGGTTAAAGTTAACCTAAGAATAACTTTCATAATATTTCAAGATAAACACACTGACTGAAGCAACTTAGGTTTACTTAATTATCTATACATCATTTTTTTGACCACATAAACACTCACAGTCAACAATTCTTGTCACTTACTACCTGTTTGATATAAATCTCATCTCAAATCATCTCATAAATATGACTGATTTAGTATGTCATCATTATTATTTACCAAAGCACAATTATTATTTTTTTCTTTTATGGAGGAAATTGGCTTCCATAGTATAAAAAGCTAATCAGATGCAGAATAAACAATTGTGACTATACAGAAATCCTTTTTAACCATACCTAGGTGTAAAATGCATTGCTAATATCTTCTAAGCAGCCGTGTCATTCAATCTGACTGAATCTCTCATTGACAACAGTTAGCATATTAGCTCTGCTGCTAACAGACAGTCAATAATAAGATACATATTTGACAGCAAGTTGACATTTATGAGGCCGAAATGTAATCTCAAAGTGAAATCTATTAATGCAGATCAGTTAATATTAAAAGTGAATGTATTTGTGTGACATGTCAATCACTTAAAAATCACAGGCCTGTAGAGTTCAGTCACAGCAACCGGCGCCTGTTTCAATGAAACACATGGCGCACTTATTTACAGTAGCAGTGAAACCACAACATGAACAAACCAAGCTCTTCAGACAATATACGGGACTACTACAGTCAGCTTATTTTTTAAAACGAGCTGTCTTAACTAACCAGCTAATGCAGATACCGCGTTAGCAAACTCGCTAATCAGCCGCTCGTGCAGCCGTTGGCCATATTCTCAACACGAATAAACAAGTATAAACATATTCTTACCGGTTCCGTTCAAGTGTGTCGTTTGTGGACGGTAATGATAATATTTTGGAAGCGTTTGTTGTCATTTAATGTGGAAACATAAGTGAGCGACCGCTGAAGAGAGCGGCGTGGAACACTTTGAAGGACACCTCGTTTGCTCCAATCAGAACAGTCTATTTGCGATCGAGAGCCAATCACTTCACAGTGTTGAGCTGAGAGGCGGGTGTAAGCGCAAGGGCTCTATAAATATCAGCAGGAGCTGTAGAACGACGCACATGAGTGGAGGTTGAGCGGTTGTAAGACGTATTCGTGTTTATGCCAATATTTGTGATTTTTTTCCTGTGATGTATGTGGGTAATTTGAGGTAGATAACTACAGCACTGTTGTTGTAATCCTCATTTGTCAAGTTACCATCTCTACAACTCTTTATACACTACAGATTGTTTTAAAGCAGCTTCACAGAAATAAACAGCAAAATAACAGAATCAATGATGCATATATTTAATCAAATAACCAGTAAATTCTGCTGTAAAGCAGCCCTAAAAAGACAATAATGTCATTATACAGCTCAAAATTCAGATCAGTGTTGATTCAGTTCAGTTCAATAACTGTGTAGAGTTCATTATGAATCAAGTTCAATTCAGCTATAAACAACAGTGTCATTATTCAGCTCAATTCAGTTCAAGTTTTGTTCTCATCTGATAGCGTTACTGCAAATAAATGTAGTTTAAACACCTTTTGTATTGTAACATTGCACTCAAGAGTTAAAACTCTAAATTCATTGACCTTTTTTAGTTTGATAAGATTACATTTATGCATTTGGCTGACGCTTTTATCCAAGTGCATTGCATTCAAGGTATGAATTTACATTGTATCAGTTCTTGCTTTCCCTGGGAAACAAACCCATGACCTTGGTGTTGCTAGTGCCGTGATCTACTGTTTGAGCTACAGGAAAGATGAAGTATAATGTTTGAATATGAATAATCTGCATTCGAATTGATAAAAAAAAAAAAAAAAAAAACCTCTGCATTGAAGGTGGGTCAATGACGTGACGGGTCGTTTTTTTGTCCAAAGGCCTTAATAATAATAAAAAAAAACAAAGATATGACATATGTAAAAAGTATGTAAGGTAGTACAACTAGATCTCTTTTATTGAATCCAAAAGGTCTGAATTATAGTTTGCTACATATAAAGGTATTTTAAAGTGTCAAAAGGTCATTCGGTTTAACCGTCCAAAGGCCAATACAGCCATTTCATTTGTGATTAAAACATTTTAAAGTGTAATAAATTTATATATATTTTTATTCTGGCATGATTTTATAACATCATATATCAACATAGTGCATCAAAATGGTATTAAAATTATGTGTAGAAGTTGTTGCTTTGTTATGAGAAAGAATGTCCGGAAAAATAAATTTCATTGATGTCATTCGGAGTAACCAGTATAAAGGGGCCATTTTGGATCAAGTCATGCGGTCAATATCATGTGACAGGATGTGAAATCATTCAGACACCTGCAAAGGACTACATGGTCATAAAGCAAAAGTAAAATTCATGTCCCGAAACATCAGGTCATTCAGTACAACCGCTATAAAACATGGAAAATGTTGTAATATTTTAAAAACTTCTACTAAATACAAAATGTTTGATTGTCCTTTTGTTAGCTGGCTAGCAAGCTAACTAGCTAGATATCAGCCTGTTAGCATTGTTTGAAAATATTTTGGTTAAACCGAATGATCTTTTTTTGGCGACAAATCTTGTAAAAAATGACAAAATCAGTGTAAATTGATTATAAAAACCACAATCTCGTTGTTAACACTTAATAAAACTTCAAAATTTATTATATCTCCATTTTGGAATTTTTTTTTTTGTGTGTGTGAATTAGTCCTAGCTTTTTGACCTGATCAGAATCAAACCAGTGCGGCGAGATTCTCCGGAGTCTGATTGTCAATAATGATCAAAAATAGTTGAAATTTTGAAAAAACGTTCGAAGTGGGCGGAGCCACTTTTACTAAAATGGCTATAACTCGTGAACGGAATGAGATATCTTCACCAAACTGAGCACAGCTATGTAAGAGCTCGTTCTGTGGTCGCCTAGAAAAGGACACGACAACTGGCCACTTGGTGGCGCTATAACATGAAAAAAAAAAAACATGAAAACAGCTATAACTACTTCACCGTTGGAAATTGGCATGCGGTGTCTTTGTCCAAGGTGCCATGATAGTCTATGAGGACACTGACGCATCTCAAAAAACATGTCCGCCAATGAAATTTGAGCAGCTATCAGATAAGGTTAACAGAGGCCGACTGGAACGAAACTCACTGGGCATGTTTGACTCACGGCCCTAGAGCTCTGTGAGAATTTTTATTTTTTTTAAATCGGGTTAAATCGCGATTTTTCACACACGCCCATGACATCCAAACCACATGGCAGAACTCCTCATTCTGAGCAACTTTGCCTCTAGGACTGCCGCTGTCCATCGAATCGTTCGTTAAATATTGAAGATTATTTCAAAAACCAACTTTGGCGAACTACTCCTAGGTTTTTGGCTCAACCTTGATAACTGTTAAAAAGCTTTAAAAAACATATTTCCTGTGTATTGGCTGTAACTGGTCTTTTCCATCTATGATTGATATTGTTACAGGCTTGCCAAATAAAACAAAAAATCTGCTTAAAGGCCTTAAAATGCTTGAACCCCGTTAAATGCTGCTCACAGCTATATTTTGTTAAGAGTGTCTGTTTGAGCTACAGGAAGGCTCTAAGTCATTGTTTATTTTTGCCCTTCCTCAATTTACAGGTGGATCTTCAGATCTGACAGTCTAACCCTAACTGCACAAAATAGCCTTGATCTGTGGAAACGCTTTCAGAGCCTTTTTCCCCTGTCGAGTTGCACCAAATCCATTTGCTTTTCACAGTTTAACACGGTCCGAAGCTGACCACCAGCACGACTGTAGCAAAGAGCACTTCCAGACGATCCAGCGACCTCATATAGGCACCTCAGAAGAAAGCCGTAATTCAGCGAGGGCAGCCTCTGCTTCCCGGCCTTCTCTCTAAATTGATTGATACCTTTGAGAAGTCACTTGCTGACGTTCATACTCCTGTGAAGAGATGCTGTTAGTTTTATATAACGCTGTGTGGGAGGCCGGTGACGATCGCAGCCCATCCAGTGCATACGGCTCTGCTGGGTGATGTGTGGGCAGCCGCTTTTAACAAATGGATACTGGCTCACACTCAGGTTATGGGGGAGTACAGGAATAAAATTATGTAAATACCCTCCAAAGTAGTGACACACACACACACGCTCAAACGGAGCTTGAAATATCTATTGATTTGTGTATTTCCTGAATTGTGTGTGTGTGTGGAGGGGGGGGGGTCTGCTCTTAATTTGGAATGGTAAATCCAGAAAATGAAGCTGAATTTAAACTCGAGATCAAATAAGAGAGTCGCTTCCACTTGAATATTTAGTTCAGACAGCAGCACTTCATTGGATTCCAGAGCACTGGCTACTAAAGACAACAGTAGTTGTCAACAGTGCTTTTTCAGTTGAATCAAATTTGGTTCATATTTGATGAATTTTGCAACATCGACACTGAAATGAACTGAATTGAGATGAATAATCACACTATTGTTTTCTGTAGAGCAGCTGCTTTGTATCTGAAATTTAATTTGTTTCATAATTGATTAACTTTACACAAAAAAACATGATTATCTCTACTGATTGAATGAAGATTGAATTAAGTTATTTGGACATGTCTACATATAGTTGAGTTCACACAGTTAAGTTTAGGTTATTCCACATGTTTCCATCATGTGGAGTCATTATTGAATACATTTCAGACAAAGAGATAAATATGGCTTTTTTTATTTTATTTTATACATGTTAAGTTTTGGCAACCAGAAGATGGTACTGGTTACATCCATGACAGTTGCTTTTTTTTAATTTTTATTAAAAGGTAACTTCCCAACAAAGTCTGCCCAATTTCTCATCTTGCCAAAAATAACACTTTATTTCAACATTTACTCTCCCTATCAAGCCCCATATGCGAAGCATGATGTGAAATAAAAGTCCTATTTTCTATATATACTTGATTCAAACATGTTCTTTCAACATGAAAACATTGAGTTAAGACAAAGAGTATCCGTTTCATGTCAGTGTAACATGATGAGAAACACAATGATGTTAAATCAAAATGAATTATTTAAATTACGTATGATCTGTAATCTTGTGCAAAAACACAAAAATATTGCTGTGAACAAAAAAAAAAAAGGTGTTATGTTGTATTTAGCAAGCCTGTAACCATTTTGATCATAGATGGAAAAGACCATTTACAGCCAATACAGGCAATTTTCCATAAGAAATATATAGTTTTATTGAAACTAAACCAAAGTTGATATTTAACGAACGATTCGATGGACAATGGCGGTCCTAGAGGCAAGTTGCTCAGAATGAGAAGTTCTACCATGTGGTATGAATGTTGTGGCCGTTCGCGATACAAAGCCCTTTACGCTTGTGAAAAACGTGAAGGCGCCCCCTGGTAGACGATTTCTTTCGAATTTCTGACAGGCCCCATGGGGCCGTGAGTCAAACAGGCCCAGCGAGTTAACCTTGCGTGATAGCTGCTCAAATTCATTGTCCGATGGCGGACATGTTTTTTTAGATGTGTCATTGTCCTCATAGACAACCATGGCACCTCGGACAAAGACACTGCATGCCACTTTTCAAGTCGATCAGACTAACGGTGAAGTGGTTATTGCCGTTTCATGTTTTTGTCCTGTTATAGTGCCACCAAGTGGCCAGTTGCGGTGTCATTTTTCACACAACCACAGAATGAGCTCTTACATATGTGTGCCAAATTTGGTGAAAATTTCCCATTCCGTTCACGAGTTATAGCCAATTAGGTAAATGTGGCTCCGCGTGACCGTGAATTGAAATTTCAACTTTTTCATAATTATTGACAATCAGACTTTGGAGAATCTCGCTGCACTGGTTTGGTTCGAATCGGGTCAAAAACCTAGGACTATTTAAAATCCAGAGTACCCCAAAAATGTGCCTTGTCCGCCTTGAGCCAAGGATTCCAACGATATAAGACACTTGAGCCTACGCCTGGTTCAGGAGTTATGAGCCATTTCCTACTTTTGACCGCTGTAGCGTCACCATAAGGCCGATCAGGTCGAGGCTTGGCGACGTTGTAGGCAGTGTGAGTACAACCAGCCCTCAAAGTTTCAAGTCTCTACGACTTACAGTTTGGTCTGCCCGGTCACTTTATGGGAGAATGCTGATCCTTGGAAAATGTAACAATTACAATAGAGTTTCAGTGCAATGCACTTGAACACCTAATAACACTTCATTTCAACATTCATTCTCCCTATACAATCTGATGCATGGGAACTAGAACTGTTGCACTAATTCATTTTAAGTTCAGCATAATATAATACATTATTGAGTTCACTTAACTTTTTCTATTAAGTACAATGAACTTTCAGTAATATTTGAGTGAAATAAGCTAATTTAATTTGGTTAATTTTACTGTTTGTTTTACGGTTACATTTTAGCCACTCCTCTTATGTTTTTTAAAGGCAAGAAGTGAGATGATGAAATGGAATCAACTGTGGTTCTTTAGTCAAACAGTTTTAAAAACTGTGCTCTCAGACGAAAAGATTCACTGCCAGTAAACACCATGAGAGGATTTCTGGATATGTGTAATGTGGCTTGATCCTCTACAGAGAGCATCAGCTTCAGAATTATAATCAGGTATTCTCTTGCATTCTGCCGCTTGAACTGCAGCCATTCAAGAAAGCAGAACAATACAGCCATCAGCACGACGTGACAGCGCTTGGCTTATCTGTCCGAACCACGCAGGTCAGCCAGCCAGCTTTACGACCCCGTCCAGACCGTGAGTGCACGTCCGCGCCGCTGTTTCCCCTGATCCTCCAATGACAGCGCAAATCCTCATAGTGTCTCATGATCCCAGGACTTTCTGTTCTGATATATGATCAGCTCTGGAGGCTCGACTCTGCGTGTGTGAAGATACACAACATACTGCGGACAGACAGTCCCCCTCCAGACAGGTTATTTATCTGTAAATTGATCGGCAGGACTTCAAGGGAGGAGGCCGCCACTTGTCTCCTGGTGAAATTGGGAGGGCAGCTTGCGCTCGCACATTCAGCACAGCTTTAGCGCTTTATAATGGAGCAATCTAGCTCCCCTCACATTCCCCAGATGGCTTTTTCCCTGTTTTATTCATCCCACAAAATGTTTTCCAAGTTTATTGGTCCCCTGCAGCCATACTTTACTGGCCAGTTGACCTACGTCATTCATATTCATTTGCCCGTCCTAGTGAATATCGTCACCTCAGGGGGTTTGTCTTCACACTGACCCGAGTGCTCGTGTTGGATTTCCGAGCGGTTTCATTTAGGAGTGACTGAAGCGCGCGCTTGCAACAGCTCAGTGGAAACGAAAGGAAGAATTTGTGGATTCTACAGCACTCTTTACAAACGTAATCGTCACGGCTAATCTGCAGGATCGATCTAATCACACTGTGGCCGAGAATAACAGATTTCATAGATGTGGACGTATGCAAAGAACCAGAAAGTGTGCTATAATGTGCAGAAGCTACTCAAAACTATACAGTCATTCATCTGCCCTTTAGAAAAGCAGAAAGCTAAATGCATGCTAGCTATAAAGGTGCAATAAGCTGCACAAGGTACAATACTTCTAAAGCATTAGTTAATCTCAACATTTACAACTATTAAAGGGGATCTATTATGCCCCCTTTTTTTTTTACAAGGTGTAACATAAGTCTCTGGTGTCCCCAGAATGTGTCTGTGAAGTTTCAGCTCAAAATACCCCACAGATCATTTATTATAGCTTGTCAAATTTGGCCCTATTTGGGTGTGAGCAAAATGCAAATGAGCTGCTGCTCCCAGCCCCCTTTCCAGAAAAGGGCGGAGCTTTAACAGCTCACACTTCAGTTGCTCAACAACAACAAAGCTGGAGAATCTCACGCAGCCAAAATGAGGATTGTCAGTAACGGTGTTCAGCCTTACATTGTTCAAACCGGAGTCGACACTGATGGAGAGACTCAGGAAGAAGTTACAACTTTTAGACGTTTCTGAATGGTTAGTGCATAAATGTATGTAGTTGCTGTGGAGTTGATTCAACTCATCCACTAGCATGTGCCGTCATGTTAATCTTTTGTGCAAATCCAGCGTTGAATTGGCCCTCGTTTGTGAAGCAGTCCGGCGTAAAATGACGGCATGACAACAACACTCTACTACAACAACTCTTCCTCTTCTCTAAAGCAGCCCAGCATGGCCCCGCCTCCTTTGTTGTGTGTTCTCGGGGGCGGGGTTTATGTAAATTTTAGGGTTAGTGATGTCACCAACCCGGGAAGAAGCTTGTTGTAGTCCCTACCAGCCGTTTGTTGTAGTCCTTAAAAAGCGATTTCTGTAAAAGAAAATATCTCTCTTTGCATTGAACTTTGAGCGTCGTAACTTGTTGTTTATGCTCAAACAGCGACATTACACACTAACTAAAGTTAAAAATGTGAAATCATAATCAACCATAATCACTGAAATGAATCATGCCATTTCAGAGAGAATTCCTAGGGGAGCGTTTGATTTGGGCTTCAGCTCTTCACTGCAAGGCTGCGCGCAAAATATAATGAGACATAAAACCAACCATGTAATCTTTGTAATGCTACTAGAGAAACTAGCTTGTTGCTTGAAAAGCAACACTATTACTGACATGCTACTGGAAAAGATTTAAATTAGCAGTATTTCTACTTTTAGAGAGTTACTCTCCAACACTGTAGCAGAACGACAGCGTTACTGTCATTAATGGACTGTATTGCCATCTGCCTTTGGGCTTCTTTATATAGAATGTGAGAGCGCTGCGGGCAAGAGAGAGAGAGAGAGAGAGAGAGATAGATGACCCGGATCCACCCATGACCCACTCTATATTCTCTCTGTACAACAACTATCGACTCATTTGGGTCTATTTTTATTTCTCTCAAGGAATTATGTGTGGTTGTCAAAACAAAATTTCTTTAAAAATACAATAAAAATGTAAACATATTCATACAGAACAACCTGTATATGTAAAACTAATTTACAAAAATTAAACTACATTTTAAATCCAAGAGTCCGTTGCAAGGCGACGCTGCTATTAAAACCCGTTTTGATCCTTTAAAATTTACTGACATCCAAATAACACTGCTGGAAAAGAGAAAGACATATACATTCATCACAAGGTTGAGGTAAATACTAATATAGATTAGAAGATGCAGTGTCATGCACACAAATACAAAACACCATCATAGTAACACGCATGACACTAAAATAATGCAATAAAGAAGAAAAAACATACTTATTAAAATGAAAAAACATAAAATGTGAGCTGTTATACAGGGAATTCTAGGAATGGATTTTCACTGTAAATTATAAGGTGATTTGTACTTGTTTATTTCCAAAAATGCTACATTTAACAGCATTTTAATGTAAAATTACGGTTAGATCTATTACAGTTTTCCTAGTAAGGGAATATGGTCAACCAACGAACAGGTATGTACTATATAGTAAATATAGTAAAGTATATTTTGACAGCCTTTTACAGTTAAAATTATAATCATTTTTTACAGTGTAACTGAGAACCCAAAGAGCCCCATTAAACCATCTTTAAAGTGAATCTATTAAGTCTTGATATTGTTTTCAGGTTTTCATGCTTGAATGTTTAAAAACACATTATTTTCCCCATATTCTCCATTGTTCCAGCTCCTCTCATCCCAGTCTGTCAGGAACGCTCTGGGGTGCGTTTCCCAAAAGCATAGTTAGCTAACTATCAAATACTTTATATATAGAAAGATGGCGCACATGTATTATTATGAATGGGAGAAAGTGCAACGCGCAAAATGGCGGAATAAGTCCCGCCTTCTAAATAACAGAAATGACTATCCAGAGATCGTATTATTGGAGAATCTCTCAGCCTATCGTGTCGCTCCCTGCGTACCGCCAGTTAGCATTAGCCGTTATGCTTTTTTGGCTAAAGGTTGCAGGCTTGCCTTCCAGTGGCTTTGGACTATCCACCATATTATGACGCTTTGCGCGAATTATGGGTGTAACTTCCGTTAAGCTGTAAACAGTCAGTGAAAGGCTTGCTCTATGAACGCAATTATACGTTTTATTTGTTAAACTGGGTACAATGAGATGACATTATTCTACTCACCCTTCAACCAACGAACATTAAAATGACATTTAAAAGTGTAAAAGCATCAACAAAGTACTTTCAACAGGCCATAAAAAAGCGCGATTCTTTCCACAGCAATAACGGACGTGTTAAATATAACTATAGTGATATATATCTGTATTACGTAATATATGTTGCCTTAATAAAACATTTTCATGAACTTCAGCATTGCGTGATACTATTTAAAAGTGATTTCCATCATTTTTACAGATAATAAATTATATTTACCGGTGAAAACAAACCTGGAAAGAGACGTGAGGCTTTGAGGAGAAAAACGAGAGATTCTTCGTGCATTTCAGTGAATTATTAATGGGATATATCGTAAATTATATCGGGAGAACAGACCACAAATGTGCAGTATATGTTGTCCTTTTTCATACTATTACAGCGGTATGCAAAAAGACAAAAGAAAATAATCAAGAGGATAGAAAGCACCGACTGAAAAGAGCTCTTGCCATTGAAATTTTTGTTATAACGTTACATTATTCTCATGTCTGAAATTCACAGCTCATGCAGTCAAACTGACAGCTTTATTTGTAGGGAAACCTTATGATTTGAAACGATTCGTTTCAGTCTTTTCAAAAGGAAATTCCCCAAACCGGAAGTGCAACCCATAATTCGAAACGCAGTAGGCTAGTCAGGAACAAGGTGGATAGAAACAGTCAGACGTGCGCCTCTGAAATGAGGGCTTCGCATTTAGGACTGCGCATGCGCATTAGCTTGATCCAGCCTAAAAAAATATCTAGTATCTACCGGGGGATTTACTAGATAGATAGATAGACAGATAGATAGGCCTATTCTTAATTATTTAAACTGAACACTTTTATAACATGCCTCTCCATGATATGGGAGTATTTTCACTTTCAATAAAATGCTACCATTTTCACTTTTCTACTGTCCAGTGACTATTTAGAAAGTAAATGCAATGGAAGCCTACTGTTTTAGTAATGAACTGTTCACACAGAACACGTTTATCAATTCCATTGCGCTACTTTTTCATTGCTTTTCATGGTTAAAACACGCTCTGGAGCAGGGGTGGGGAACGTTGATCCTGGAGGGCCATTGTCCTGCAGAGTTTAGCGGCAGAACGCGCCTCGCCGTATACTTTCAGCTACGAAAAGAAAAATAGCCTACTGCAATTTTCATATTTTTTTATTGGTTGGGTATTCTACAGCCCTTCCTCAAACTCCTCAGACCGCCCACTTCAGTGTTTTTAATAAATGCACAAATCATAAAAAAAATGACACTAGGCTATCTGTACCTAAATTCTGATTGGGTGGGCAAGGCAGACATTTGCCTAGAGCCGGCCCTGCCCGAGAGGCGTTTCAAAGATGGCCGCCGAGTGAAATCACCTGTCTTTAAAGGGACTTTGCTAACTATGGTCGCAAGTTCTGTCATTATCAACAGTCAGTGCTTCCCGAAACCAAAGTTCCAACAAACATTCGCTAATGCATCACAAACTTGTGTGGTTGGAACAACAGCTCTCGACTTGTGGTTAGAAGCAGAGTTTCTTGTTTGCATGACATGTGGGCTTGATAAATCCTTATCTTGAGCAAGCTGACATTTAGTATAATCTATATCTTTTAGTTTGAATATATACAAATGTCATTTACGTCTTTTAGTTTGTCGAGAGATTTAAAGCACCGTTTTTGAAGAGTGCGTATGTGCTCTAGTATGTCAGATTGAATCTAAAAAAATGAGATAAATGAGAATTAGTCCATGTCTGTAATTTATAGCAAAAATTCTAGCATTAATTCGATCTCAAATGGATTCATTACTCCACCACCTGCGTGACATCATTCACCAATGTGGTTGAACGACAGGTTTGCGACACTACGGTTTCGGGAAACAGTCGTGACTAGCTAGCTGATTTCTTCAATGATGCATCGTACTATGGTAGTGAAGCAGCGAGTTATGTCGTTGTACGGGAAATGCACCTCTGTTTAGTTCCTGCCTCTATGAAGCCCCTCCTTCTGAAAAGCACAATGTGCTCTGATTGGTCGGCTTAAGCAGTGTGTTGTGATTGGTGTTTGGTAAATGTCCCGCCCCTTACCATAACTGCCAGTTTCAACACACTACTAACTAACTCAACCAGGCCCCGCCCCTTTATTCTGCGTATGAATTATTTAAATGAGAAATACTGTGACGTGTTCGTTCCCGGAAGAAAACTCAAGACTACAATGGAGGCGTTTCAGGGAGTTCAGAAACAGATATAGAAAATAACTCCCGCTGGAGGGACTTTGTAACTTTGAAGAGCAACATTACACACTAAAGAAAGATGAACACGAATAACATATAATGTTAATGTGACCCCTTTAAGTGAAACGCCAGTGTCTGTTGATATATACTACAGAACGATATTTCAAGAAATGCTCTGGAATGGATTAGATGAAGACAGATTAAAATGCTTCACTGAGGAAAAACAAAAAATAAATGGCTAATAATATTCTGTTCGGAAATGAATGAATAGCAAACACGGCCACACGGCTCAGCCTCTCCACAGGTTCAACGCTATTGAACTGATGATAACGCAGAATAATGAGAAAGGGAGCGCGCACACAGCTGCGTTCTGAGCGCGCCTGCAAAGGCCAGAAAGACCCACAGAGCAATAATTATGAATCAAGCTCAAACTCTAAATGCATCAGCAGGTGAATATCAATAGAGTCTGGATGTATGCTGACACGATCCTGCGGGTCTGCGTCAAAAGCACGTACCCGCGGGGTCGCCAACAATTAAGAGAGATAATTGTCCTGTGTCGCTAGCGTGGCATCGCTGGCCGTCTTTGTTACGGGGCTAATGAATTGTCACAGCTCACGTTAAGATGTCAGAACGAGTTCATAATGCTATCTGACAGAAATCATCCTGTGTCAAATTGTTTGTTTATCTCGTCTGCGTGAGGTTTGGCGAGTCAAAAGATTTCTCACCTGATGCATGCCGAATGTCGGCCTTCACATCTCACTACAGGACGGGACTAGAATAAAACTCGAACTGAACTGAAATGAGCTGAATAATGACGCTATTGTCTTCTGCTTAAAACTGATTTGAACTCGTTTCATAATTTGTGAACTTTACACAGTTATTGAACTAAACTGAATCAACATTGAACTGATCATTGATTCTGCTTTGAAACAATCTGTATTTTTGAGTTTAAGTTTTTCCAGACATACTTTAGGGATTTCAATTGAACATTTTTGTGTTTTTCCCCAGAAAAAAAAAATGACGCTGCAAATGAAATGTCCTCTGAGAAATCAAACCCCATCCAGACAGTTTGTGAATATTTCTCCTCATTTATTCCAAGCTTCATTGAATACTTTAACTAAAGTCCACATTGTGCTGCCGAATACACCTTCATTATGGATTTTTGCCAACTTTCTGGGTAAAATAACAATTGGTGGACGGCCAGCTATCATCATTCCTTTAATTAATTCACCAATAATAAATGTGGGCACATCCAGAGAACAGGACCTCCTGTAACACCCATCAATACGCTAATAACTGTAATATCATTTAGAGAAGCAATTCTGGCCAAACATTGCTTAAAAATAAAGGTTCTTTATTCACATATATGACTATAAAGAGGTCATAAACTGCGAAATCTAATTTTCCTTGAGCTTTTGACATGTAAGAGGTCATCATACAATAAGAATATCCTGTAAGTTATAATAATGTAATGTGCCTGTTTATTACATAATAATGCGACAAAACACCGCCTCTGCAGAAGACAATCAACGCCTACTTCATCATTGCAACGTTAGCCCCGCCCACTGGTGTGTTAGTGAGATGAGGAGGAGAGAAGAGCGATACAGGACTAAAATAACATTACCTTTCAAAGGATCCTAATGCTTGGAATATGGTTATTTATTTTCAACAATGTGAATGTCTCAGTTGAGCTTTATTTATTTGTATTCTGTACATTTCACTGTGGATTCTTTGGTAAATCAATCACATCTCGGCGCAGGCTTTGCAAATATGGACTCGACAGTAATGCAACAACATGTAAGTAATGGTGTTCATTCTAATGCCTGATCCGATATTAATGATTCATGTACAGTCAGATGTCAGTAAATCAAACCAGTGACTAAACGCTCAACTTCACCTTGTTTCTCTTAGTAGGATGAAAATAATCTGTTATTTAAAATATATATAGAAAGCGATCAAAGAACGCTCCCTTTACAGTCGCTGGAGCTGTCAATCAAACAGCACGAGTTTATCAGTGACTGAGTTCTGGAAAAAGTCCCGTTATAAACGAATCTCTTATTTAGAGAGATTCTCATTGTCTTTGCACTGTTAGTTATGATGAAAGCATTCGTTAGTGTGCAGAAATTGAGTTCACTGCTTTCATGCGCTCAAAACATGTCTGTGATCGGCTGCATGATCATCACTGCAACCTTTCATGCCACGATCTAAATATAATGCAACAGATCTAAATGTAATGCTATAATCAACACTTTATAGTTAACCTTGAGAGCTGTAAAAGTAAAAACATGCTAAAGTTTTCGAGAGAGTAATGCTATTTCATATGCAAAGATGTCAGCCAATCACAGCAGTGGGCGTTTACACTGAAGTCTCACAGAGACACGCCCCTTAAAACAGAGCGTTCAAATCAGAGGGCTAAAATCAGGGTAGGAAAAATGCCTTTTATTTCTAAATTAAGACAATTTTTGATGTAAAATTCATTCAATCATTTTAAGTGCACCGTAGGAAACATTATAAAACAATAAAATGCAGTTCATGACCCCTTTAAAATATGTTCTAAGAATGTTTTGTTCCCATTAAGTTATGAAAACGTTATTTCTGAATGTTCTCAGAACATTCAAAATTGATGTTTCTTCTTGGTTATACAAATGTTAAAGAAACATTCCATTTAAACATTAATGGAACGTTACTTTTGAATGTTCTCTGAACATTCCGAAACAAGTAGTTACATTTAAAAAAAAATTACATTTCAGAAAATAAGTAATGTTTTTGAGCAAATTATTAAAGACCAGATAACTCTGAATGAACGTTCTATTAACGTTACTGGAAGAACATTTGGTTATAACTGAGAGAACCTTGCCAGAATGTTCCCTGTAAGCTGAATTAACATCCATGGAATCTTTTCATTGCACAAAATGTTCTTTATTGTGATGGAAAAAGCCCTTCTGCAACTTATAGATCACAGTGTTTCTGTGGAGCTCCATCATCTCTGTACTGCAAACATACAGTATGAAAGACTTGTGCTGAATCAATAGGCAAATTACAAGTGAGTTATAATTTGCTCCTCGCTGGGGTGCAGAGATTATGGGGTCGAGCTGGAGAGGTTGGTGTCAGCAGAAGGGATTCTCTGCTGTCAGGTGGCCGGTGTGTTGGTGAGATAACATTTGGATGTCCTGCGCTCTGTTGTCAAGCAACCGACCCCAGATGCGTCTGTCTGCAAGGCTCCCGCAGACAGACATGATTAATGCACGGCGAGGCTGCCCGACATCGGTCTGAGACTCTATTGTGTGCGCTGGGTCCGGCGGGGGGAAGGAATTGGAGCAATTAAAAAGGGAACACCGCTGGCGAGCATCACATTACTCAAACGCCTTCAGCGCAGAGCCGAAGAGGGCTGTTTATATTACGCTGATCCTGAGCCGTCGTAAAGGCACAAACACGGCCAGTCACAACGATCAGAATAAAAAAAACGGCCAATGAGAGCCAATAAAACCTTCAGCTTTGATTTGCAGCCTTCAGTCAGAATGAGAAACGGGCTGACGGACGTTCATGTCCACTACTGTCAAAAACACGGTCTGTTGACCGTAGACCGTTTTTTTTAAACCTTTTGGGGTTTAAAAGACACTTAATATTCAGTTTATTATTGATTTGACTGCACTGACACTATTGGAACAAAACTTGAACTGAATTGAGCTGAATGATGACTCTGTAGAGCTGGTTTACAGCTGAATCGAATTTGTTTCATAATTGATGAATTTTGCAACACCAATTCTATTATTTTCTTATACTGTGAATAATCCGAACGAATCAAACTGAACTATTTCAGACCTTTTTGCAAAATCCGATTGATTAATAGTGGTTCATTCACGAATCACTACCTCTAAACAGCTGATAGAAACAGGGGAAATGATTATCAGTAAAATTTCAGTGGTAAAAGTAAAGGCCTAGTAAAAATGGCCTTGACCACAAAAACATGAGACTTCAATCTGAAACACACAATGGCATCAATGTTGCTGAGATAAAAGCTGAAATTATGACATACTAAATCATAATTATGAGAAAAAAATGTTTAAATTTTGAATTAAAGTTGAAAATTATGATAAAAAATAAAAAAATTATGACATACAAAGTCATAATTATGACTGTCATAATAATGAGATTTAAAAAAAAAAATCAAAATGGACATATACAAAATCATAATGAGAAAAAAATGTTGAAATTATGAGATAAAAAGTCAAAATTATGATATACTGTGTTATAATTATGAGATTCTAAGTCATAATTGAGATAAAAGTTGAAATGATGACATACTAAATCATAATGAGAATTTTTTTTTAAATTTAAAATGTCAAAAACTATGAGATAAAAAGTAAAATTATGGCATACTAAGTCATGATTATGAGATAAATAATCAAAATTGACATACTAAATCAATTATGAGAAAAAAATGTTGAACATTATGAGATAAAAAGTAAAAATTATGACATACTGTCATAATTATCAGTTTTAAGAATCAAAATTGACATACTAAATCATAATTATGAGGGGGGAAAAAACGATATTATGACCGATAAAGTCAAAAATTATGAGATAAAAAGTAAAAATTATGACATACTAAGTCAATTATGAGATAAAAGTTGAAATTATGACATACAAAGTCGTAATTATGACTGTCACAATTATGAGATTTAAAAAAAAAAAAATCGAAATGGACACGAAATCATAATCATGAGAAAAAATGTTGAAATTGAGATAATGTCATAATTATAACTTGGTATATCATAATTTTGACTTTTTAAGTCATAATTGAGATTAAAAAGTTGAAATTATGGCATACTAAGTTATAATTATCAAAAATTGAAAGTGACAAACTAAATAATAATAAGAAAAAAATGTTGAAATTATGATTTAAAATATCAAATTGAGATAAAAAGTAAAATTATGGCATACTGAGTCATAATTATGAGATAAAAGTTGAAATTATGACATACTAAGTCATAATTATCAGATTTAAGTATCAAAATTGACATACTAAATCATAATTATGAGAAAAAAAAATTAAATTATGACTTAAAATAAAAAAAATTATGAGATAAAATCAAAATTATGACCTACTAAGTCAATTATGAGATAAAAGTTGAAATTATGACATACAAATTCGTAATTATGACTGTCATAATTATGACATCTAAAAAAAAAAAAAAATCAAAATCAGTCATGAGAAAAAAAATGCTGAAATTATGACTTAGAGTCAAAAATTATGAGATTAAAGAAATCAAAATTATGACATACCAAGTTATAATTATGAGATTCTAAGTCATAATTGAGATAAAAGTTGAAATTATGACATACCAAAAAAAAAAAAAAAAAAAAAACGAAATTTACATACTAAATCATAATGAGAAAAAAAAAGTTTAAATTATGATTTAAAATGTCGGAAATTATGACATAAAAAGTAAAAATTATGACAGTCATTATCAGATGAGAAAAATCAAAATCGACTAAATTATAATTATGAGAAAATGTTTAAATTATGACTTAATCGAAATGATAAGTAAAAATTGACACACTAAGTCATAATTATGAGATAAAAGTTGAAATTGTGACATACTAAGTCATAATTATCAGATTAAAAAAAAACAAAATTGACATACTAAATCATAATTATGTGAAAAAATGTTGAAATTATGATTTAAAAAAAGTAAAAATGACGACATACTAAACGTGAGACTTAAGTGTGAAACACAATGACATCAGTGTTGCTGTTCTTGCTGTCACAAGAATAATAAAAATACTCTCATGCACACACAGCAAACTGAACTCATGTCATTGTTTGTGAGGAAGCCAGAGCTGACTGTCAATCATCTGTCAGTCTTTTGTCCTGCTGTTGTTTATGTTGCAGTAATCGTGGGGGTGTTTGGAGAAGGTCGTGTCCGTTAAACGACACTTGCTAATGCAGACTTGCAAAATCTGTTCGCCGTCCAAACCGATTAACGGCAGCGCACTAGATGTGTGGCTTCTCTTCCCTCCGGCGATGATGTTAAATCATTCATAACACTCACTCCCCGTCATAATTCATCTGCCGTTCAGAACCTTCTACTTTGATTAGTGTACACGATCACGGCCAATGCAGTTTAATAACACCAACAATAACGTCCCTGCACACGGCGGTGTGTTTTATATGGAGCAGAAACACAGAGATTCATGATCAAACAAAAAAGGATCATTTTGTTCTTTTCTACAAGAGTATGACTTTCATTTTCAGAGGATACAGTATAGAAGCCCATTTACACCACACGGTCATTTATGAGGTGAAAAGTCAAAATTATGAGTCATAATTATGAGATAACAGTTGAAATGATGACATCCTAAGTCATTAAATATAAGATTAAAAAAATAATAATATCGAAATTGACATCAAATCATAACTGAGGAAAAAAGTCAAAATTATAACAAAGTCATAATTATATATTTTTTAAAATCTAAATTGACACTAAATCATAATTATGACTTAAGTTGAAATTGATTTAAAAAGAATTAAAAAGACTGAATCATAATTATATTAAAAATTTAAATTGACACTAAATCATAGAGAAAAATGATGACATACTTAATTCATAAGAAGTTGAAATTCTTAGTTATAATTATGAAAAAAAGTAAAGACTGACATACTAAAAAAATCTAAATTGACACTAAATCAGAGGAAAAAGTTAAATCTGACATACTAAATTGAAATTATGACAAAAAGTCTAAATTTAAAGTCATAATTATGACATAAAAGTTGAAATTATGACATACTAAATCATAATTATGAGATTAAAAATCTAAATTATGAGACACTAAATGTCAAAATTATAATTTAAAGTCATAATTATGAGATAAAACTTGAAATTAAGACATATTAAGTCATAATTATTATACTAAAAATCAAAATTATGAGTAAATAAATTATGAAAAAAAGTCAAAAGTATGAAATAAAGCCATAATTATGAGATAAAAGTTGAATTATGACACACTAAGACGTTATTAGATTAAAAATCAAAATGATGAGACACTAAATCATAATTATGAGGGGGGAAAAAAGTTGAAATTGTGATTTAAAGTAATAATTATTAGATAAAATGTGAAATTATGACATACTAAGTCATTATTCTGAGATAAAAAAATTGAAATGAGAATCATAATTAGGAGAAAAATGTCAAAAGTATGAAATAAAGCCATAATTATGAGATAAAAGTTGAATTATGACACACTAAGACGTTATTAGATTAAAAATCAAAATGATGAGACACTAAATCATAATTATGAGGGGAAAAAATGTTGAAATTATGATTTAAAGTCATAATTATTAAATAAAATGTGAAATTATGACATACTAAGTCATTATTCTGAGATAAAAAATTGAAATGAGAATCATAATTAGGAGAAAAATGTCAAAAGTATGAAATAAAGTCATAATTATGAGATAAAATGTGAAATTATGACATACTAAGACGTTATTAGATTAAAAATCAAAATGATGAGACACTAAATCATAATTATGAGGGGAAATTTATTTTTGAAATTATGATTTAAAGTCATAATTATTAGATAAAATGTGAAATTATGGCATACCTAAGTCATTATTCTGAGATAAATTGAAATGAGAATTAGGAGAAGTCAATTCTGACATAAAAAGTCGAAATTATGATTTAGAAAGTCATAATTATGACATAACTTGAAAGTCATAATCTTGTCTTTTTGTATCATGACTTGGACTTTTTAATAGTTTTCTCATGTGGTGGAAATGGGCTTCCATAGCAAAGCGTCTGTATTCTACTGTAAGTGTTAAAGTGTGTTTGACCCTTATTGTAGCAGCTAAACAAGAGCTCCAGGCCTCAGAGATCTGCTGAATGCAGCTCATATCCTCTAGCTGGCAATATCTGCCCTGAAATATCACACACACATCATCATATTCTGCGGATTAAACACACTTTCCGGCTCAACTCTGTGTGTTTGCTTTAAGCAGAGCTTGAGGAAGGAGTGATTTTCATTAATGAGTGTGTGAAGTATTGCGGTGACATTTATTCTGTGACTGCGGTTTTGAGCGCCAAGACATGCGGCCGTTCTTGACACAGACTTTCTCTCACTGTCATTTAATTAACCCACCGCCGATTAAAATGTTATCCGCCTTTATCTCAGACCGGCTTTTTGATTGCTGAGATATATGGAAGTAAACTATTCAGCGTTTTCCCATCATGTTAAGACATTCGCTCTAAACCTGTATGACTTCCTTTTTTCAGTAAATGAAGATATATTGAAGAAAACTGTGAGCCAAACAACATTGGACATTGGGGACATTTCTCAAAATATCTTCTTTTATGTTCAACAGAAGAAAGAAAGTCATACAGGTTTGGACTGACATGAGGGAGAGTTAATGATGACAGAATGATGAAGAAACATTTCTGAGATATTAAGTCTTGTTTTCTGAAAAATTAATTAAAATGAGGGATCAAAGTGAGTTTATGGTTAAAGCAAGAAAAAATATCTGCCAATGGGGTCAGAAAATTCAACTATTTTCCTTACTTCACTGGCAGATTTTTATTTTTTTATTTGTTTTAAGCACAAACTCACTTAATTTTCATACATTTTCAGAAAGCAAGACTTAATATCTTCAGTCATTTTGCTGCTTCTCCAGTAAATGTATCTTGAGTTAATAATGTTTAGATATTTGTACTGGAAAATCAGACAGAAATACTGAGGAAGAACATCATTTTTTGAAGGTATATTATTAATTCATTTCTTGTGAATTATAAATTTCACATTATTTGTTGCGTCTAGAATCTTTATTTCCAACTTAAAAACTTTAGGCCTAATAGTTTTTGTTTTTTAGTCAAATAGAATGAACTGAAATGTGGGCTTGGGTATTTAATGTTCACATTATAATAATATAAGATTTTTTGTCCGTGTTTTTGACACGCGACGATCCTATTTCAGAAACGGTTTCTATTTTATATTTATATTCCGCGACGTCGCGGCTGGAACAACAACACAAAGTATGGCAATGATAATCTCAGGTAATATTTATGTGCTTTATTTAATGTTAAAAGCGTCTGATGTGAGTTTGAATATCATTTTGTGTGTCTTTTATAGCCGTACTGAAAGCAACACTGGCAAATTTACCTCAGATCTTCAAAATAAATGAAAGGAAACAAGAACGTTCAAACTGTCAACTCATTGTGAACAGACAAGTGTATTCTATGACAAAGATTGTTTCAGTAACTTAGTGTGTATTTTTAATAATGTTAAAATGGTGTAATATTCATGAATTTGATTATGTACTTATTCACGTCGTTGCGAGTGCCGTTGGAGTTTGCCGAGAGACTCCGCCCACGCGCTCTTCTGATTGGATGTGATTTTTGATTGACTTTAACGTCTCAAGTCGCGTCTGGTGCGGACAAATTGTTTGTCGCTGGAATCTTATGGTTATAGACCTTATTTACCAGAGAAACAAGCGCGCCGCCATCTTTAGAATATTGTCCTTGAACTTCCGTTTTTGCGGTAGCTCTGTATATTTCTATAGCATCGCTACTGAAGAATAATTAGCTGGTTAAGTGGATTTATATGTTGTAGAGTTAATTAAAGTTATCGTGAGCATTGTAATGTTTAAAGCAGATGTCTTAACAAATGTCCGTAGACCCAGAAGATTTTAAAACGAGCAGTTCACTCATAAATACGTGATAGCGCTGTGGAAATACAAACCGGAAGTCAAAAGACAACGAGCGCAGCGCTGAAAAGGGGCGGGGCTACATAAGGACGCGGTGTCAGCTAGTTTGTTCAGGATGGAGTATCCGTTACACTTTACGTTAAAGCTGCAGTCCATAAGTTTTGCATTTGCAGTTAATTGCGTAATTATCATCTTTAAGTGGGGGTGTGCATCGGCACGGCTCCTCAGCGCGGATGAATCTAATGTTTTGAGAATGTTTGCTGTCAGTCAACACACCGGTGTGGATACTGTACTTCGGAATCACATAATGTAGTCTTGGAAGTATGATCAAAATAAGAATTTTAAGTGAGTAACACGTCTGCCACTTTTGTTCTGACAAACTGAAGCATTACAATAAATCGCGCTGCCACTGGTGATTAAATCTAACAATCGCTTAGCTCAGATCATATCAAACCATGCACATTATTACTGTTATTATACTTTGTTCTCAAATTGTTCGTGTTAACAACAACAGTGTTGCGCTACTATGTGTATTTAGTGTGTATACCTGTAGATTTCAGTTTCTGTACAGTTAAATCTCTAACGTTAATTTGCCATACCATACAATCCCCCATCAAAATGATAAGCAGCTGTGAGAAAAGGCTATAAATGATCCGCCACCAGCAGCATCCTCACATGATATAGCCTATTAGCTGGGACTCCTCCTTTATGTAAACAGACGTGACGTAGGGGAACGGCTGCATGCTCGAATTTCCCGCGGAAACCCACCAGTACCGGTTTTATTATAAAACATTATTACAAGCTTACCGTTGTGAATCGGGCTAAGGTCAGGAGATAGTTTTGAACACTGGCTGGTTATGTACTTGCTCAAAAATTGATTTTGGATAATTTTTAACCAAAAAAAAAAAAAAAAAAAAAAGCAGCTTTAATGTGGATTTATAAATAAAAAAACAGGATTATTTTTCTGACCCCACTGGCAGAAAGCATAAACATTAATTATAATCACACTTTTTCAGCATTTTTGCTTCTCCAGTATCTTGATTTGAGAATGTTTAGATATTTGTACTGGAAAACGACAAAAATACTAAGTAAGAACATCATTTTTTTTTGCAGTGTATTCACACCGTCCGGTCTACAATCACAGTAACTTACACATGATTATGTAACAGCCACACAGAATAATGCTGAACACATTCTTACAGCAACTTCATAAGCTCATCGCACAACTTTTGTTACTTCTCAGGTGGTTATTTCTTTTCCTTTGCCCCCTTTTTTTTTTTTTTTTGCTTATGCCCAACATTCTCTATTATTAAGCAGAAGTCTTGGGTGAATTGTCTTTAGCAGCATCTGCTGACCACGGTCTCAGGGAGAATGTGCTCACCTGGAGGCGCTACATACAGACGGCCAGATGCTGCGTAAGCAGGAACGGGACATCTATCATCTGTGGCTTTCAGAGGAGCGCCGGCATCTGGGGCTGGAGCGCAGCAACGGCAGACGGACGCCATCACACACCTAGGAATATGTCGTCACTTCTGACCCCAAAAGTCACAGTTACCCTTAATATCACACACATCACATATGCAAACTTTGTTCAATTTTAAAAGTACTTGCCCAATGTTAGTTTTAGTCATATCAGTGGTTTATGTTATTAGATTGTGATGAAATTTCACATGCATTTTATTTTTTTATTTTTTTACACTGCAAAAACACGATTGTCTTCTTCAGTATATCGGTCTTGTTTTCCAGCACAAATATCTAAACATTCTCAAATCAAGATACATTTACTGGAGAAGCAAAATGACTTGTTAAGATGTTAAGTCTTATTTACTGAAAAAAAAAAATCATTAAAAGTAAGTAAGTTTAAACTGAAAACAAGAACAAATATCTACCAATGGGGTCAGCAAAATCTTAATTCAAAGGGAAAGCAAGAGTATCCTTCTGACCCCACTGGCAGATATTTGTTCTTGTTTTAAGCACAAACTCACTTAATTTTGATACACATTTCATTGAACAAGACTTAATATCTTCAGTCATTTTGCTTCTCCAGTAAATGTATCTTGATTTAAGAATGTTTAGATATTTGTGCTGGAAAACAATCTGATCAAGGTTATTATACATAAAAACTAATACCATAAAAGGGTTATGTTTTGCTACTTGAAATAAAATAAACATGAACTGACTTTCAAGACGTTTTATTATTTCAGCAGATGCCCGCTGTGTAACTTGACGTACTAAAATAACTACAACTAAATTACTAAAACTATAAAGTCGGCATAAAATGGAAGTTGCGGTCGTCTTTTTTCCCCCATGTTGTGACGTTTATATCCTCCCTCAAAATCAGGTCCCCCCAAACTGTCAGTTGAAGATTATCCTAAGTATATACAAATTATATTAATTTAAAATACCCATATAGCTTACTATAAAATGTGTAAGAAAACAAATTAGCGCGTAATAAAACCAACTGAATGTAATAATAATTATATTAGCCTGTGAATAATTGAACATCATTCATTTGTTTTATTTATAACTGAAACATATGGACATCTAACACATAATTGCATTAAAGAGGAGACTGCGTGTATAAACTAAGCTATCAGGCTAATCGGGTATATGTATGCTATGCTAGTAGCTACATAAGCTAACTAATACAGACAAATGGTTATTGTAACGTAGTTGAAACTGCATTTAACAGGCGTTAAATTGAATACCTATTAAAAGACATTTGAACCAATGCGATTGCGTGGGGTCCTAAAGGAGACCTTATTTCAAGGGGGGACTCAAATTGTCACTACAAGGCTTCTGGAACAAGAACAAATGTAGGGCGGGGCTTTTTATTTTGTGGTTTGCTATTGGTGCATCTCATGTGAGTGACAGGTTGCCCCGCCCTCGTCATCAGAGAAGAGATGCTGCAAGAGGGAGGGGAAGTTATTCTGATTCAAGATTATGATGAACATGAATTTAAATGGATTTATAATAAACAATGCTATATTACATTAAAAAAAAACAAGAACTGCCTGTTTTGATGCCATACTAAAATAACACATTCTGATTTATCACATCATGACATACTGCTGTGTGACACCACACTGACAATCAAAAGGACAGGCAGCTGGACACACGAGTTTCACACACAACATACACCTGAAATGAAAGCAGAGATCTCAGCCTCTCATGTAGCTCATCATTCCCTGGCCACCCGTCCTCCTCCGCACCCATGATGCCAATAATCTGCCACAAAACCAGTGTCTGAAAACTGCTGACAGGCCACATATGACAGACTGATGCGCTTGGCCTCATTTCGCTGTGTTTGTGCTGCGAGACTGTGAGCGGCGCAGGTACATGCGGCTGCTGACCAGCTCAATATAAGAACAGCGTGACACGGAAAACTGTGAAACAATATAACATATATTATATACAAAATAACACCAGGATTCCTGTGAACAAAGTGTAAATTAAACTAGAATGAATCTGTAAGTAGTGTAAAACTCACCGCACATCTACAGAGTGCTAAGGCAATCTGGGCGGTTGCAAGGATGTTGCTCTGCAGCAGGGTTATTAGGGACTTTAAGCAACAGCTACTGATGGAACGTACAAAATATGCAAAGTGCAAAAAATGTAATTTAAAGGGGACCTATAATGCCCCTTTTACACAATGTAATAAGTCTCTGGTGTCCCCAGAATGTGTCTGTGAAGTTTCAGCTCAAAATACCCCACAGATCATTTATTATAGCTTGTCAAATTTGCCCCTATTTGGGTGTGAGCAAAAACACGCCGTTTTTGTGTGTGTCCCTTTAAATGCAAATGAGCTGCCGCTCCCGGCCCCCTTTCCAGAAGAGGGCGGAGCTTTAACAGCTCATGCTTCGGTCGCTCAACAACAACAAAGCTGGAGAATCTCACGCGGCGAAAATGACAAACGGTGTTCAGCCTTACATTGTTCAAACCGGAGTCGACACTGATGGAGAGACTCAGGAAGAAGTTACAACTTTTAGACGTTTCTGAACGGTTAGTGGATAAATTTATGTAGTTGCTCATCAACTAGCATGTGCCGTCATGTTAAAGGGTTAGTTCACCCAAAAATTACATTTCTGTCATTAAATACTCACCCTCATGTCGTCCTAAACCCGTAAGACCTTCGTTTGTATTCGGAACACAAATTAAGCTTATTGCACCTTGTGAGGTCCAGAAAGGTATTAAAGACGTCGATAAAATAGTCAATGTGACTACAGCGGTTCAACTTTAATATTATGAAGTGACGAGAATGTTTTTGCTCACAAAAAGTAACACAAAAATAACGCTATTTTTGTTGCAGAGCTTCTACGTTTACATCCGAACGCGGGCTCATCATAGCGCCCCCTACCGTATAACAGTGAAAACATGGAAAAAAGGAAAATTTCCGTCAGTGGTGGGGAAAGATGTCCAGACAAGATGACTTGCGTTAAACAGGAAACAGTTCTTCTTCTGTAGAGCTGCTTATTGAACTTGTAAGACTGATGCTGGACTGTCTGGACCAACAGAGGGCTACTCTTTGAGAAAACAAAGGAAATTAATATCTGAAGTCTCTCTTGCAAAATTAGCATCCCCATCCGAGATGCGTCGATCACACCTCAGCATTGCCTTAATCTACATTCCCTTTCCATCACCCCCTCTTCCCCCATTTCTTCTCTCTATGCAGAGATGACCTGAAATGAACCCTAAATCTATATAGTTTAATGTGAACAGTTATCATACAGCACTATACGTGTTTGGTATCATTTGAAATGACTGGTACAAAGGTCTCATTCCCACAGAGGGTAATAAAGGTTTTAAGATTTTAGAGATATTTTGCTCTCTGTAATGGGTGTGTCCACCTTCACAGGGTCTTTCGTGCAAATGGCTGTCCCCAAAAGGTGTAAACTACTCAGTCTAAGGCCCTGATCAATGCAAATTCCCATTATGAACTCATGTCTCAATTCTGTAATCAGATCAGTTTTCTAATGTCAGGTATGCATCTTTTACTCTTTTTCTGATCATCTTTGAACTGATTATATAATTGGCATGCTACATTTACCTGACTAATAAATTGTTACATTTGGCTTTATTCTGACTTACTCTGAAATTATTGACTTATTAAGTTGTTATATAGTTATATTATTAACTATATGGGGCCAGATAAATTACTATCGAGGGGCGACATTACCTCATAGTACTGGTCATAACCCCTGATTATTGTCGGAGCTTTAACCTTTTAACAATAGCAAGCATGGGCAGCATTGTTAAATTGCTTTAGCCATAACCTATTATTATTAATCAGACTGGCGAGTTTGTGATCGTGCATAACGGCCGGTGCGAGGACCCTGTGCGTCTTGAACGAGTACAATAAGAGTAAAGAGTTAAATAGAATAATCAAATATCTAGATAAATTATCCTATAAATAGTCAATTGGCATTCTAACCTAAATTTGAGGTCATAATAAAATGGAGTCAGTTTAACTGGAATTAAACTACTTTGCCACACTGAAAAGACGAATCCGCCGTTGGGCCGATTACAAACGCGTTTCATTAATGACGCACTTTACACAGTTATTGAACTGAACTGAATCAACATTGAGCTGAATAATGATACGGTTGTCTTTTTAGACCTGGAATATTATTATTTCCCTGTTTATTACTGTGAAGCTGCTTTGAAACAATTTATATTGTGTAAAGCACTATAGAAATAAAGCACACTGACCTTTCATTTAAGTTATACATGTTATTAGTCCATAGTCCATACCACTTAGTAAAGCTGGATGTGTTTTGTTTCATATATACTGTTCAGCGGTCCATTTCTGGATATACATCTCTGCTGGATCTGGTGAAACGAGCCTCGCTGCAAATTAAGAAGCACAGTTTTATTCAATGAAAACCATTATTAATAGATGTAAAATTACTCCAAATGAAACAGAGAAAGTTTGTTAATGAAACACATTGAAGTTCTTGAAACAGGCATGTCTAAAGGAGGAATCAAACTAGTCCTTCTTGTTATTGTCGATGAGTTCCTCCCAGAGTATTTCAGCAAAGCAGAGATGACCCGTCTGTCGCTGCCATGGTAACGTCAGAATAAATCCTGCATGTTGCTCGCCAAGCACTGATATTTATAACCATCTTGAGCTTCATGTTAGATTGTTAACCTCTCACCACAACAGGATGTTATTAAATTCACGTAAAATTCCAGAGCCTCTAATTTCCGAGCACGTTACGGACGTTTATTCAAGGGTAAATCTGTTCCCTACAGGAACACACACATCAGATTGTTCATGTCAAAGCCGGTATGTGAAGCGTGTTCATACACACACGCTGCTTCATGACAACATGACAGCTGACAGCACGACAGAAGCTCATCGAGTTGATTCAAGTTTGATTAAAAACATCTACAATCTGATTAAACTGCTGAGAAAACTTGCATGTTTATCAGGCGAGTGACTTTATTTTCCTTCTGGATTTCTTACAGTTATGTTCTATTTTAACACAGGTAGCCAGGTAGATTTTTCAATTATAGATCTTAATTGAAAATTTATAAGATTGCACCAACTTTAGGAAATCAATAATCAAGAACATCGTAATTGGAACTTTAAATCAGACAGGGGTTAGTTCAGATGGCTATGGAAAATTGTTTCCGCCACTAAAAAAAAAAAAAAAAAAAAAAAAGGTAATTGCGACTTTTTATCTCACAATTTTGATCTTTTTTCTCAGAATTGCGAGATTTAAATTCTCAATCAAAAGTCATAATTGTGTTATAAAGTCAGAACTGTGTGATATAAAGTCAGAATTGTGTTATAAAGTCAGAATTGCGAGATTGCGAGATATAAAGTAGGAATTGCAAGATATAAAGTCAGAATTGCGAGTTATAAAGTCAGAATTGCGAGATATAAAGTCAGAATTGCGAGATATAAAGTCAGAATTGCGAGATAAAGTCAGAATTGAGTGATATAAAGTCAGAATTGCGAGATAAAGTCAGAATTGAGTGATATAAAGTCAGAATTGCGAGATAAAGTCAGAATTGCGAGTTATAAAGTCAGAATTGAGTGATATAAAGTCAGAACTGAGTGATATAAAGTCAGAATTGCGAGTTATAAAGTCAGATATAAAGTCAGAATTGCCAGATATAAAGTCAGAATTGCGAGTTATAAAGTCAGAATTGAGTGATATAAAGTCAGAATTGAGTGATATAAAGTCAGAATTGCGAGTTATAAAGTCAGATATAAAGTCACAATTGCGAGATATAAAGTCAGAATTGCGAGTTATAAAGTCAGAATTGAGTGATATAAAGTCAGAATTGCGAGTTATAAAGTCAGATATAAAGTCAGAATTGAGTGATATAAAGTCAGAATTGAGAGATATAAAGTCAGAATTGCGAGTTATAAAGTCAGAATTGAGTGATATAAAGTCAGAATTGCGAGTTATAAAGTCAGATATAAAGTCAGAATTGAGTGATATAAAGTCAGAATTGAGAGATATAAAGTCAGAATTGCGAGTTATAAAGTCAGAATTGAGTGATATAAAGTCAGAATTGCGAGTTATAAAGTCAGATATAAAGTCAGAATTGAGTGATATAAAGTCAGAATTGAGTGATATAAAGTCAGAATTGAGTGATATAAAGTCAGATATAAAGTCACAATTGCGAGATATAAAGTCAGAATTGAGTGATATAAAGTCAGAATTGAGTGATATAAAGTCAGAATTGAGTGATATAAAGTCAGATATAAAGTCAGAATTGAGTGATATAAAGTCAGAATTGAGAGATATAAAGTCAGAATTGCGAGTTATAAAGTCAGAATTGAGTGATATAAAGTCAGAATTGCGAGTTATAAAGTCAGATATAAAGTCAGAATTGAGTGATATAAAGTCAGAATTGTGTGATATAAAGTCAGAATTGTGAGATATAAAGTCAGAATTGCGAGTTATAAAGTCAGATATAAAGTCAGAATTGCGAGTTATAAAGTCAGAATTGAGTGATATAAAGTCAGAACTGAGTGATATAAAGTCAGAATTGCGAGTTATAAAGTCAGATATAAAGTCAGAATTGCCAGATATAAAGTCAGAATTGCGAGTTATAAAGTCAGAATTGAGTGATATAAAGTCAGAATTGAGTGATATAAAGTCAGAATTGCGAGTTATAAAGTCAGATATAAAGTCACAATTGCGAGATATAAAGTCAGAATTGCGAGTTATAAAGTCAGAATTGAGTGATATAAAGTCAGAATTGCGAGTTATAAAGTCAGATATAAAGTCAGAATTGAGTGATATAAAGTCAGAATTGAGAGATATAAAGTCAGAATTGTGAGTTATAAAGTCAGAATTGAGTGATATAAAGTCAGAATTGCGAGTTATAAAGTCAGATATAAAGTCAGAATTGAGTGATATAAAGTCAGAATTGTGTGATATAAAGTCAGAATTGTGAGATATAAAGTCAGAATTGCGAGTTATAAAGTCAGATATAAAGTCAGAATTGAGTGATATAAAGTCAGAATTGTGTGATAAAAACAGTCTTTTTCAACTGGACATTATAACACGCAATTGCAAGTTTATAACTTGCAATTATGAGAAAAAAGTCAGAATTTTGAGATAAAGTCACAATTTTATTTTTATTTCATGGCGGAAACAATCTTCTATAGATGGCGGACTCTTGCACACTAGCTTACAGCAAATATCGCTGTATACTGGTTACAAAAAAAAAAAAAAAAAAAATACCATGTGAAACATGCAAACAGGGAATATTCTCAGACCGTTGTGTCAAGGTTCTCTCAAAGTTATAAGCAAACGCTCTTCTAGTAACATTAATAGAATGTTCATTCAAATCTGGTCTTTATTAGCATTCTCAAAACGTCATTAAACTTCATTCTTAGAATATTTCATACTGAAACATTTTAGTTCTCACATGTTTTTTTAAATGTTACTGATTGTTTCAGAACATTCAAAAGTAACATTCCCATAATGTTTACAAAATGATAAAATAGTATATTCCCTTTAAGTTTGCATAAACATTTAAAAAAACAAAAAAACACTTAAAGTCTGGACATGTTAAACATTCAGAACTTAAAGGATTAGTGAGCTTTTCTCACCCTCAAGCCATCCTAGGTGTATATGACTTTCTTCTTTCTGATGAACACGGTCAAAGTTATATTAATAAATATCTTGATTCATCCGAGCTTTATAATGGCAGTGAACAGGGGTCACGAGTATGAGCTGAAGAAAGTGCTTCCATCCAAATCAAACCATACTCCACACGGCTCCGGGGGGTAAATAAAGGCGGAGCGAAACTATGTGTTTGTGTAAAAAAAAAAAAAAAAAAAAATCTACATTTAACAAGTTATGAAGTAAAAAAAAAAATCTAGCTTTCGCCAGACTGCCTTCGTAAGTTAAATACGGAAGGCGGTCTAGCGGAAGCTAGATATTTTACTTCATAACTTGTTAAATATGTATTTTTTTTTTTTACACAAATGCATCGCTTTGCTTCAGAAGGCCTTTATTAACCCTCCGGAGCCGTGTGGAGTATGGTTTGATTTGGATGGAAGCACTTTCTTCAGCTCATACTCCCGTTCACTGCCATTATAAAGCTCGGATGCGTCAGGATATTTATTAAAATTTTTCAGATCGAGTTCATCAGAAAGAAGAAAGTCATGTTGGCCTAGGACACCTAGGATGGCTCTGAGGGTCGGTAAAGCTTGGGGAAATTTTCATTTTAAAATGAACTAATCCTTTAAAGAGGCTGTATGTAGAATTCAGAAACCCTTGTTGTTAGCGACACCGGTGGCCGTTAAGTGAACTGCAGCAGCAACTTACTGCTCGAGCACACGTAACGCACACTGAACGTGATTCAATGACCCAATATACTCATGGCAAAATTATTTTTCCATTCTTTACTTAAAAGTAAAAAGAAATTGTAAATACCTTTACTGTTAACGAACATCCCGGCGCCGTCCACGCCTATGAATAGGCCTATGTAAATATGTGCTGCGCGTTTTCCTCTCAATGACAAAATAAACACACAACAAAAATGACAGCAGTTCAGAAAGCATCTGATCATAGCGACGTGGATGTGTTTGAGCCAGCTCTGCGATTCACCGTCATATATCGACAGATGAGGTAGGCTAATTAAAATTACACCGTTATGATAGTTTGCCTTGAGGCTTTTGGAAGCGCGCGTAACGTAAAAATCAGTCTACTGGCTTTTATAGACAACCTAGAAAGTCTTGTTTATTATGTTTATATATATATGGAACATAATAAAAATCAGATAATGAGTCAGAGAAAGATCTCACAAATCATGTCTGATGTTATTTCAGGTTGGTCACACTAGAATGTCAAATCGAGCGCATTGCATTGTGGGAGACAATACATCTGCAGTGCTGAACATGTTGGCAAATGTAATGTAAGGGGGCAAAATGAAAAATGTTGATTTTGTGCAGTTCATGTGCAGGAACAGACATACTGGAGACACAGAGCACTTTCACAATGGTATGGAAGCTGTTTCTGCCACGGAATAAAAAAGGTCTTTATCTCACAATTATGACACTTTCTCACAGCTTAATACTTCTAACTTTATATCTCGCAAACTCAGATTTCTGCATTTATATTTTACAGTTCTGAGAAATAAAGTCAGAATCGCAAGATGTGAACTTGCAATTCTGAAAAAAGTCGGAATTGCGAGATAAAAAGTCACAATTATCTTTTTTTATTCCATGGTGAAACAAGCTTCCATACAATGGCTATTGTTCAAAGCAGCTTCACAGAGAACAATCACAGTAATAATCTCTCAAAAGCTGTAATGTCCTCATTTAGCGGTTCAATTAAAATAAAAAAATGCCTTAATAGCTGTGTCTATAGTAAGAGTATGGTAGTAAGGTATTCTTTAATTAAATCATTTTGAAGTCACGACTTAATTTCTTCCACTGTTTTTCTCTTTCATTATAAATTGCCTTTTTTCCTCATTAACAAACACATTTGCTCATTAACAGTGAATGTGCAGCTCCGTTAATTACGCTGAAACTCTTTAAGAGCACAAACTATAAAGACACGATACTTTTTAGATGATCACATGACGTGAGGAACAAAAGATTTCATGAATCAAATGATAATGCTGAAGTCAAACATCTCTGTGACTTCAGCTCAGCCTCCTGAAATATAATCTACACATCAGCAGCAGATGCATTAATGCGTTTGATCTTTCCTAATGCCTCCGTCTTACAGTGGATCTCAATGGAGCAGGACGTCATGCTGCTACAGAAAACAGCAGCCTCTCTCAGATGTGTCCCTCTAAATTGTTTGCCGTGACATTTGGGGCCAAAGCAATCCATGCCTCATTTTCTGAGCCTCAAAGACCAGCAGTCCATTAGATCGATAGCGCAGAGATTTCCTGTCCCCGCGCGAGCGTAAATATCACACGAGCGCGCGCTGCTCTTGGCAAGAACGAGACACGCTGTCAGTTTGCTGCGTGTCGCCGGGAGATTTGATGAGAGCAATCGGGTCTTTCCGTAATGCACGTGGGCAGCACAAAAGAAGCTTTACAGTAATTGTGAGTTATTAAAACCAGTAATCACCCCCCGAGCGCAATGAGGTGTAATGAACTTCACTGCTGGCACATCGTACAGATAAGAAGTTCTCACAGAGGCAGAAACTGATACGGCTTGTGTTTGTTGCGGCGCTCGTGAGAGAAAGTCATCAGCTGTAACCCCAGAAGTGCGTTTTCCCCGATCGGCACTCAAAGGGAATCAAAACAGCATTGAGTTGAAAAGCTCATGCGCTGCCGCCCACCCGCGCGCACCCACGCGCGTCCACCCACGAAGCCTCTCAAACCCCACAATGCAATGTTTCCAGCAGTGGAGCGCGCAGGGACTGTGCTCAAGTGCTCAAATGGAAAAACAGTGGGTCATCACTATATGGAAGCTTATTTCTGTCACATTTCTGATTATATCTCATAATTCCTGTGATTAACAACATTCTCGGAATTCTGAGTTGCAGAATTCTGAATTTTTACTTTTTTTTTTTCAGAATCGCCTGGAAAAAAAAGGGGGGGGGGGAAATCGCAAGACTGTAACTAGCAATTGCGAGATATAATCTCATAATTCTGACAAGAAGTTGTGAAAAGTCACAATTAAGGCCTATTCACACCAAGGATGATAATTATAATTATAATAATAATAACGATAACGATCGTGAGTCCTTACACAACTATAACGATGACGACACAAAATCGCTGGAATCACTTTCAGAACATTTTTTTTTTCCGAGCAGATGAACGATAAAACAATGACAGCCAATCAGAATCCATCTTGCTCTAACGAGCTCCAGCATTTAAAGCGACAGACGACAAAACTGCAGCGTCCTTATAACAAACAGAACAATATCGTCCGCTGTTGTTGATGCTAATGGAGTTATCATTATAGTTATCGTTCTTGCAATTGTGCAATTCTCACAAATTCAGAATTTTGACTTCGCCTGAAAAAAAGGGAAGAAAAATAAAAAAAAAATATCGCAAGACAGATTTGCGAGATGTTAACTAGCTTATAACAACTAGCAATTGCGAGATAATCTCACAATTTTGAGAAGAAATGGAGATAAAAAGTTGCAATTAAGGCCCGTTCACACCAATGATGATAACTATAACAATAAAGATCGCAAGTCCATACACAACTATAACGATAACGACACAAAGACACAATATCGTTTGAATTACTTGCAGAATGTTTTTTTCGAGCAGATAAACGATAAAAACATTGACAGCCAATCAGAATCCATCCTGCTCTAAAGAGCTCCAGCATTTAAAGCGACAGATGACAAAAATGTAGCGTCCTTATAACAAACAGAGCAATATCATCCGCTGTTGTTGATGCTAATAGTTATCGTTATAGTTATCATTCTTGCAACTGCGCAATTCTAGCAAATTCTGAATTTTGACTTTTGTCTCAATCGCCTGAAAGAGGAAAAAAAGAAAATATCGCAAGGCAGATTTGCGAGATGTTAACTAGCTTATAACTAGCAATTGCGAGATAATCTCACAATTCTGAGAAGAAATTGAGATAAGTCGCAATTAAGGCCCGTTCACTCCAAGGACGATAATTATAACAATAACGATAAAGATTGTGAGTCCTTACACAACTATAACGACAACTACAGAGAAACGGTATCGTTGGAATCACTTTTTTAGAACTTTTTTTTCTGAGCAGATGAACGATAAAACAATGACAGCCAATCAGAATCCATCCTGCTCTAAAGAGCTCCAGCATTTAAAGCGACAGATGACAAAAATGTAGCGTCTTTATAACAAACAGAGCAATATCATCCGCTGTTGTTGATGCTAATAGTTATCGTTATAGTTATCATTCTTGCAACTGCGCAATTCTCGCAAATTCTGAATTTTGACTTTTGTCTTAATCGCCTGAAAGAGGAAAAAAAAGAAAATATTGCAAGGCAGATTTGCGAGATGCTAACTAGCTTATAACTAGAAATTGTGAGAATCTCACAATTTTGAGAAGAAATGGAGATAAAAAGTTGCAATTAAGGCCCGTTCATACCAAGGATGATAATTATAATAATAACGATAACGATCGTGAGTCCTTACACAACTATAACAATAACTACAGAGAAAAGGTATCGTTGGAATCACTTTTTTAGAACTTTTTTTCCCGAGCAGATGAACGATAAAAACAATGACAGCCAATCAGAATCCATCCTGCTCTAAAGAGCTCCAGCATTTAAAGCGACAGATGACAAAAATGTAGCGTCCTTATAACAAACAGAACAAGATTGTCCACTGTTGTTGATGCTAATAGTTATCGTTATAGTTATCATTCTTGCAACTGCGCAATTCTCGCAAATTCTGAATTTTGACTTTTGTCTCAATCGCCTGAAAGAGGAAAAAAAGAAAATATTGCAAGGCAGATTTGCGAGATGTTAACTAGCTTATAACTAGAAATTGTGAGATAATCTCACAATTTTGAGAAGAAATGGAGATAAAAAGTTGCAATTAAGGCCCGTTCACACCAAGGATGATAATTATAATAATAACGATAACGATCGTGAGTCCTTACACAACTATAACGATAACTACAGAGAAAAGGTATCGTTGGAATCACTTTTTTAGAACTTTTTTTTCCGAGCAGATGAACGATAAAACAATGACAGCCAATCAGAATCCATCCTGCTCTAAAGAGCTCCAGCATTTAAAGCGACAGATGACAAAAATGTAGCGTCCTTATAACAAACAGAACAAGATCGTCCGCTGTTGTTGATGCTAATAGTTATCGTTATAGTTATCATTCTTGCAATTGCGCAATTCTCGCAAATTCTGAATTTTGACTTTTGTCTCAATCGCCTGAAAGAGGAAAAAAAAGAAAATATCGCAAGGCAGATTTGCGAGATGTTAACTAGCTTATAACTAGAAATTGTGAGATAATCTCACAATTTTGAGAAGAAATGGAGATAAAAAGTTGCAATTAAGGCCCGTTCACACCAAGGATGATAATTATAATAATAACGATAACGATCGTGAGTCCTTACACAACTATAACGATAACTACAGAGAAAAGGTATCGTTGGAATCACTTTTTTAGAACTTTTTTTTCCGAGCAGATGAACGATAAAACAATGACAGCCAATCAGAATCCATCCTGCTCTAAAGAGCTCCAGCATTTAAAGCGACAGATGACAAAAATGTAGCGTCCTTATAACAAACAGAACAAGATCGTCCGCTGTTGTTGATGCTAATAGTTATCGTTATAGTTATCATTCTTGCAATTGCGCAATTCTCGCAAATTCTGAATTTTGACTTTTGTCTCAATCGCCTGAAAGAGGAAAAAAAAGAAAATATCGCAAGGCAGATTTGCGAGATGCTAACTAGCTTATAACTAGAAATTGTGAGAATCTCACAATTTTGAGAAGAAATGGAGATAAAAAGTTGCAATTAAGGCCCGTTCACACCAAGGATGATAACTATAACAATAACAATAACAATAACAATAAAGATTGCAAGTCCATACACAACTATAACGACAAAGGCACAATATCATTGGAATCACTTTCAGAATGTTTTTTTGAGCTGATGAACGATAAAAACATTGACAGCCAATCAGAATCCATCCTGCATTTAAAGCGACAGACAACAAAATTGCAGCTTGCGCTTATAACAAACAGAACAATATCATCTGCTGGTGTGGATGCTAATAGTTATCGTTATAGTTATGGTTTTTGGTGTGAACGAGCCTTTAGCTTTATTTTTTTTATTTTGTGGCAGAACAAGCTTCCACAGATCATCGAGGGGCAGAGGTCAATAATCAAAGGTGCTCACCATTAATGAACGTGATTCGTCATTTATGATTTAATTGGGACCATCTTTATTCATCAGCAAATTTCTGCTGGCGTATTAGAGGGCTCGAGAGGGATTGAGCCGTTTTAATTGCGAGTGAGCTGGCAACACAACACGAAACCATGCGGCGTGGGGGAAATGCAGCCAATATTTCATACATGCATCAGCATTTTACACTATTTCTGTGCATTGATAATTAAAAAAAGCTGATGACACCAATTTTTTTTTTTGGTTCAATGTTAGCAAATATTTAATATGTTCCCACATTGCTACATGCTAGCTGTGGTCCTTTCATGGATTTTTTTTTTTTTTCATTCATGGATAAAAACACACTAGTCAAGTAACATTTACTTATTTCTACAGCGCTTTATACAATACAGATTGTTTCAAAGCAGCTTCACAATAATAAACAGGGAAATAACAGAATCAATGATGCAAACTTCATCAAATATGAGACTAATTCAGCTGTAAATCAGCTCTTAAAAGACAAAAGCGTCATTATTCAGATCGATTCAGTTCAGTGTGGATTCAGTTCAGTTCAAAGTGAACTGAAACACACTATTACAAAAACAAAAGAGGTCTGCACTCTAAAAAAAGTAATACATTTCAGCTGAAAGCCTTCTTCAGTGTGATTATGAAACATCAACATCTTACTGAAATAGTTGCTGATGTCAACAACACACTATCAGAGCACGAATGCTGCAGAGAAACCGCTTTTGAAATGATAATGCGCACTGGAACAGAATGGAAATGATACGGTTCTGTATTGAACAGAAGCTGTAAGGAAGCTTTTTTCCCCGAACGGATCTCTGAATGGCGTCACTGGGGAGCGTTTGAAAAGCTATACACCTGTATTCATTGACAGGCAATTTGCACGAGCTTGAGGCGCGTTCAGATTTACAACGGGTCACACGTCCCGTGTGAATAAGCGCTGTGGGATCATGTCTTATATTTTAGTGGTCGGTTTGTTCAACTCGTATCCATTAGGAGTGTTCTGACCATTAGCTTCCTGTGCTCACGCGCTCTCTCTCTTTCTTTGTGGAAGAAAAATAGGCGGCAGGGGTTGGAAAGACAGAGGCGCCAAAAATAGAAGCCATTACTCCATTATTACAGCCTATCGTCTGTTGCTAGGCAATGGTATCAGATTAACACTAATTATCATTTTATCACACTTTCTTCTCTCCGACGTTCCCTCTTTCCTTGGCTCTCTGCTTCATTCCTCTGCAGAGCCGAATCGCAAATAGGATCCTATGCATTGAAGTGCTGTCGGAAACCTCTGAATCCATTAATCAACATATCTCGGTTCCGAGGCTTTTCATTCGCTGCCGTTATTACATGAGACTTAATGAATACTGGAGAAGTCAAACCCAAGCTGAGAGGGAACGTTCTCAGAATGTTCTGGCAAGGTTCTTTCAAAGTTATGAACAAATGCTCCACACTCTTAAAAACATGCTGGATTAAAAACAACCCAAGTTGGGTTAAATATGGACAAACATATTATATAAATGTGAATTTCTAACCTTTTTTGGGTTCGTTTTAAGTGCATATTATAGAAATTTTTAAATAATAGCGGAGTTAAATAAAACTACCCAGCAGGTTGGGTCAAACATTTAACCCAACCACTAGGTTAAAACAACCCAATTGCTGGGTTTTTCCATTTTTAACCTAACTTGGGTCAATTTTTGAATACAATTTTTAAACCCAACAGTTGAGTTTGTCCACATTTGACCCAAGCATGGGTTGAAAGAACCCTGCATTTTTTTTTTTAGAGTGTCAGTAACGTTAATAGAATGTTCGTTCAACGTCTTTAATAATGTTCTCAAATCGTTAGCACAAAAATGTTATTTATGCATCGGTCATGAAATGTTTTACGTTCATCTAACATTTTATAAATGTTACTACTTACTACACTCTAACAAAATGCTGGGTTGTTTCAACCCATGTTGCGCTCTAGAAAACACTGGGTTAAAAACAACCCAAGTTGGGTTGAAAATGGACAAACCCAGCAATTAAGCTGTTTTAACCCAGGAAATAAATTGTTTTGGTTGAATGGGTTAAATGTTTGCCCAACCTGCTGGGTAGTTTTATTGAACTCAACTATTGTTTAAAAATTACTGTATTGCTTAAAATGAACCCAAAGCATGTTGGAAATTAAGTTTAATGAATAATAATTAAACATTTATTAAATTGGTTATATTATAAATGTTCACCTTTTGATTATTATTGTTGCCTCTAGTAATTATGTGTCTGATTTCTAATTTCAATCCTATTTTGGGTTCATTTTAAGCCAGTCATATAGTAATTTTTAAACAATAGTTGGGTTAAATAAAACTACTCAGCACGTTGGGCAAACATTTAACCCAACCGCTGGGTTTGTCCATTTTCAACCCAACTTGAGTTGTTTTTAACCCAGCATTTTTTCTAGAGTGCTGGGTCAAATATAGACAAACCCAACCATTGGGTTTAAAAAATGTAATTTATAAGATTTTAAATTACATTTTTAAACCCAACGGTTGGGTTTGTCCATATTTGAGCCAAGCATGAGTTGAAACAACCCTGCATTTTATAGTGTGTACTTGTTTCAAAACATTCAACATTCAAAACTGATGTCATTCACATAAAACAAGACAAAAATTTTGAACAATCATAAATAACGTGTCTATGGGAATTTTATCGAAATGTTCAAACATTTTTGTTAGCTGGGCCGGCCGAACGCACCTTTATGTTCTCGCACTTGGAAATGCACCATCTGGAAAAGGAAAGTTATAAGCCAAATCCAACAATCCTGTACGCACATATGAAGACTTCCAGCTTTTTTTAATCAGACTCGTGCACATGACTGACAATCACTTTCTTCGTCTCTTGGCAAAAGTACAGCGAACGCCGTTTTGTTCTTTGAGAACAGATTTTGCTGCTAATTAACAGACACATGGAGGTGGTGTTTAGGAAGCGCCCTACATTGAGCCGGAGACGGCGTCTGAAAACACCTTCCTCTCAGTTTCTGCTGTGATTTATTCCTGTGGATCTCTGGCGCTCGTGTAGGCCGCAGCTCGAGGGCACGAGCGCATTGTTCCAAACCTGCCCATTGTTTCTGAGCTCAGGGCCAGTAATGAGGGACCGTGGAGGAGCCGAGCGCTGCGCTGCTGTCAGAGTGAAGAATGCAGCCGCGCAGCGCACACACACACACACACAAATATAAATGAGAGCATATATGTCTGTTTAATTAGAGGTACTGACCCAGTGTTGCTTTAATACACGTTCTCCATTAGTCAGAGTAAATTATTCATACTATTGAACATTAAACCGATATATCGCAGGGTTTCTCTTTCTCACAGCAAAACATTTTCACACATGTTCACCTTTCAAAGTTCTTTGTCTTGCTCATTTGGGGTTTAAAAGATATATATTAATATATATATACATACATACATACACAGTACTGGTCAAAAGTTTGGACACTACTATTTGTAATGTTTTTGAAAGAAGTCTCTTCTGCTCACAAAGGCTGCATTTACAGAAAAATCAGTAATATTGTGAAATATTGTTACAATTTATATTTTAATATACTTTAAAATGTAATTTATTCCTGTGATCAAAGCTGAATTTTCAGCATCATTACTCCAGTCTTTAGTGTCACATGATCCTTCAGAAATCTGATGCTCAATTATTATTGGCGCTCTCTTAATAATTTTTTTTTTTTTTTAGGATTCTTTCATTATTAAAAAGTTCAAAAGTCTTTACTGTCACTTTTGATCTATATATATAAATAAATAAATATATATATATATATATATATATATATAAATGTGAATTTCTAACCTTTTTTGGGTTCATTTTAAGTGCATAATATAGAAATTTTTAAATAATAGTTGAGTTAAATAAAACTACCCAGCAGGTTGGGTCAAACATTTAACCCAACCACTGGGTTAAAAGAACCCAGTCGCTGGGTTTTTCCATTTTTAACCTAACTTGGGTCATTTTAAGCCAGCATTTTTTTAGAGTGCATGTTTGGGTCAAATATGGACAATTTTTGAATAACATTTTTAGAAGTCATTCTAATTTGATGCTCAATTATTATTGGCGCTCTCTTAATAATGTTTTTTTTTCTTTTAGGATTCTTTCATCATTAATAAGTTCAAAAGTCTTTACTGTCACTTTTGATCAATTTAATGCATCCTTGCAAATTATTAAATTAAAATTTTAATCCATTTTCAACAGTGATAATAATAAGTAATGTTTCTTGAGCAGCAAATCAGCATGTCACAGTCATTCGTCCTCATTTCCAAAGCTCTGTTTATCTCAATTTTGCATTTACACAATGTGCAAGAGTGCTTTGATTACTGAAAGACGAGCCGCATTTATGTTTCCAGTAAGTTCCCCATGATTCCTGTACTACGCGCCTGTGCTCCAGTTCCCACAAATTCCTGACTCTTCAACTTCCTTAACAGCTCACCTTGAAAATGAGCCATCCCGCTTTGATTTATAGCATTGGAGGGAAGAGTTTCCATCTTCACCCCCCGAGTTGTCACAGCCATTCTATAATTGGATGAGCCGCGTGACCGACCTAGCCGGCGCTTTTCGGGCGGCCATCTTTGGGAATTTTCCTACGTTTTGCACTGAATTGGAGGCAAAAAGTAGGACGTCGTTCATGTTGTCATTAATTGTGCTTTCGTATCTGGAAAAAAAAGCCACTTCATTGTCCTCTAAGAGTAAAAGCAGAGAGGGAGAATCTTTCCTCAACAACCATCACTGACCTCAAAGTGTCACCTGACCACATGACTCGTTTCATCCTTGCTGCCTCATTGTGTCATCGCTCTGTTCCAGAAACCATCCTCCCATCCAGCATGTGAGAATCGACCTCAGGACACCAGGATCCAGTCGTGGATGGATTCGTGACCTTCTGTAACTCTTACACGGATCTAAAGGTGTTCCTGAAGTCATCAGAGTATCGACGTTACACACGTACAGCCGGTTTCAGAGCTGTTCAATCTGCTTTGGGTCACTGCAGACCGTCTCTCCTGAGGATAGAAATCCAATTAACTGCTGAAAAAACATCATGTATTTCACGCTAATTACTCTTGCTGTCTGTGATACACTATTTCTGAGACTTCACTTCTTTACAGAAGTATATTTGGGGTTTTTTTAGGTCTGTATCATGTTCACTGCATGAGAGCCACTAGAGTCACTTTTCAGCTCTAATAAGCTCGTGTTTACAGTGATTTTGCTCACAGATGATCTTCGACATGACATGGAGTGCCTAAAACCCTCTTTACCAACACAGCCTCTCATAGATTGTTGCTGTTAAAAACTAAAGACAACTTCATCACAATAAACAACTTAAATCTTATTCGAAATAATAGATATATACATATATACACACATTACATACACACACATATATACGTATGTGTGTGTGTGTGTATATATATATATATATATATATATATGTGTGTATATACTGTACACACACACATATGTATATACATACATGCATGTGTATGTACAGTATATATGTATGTATATTATATATGTGTATACTGTACATACACACACGTATATACAGGTATGCTCTATATATATATATATATATATATATATATACACACACACACACACACACACTATGTATGTATATATACACATGTATGTATACATATACACAAACCTGTATATATATATATATATATTTTTTATTTTATTTTTTTATCATACATCCTACAGCTGCTGAACTCTTGTTATGTGAATCTGCTCACCTGCCCTCTGAACACTTTAATTCAAAATGCTTCTTGTTCAACCTTTTCTTCTGCATCTCACTGAGCCTCTGCATCTCTCTCTCTCTCTCTCTCTCTCTCGGAAACAGTTGTCATGGCAACCCGCAGAGCAGAACTTTCTTCACTATGCCACTTTTAGAAACAAAGTTAGCAGAATTCCTCCAGGGTTCAGAGGAAGAGGAGAGAAGATGGATCTACAGGTACCGCAAAATCACACTCAACAACCTCAAATGAGGCCTAATGGAGAAAGCGCTGTGAATTAACCATGTTTTACCTGTATCCTGGGATGATGTGCAATGCAGGACAAACCTGAAAGTTAGTCCCCACTCACTTTCTTCGTCAAGCGCAGGCGCAAATCACATCTCGCGCTCAAGCAGATGCGCACAGCGTCAAATCGTCTCCCTCGTCGGCTGTCAGCGCGAGCGATCGTGTCAAGACACACATGTAATTTTACCTCAGCAACAGCTGCCTGTAATTACTCCCCGCATGCGCCGCTCTTGAAAACAGCTTGATTTTTGGTTGAAGCGGTTCGGCGCTCAAAAGGTTCTGCGAACAAACACAAAGAATGCGGAGCTCGTGCTTGTAAACAGTGATGCACAATCAGAAATGTCATCATGTGGGTGAATACTGAAATAATACTCAAATGAACGAGGAAATCGAATATATGATTACAGCAACAGGCTCTCCTAGACATCCACACTGACTAACTTAATGTTTTAGTCAATATTATAGTCAGTTAGGTCTCATTCACACTGCAGTTTAAATTCGGTGTCACTCCTAATCTAAGGGTTTTCTTCTGGTTTTGAAAAATCTATCTATCTGTCAATCCATCCATCCAATTTATAGGCAAAGAGATGTATCCAGAATATAAACGCAACATGCAGTTTCACATTAAGCGTTTTTTCATACAAAACCATTATAAAGAAATCCAGCACGTTGCATTCATATTCTAGGCTCATCTACTTGCATGAATATACTGTATATGCATCATCAATAAGGTGTATATGGAATATGATCTTTTAATACCACTGTTTTAGTACATTAAGGCACTTTAAGGGCATTTTCAGACTTGTAGGCCCGGTTTCACAGACAGGGCTTAGCCTAAGCCAGGATTAGGCCTTAGTTCAATTAAGATATTTAAGTAGCTTTTATAAACATTTACTAGAAAAAAAAAACATTACTGGTGTGCATCTTGAGACAAAACAATGGCCCCGACGTATTTTAAGATATGTCAGTACAAGTTGCTTTCAGTTAAAACAGCTCAAACATGCATTTTAGTCTAGGACTAGCTTAAGCTTTGTCCGTGAAACCGGGGGGTAGTGTGTTTACTTCCTTCCGAAACGGGGAATTAATTTGTTACAATATAGCATTTTCTTCTTGATTCGGTTCGCAATCAAAAGGCAACATTTTAAATCATACCAAAATGTGTTCATGTAAGTCACATGTGAGTAAAGCAGTCCTCTTATTGGTCAGAGTTTCCTCTGCGCCATCCATCAAGATGGCTGAACAAGTTCACTCCGCCAGCTTATAGTGGCTTTATCTGTAGCCGTCGCAAACACTTAGTTAGAGCGGGAATCAAGGCTTCGTCAGGACAGCAATTAAACAACATTTTAAGATGAAGAGGTGCTCTTTGGTTTTCAACTGCGATAACCAGGGACTGACATTAATTTCAGCAGTGGCGTGTATCGCAGTCACTCCTACTAGCCACGTTGGCGGGTTGAATTTTATATATAATATTAATTTTTCAATTGTAGTCTTTTAAAAATGCATCTGAAGTAAACGAAGTGCAATGTAGTGTTGTCGTCAAAACATTTTTTTGATACCGTTACTGAAATATCTGAAACGCTTCCAATACTCATTTTCCGCAGAATAGATACACAATATCCTTGCTTTCTTGCGCTCTCATCTCTCTGACAGTGAGTCGACACACAAACCCGCCTTGTTTCATTTGCTCCAGATGAATATTGTTGGTGTTACAGGGCATAATTTTACTCATTTCCGCAGATATTGTGCTCATTCACCCAAAGCGCGCGTACGCAAAGCTGTCTCTCAGTACTACATTTAGTTATTTTTCGCTGCTTAAACAGTCAGATACACACAAAATAATGTCAAAATGCCGGTCTTGGCGAGTATTCACGTAAACACAGTCAGTGTTTTAAGTGAACGTAAACAGTTGAGAATGTGTAACAGCATAATGGCTCCGTGCATCAGGTCTTAAAGTGACAGCAGCCTAATAAACCTGCTGCAAAATTATGAGGTAATCTTAAAAATATCTGTATGGAAGTTTTCACCCATGGTATTGATGTCAAAACTGTGGCCAGTGAAAATGTCGAGTGGCTAGTAACTTTGGAAAACCACTAGACACAGTGGCTGATAAGCAAAAAAGTTCATGTGAAGTCCTGGCGTTAACTAATGTGCTCCTCACAGAATCAGACACTGCTTCTTTTTAACGTATATAAGACATTTCCCATTATGAATAGTGCTTGGATCGTTGGGTCGGATTGCTTTCTCACCTCAACTGAACCGCTCCAGAGTTTGTTTTTAAATCGGGCCGAGATCGCCTGAAGGAGGTGGTTTGCTGTGGTGCGGATATGAGCGTGACTGCCGTGTTCATATATGCCTAAACGAACCAAACTAGGTAGAAAATGCACCAGGTTCCGAAACAAATGCTCCAAACAAGCCAGGTGTGAAAACGTCCCAAGTGATTTTAACGTTAAATGTTTTTGAATGTCCCGCTGTTTCTAGTAATTGATATGCAGGTGCTGATGGATCACAAGTGACCAAAACTTGCATTTTGTTCACATATTTCTGTTTTTCTCCTTTTGATTGGTGATCTAAATATTTATATACCACAACTGCAATATTCCATAAGAAAGTAGTAATTGTCCATTTTGATTTCATGGTGACTTTAACTCGTCCGCTGCAGCATGTGACGCTTTGGCTTTCGAGCGCCACAGAGGAGCGCAGATATACCAGGCTTCAAACTCCTGTGTGAGCCGCTGACAAGAGAACGACCACAGATGGCATGATCGCTTTTCATTAATTTACACCTTTTGAGGCAGATGCACAGTTATTTTTATAAAGGTGTAAGTCTGGGCGCCATCTCTCGCTCATGCCGCTACAGCGAGTTCAACGTCAAACATGATTGTGTGATATTTATACAATCACAGTCTGCATCTGAAAGAAAGTCAAAGTCATTTTTGAGAACTTTAAGGCAAACTGTAAAGAGTTTCAGTTTTTTTTTAGTGACATCACCCAGTTGTAAAAACCAGCCAAGACCAGAGCCTGGCCAGCTATAATAATAAAAATAAAATAAAAATGCTCTAAAACCAGCCTGGGATACCTGGTTGGCTGGTTTTACAAATATCTAAACATTCTCAAATCAAGATACATTTACTGGAGAGGCAAAGTGACTAAGGATATTAAGAAAAATCATCAAAATGAAGTGAGTTTATGCTTAAAACAAGTATCTGCCAGTAGAGCCAGAAAAATAAACTTAATTCATAGGGGCAAACAAGTTTATTTTTCTGACCACAATGGCAGATATTTTTACTGTACTTGTTTTAAGCATAAACTCACTTTATTTTGATTATTTTTCAGAAAACAAGACTGCGATCAGCAATTATCGGGGTTCAAGAGCCTTTAAGCACATGTGTAAAAAGATATGTTTAAATTAGCAAGCCTGTAACCATCTCGATCATAGATGGAAAGACCATTTTTAAAGCCCATTTACCCTAGGAAATATATGGTTTATAAAGCTTTTTTAACAGTTATTGAGGTTGAGCCAAAAACCTAGGACTAGTTCCCCAAAGTTGGTTTTTGAAACAATCTCCAGTATTTAACGAATGATTCGAAGTACAGTGGCTCAGAATGAGGAGTTCTACCATGTGGTATGAATGTTGTGGGCGTGTGCGAAAAATCGTGCAATACACGATCCTTTATGCACGTTAAAAACGCGAAGGTGCCCCCAATGGCCGATTTTTTAAAAATTTCTCACAGGCCTCAAGCGCTGTGAATCAAACAGGCCCAGCGAGTTTCATTCCGATTGGCCTCCGTTGTCTGATAGCAGCTCAAAATTCATCGGCCGATGGCGGCCATGTTTTTTGAGATGCGTCAGTGTCCTCATAGACAATCATGGCTTGTTGGACAAAGACAATGCATGTGAAATTTTCAAGTCAATTGGACTAACAGTGAAGTAGTTATAGCGGTTTTCATGTTTTTTTTCCCGTTATAGCGCCACCAAGTGGCCAGTCGCTGCGTCCTTCTTCACGCGACCACAAAATGATCTCTTACACACGTGTTCCAAGTTTGGTGAAAATATCTCATTCTGTTCATGAGTTATAGCCATTTCAGTAAAAGTGGCTCCGCCCACTTCAAACGTTTTGGCGGCCCTTAGGGACTGTGAATTGAAAACTTTTTTTTTTTTTTTTGCTAATTGTTGACAATCAGACTTGCTACACTGGTTTGGTTCTGATCTGGTCAAAAGCCTAGGCCTAGTTTGCAAAATATGTTTTTCAAAAAAATCCAAAAATACCCGAAAATTTCGCCAACGACACCGAGCCTTGGTGATGTTGTAGACGGTGTGAGCACTACCAACCCCTAAATATCTTCAGTTATTTTGCTTTTCCAGTAAATGTATCTTGATTTAAGAATATTTCGACATTTGTACAAGAAAACGAGACAAACACTGAGGAAGACTATCTTTTTTCGATCAGATTGAACCCGGTGAAGACCAGCAAACCACTGAGGCTGCTTTTTCAACTCAATAAGAATCATACAACAATTCAAAGTGTTCAAATCAAATGTGTGAACGTTTCCACTGCTACGTGATTAATATTAAAGTGGCAGTTGAGAAGAAAAAGTAAAATGACACTTAGAAGAAGCTTGAACAAAAGTTAGAAGGCAGTCACACGCATTTAACGAAACAGAGGAAAGACTCCGTTCACAATACACAAAAACAAAGGGATGGAAATTATTATTGGAAAATCAGTGCATGTAAAGAGAGACAGGCAAACTCCACCCACAAGCCTTCAGAGATCATATCTACATGTGTGGAAACCTGCATGAAACGGTGAATTCACAGATCAAATGCGTTATGCATGACCTGTAGAAACACTTCTGGGAGGTTAGCAGACCTCTACCTGCCGCTGCGGCCGCCTGCAGCAATCACCGCCGTCTGCAATTACTGCCACCCGCAATTACTGCCACCTTGCCGGTGTCACGGACTCTCCGGCTCGCTGATTAACTGCGCCCGGGGCGGAGGGTTCTGCCTCGCTTGGCCAATGCTTGTCAAGTATGTCTAAACCCTCTTCAGCTCTCAATAAAGTCAGCCAGCAATTGCAACTTAGTTGAAGACGGCGAGAGCAGGATCAGCGTGAAGCTCTCCCTTTAAATAACAAGCCCTCACACAGAGAGTGACTGTCCTTTATTTAAACACAACACGAAAGCCATTAAAACCAGGAGGAGCTCATGTCTCAATCACACTACAGTCAAAATCAAATTAAAAATGTGCCCTTGGACACACATTGATGCCGTCGACCACAAATGAGATCAGGGAAAATGAGTGAATAACGGCTTCAATTTCAGTCTGTTCTCACACAAAACATCATATGACTTACATGACAGTAGCAGTGGCCTAGGAAAATTGACATCTTCACCCTTGATTGAGATATTATTCAAAGGCTATGTTCAGACTGCGGGCAAATCAGATATTTTCTCAAATCAGATCTTTTCATGCACACAATTAATTGCAAGTGAGATTTATGCATCCAGACTTAACCTAACTGCATGGGTTGCTTTGATAACGACGTAGGTCGTACCCACATGACGAGGGTTTCAAAACGGATGCAGGAAAAATGGAGGTCTCACACTTCAAATAAGCGACTCGTGATGCAGAACTTCCATCTGAACACTGTATGAATACTTTCAGTCACCAGTTTTGACATTATCGTTGTGTGTCACATTAAGGGTGATGCAAAAGACATCAGTTTGAGAGACAGACTGAGACCAGGGTTGCCAGGTTTTCAAAACAAAACCCACCCAATTGCTACTCAAACAAAGTTGTTGCTTTTTTTTACCAGGAGAACCACACCAAAAACGTGGATTTTACCCCTCGGAACAATGTCCCTAGTAAAAAACATGTTCCGAAGGGGTAAAATCCACATTTTTGGCAGGGTTCTCCTGGTGAAATTCGCTTTCCAGAGGCTAAATATCATGTTATTTGGGGTCGCTTCAACCCCTGGACATGCAAAACATGTGTTAACAAGTGTTAAAGTAGCCCAATTCCACGGGAAAACCACGGACTTGGCAACACTGAATGAGACGCATCTGTAAAAATCTGATTGGAGTTGCATTTAACCTCCATTTGAATCAGACTTAGAAATTTTTTTTTTTTTCAAAATTTCAAAAAAAAAAAAAGATTTCATGTGTTTTTTTGCTGTCCAGACTTTCAAAAAACCCATCTGGATAAAATCTGGATATGCAAAAAGCGACTTTTTATCTCACAATTCTCTTTTTTCTCACATTTGTTAGTTTATATCTTGCAATTCTGACTTTATAAACATACAATTGCAGGTTATAAAGTCAGAATTGTGAGATATAAACTTGCAATTCTGAGGAAAAAAGTCAGAATTAGACTTTATAACTCTCAATTATGAGTTTATAACTCACAATTCTTATATCCTGCAATTCTGACTTTCTCGCAATTGTGAATTTATTGTGAGAAATAAAGTCAGAATTGTGAGATAAAAAGTCGCAATTACCTTTTTTATTTTTTATTTAGTGACGGAAACAAGCTTCCATAGATTTTTGCTGGCAGTCTAAACATTGCCAAAATGCTGTGAAAGATTTTGTAGTCATATTGTGTGGGATGTCGATTGTTTTATTTGTGATGATAACGCAATGAAACATGACAAATTGTGCCAACATCATTTTTGTCCAGACTGTCATACAAAGAAATTATGAACACATGCAAAAACAAGAGAGAACCAATGAAATATCAATAACTGATTATGTTGTAGTCGTTTTCCTGAGCTTTTTTTTTTCTATGCATTTTTTTGCATATTAAAATAAAACCTGTAAAACAATGTCAGATATATACCTTCAATAATAAAAATTCTAATAAATATTTTAATAGGGGATTTCTGGCTAATTGACAGTGTACATCTGTTTGGCCATCGGCATGGACAGAGCGCGCTTTGAACTCGAGAACTCGGGTTGTGTGTGTCAGTCCTTGCTGTTGCTTCAAGTCAAGTCAAGTCAAGTCACCATTATTTATATAGCGCTTTTTACAATGTAGATTGTGTCAAAGCAGCTTTACAGTGATAACTGGTACATTATTCTGGCTGCACAGCAGCTCTTAAGGAATAGTGTCAATGCAGGCAGATCAAAGCACTGTTGAATATCAAATATCAATTGTCAAGTGTCCCCAACTAAGCAAGCCAAAGAAGACAGCGGCAAGGAACCCAATAAAAAAATCTATAAAATCTAAATACTAAACAGACAGCTAATAAAGCAGTTCTCCGCTATGTTTCTGGTATTTAAAATATAATTTTTATAACAAAATATCAATTCACTAATATGCAAAAAAAAAAATAGTATGCAAATGATATTTGTTTCAAGTAGATTACATTAATCGTTGCTGTAAAACATTCTAAATTACTTTTTTTCAGAAAACAAAACTAAATATCCAAAGCCATTTTGCTTCTCAGGTAAATGTATCTTGATTTAAGAATGTTTAGATATTTGCACTGAAAAACGAGACAAAAATACCAAGTAAGAACTCGTGTGTTTGTCAGTCTTTTCCTTAAATCAGCACACTCGAGGCTTCAAACTGAAGGAAACGAGGTTTGTTGTATTAGCGCAACGTGCGCAAGCATCCCTCCACGCGACCGCTTTCCTCAACTCAGGAAACTAATCTCCTCGACACGCCGTTAATAGCATGCTAGGAAGGTGTAAAAAAAAAAAAAAAAAAAAGAGAGGGAAGAGAAAAGAGTGTCTGCAGTCTCACCTCCCCTCACGAACATTGTCACACACTTGCATTCCTCACCTCCAATTAGCAAGAAGAGGGTCCTAAATATAGCAGCCATCACACTCCAATCAGATCGCGGCGAGAGACTCTGGAGAACTTGATTATCTGATGATGCCTGTGTGAAACAATGGAGGAAAGGTTGGAGAGTTAGTTGGCCGGATCGTCTCATCGGTGGCCCGTCCGATCGATGACTTCCTAAGATGGCGTTGCGAATGAATCGATGGAGGTAAATTGTCACTGTGATTATCAATTGTGTCATTGATCGCGTCTGAAAGCCCGCGCTTTTGACTGACACCCACTGTTCGTCGTCAAGTGAGGCCTAATGTGAGCATCACCTCGAACTTTAAAAGCACCGGTGAGAAAATCTTACACTCCAGATGTGTCACAACGATTCAGAAGAACTGCAAAAAATTATTTTCTTTCTTAGATATATGTAGGCTACTAGAAAGAAAAAAAAAGGACAAAATACATCAGATATTCCCCCTTGTGGAGGACGTTAAAGTCACCATGAAATCAAAATGGACGATAGCTTGTTTGCACATGACGTCAGTCACTGCGTTGCTGTGGCGCGAAATGCAGATGGAGGGCAGGAAGTGATTTTCTACATAAAAAAACCTCAAAATGCCTATGTTTTGCATCGTTTATGGTTGCTCAAATCAATCAAACCAAGAAACCACAAGGAGCTTTTATCATGTACCAAAAGTTGTTGTTCATAAGGGGGGAAATGCAAGAAATTGAATGAAAAACGTAGGAAAAAAAAAAAATGTGATGATCGCGATTCTGTAACATACTAGAGATTCTGACAAAATAATAATTGCTGGAAAAAATGTTTAATTCATTTGAATGGATTCTTTTTTTTTTTTTTTTTAAATGGTTTTGAATGAATAACTCATTAATAAATACTTGTTTTATTACTGGATGAATCTGTGTTTTTCAACGAATCTTTTGAATGGATGATTTAACGACAAATAACAGTCACTTGTCGCCACCTAGTGGTGTAAGATGTAATTGATACAACCATTATTTGAAGCTCCAAGTTAGTTTCAAAAGGTGGTTTGCTCTATCGCTATCGTAGACATCAGTGTTTATATCCTAACTTTAAATGTTTATCTCTGATCATTTGAATATTTATAACAGAAATAACTACTGTGTGGTTCAAAACTGCTCTCTTTGGATCAGCGCGGCAGCACGAACTGCGGTATGATTTTGTCAAAGGTAGACACTGGTGAATCGTTGCCATTAATAAAAAAAGATTGCGTGGGTGTTTGAATCAAGATCTCAATCTTTTTACAGTTAATCATGCAGCTCTGCTCGTAATCTTTAATCAAAATAAACTTCTAGTTTAGTGGCGTAAAGGCGGGGCAACCTGTCAATCACATCAGATCCACCAACAGCAACCCACAACCATCAAACCAACATATACATCCCGAAACCCACTAGAGCACGCTCACAAATTTCAGAAGCATTTGATTCTGGAACAAGGCCTGATCTCAAACCACCTCTCACTGCAACTGAACCGCTTTATCAGTCAAAGTCTCAACAGCAGACTGCTCAAAGTCTCAGTGCTTCAACTTGCACTATTTCTGAACACTTCTTCTCCTCTAACTGTGTTTTTTGCATGTGCACAGAGGTAATTAAAAGGTGGGCAATGTCCCAAACCCCCAGAAGCTCATATGTGGCGTGTCAATGGTGTTTGGTGAGACGCAGAGCTAGTGGACCCTGAAGGTGCAAACGCCCTTACCGTTCACACTCAGTCAGCGCGGGACTCTCAAGGAGACATATGTAGGTTTGTCCTCAGTGGTCCTGACATCACATGAAGCCTTTGGAGGTTGTTGAGGAGACACATAATGAAACAAATGGGAACAAATGGCTAAATTCTTTTGGTAAAACTGCAGAAAAGACTTTCTGTGCTTCATTCACTTAATTCAACCAGGCCTGAAGGGCATTTGCTCAGCTTGAGCCTATCAAACATGTGAAGCTTCATTATCTTCCAGCTCTGAATTATGCCTACTTTCCAAAGGGATAGTGTCTCAGAATGATCATTTATAGGTAAACTATCCATTTGTCATCAATTACTCATGTTGTTCCAAACTGTATGAATTTATTTCTACTGTGGAACACAAATGAAGATATTTTGAAAAACATTGGACCCCACTGACCTTTATGAACAAAAGCGCCAATAGAGTTACCAATAGAGTTCAATGGTAAGTTGATGAAATAACTGCATATTTTTGACATTTTGACGCCTTAGCTGACCTAATGAATCAACTTAGTTGGTATTTTATATTATTCAGCAGCTTTGCTGTGCATTAAACAGTTTTATTGCACACCTTCCAGCCATTAAGAATTGAGTATTCAAACGGGTATAAACATATATATATATATAAATTAAAGCATTTACCAGGGTTCAAGCACTTAAGGCCTTTAAGCACATAAAAAGGTATTATATTTTATTTAGCAAGCATATAAACACTTAGATCATACATGGAAAAGACCATTTACAGCCAATAGAGGCAATTTAGTAAGGAAAAATATGGTTTGTAAAGGTTTTTTGACAGTTATAGCGCCACCTATTGCCTGAACTTCACCACTTTCTTTGGGTGTCCTCAGAGTGTGCCCATACACGTGTTAATTTTGGTGTAAATATCTCGTTTGTTTTTAAGTTATAGATACTTATATACTGTATATGAGAGCATAAAAAATGACCCAAGAACGTCTTTGATTGGATTTTTTTGCCACTTCCTATGAAAATTTTGACATTTGGGCTCTTACATTTAGATAATTAACTTAGGTTCCGTGTTTCCTATGCTGGTTTCGTCTCGATTGGACTAACGGTTTCGAAGATATTCGCAAAAGTTTTTTAAGTGCTAAATCACAATGTAGCACAAACCATAAGGCGAAACCTTGCATGTCTGGTAGTGTTGGACTCTGCAAGGATTCAGGAGTCTAAAGACGTGACTCCCATGAAAATATGTCAACCATACCTAAAGTTATAGACATTTTCAGCCAAAACCATTAAAAATGTTTTTTTTTTAAAGCTTTTTAACAGTTATAGCACCAACTATGGTCTGATCTCCATAAAAATGGGCATGCTTCTTTAGAGTCATATGCTCAGTTAATTTCATGAAGTTCTGAGTTTTTGTTTAGGATTTATAGGCTTTTGGGAATATTTAGCCACGCCCATTTTCTAAATGACCCTGTTATAGCGACCCAAAGGGTAAAGTTCAACTTTTTTTAATAATTATTGATCTAGAGAGTCCAAAGAAATGTCCTGTGCTGATTTTGGTTCAGTCGGGCGAAAAACCTAGGACTAGTTCGCAAAAGTAGGTTTTTCAGCTATTCGTGAATAATTAATGAACAATTTGATTGACAGCATTGGTTCTTGAGGCAAAGTTGTTCAGCATGAGGAGATCTATCAAATGATATGCATATTGTGTGAATCTGTGAAACACCACGTGATTACTGAGGCGTAAAACTCGTTAACGCCAATAGTGGCCGATTTCTTTCAAAATTCTTACAGACCTCTAGGCTCATGACCCCTTGTCTAATAGGTGCCATGTTTTCTGAGATACGCCAATGTCCTCATAGACTATCATGCCCTCTTGGACCAAGACACTGCAGTTGCATAGTTACAGCTGTTTTCATGTTTTTTTTTCAAGTTATAGCGCCACCTAGTGTCCAATCAATGCAATTTTTTATCGCGACCAAAGATTGAGCCCATACACACCAAGTTTGGTGCAAATATCTAATTTCTTTCTCAAGTTATAGCCATTTTAGTAGAAGTGGCTCCGCCCACATCGTATGTTTTGGCGCCCCTTAGTGACTGTGACTGCGACATTTTTTTGATAATTATTGATATTCAGACTTAGCGCTACGCGCTTGAACCCCTCATTACAAAACCACATAGCAAAATTACAAAATCTAAAAATTAAAGTATAAATATAGCTGGGAACAGCAATTGTCGGGATTCAAGTGCTTTAAGGCCTTTAAGCATAAAAAGGTATTATGTTTTATTTAGCAAGCCTGTAACCATCTCGATCATAGATGGAAAAGACCATTTACAGCCAATACAGGCAATTTACCGTAGGAAATATATGGTTTTTAAAGTTTTTCAACAGTTATTGAGGTTGAGCCAACAACCTAGGACTAGTTCGCCAAAGTTATTTTTTTTAAATAATCTCGAATGATTCGATGGACAGTGGTACCATGTGGTATGAATGTTGTTGGTGTGTGCGAAATATTGCACGATACACAATCCTTTGCGCACTTGAAAAACGCTAAGGCGCCCCCTGATGTCCATTAAAGTTTCCACGCTTCTTTAGAATCACATGACGCATGTGCACACTCAATAACGAGAAGTTACACTAATCAGGCAGGAACAGGACCAATTTCAGCCATTTTGGCATAGAAATACATACTTTTTAATAGTTTTTTATACTTTTTATTTATACTATTGACCTAGAGAGTCCCGAGAATTGTGCCGCAGTGGTTTTATTGAGGTTGAGGCAAAAAGCCTCGGACTTGTTCGCCAAAGTTGGTTTTTGAAATAATCTCCAATATTTAACGAACTATTTGATGGACAGTGGCAGTCCTAGAGGCAAAGTTGCTCAGAACGAGGAATTCTACCATGTTGTACGAATATCGTGGGCGTGTGCAAAAAATTGCGTGATACACAATCCTTTGCACAAATGAAAAATGCGAAGGTGCCCCCCGGTGGCTGATTTCTTTGGAATTTCTCACAGGCCTCTAAGGCCGTGAGTCAAACAGGCCCAGCAAGTTTCGTTCCGATCAGCCTCCGTTAACCTTGTCTGATAGCTGCTCAAACTTCATTGGCCGATGGCGACCATGTTTTTTGAGATACGTCAGTGTCCTCATAGACAGTCATGCCACCTTGGATAAAGACACTGCATGCCAATTTTCAAGTCAATCAGACTAACCGTGAAGTAGTTATAGCCATTTTCATGTCTTTCTGTTCTGTTTCTTGTTCTTTCTGTTATAGCGCCTGTTAAGAGGCCAGTCACCGCGTCCTTTTTCACGCGACCACAGAATGAGCTCTTACACACGTGTTCCAAGTTTGCTGAAAATATCTCATTCCGTTCACGAGTTACAGCCATTTTTGTACAAGTGGCTCCGCCCACTTCAAATGTTCTGAACCGTGAATTGAAATTTCAACTTTTTTTGATAATTATTGACAATCAGAAATTGCACTGACCTAGGAATGTTTCGCAAAAGTAGAAAGTTCGCTACGCACTTGAACCCCTAAAAATGAAATCCAATTCAATATCACTGATACTAATATAACATTAGTAGAGGATGTAAGTGAATAAATAAAGATGAGCTTTAGGCTTCTCTGTTTGTGTTCATCATGGCGTCACTGTAACAAACCCAACAGACACGAACACACACTTGTGTTTCAAGTACAAGTGGAAACGTCCTGAGTGTCAGAAAGGCAGGACGTACCGCATATGTCCTCGTTCACCGTGTCTGCTGGTGTCCCGTGGTAAAGGGTCATTCTGTCGCCCGTCCTGCCATGGTGAGGGGACATCTGTTAGCATCGGCGGTCGTCAGGCTGCGTGCCAGCGGCTGCCATGATGACCAGACCATGACCCTGAACACACACACACACCTGCTCCTCAAACATACAGCAGGAGAGTCGCTTTCATTATTCACATTCTCTATGGGCAAAGATTCATCTCACAGTCTCTGATGTGAATGTTCATTAGAGCAGGTCAGCAGGATGAACTACCCGGATTTAAAACACATTTCCATTATGCATCTCCAGATCTTTCTTTGTGACATTCTGAGGATCAAAATATCTGAATAAAGTGCTGCAGAAGTATTGTTCAGTTTTACTTCAAGCTAATAAAATTAACTAATACATTTTTTTTTGCAGAAACTATTTTCACTCAAAAATGTCATGTTTAGTTCAATGTGTTACTTGCCATTTCTTTGCAATTATTTGTGAAATTTGCTCACAATTTCTAAGTAGAAAGACTGAAATAGTATTTTCTTGTAAAAAAAAAAATACTCCAATAATCTTTGTTTTATTTACAAATTCAAAAAATATAGTTTTACAGGGTGAAAAAACAATGAACAATAATAAACAAAGATTAAGACATATTGATCAGTGTTAGCTAATGCATTAAAGATCTAATATCTGCGTTCACATGAGTTTCAGAAGGACAGATCGACGGTCAGCAGCTTGGTGAATGACAATCACACCTTATTTATAATCCCAGCAGCTGATTAATTATGCGCTGCAGCTCATTAATTACTGTCAGCACGAGTCTCCAGTCAAAATGGCAACTAAAACCGTTCAAATCGGTGTCGTATGTATCTTTAAAAGCAGCTGCACACATACAGGCTTTAGTTTGAACACTTAAAGGAATGGTAAACACTGACTGGGGTTTTAAAGATACTTAATATTCAGTAATATTATTGATTCGACTGATCTGAATAACGACACTGTTGTCTTCTGTAGAGCTGCTTATAGCTGAACTGAACTTGTTTCATAATTGATGAACTTTACGCAGTTATTGAACTGAACTGAATCAACACTGAACTGAATAATGACATTTTTGTCTTTTTAGAGCTGCAAAATTTGAATTGGTGTCATATTTGATGAAGTTTGCATCATTGATTCTGTTATTTTCCTGCTGCTTTGAAACAATCTGTGTTCTATAAAGCGCTATAGAAATAAAGGTGATGGTTTAATTTTAAACAATAAAATCATCATTACAAGGAACAAGACAGAAACTTGAGTGCGACACACATGTACCTCATTAACCCTGTCATACATTAAATGATGATCTATAGAGCCGGTGGAGATCACCTAGCAACAGCATGCATTCGTCACGAGGAATTCAGTGCTTCCATTTGACGAGTGCATTGGTTTTAATTGGCGTTAGTTGCTGCGATTTCATCTTTTTCGAGCGTCTCTATGATAAAGACATTGGGACAAATGACAGTGGTGTGGCTACAGCGATCATCAGTGCAGGGAAACAGCTTCTCTGTGCCATTAGAGGTCTGCTGATTTCCCATCGGAGGAGTCACCGCACCAGTTATAGTACCATAAAAATGCAGATTGTGACATTCTCCTGAGTCGGAGGTTGCGGCGCCCCAGTTCTCTGCTCAGAGTAATTAACGCTGGACTGCAGCTGCCGCTTTGTCCTTAATACGAATCAAGCTTTATATTTCAGGAATCGCTCACCAAAACAAATTTTATCATCAATTGCTCAAGAAGTTAATGCTGGTTCTGATAGAAAGGTGTCAGAATACACAGTTTGTTGCGTATGGGGCTGCATAGCCGCAGACCAGTCAGGGTGACCATGCTGACCCCTGTCCACCGCCGAAAGAGCCAACAGTGAGCATCAGAACTGGACCACGGAGGTGGCCTGGTCTGATGAATCATGTTTTCTTTTACATCACGTGGATGGCCGGGTGCGTGTGCATCGCTTACCTGGGGAACACATGAATGTTACTTTGACACGTACCACCTACCTAAGCATTGTTGCAGACCATGTTCACCCTTTCATGGAAACGGTATTCCCTGGTGGCCTCTTTCAGCAGGATAATGCGCCATACCACAAAGCAAAAATGGTTCAGGAATGATTTGAGGAGCACAACAACGAGTTTGAGGTGTTGACTTGGCCTCCAGATTCCCCAGATCTCAGTCCAATCGAGCATCTGTGGGATGTGCTGAACAAACAAGTTTGATCCATGGAGGCTCCACCTCGCAACTTATGATATAAACTCGCAGTTATAAAGTCAGAATTGTGAGATATAAACTCAGTCAGCCCTTTTTTCCTCCAAATTTGACTTTATAACTCACAATTGCAAGTTTATACCTTACAATTCAGATAAAAAGATTCGAGAATTTCGAGATATATCTTGCAATTCTGACTTTATTTTATTGCAATTTTGAGTTTATATCTCGCAATTCTGACTTTATTTCTTGCAATTTTGAGTTTATATCTCGCAATTCTGACATTATAACTTGCAATTCTGACTTTAATTCTTGCAATTTTATCTTGCAATTCTTACATTATAATTTGCAATTCTGACTTTATTTCTTGCAATTTTGAGTTTATATGTCGCAATTCTGACTTTCTCGCAATTTTATCTCGCAATTCTGACATTACATCTTGCAATTCTGACTTTTTCTCACAATTTTGAGTTTATATCTCGCAATTCTGACTTTATTTCTTGCAATTTTGAGTTTATATATTGCAATTCTGACATTATAACTTGCAATTCTGACTTTATTTCTCGCAATTTTGAGTTTATCTCGCAATTCTTACATTATATCTTGCAATTCTGACTTTATTTCTTGCAATTCTGACATTATAACTTGCAATTCTGACTTTATTTCTCGCAATTTTGAGTTTATCTCGCAATTCTTACATTATATCTTGCAATTCTGACTTTTTCTCACAATTTTGAGTTTATATCTTGCAATTCTGACTTTTTCTCACAATTTTATCTCGCAATTCTGACATTATAACTTGCAATTCTGACTTTAATTCTCGCAATTCTGACTTTATAACTTGCAATTTTGAGTTTATATGTCGCAATTCTGACTTTCTCGCAATTTTATCTCGCAATTCTGACATTTTGCAATTCTGACTTTTTCTCACAATTTTGAGTTTATATCTCGCAATTCTGACATTATAACTTGCAATTCTGACTTTTTTTTCACAATTTTGAGTTTATATGTCGCAATTCTGAGAAAAGAAGACTGAATTGTAAAATAAAAAGTCACAATTACCTTTATTTTTTATTTAGTAGCGTAAACAAGCTTCCACAGTAACATCACCAACATTTAAAAAACTGGAAGTTTTGATCATCCAGAGAACGTTCAGAAATAACTTTGACTTAACATAATGGGAACTTTAGCAAAATGTCCTTAAAACATATTTTTGTTAGCTGGGATGGAAATGGTCTTTAAAGGAAATTCATTTAAAGGAATTAAATAAAGGATTTAAATGGATTTCATCTTGCAGAAAGAAAATATCTAGAAAATACAAGTGAGTTTCTTTATTAGATATTTTGGAGAGAAACACCATGGAAGCTCATTTTCACCACATAAGGGAAAAAATCATGCTTTGGTAAATCATAATAATTATACATAAATAGAAATTATGACATACTAAGTCATATTTATGAGATTAAAAGTCAAAATTATGATTTAAAAGTTGAAATTATGACAATTACGATTTAGTATGACATAATGTTGACTTTTTGTCATAATTATGATTTTTACGATATACCATAATTATATATAAAGTCAAAATTATGACATACTGAGTCATATTTATGAGATTAAAAGTCAAAAATATGATTTAAAAGTTGAAATTATGACAATTACTATTCACTATTATGACATAATGTTGACTTTTTATGTCATAATTGTGACATTTTGTGATATAAATTCTGACTAATTATGATTTACCAAAGCATTTTAATTTGTTATGTGGCAGAAATAGGCTTCCATAATTTGTGGAATGAAATTATTATAAATGTTCACAGGTCAGACTGGTTTACAGACGAAGGACAGGCTGACTGGTAGTACTATATCAGACTCCCAACCTCCGTCTCACCGGAAACAGGGATGAAATAAAAAGCTGTTTCCATTACAAACAGAGCGCATTCATCTTTCAAAACTACTCTCGATGTTGTTTTCCCATTTAGACGTGACCGTGCGGCCTCTTGTTTGGGTCGGCCGTCTGTATGGCATAATGCAGCACATCGAGGCGTCTTCAAACCCACGTCCTCATATTAAAGACCTTCCACCCGAGCTCAGAATAGCGCTTTATCTCATGCATGCTGCGTGATGAAGTTTGACTTCTGAGAGCCCAACGTTCAGAAGTATTATAGTGGGAGCAACATTTATTCACAGATGCCAAAGTTGAGCATCTGAAAGGAAGTGCTGACCTTTAGCCTCGGATAAATGAATCTGAAAGCACAGAGCAGCTCAATACGGATCCCATTTCTGCTTGATAATAGCGCCGCTGTGCAGATGTTTCGTGAGAAGGTTTTTATCAATCTAGCCTTGAACAACACAGATGCATCTGTATACTGGAGATAAAATGCTCAACACGTGATGTCGGTCCGCTTTAGAAGAGCTGCAAGGGTTTATGGAGGACACGCTCTTAAAAATAAAGGAAAACATCGATGGTTCCATGAAGAACCTTCAACATCCATCGAACTACTAAAAGTTCTTTATAGTGGAAATGGTTCTTTAGATTATTAAAGGCTATATGTAAGAATTTTCATGTCACATTTTTATTGCCAGTATAAGCAGTTTGTAAAGAAACTTACGAAACAAGACTTTTTCTGACTTCCTACACTCTAAAAAAAAATGCTGGGTTAAAAACAACCCAAGTTGGGTTGAAAATGGGCAAACCCAGCGATTGGGTTGTTTTGACCCAGCGGTTGGTTTGTTTTAACCCTTAACCCAGCGGATGGGTTGTTTTCACCCAGTGATTGGGTTGCTTTAACCCAGCAGTTGGTTTGTTTTAACCCTTAACCCAGCGGATGGGTTGTTTTAACCCAGTGATTGGGTTGCTTTAACCCAGCGGATGGGTTGTTTTCACCCAGAGATTGGGTTGTTTTAACCCAGCAGTTGGTTTGTTTTAACCCTTAACCCAGCGGATGGGTTGTTTTAACCCAGTGATTGGGTTGCTTTAACCCAGCGGATGGGTTGTTTTCACCCAGAGATTGGGTTGTTTTAACCCAGCAGTTGGTTTGTTTTAACCCTTAACCCAGCGGATGGGTTGTTTTAACCCAGTGATTGGGTTGCTTTAACCCAGCAGTTGGTTTGTTTTAACCCTTAACCCAGCGGATGGGTTGTTTTAACCCAGTGATTGGGTTGCTTTAACCCAGCAGTTGGTTTGTTTTAACCCTTAACCCAGCGGATGGGTTGTTTTAACCCAGTGATTGGGTTGCTTTAACCCAGCGGATGGGTTGTTTTCACCCAGAGATTGGGTTGTTTTAACCCAGCAGTTGGTTTGTTTTAACCCTTAACCCAGCGGATGGGTTGTTTTAACCCAGTGATTGGGTTGCTTTAACCCAGCGGATGGGTTGTTTTCACCCAGTGATTGGGTTGCTTTAACCCAGCAGTTGGGTTGTTTTAACCCAGCGATTGGGATGTTTTCACCCAGAGTTTGGGTTGGTTTAATCCAGCGGTTGGTTTGTTTTAACCCTTAACCCAGCGGATGGGTCATGTTAACCCAGTGATTGGGTTGTTTTAACCCAGCGGTTTGTTTTTTTAAACCCTTAACCGAGCGGATGGGTTGTTTTAACCCAGTGATTGGGTTGCTTTAACCCAGCAGTTCGTTTGTTTTAACCCTTAACCCAGCGGATGGGTTGTTTTAACCCAGTGATTGAGTTGCTTTAACCCAGTGGTTGGGTTGTTTTCACCCAGAGATTGGGTTGTTTTAACCCTTAACCCAGCGGATGGGTCATGTTAACCCAGCGGTTGGTTTGTTTTAACCCAGCGGTTGGTTTGTTTTAACTCGGCAGTTGGGTTGTTTTAACCCAGCGACTGGGCTGTTTTCACCCAGCGAATGCATTGTTTTAACCCAGCGATTGGGCTGTTTTAACCCAGCGGTTGGTTTGTTTTAACCCAGCGGTTGGTTTGTTTTAACTCGGCAGTTGGGTTGTTTTAACCCAGCGACTGGGCTGTTTTCACCCAGCGAATGCATTGTTTTAACCCAGCGATTGGGCTGTTTTAACCCAGCGGTTGGTTTGTTTTAACCCTTAACCCAGCGGATGGGTCATGTTAACCCAGTGGTTGGGTTAAATGTCTGCCCAACCTGCTGGGTAGTTTTGTTTAACTCAACTATTGTTTAAAAATGACTGTATTGCTCGCTTAAAATAAACCCAAAATATGTTTGGAAATGAACATTTATTAATAAGTTTAATGAATAATAATAAAACGATAAACATTTATTAAATTGCTTATTAATAAATGTTCACCTTTTGATTGTTATTGTTTCCTCTAGTAATTGTGTTTTTATGTTTTTAATTTCCAACCTATTTTAGGTTCATTTTAAGCCAGTCATATAGTAATTTTTAAACAATAGTTGGGTTAAATAAAACTGCCAGCACTTTGGGCAAACATTTAACCCAATTGCTAGGTTTGTCCATTTTCAACCCAACTTGGGTTGTTTTTACCCAGCATTTTATGAAAGCCTGTAGATTTTTATTTTATTTGAAGGACTCTTGATGTTTTTGGCGGGAAAATCCAAAGGATGTGATGCTTACGTGCTTCTATGACACATGAAACTAATGCAGGAAAATGCAGAAAGAGCCATTCCGTACTATCTCAATGTGTCGTGCAAAGAAAAGGGAATAATTCAAACTATAGTCTCACATAGATCTATATAGTCTATCGTCTCAAATATACTTTATAATCAAACTATCATAAAAGTGTAATTTAAATGACCTCATCTGTCAACATCAGATGCTTTCTGAACTGCTGTTTTCTGTCATTTTTGTTGTGTGTTTATTTTGTTAATGAGAGGAAAGTGTGCAGCACATAAGCGTGGACGGCGTTGGGATATTTGTTACCAGTACAGGTATTTACAACTTTTTTTGTACTTCCAAGCAAAGAACAAAAAAGAATTTCACCGTGAGTATATCGGGTCTCGAATTACGTTCAGTCTCTTGTACATCAGTGCGAGAACAAGCTGCTGCAGTTCACTTAACGGCCACCGGTGTCGCTAATAATTTCTGTATTCTACATAACATAGCCCCTTTAAGATGTTCTTCACACTAAGAAAAAATAGATCTTCATTCCTGATAATTTACTCATCCCCATGTCATCTAAGATGTTTATGTCTTTCTTTCTTCAGGCGAAAACAAATTAAGGTTTTTGAGGAAAACATTCCAGGATTTTTCTCCATATAGTGGACTTCACTGGGGTTCAACGGGTTTCAGTGCATCTTCAAAGAGCTCTACATGATCCCAGACGAGGAATAAGAGTCTTATCTAGAGAAACCATCGGCCATTTTCTAAAAAAATAAAAATAATAATATGCTTTTTAACCACAAATGCTGGTCTTGCACTGCTCTGCGATGCGCCACACATTACGTAATCATGTTGGAAAGGTCACGCGTGATGTAGGCGGAAGTACCGAGCAAGTGTCTACAAAGAGAACGTGCAAAGACTAAGTAAAAATAACGATGTCAGACGATTTTGAAGTTGGAGGAGGAAATGAGATGGAGTTTTTTGGCCTACCGCGGTACTTCCGCGTGACCTTTCCAACGTGATTATTTTATTTTTTTTAGAAAATGGCCGATGGTTTCTCTAGATAAGATTCTTATTCGTCTTCTGGGATCATGTAGAGCTCTTTGAAGCTGCACTGAAACTGATATTTGGACCCGTTGAACCCCAGTAAAGTCCACTATATGGAGAAAAATCCTGGAATGTTTTCCTCAAAAACCTTCATTTCTTTTCAGCTGAAGAAAGAAAGACATGAACATCTCAGATGACATGGGGGTGAGTAAATTATCAGAAAATTTTAATTCTGAAGTGAACTAATCCTTTAAGAACTGTTCGCTGAAAGGTTCTTCTATGGCTTAGCTATGAAAACCCCCCTTTGTGTACCTTTATTTATAAGAGTGATATGGACCGAACACACAGCCGTCCACGTGTTACTGAGTAGAACATTTAGGGAAAGTGTCATGAAAACTTTCCTGCTACCATTACAGCCCACCGTGACACGACACGAGACTGAGAGAAATAGAGAAACGCAAGAAAAAGCGTGACTTTCACAGTCCGTCCGGCTGATGTGCCAATGGCAGCAAAAATGCACAGCGAACCCGAAGTCTTTCGCATGTTCTTTAACAACCTGGCAGCTGCGAGACACATGATTGGACGGCCCTTATCGCCGTGGCGACACTGCCGCTGCATTATATTTTTAACCTGCGCAGAGACAATGGAGCCGGGTTTGGTGTCAATCACAAAGTTGGACTCGCGGCGGCTGATGAGGCCTCAGAGTTGTGTGTGAATGTGTGTTGTCAGCCCTCGCGGTGACACGGATCCTGCTGAGATTCTCCTCAGATGACCGACAAAGCAAAGTTTCTGCGGGAGATGAGCTTCTGGAACTTCTACACAGACAAGAGCAAAAACCTCATTAAACAACAGGCTTTATATATCTTTATATCGCATCAATCAGTGATCAGACCTTCCTGATCTGCTCTTCATATACGTTTTTCTCTCAGAAAGCTCCAAAAAACTAAACATTCTTAAATCAAGATACATTTATTAGAGAAGAAAAATGCTTCAAACAATAAAAAATTATCTGCTGGTGGAATAAGAAAAATAAACCTGTTTTCTGACCCCATTGGCATTTCATTTAACATTTTACAATACTTAATATCTTAAGTCATTTTGCTTCTCAGGTATGTATTTTTATTTTAGAATGTTTATGTATTTGTACAAAAAATACTTTGGAAGAAAAATAATTTTTTGCAGTGTATAAAAACACAATTAGAGGAATCATTCACACATTATAAAAATATGTTTGACTACATACCCTTTTCACATTTCCATGTTTCTCAGAAGCGGAAGTCGTCATAGTTGGGTAAACTTTTGTAGCATGAATGAGAGACTACATTAAAAAAATTGTTTTTTTCCATTTGAGCAAATAGCAAAAGCAAAGCTCCACAATAGTGTTTTCACAACTTTCAAAAATAGATTGATAACAGCAGTCAGAAGAGAAAAAGCTGTCATTTTTACCGTCACTCCCATAGGCGACATCCTCACAGCAGCGTTAACTATTTTTTTTTTATTTTTTTTTTGTAATTTGATGCAAATGAAATATAATACTAAATATAGTGTTATAAATGTACATACATTTAAAAACAAAAAACAAAAAAAAAAAAACGTTGCAAGATTAACGATATTGATGACCGTTAAAACGCGTCATCACAGTCTGTGAAAAGGGCGCCAGAGTAATAACAGTAATTTTTTTTTTTAATGTATGTACATTTATAACACTATATTTAGTATTATATTACATTCGCATCAAATTACAAAAAAAAAAAAATAAATAAAATAAAATAGTTAACGCTGCTGCGAGGATCAAGCGCTTCGATGAATCTTGCGAGCCGTCTCTGTCCATTGAACAGATAACGGCCTGTTTGGCGGCGGTCGTCAGATAAACAAGGTGAGCTATAATCGCTCGGCTGTCTGTGGATTTGTAGCTTGGCTTCAGGAGCCCAAACTAAGATGACATTTGAGAAAATCCATAGGCGTCATTGGCCTTTGGAGAGACAAACTCATGGGATGGAAAAGACAATTAGCAGCATTTCTGCAGTGCGATAGAGAGGGTTTTGCTTTTGTCTCTCTCAAACCTCTCGACGCGTCCACGGCCACCTGAGAGACACAGAAAACAGTCAAAGCGTCATTACACAGAAAATGGCCCAAAGAGCAGCACCACGATCTGTTTCTGCGCTGATATGAACGACTGGGACTCATTTGACCCACAATAACTCCACAGATACACACAGAGCTCATTTAAAGGAACAGTACAGCGGAAAACGAACATTAACACGGCTAATCAATCATATTCTTCAGCAGAATGTCCAGTACATGTGTCTAAATAAATGGATTACAAATCAATACAATGCAAAAAGAAAAGAAAAAAGATTAATTTCAAACATTTTGCGAATATTCTGTCTAAATAAAAGCTTTTAACTTGGGTTAAAGTCACCATGAAATCGAAATCTTGCAGTATTATAAATGATTTATCGGTGCACATCATATTTTTACATTCATGTGCCTCGTAATCTTGAATCAGAATAACTTCCCCTCCCTGTTGCAACGATATCTCTTCTCTAACGAGGAGGGCGGGGCTACCTGTCACTCACGTGAGATCCACCAATAGCAAACCACAACCATCCAATCAATTCCCCATGAATAAAATCAAGCCCCGCCCTACATTTGTTCTTGTTTCAAAAGCCGTTGTGGTGAGAAATTAAGTCCCCCCCCAGGAATCGGGTCTCCTTTAGGACCCCAAATAATCCCATTGGTTCAACTGACTTTTGATGGGTAGTATTTTAGCACAATTCTTACAAAATTACGATTTATATTGTTTAAAATGTGTTATAATGACCATTAATGTCTTTTAAATAACATAGTATGTAACTGAAGCTATAGATTGTGAAATCAAGCATTTCTTGTTCTTATGTAGTGGCATAGCATACATGTACCCGATTAGCCTGCTAGCTTAGCTTATATTATATTCGTTTTTTTGCTTCCAGTATATTTCCTGTTTACATGTTTCAAATGAATGATGTTTGTGTGTACAATTTAAAAATGTATTATTGTATACTATAGGCCTACCACATTACTATTGTGTAAAATTAATATTAAGTTACTTTTACAGAACATAGTCTGTTGCAACAATCCTTATTCTTATATATATATATATATATATATATATATATATATAAAATATATATTGTTAGGCATGGCTGTGTGTCCAGTTTGATTTATTATGCAATATATAGGCATTCATTTTATATTTCAAACATGTTGTTTGTGCATACAATCATACAACAGTTAACCATGCGAACAGTTGTGACCATGCGAATGCACCATTAAATTACTGAAATTTTTGCTTAAAATCTCAGTTTAAGGATTTCAGCTGACAAAAAAGGAAAGCCCAGCATTTTTAACGCAGTTTCTCTCCCTCATGTCGTTCCAAACCCCTATGATTTTCCTCCTTCTGTGAACCACAGCAGACGTCACACTTCTGTATATTCATCACTGACAGTGACGCATCTTCACATAGTATGTGAATATACCTGACGACAATACGCCACAAATGAGATTCACAGGCTGCAGGAGAACATTTTCACCGAATAACACCTCAAATGAGTGTCTGTTTCTCACACAAAGCATCACTTCTGCACCTGAAAGTCGACACGACCGCGTCACAGACTATACGAAGCCCCTAAAGGAACATGGTGATTGAAAAAAACAGATGTTACATCAATGCTTTTGTGACGTTTGAGAAACATTGCGTTCGCTCGCAAAGAAGGTTTTGCAAGCAAACGCAGTTTCTCGGGGTAACGTAGATATTTTGCGAGCGAACGCAAAAGCATTGCCATATCATATTTATTTTTCCATCGCCATGTCCCTTCAGGGGCTCCGTAGACAACACCTTCTCAAGATGTCGAAGAGAAACACAAGATTTACCACGTGCAACACATTCACTCACAAGTTTAATTCTGACCTCTTGAGCTTCAGACTGCCATCGGTGGTGTTTTGCATCAGTATCTTCTATAATAAGCAGCATGTTGTGTATTAGTTTCTATGACGGAGCGTGTTAGTACCCACGCTTCGTTTCAGACACAGATGGCACAGTATTTTAGTGGCTGTTGCGTTCAGTGCGTAGGTGTTGATGTTGTACTACATGTACAGAATAAGCCCTCCGCAGTCTTGGGTTATGTAAAGTTTAACTGCATCTCTGCTTTCCAAAAGTTTCACTAGCCGTCCGCCCATCCAACCAGACTAACGCTGATGTGTTTAGATTAGAAGATAACCGTGAACTACCAGCTGAACTAGGAGATGTGGTTGTGCATTAATGACTGTTGTGCTAGAAATACATCAAATACTTTGGAATTAAACCTCCTGCACAGACACAAACACACACAACATTAATGGTGTTTTTACCTGCACTCTCAATCTGTGGTCCGTTCTTCATATGTCACCAGAGAAACACCAGATCTGGCTAATTCTGTTCTTAAAGCGCACATGCAGATTAATTTAGCAGATCTGGATCGAGCTCTTTGACATATGAAGGAATAAAAATAATGATATTTTGATAGTTGGTGAGAGAAATCACATGATTGTGCACAATAAATGATATTGGCTAATTTTGTTGTAATAGCTTGCACACAGTACAGGGAGACTTTATTTGAAACTTTGAATTAACAAAAGGCAAACAATAAAATAAGAAAAAATAAGCAAATTGCAAAAAATAGCACAAATAGATACAATAGACTAACTAAATAAACGCCGCTTTACGTTTTTCAGGTGGGTCTAACAGTAGTATTCGGGTAAGAAATAGTACAGAAATTAAATAAAATAGGCTAATCAAATGTAAAATAACACTGGATAGTCTTCATTGTAAAAAATAAAATAAATACAGATGCTTACAATTAAAGTCACGAGCAAAGAATGACTTTCTCTTTGTCTTCACGATTATTAGGCTACTGTCACTTTAAGAGCTTATCCAATATACTGTTATACAACGTGCATTTTGTATACTATTTGCATTCCAAAACTGACTGAATACTCACCAAGACGGGCATTTGGACATAATTTTGTGCGTATTTGACCATTTAAAGTCCCCCTGAAATCAAAATGTACGTTTTTTAGCTTTTAGTATGAATATGTTAGCCTTAGTGTTATGAATAAGCTGGTGTGCTCCAAAACAATGACAAAATTCGCATTTAGGAGATATAAGCATTCAAAACTTATAGTCTCTCACTAAAAACGGATCACGGTTTCTCATCACATCTTCTGTCCAATCAAATGCTCTCTAGAATCTGAAGTCCCGCCCCTTTCTTACACTATCAACAGATACTGAAGCTGCGTCTGAAATCGGTCATTTGTTCACACATTTACTAGTTTCTACACGGTGAATGGCACATAGTGCACTATATAGAGAATAGGGAACGATTCAGACAGTGTAAATATGCTTTCCACTGACGCGAATGAAGTCCGTTTTCGCGTTAAACGCCGCAGTGCGAGCACAGTCTGCTCTGGCCCAGGGACACGAGAGCAAAGAGCGGATCATATCCGCGAGTCGGCTCAGACCACGAAAGGTATCGGACCCATTTAAATTCTGCACAGAATGCTGTATTTTAAAGTGATATAGAGGAGATTAGGAGGAGAAACGGTTAGATATTAAAAGGAAATTTGGCCGAGCTGTGATATAAACGAAACGCTATTGGCTATTTTTAAAAAGGGGCGGAGCTGTTCGATATATTGCCCTATCCTCCTGTTTCAGTTGAAATTACGTTAACAAATTGAATAATGCTGCATGTTCCAAGACACTTCAGCGGGCCTTTAAGCGCAGTAAGCCACAAAAATAACTAAATTTGGTACTCACAAGCTGTTTGAGAGGCAGCTTTATGGATCAGTGGTGCGCGCGCTTTTGGCGTGAATGTGAAACCTGTGGGAATGAGTAAAATTATGCGCAATACCCACAACCATGTGCCGAAATTTAGGACACAAGATCAAACTCACTAAACAAGTAGTCATTTTATAAAGTTACAAAGAATCATCCAAATTGAATGAGTCAGAAGAAAGACATTTATTAAAAATGATTTTTTTCCCTCAGTATTTTTGTCTTGTTTTCCAGTTCAAATATATCTAAACAAATATCTGCCAGTGGGATCAGAAAAATAAACTTAGCCTAATTCAAAGTGAAAACAAGAGTAGCCTATTTTTCTGACCCCATTAGCAGATATTTTTTCTTCTTTTTAAGCATAAACTCACTTCATTTTTATATGTTTTTCAGATAAGACTTAATATATATATATTTTTTTTAGCATCATAAGTATCTTGATTCAAGAATGTTTAGATATTTTTACCTGAAAACAAGACAAGAATACAGATCTGGCGGTGTAGATCTGACGGTGTTGCGAGAGATGTGAGATGTTCTGATGAATTATTAACATGTTTAAGCGAAACAGCCCTCCTGGGCTCATTCGGCCACTGCATTTGATGTCAGCGCTTTTAAAAACTGCACCTTGTATCACCTTCAGACACTCAAGAAGAGAACGGGAGCATATGTTAACCAACCCGCGTTAGCTGCCGCAGCTAACATTAAGTGCACAAACATGCTTGAAATATAAAATTAATGCCTATGTATTGCATAATAAAACAGATATTGGAAGCAAAAAACATACCTAATATAATATAAGCTAAGCTAGCAGGCTAACTGGGTAGATGTATGCTATGCTAGTACATAAGCTAACTAAAAAACAGTAAGGATGAGAAATTCTTAATTTCACATATACTAGTATGTAATATAAACAACAATAATGGTCATTATAACACATTTTAAAAGATATAAATCATTGCAGGAATTATAATCAGGCGGTAAAAATACTACCCATTTAAAAGCCTGTTGAACCAAAGGGATCACTCGGGGTCCTAAAGGAGAACCGATTCCTGGGCGGGGACTCACCACACTGGTCATGGAAGGTTGTGCCGCAAGAACAAGAGTATGATGGGAAGAGAGCAAGACAACATGGAAGATATTTATTCTTGTTTTAAGCATACTTAATTTTAAACTATTATGTTTCGCAGTGAATGACGTCACATACTATTAGCAAACACTCCAATTAACACCTTCAAGAGCGGCTGCGTGACCCAGTACTGCAGAATATTATCTTCTCACTTACCCGACGCCTACCTAGTGCTCTCACCGGGCAGCAGCATTCAGGAAGCAGCTCTTAAAGGCCCGTCAGAAACGCTGCCACTCAACCTCCTCCACCGTCTTATACATTTACATCCATTTCAGTGCTTCACTTCCATTGCTGTGGTTTCATCCAGTAATCAGCGCCGTGATAAAACTCTTGGGTGATCAGATGTCAAAAGCTTCACTATGACGGAGCACGAGCCATCTTTAAGACTTGCTATAGTTTAATAATGTTCAGGGTTTGTTCATTATGAGCACTAGTACTAGTATTGCATGAAAAGTTTTGGTGAAACTATTTTGCTGAATATCAACTACATCCAGATAATTGTTACAATTCTGCTCCACAAGTTCCATTTTTAATCCATCACATATGACACTAGAAGCTATGCTCAATATGAATCAATAAGTCGCAGCTAATCATCTGTCTGACCCACCAATAATGAAGCAGTTATGCTCCAAAATAATGCACACGGCGGTCACTTCCTGTTCATTCTTCACTGTGATGCTCAGAGACATTAATTATGGATGCATATGTGCCTCTCCTGCAAACACACACACTGGAAAACTTTCATTATGCTCCAGTCGTTCAGAGCTTGTGTTACAAACCAAACTGCAGTTATTGGACATTTCTGACATCGAGGTTTGACTTAATGACCAGGAGACGGACATATAGGAAGACACAAAGGCGTGATGTGCCGTCGAATCCCACATTAATGAATAGCGCAGCGTTCCTGTTCTGCTGATGCCACGTGGCTCTTATCAACGCTGAGATGCTGACAAGATCCGTCCCTCCATCCCAAAAACCCAGTGCCATAAAAATCGCTGTGTTGCAGCACCTGCCTTTTTTGTCTATTCATGCTGTCCTTGCCACATCTCAAACACTGCAGCAGCGAGGAGCTTCTCAACTTGTCGTGAAACTTTCTGAGATGGATCTGCAGCACAGTTATGAAAAGATACCGAGTCTATTAAACTTTTGAACGTGTAGATGGCGCTTTATATGACATGTGAGCGACGTTTTCACAAACGCACAACTATAGAGTTTATCAGTGTTGGTTCCAGAAGTATTTTTCCATTTATTTTTCCAATAGAAATGAAAGGGGACATATCATGAAAATCTGACTTTCTCTGTGTTTAAGTGCTATAATCAGGTCCCCGGTGCATCTACCAACCCAGGAAATGTGAAAAAGGACAACTCAGTAACTTTGTTTTAGCAAGCCTTTCTCTGCAAGCATGTGAAAAAACAAGCCGCTCAGATTTCGCTCCCCTAGTGACATAGGAAGGGGCTTTTATTATAATATTACCACCCCTTAATCTGCACGTTTCCACCTACGGTGCCGCCATTTTGTTTTTGTAAGCGACAACGATGTAGCAGTTCTAACGCCATGGCAAAAGTTGGAGCAAAGCATGCTAACTGTTCTGTCGTTTGCTGCACAGACGAGCGCTGAACACTGTTTAGAGTCTCGTTAGCTTGGATAGCCTGAAGTTGACCCTGACAAGCTCGATTGCTAAAAGACGAGCATTTCTGTCTAAGCAATATTTTGGAAAAACAAATATTAGAGCATTCACAGCATTTGATAGCAATCATCAGCATTAGCCTAGTGTGTATGACTCTGTTTGTACGCTATGTATAGTGGGCGTCCATATGGGTTTTACACAAAACATCAACATGACGGCACATGCTAGTGGATGAGTTGAATCAACTCCACAGCAACTACATAAATTTATCCACTAACCATTCAGAAACGTCTAAAAGTTTTAACTTCTTCCTGAGTCTCTCCATCAGTGTCGACTCCGGTTTGAACAATGTAAGGCTGAACACTTTCATCATTTTGGCTGCGTGAGATTCTCCAGCTTTGTTGTTGCTGAGCGACCGAAGCACGAGCTGTTAAAACTCCGCCCTCTTCTGGAAAGGAGGCTGGGAGCAGCAGCTCATTTGCATTTAAAGGGACACACACAAAAACGGTGTGTTTTTGCTCACACCCAAATAGGGGCAAATTTGTCAAGCTATAATAAATGATCTGTGGGGTATTTTGAGCTGAAACTTCACAGACACATTCTGGGGACACCAGAGACTTATATTACATCTTGTAATAAGGGGCATTATAGGTCCCCTTTAAAAAAAAGATTAAGTCTTGATTAAATATTACAAGCAAATCCAACCAACCAGCTACAAGGAGAATCATAACATTACAAACTACAAACTTGAAGCAAAAATGTTTGAAAATCAGACAAAATGACAAAAGAGTGCAAACTTAATGAATTTAATGAGGTAAAGAACTACAATCCCATGATGCATTGCAATTAAATTATTTAAAGTTGTTGATTATATATTGTATATTATATGTTGTTAAAGTTTATGCAAAATATGCATATATATGTACATATATTATAAGAGCATAGGGAGACTCGATTACATTATTTGCGGTGCTTGATGGGAGTGGGTGGAGCTAAAGAGGTTTTAGGTGTGTTTGGCTGTGTCTGATATCGCCCCCTATATATCCTTAAATAGGGCACTATTTAAGGGTACAACTATGTGTAGTGGTTTCCGAAACCAAAGTGGTGGTTTTAGAGTGCACTCATTCAATCCCATAATGCACCACAACAACGAGTGTTCAACCGGTGTATGCTCAACGGCTAGAAAATACCCATAATTCACTGTTCAAGAGTCCTTTGATGGCGCTCCATATGCTTTTGAATACACCAGTCGGTCGCCGCAGCGCTACTTCATGTCGAACGCACCAGTTTTGTTGTGATTTGCTCACCGCGACTCTCTGATTGGTGGAAATTTCTGCACAGCATCGTGGGTAATGTAGTTCTTCAACCTCATTGATTAACAACATCTGAACTCACAACGGGTCTGTGTTTAAAGGTTTTATAAGTTATTGTTAAAAATCACTTTTCCTTTTGGAGAAAATGAATGGAGGCTTTACTTCCGGAACCCGACTGTTCAAACTGCACTCTATTCAAAAGCAGGTCACTTTACATTGCGAAACACCTAACTAGAGCCTTCAATAGATGTCGGCCTTATCTGCAGCCGCAGCACAAGTGATGGAACGCTGCCCTCCAATGAAGCTCTCGTCTGGATTACGCTAATCCAATAGTCATTCTCCATGCCGCCTTCCTCTTCTCTGGCATCAGCGCCTTTCAAAAGGGAGCCATTCACATCCCTAATGAGATTACGAGTGGAAACCAACATTTCCAGGGATTGTTTTTGGAAGGGAATGAGCGAGTTATCGGTGTCTGTCGCTGCCGTTCTAACACCTGTCATTGGAATCGATCCGCCGGACCCGAGCTCACTTAATCTCAGAGGGCAGAGAGTCGGTGACCGGCATCGATCGGCCATTTGTATGCATGGGAACGTGCAAGGGCTGTTCTTTTCGTGAGGGTAAAATTGGTTTTGGACGTGCGTGGGTGTCGCTGTGTCATTAGGGGCTTCGCTGCTGACTCTCCTGCCCACTCGCTGAGATCTCGTCCTGTGAAGAATGGCATAATCCTCCTGGGCCGAGTCAAAAACGGATGGATGGTGGGTGGATGGAGTAGTGAAATCCGTGGAGGAGGATATAGAGCCGTACGGTTTGATGCACAACTAGAACTTTGGGCCATCAAAGTGGTTGGTAATGGGTGAAGGAGGACCAGGATGTTCACGTCCGTGCCGATCCTGGGACGGAAATAGAAAACGTGGTTATGTGTGGCGTCAGGGGTCGTAGAAAAAATCAGCATGTTAACATCGACACACAGAGTGAGCAACATTCACAGACTGACTGCAAATGTTTCAAAGACAATATTCAGTAATATTATTGATTTGGCTGCCCTGACTCTATCAGATGAGAACAAATCTTGTTGTTGTGAACAGGCCTTTCGCCGTGACACCCGTCCGCCTGGAAAACATAATAGTGTCAAGCATTAAACATGGCTATAAATACATGCAGCTCTTCGTTGACGGCCAATTACTTGGTGAGATTCCCAAAGAGCAGCTGAAGTCACCGACGAGACCATCAGACATCTCTCTTCAGCACAAATCAATTTACACATCTGCCTTTCCATGCCCATCATTCACACACCGTTTGCGCAGGTCTTTCAGGAAGAGCCTTCATCCTTTCATGCGGCTCTTTTCATCTCTTTGAAGAACGAACCTTCTCCTTTCATGAGCAGCTGGAAAGGAACACGCATGTAAACAGTCAGACCGGCTTTCATGTGTTTGCCGTGGCCTTCATCTCCACCTCACTATATATATATATATATATATATATAAAATAACATTCAAATTCATGAATCTAAAAAAAACCACTTTGTCTTATTTGAACTGCTTTTGCCCTACCCTCCATATATATATATATATATATATATATATATATATAATTAATACAATTTTAAAATATGATGATATAAAATGTAATATTAATATTACAATATATTAAAATATTTATAAAAATATTAATAAAAAATTATAAACCATGAGATTTTATATATATGAGATTATATAAATGTATATATAAATAATATAATATGAAATAAAATGTATATTAAAAAATATATCAATATATTATCATATAATTGTAAATGAGGTTATATATATATAAATATAATACAATTAATAACAATAATATAAAATATATTATTAACATTAAATATATTTAAAAAGTTATATATTAATATAAAATTGTAAATCATGAGATTATATGGTTTTATATATATAAGAAAAATCTGTAAAATAATATAGCATTAAATAAAACTATCAAATGAAATATATATTGGAAAATATAACAATATATGAGATTATATGGTTTATATATAATATAATAAATTACTAAAATAATATAAAATATATTATTAACATTAAAATATTTATATAATATATTAATACAAAATTATAAACCATGAGATTATATGGTTTTATATATATGAAAAATATATAAAATAAATAATACAATATAAAAATTAAAATATATATCGAAAAATATAACAATATATGAGATTATATGGTTTATACATATATGATCTCATGTGTATATATATATATATGTACTAAAATGATAAAAAAAATGATAATTAAAATATAATTAAAAATATAATTAAAAAATGACCATGTAAATCATTTGACCTGCTTTGCCAGAATCACCTTACTATATATATATATATATATATATATATATATATATATATATAATGTGTGTGTGTGTGTGTGTGTTGATAAATTAAATGCTATTGTTATAATTTTTTATTATAAATGTACTTTGAATCTGTCCTTGTAGAAATAAAACCTGCCGTCATATTGAGGTCTTAATGTCCCTTTTTTTCAAATAAAAGCCGTGGCTTTGACGTTCACGGCTCTATAACTGAAGTTCAAACTTTTGAAGAGATCACGGAGGTCAGACGCCATCATAACGGTGGATATCAGATCTGAGATAAAGCTGATCTCTGCAGACAGCGGCGCGGCACGGACTCATGGGTAATGACCCTCTCAATATGCTCTCGACACGTATGTGCAGACTGTTACACTGCAATAACAAGCGTGAAACGCTCTTCAATATTCAGTTGTTTGCAGAAGCGCTCTCATCTTGAGCTGTAAAGTCCTAACTATAACTGACAGAGAGGAGGGAGGGGAAAAGAAAGAAAGTAAATCACACATTGCCCTCAGACTGTTTGCTTTTCCAAGCCGTTGGTGTGGAGAAAAAAAAAAAAAAAAGCTCCTGAAAGTGGTGAACGCTGCTCTGCGGGAGGATGAGGACTTAATCCAGTGCCTGAAAGGTAAGCAAGGGCTTCACTGGTGTGAGGATGTTGCTGTGGGAACCATGATGAGAAATGAACACGTCTAGTGGAAGAGAACTTGAACTCTTCCCTGCAAAACAGGTCAACAGGCTCTCACTGGTGCAGCATGGGAAATGTGTAGAGCTGCTCCATCATCACACACATTTCAGTGGTGACTTTTGGACCTTGTGTAGTTTGAATGAGGTTGGAGAGCACCGAGATGAATCAGAATATAAAATATTTGGGTGGTCGCATATAAAACATCTGAACATCTACATCATTGATTCACTGTGTGAAATGGCGGTTTTGAGTTTGACACTCCTGGTGCACTAGATTGACCAAAAAATGGTCTAGTATTCCAGAACCAATATCTAAACATTCTTAAATCAAGATACAAGCAAAATGAATCAAAATGAAGTGTGTTTATGCTTTAAAACAAGAAAAAATATCTGCCAGTGGGGTCAGAAAAACAAACTTAATTCAAAAGGAAAACAAGTTTATTTCTCGGACCCCATTAACAGATATGTATGGAAGCTCGTTTCCGTCACTGAATAAAAAAAATGTAAAAAGGTAATTGCGACTTTTTATCTCGAAAAAAAAAGAAGAAGTCAGAATTGCATGATTTAAAGTCGCAATTGTGCGTTATAAAATAACAATTGACCCTTTGCCGGGAGTTTGATTGACAAGCGATCTAACCAATCAGAATGCCGTTTTGTCCGACAAAGCAGTCAGGAGTTAGAAGATTAACCTCGGTCAAGTCAAGTCAAGTCAAGTCACCTTTATTTATATAGAGCTTTTTACAATGTAGATTGTGTCAAAGCAGCTTTACAGTGATAACTGGTACATTATTTTGGCTGCACAGCAGCTCTTAAAGAATAGTGTCAATGCAGGCAGATCAAAACACTGTTGAATATCAAATATCAAGTGTCCCCAACTAAGCAAGTCAAAGGCGACAGTGGCAAGGAACCCAAACTCCAACAGGTGACATCAGGTGGCAAACAGGTGTTAAAATGGAGAAAAAAAACCTTGGGAGAAACCAGGCTTAGTCGGGGGGCCAGTTCTCCTCTGGCAAACAGTGCTTTGTTACAGTTGCTATCATAAGTCAGATAGGATCGCAACATTCAAAGTATTTAATTCAGTTCCATCCAGTTGAGGATCATATTCATCACACCGGTATGGACGGTTGTTGAGGAGCTGCGCCACTGGCTGTCGTGTTGATGAGGCCTTCACAGTGGATGATCTAGTTGACTCAATCTCTGCTGATACTTCAGGGCTGCGTTGTGGTCGTGTCAAGGCGCAGGTCCTTGGTCTCACCTGGATGCGGCCCGGATCCGGTTGACTGCGGTAAACCTTGGGATAAACAGAAAGACTAATATTAGCGTAGTGGTGGACTTGAACTTGAAAAATGGTGTGTATTGACGTCTTTCCGTGTTTGAAACAACATTCCTTCTGATGTTCATTCATGTTTATTTGATGCTATAAATTAACTAGTAGGAAGAGATGATCGGTTCATGAGCCGCTTGAGCTGAGGTGCTACAGCAATCCACATTAAAGAGCCACAAAACGGTTTTTATTGTTCGAATTTCTTAAAAAACGGGGACTTTGTTTAATATCATAAGTAACCTGCTTTGCGAAGAGTCAATTGCGAGACATAAACTCGCAATTCTGAGAAAAAAGTATTTTTTCCCTCAGAATTGGACTTTATAACTTGCAATTGACCGTTCGCAAAGAGCCGCCACTTTAGTTAGCCTACTGTTGCTATGTCTGACAAGCCATGTCGCTCATCATGTTCTCACGCAGTGAAAAGTAGATCGCGGAGCAAAGAGGAAACCGACAACGCGTCGACAGACAAGACAGAGCAGGTTACTTTTGATATGAAACAAAGTCTCAAATTCTGTAATTTTTAAAGAAATTTAAACCATAAATTCTGTTTTGTGGCTCTTTAATGTGTCGTGACAGATTGCTGTAGTGCCTGAGTTCAAGCGGCTCATGAATCGATCGTCTCTTCATACTAGTTAGGCTAATTTATAGCATCAAATAAACATGAAAGAACGTCAGCATGAATGTTGTTTCAATCACGGAAAGACGTCTGTAGGCTACACACCATTTTTCAAGTTCAAGTTCACACTAAATCCCCTGACTGCTTTGTCGGACATAACGGCAGACTCTGCGTTATGATTGGTTAAATTGCCTGTCAATCAAATCTCAAAATTCAGAGAAAAGAAGTCTGAAGTGTGAGATAAAAAGTCGCAATTTCTTTTCTTTTTTTATTCCGTGGCGGAAACAAGCTTCCATAGATAGGCTATATATGGAAGCTTGTTTCCTCCACTAAATAAAAAAAAATAAAAAAGGTAATTTTGACTTTATAACTCGCAATTCTGACTTTATATCTCGCGATTTTGACTTTATAACTCACAATTCTGACTTTATAACACGCAATTCTGACTTTATAACTCACAATTCTGACTTTATATCTCACAATTCTGACTTTATATCACACAATTCTGACTTTATAACTCACAATTCTGACTTTATATCTCACAATTCTGACTTTATAACTCACAATTCTGACTTTATATCTCGCAATTCTGACTTTATATCTCACAATTCTGACTTTATAACTCACAATTCTGACTTTATAACTCACAATTCTGACTTTATAACTCACAATTCTGACTTTATATCTCACAATTCTGACTTTATAACTCGCAATTCTGACTTTATATCTCACAATTCTGACTTTATAACTCACAATTCTGACTTTATAACTCGCAATTCTGACTTTATATCTCACAATTCTGACTTTATATCACACAATTCTGACTTTATAACTCACAATTCTGACTTTATATCTCACAATTCTGACTTTATATCACACAATTCTGACTTTATAACTCACAATTCTGACTTTATATCTCACAATTCTGACTTTATAACTCACAATTCTGACTTTATATCTCGCAATTCTGACTTTATATCTCACAATTCTGACTTTATAACTCACAATTCTGACTTTATAACTCACAATTCTGACTTTATAACTCACAATTCTGACTTTATATCTCACAATTCTGACTTTATAACTCACAATTCTGACTTTATAACTCACAATTCTGACTTTATAACTCACAATTCTGACTTTATAACTCACAATTCTGACTTTATAACTCACAATTCTGACTTTATATCTCACAATTCTGACTTTATAACACGCAATTCTGACTTTATATCTCACAATTCTGACTTTATATCTCACAATTCTGACTTTATAACTCACAATTCTGACTTTATAACTCACAATTCTGACTTTATATCTCACAATTCTGACTTTATAACTCGCAATTCTGACTTTATATCTCGCAATTCTGACTTTATAACTTGCCATTTTTACTTTATAATTCGCAATTCTGACTTTATATCTCGCAATTCTGACTTTATATCTCTCAATTCTGACTTTATAACACGCAATTCTGATTTTATATCACGCAATTCTGACTTTATATCTCTCAATTCTGACTTTATAACACGCAATTCTGACTTTATATCTCTCAATTCTGACTTTATATCTCACAATTCTGACTTTATATCTCTCAATTCTGACTTTATAACACGCAATTCTGATTTTATATCACGCAATTCTGACTTTATATCTCTCAATTCTGACTTTATAACACGCAATTCTGATTTTATATCACGCAATTCTGACTTTATATCTCACAATTCTCACTTTATAACTCACAATTCTGACTTTATATCTCTCAATTCTGACTTTATAACTCACAATTCTGACTTTATATCTCTCAATTCTGACTTTATATCTCACAATTCTGACTTTATATCTCTCAATTCTGACTTTATATCTCTCAATTCTGACTTTATAACTCACAATTCTGACTTTATATCTCTCAATTCTGACTTTATACCTCACAATTCTGACTTTATAACTCACAATTCTGACTTTATATCTCTCAATTCTGACTTTATATCTCACAATTCTGACTTTATATCTCTCAATTCTGACTTTATATCTCTCAATTCTGACTTTATATCTCACAATTCTGACTTTATATCTCTCAATTCTGATTTTATAACACGCAATTCTGATTTTATATCACGCAATTCTGACTTTATATCTCTCAATTCTGACTTTATAACACGCAATTCTGACTTTATATCTCTCAATTCTGACTTTATATCTCACAATTCTGACTTTATATCTCTCAATTCTGACTTTATAACACGCAATTCTGATTTTATATCACGCAATTCTGACTTTATAACTCACAATTCTGACTTTATATCTCTCAATTCTGACTTTATATCTCACAATTCTGACTTTATATCTCTCAATTCTGACTTTATAACACGCAATTCTGATTTTATATCACGCAATTCTGACTTTATATCTCTCAATTCTGACTTTATAACACGCAATTCTGATTTTATATCACGCAATTCTGACTTTATAACTCACAATTCTGACTTTATAACACGCAATTCTGACTTTATATCTCTCAATTCTGACTTTATAACACGCAATTCTGATTTTATATCACGCAATTCCGACTTTATATCTCGCAATTCTGACTTTATAACACGCAATTCTGACTTTATAACTCAATTCTGACTTTATATCTCTCAATTCTGACTTTATAACTCACAATTCTGACTTTATATCTCTCAATTCTGACTTTATATCTCGCAATTCTGATTTTATATCTCGCAATTCTGATTTTATATCTCGCAATTCTGACTTTATAACTCGCAATTTTGACTTTATAACTTGCCATTTTTACTTTATAATTCGCAATTCTGACTTTATATCACAATTCTGACTTTATATCACGCAATTCTAACTCACAACTGCGAGTTTAAATCTCACAATTCTAAGAAAAAAGTCAGAATTGTGAAATATAAATAAAGTTGCAGTTACCTTTTTTATTTCATAGCAGAAACAAACGTCCATAGATTTGATTTCTTGTTTTAAGCATAAATCACTTAAGCATATCACTTCATTTTTATAATTTTTAAAAAAAAAAGAAAACAAGACTTAATATTCTGTCATTACGCTTCTCCAGTAAATGTATCTTGATTTCAGAATGTTTAGATAACATGACAAAAACACTGGGGAAGAACACAATTTTTTTTGCAGTGCATGTCTATAAATTCACCTTCTATTCAATTCAATTCAATACATTTAACCTGAAAACATGTCATGCCTTAACATGCGTGAAAAAACATGACCTGTTCCTGCTTCTCCCTCAAAAACAGTTACGAGTAAATTAATAAGACGGCTCGCTGAGAACAACGAAATGCGCGTGAATCGCAGGTGACGAACACACGCATCTGACACTCCTTGTCAACTACAAAAAGCCGCGTGTTCAAATGGCCCGGATCTCAGCGAGCGCAGCTGATGCAGAAAGCGAGAGGCCGCTCAAACGCTGACAAACGGAGGCAGAAGGAGGGCGTGCAAAGAAACACCAACACACAGCCTCTCTCTCCTACTATCTGCCGCTTTGTGCTGAGAGAAGATAAACGATTTGGAGCTGTGTGGGATGTTTTCCCCCAGGAAGCCGGTAACAATGCCAAGATGCCGGTGGAGGAGTGAGGGGAGAACGGCGTAGGAGGGACGGATGCTGTATGCGTGGGGTGGGATACGGGAAAGTGACTAAGAAAGACATGATTTAATGGGATATGGGCCTCAAAGCGGTTTAGAGGGTCGTCTGATTGAGCGCTGAAGGCCGACCGCCGTGCTACTTTTGCCATTTAGCTGCAGATCTCCCTACAGACGACCTCTCAGAAATCAATGGCTGGAATAAATGCTATCGTACGGGGCATGACGGGACTGGAGATTCCGGGCTGACCCGAGCGAGTGTGCATGTTTGGGGCCAAAAATCGTTCCCGCTCTTTGGTGGCTTCCCTGCGTTTTTCAGAAAAATCCCAACTAATTACTGGCTCTCACTGCAAAAGGAGAATCGATAGCAGTGGCTGCGTCTGTGTCTAACCAGCCTACCGGTTCATGACTCCCATTTGAAAATGCCAACATTTACACTCCATGATTGTCTGAATTCTCGAGACACCACCTCGCTTGTTTTCCTGCTACAAATCTGGGAAACCATAAACTAGATTTCTTCAATATCACATGAAGTGATCAAACGTAACATACCAGGTTGGAGGGATGATTCACATGTGCTGGAGAACAGGGTCACTTCTGAACATAGGACAGTATTTTTGTCCGGTTTCTATCAAAACATTCTTAAACCAAGATACATTTACTGAAGAAGAAAAATGAATGCGTTTTTGTAGTCAATTTTTTTTATCCCATGAAACTCATACATTACATATTTAAAGGTTTTTTTCCTGTGAAAAAAAAAAAATGGTAAAATAGCTTGAATGTAACCCGACACCCTTGCTTCATTTGGTATACGCAGAACCATGATGAATATGCTAATGAGCCCCGCCTCCACTCACTGTAGTAAACGCTGCACAATAGCAAGTGGAAATACTAGTTTAATTCAACCACATATGTTTGAAACAGAAACTGATTCAGAAGAAGAAGAGGAAGAGTGAATTATACAGGCTCGCCTACAAGTCCATGTATCAGAATGACCGTTGAAAAGACGTCCCGTCATGGTTGAATAATAGTTCCAAAATGAAATTTGAACGGACACCTTTACATTATCATATTAATCAATGAATTATTATATATTGAACTACACATAGTCAAAGTAAAAATTATACATGCAACCCCAGAGAAGGTAGACATATCTGAATGCACTACATATCTAAATTTTTGACTGATTTATGCCATTCTACGGCGACTATTTTTGGCCAGGGACACGTATGAAGTTGCTGTCGGATCAATGTTTGCTGCGAATGGTAATGCGTTTTATGTATCTCTCCCTACTACATCAGACACGTAACGATCATTAATATGATTAGCCTTTTGCTTGACCATGATATCCAGAAACGGCTAATAATGTGTTGCTAATATTACACAAACCATGTTCCGGTTCGGCACCTCAGTCTGCCTTATAAAAATCTGTCTACACCGCCACAGCTAAAACACCGTGTCTACGCCGGACACGAGCAGTGTTCGATTTCTGACTTAGTCCAAGTGAGTGCTTTGAAATGGCTGGTTTGTCGCGTTTAGTGTAGACTGATTTTAGCTGTTGCGGCGCGGCTGGTGTGGTGCAAACTGTTTACACTGAAGGCGACAAACTGAGCATTGCAAAGCACTTGGACTACATCAGAAATAGAATGGGGAATAAGACAATATCACTGATTATAATGGGTTCTATATCAATATCAATATCACCGTTCTATAATGGGTTGTCTTTTGACGCGTCGCTTGCGTCCGGTGTAGACACGGTGTTAGAAACGCTTTGAACAAATTAAAACGTCAGTGGAAAAAGGCATATAATTCATCATAACGTCGTAATATGCATCATATACATAATTCACCCGCTAAATTGCTAAATGTACACGATGCCCAGCAAACATTTGGACGTTCGATGACTGTTGAAAAGACGTGCCTCCGCCACGTCCCGTGAAAAAACAGTTCCAAAATGAAATTTGAACAGACGTCTTTGACGTTATCTTATTAATTATTTATAAATTGATATGGAGCTACATGTAGCTAAAAAGCAAAGTAACATTTATACATGCAACCCCAGAGAAGGTAGACATGTACAAACATATCTGTATGCAAATGTTCTGTTACATATTTTTTTACCAATTTATGCCGTCCTACCGCGCCTATTTTTGGCCATCTGACCAATTTTTGCTGGGTTGCTTCTTTTGAGACTCCCTTGCTTCAGATTGGTCATAGTTAGTAATATGCTAAAGCCCACCGGCACATTGACGTGATTACAAGGTAGTTTGTGACGTCAGAAACACCAGTGATTTCAAACCGCGTTTTTGGTTCACTGCAGTGTTAAGGAGAAATGGTGTTGAATTTGCACGTGGTTTGTCTTAAAGCATATTAAAAACACCACATAGACATATAAACAACAATTAAAAACTCCATACAACTTTAAACAAGATCAAATATCTGCCAGTGGGGTCAGAAAAATAAATTTAAATCAAAGGGAAAACAAGCTGAATTTTATGACCGCATTGGCATATGTGTGTTCTTGTTTAAAGCAAAAACACACTTAATTTTGACACTTTTTTTTTTTTAATATCTTAAGTCATTTTGCTTTAAAAATGTTTAGATATTTGTACTTGAAAACAAGAGAAAAATACTAAGTAAAAACATAATTTTTTTGCAGTGTAGAAATCTTGCATATGAGAATAGAGGCAACTGAGGTATTATGGTTGCCATTGAGTTGTTTCAGGAGATCAGCGAGGGTCCATTAGCTCTCTTCATCAATGATCAGCCCACGCTCGCTCTTAATTCTGCTTTCTGGAACTGGTAAGGATCGTCTTCAGGACGGCTTGTACATCAGCAAACCTGCACATCACACAGACACATAAAACACAGCCTGTCATGGGACAGGATCGGCTGTGTAATGGTATTTAGCCCTTTCTCTGGTATAATGGGGAATATAAGCCGTACGCAACACGAGGCCTGTGATTGGCTTGAGGTGTTGAAGCCGAACCAGTGAAGCACGAACCACCTACGTAGTGCTATCTGCTCCTATTTAGCAATCAGTTAATCCTGACACTAATCTGCACGTCTGGCTCTCACAGAAAGAGGCCAGTGCAAATTCATTTAGGAGTCAAAGCCACCAGTACAGGCCTCATGATCTTAAAATTAGGTCTAAAATGATGTTTGTTGCTGAGCAGAGTTGAAACAATCAGTTCTGATGCTCATAAATTTTAAAATCTCTCGTTGAAGCGCAACCACATAAGCTGATGGTTCATGAAGACTTTGCGGTTTTCACTTTAAAGAGATCTTAACACAGAAGCTTATGCAACCTATTGCATGTGGGAGTTGGTATTTGAGGCACAAAACCAGATTTAGATAATCTTATATAGCACTTCCTACACACACAAACCGTTTTTTTTTGTGGCCAGTGCTGACCTAACACTCGCTGTACAAACAGATCATGTTTTTATTATTATGTGCCGCCTGTTAATTTCAATAAGAGTACATGAACATACTAAAAAAAATGGATCGTTCACCCAAAAACTGACTCGCCCTCATGTCGTTCAAACCTGTTTTTCTGTAAATGAAGATATTATGAAGAACGTCGAGAACCAAACAACTTTGACTTTCATTATACGGACAAAACACAGTTGACCAGACTCATCTTTTATGAATATTTGTGTCTGGGACGGCGTGAGGATTTAAAGCAGCAGGACACTTGGCGTGCTTTTTTTTTTATTCCCAATCACATATTTAATAATCATCATAAATTAGGTATCATTTAAAAGCTTAAACACTGAAAGTTCATCCTGTGAAATTTTTGGATTTCAATGTTGATGTTGCAGTTTTCCAAGCACAACACAGTGAGACTAATTAATGTAGGACAGCTTCTTATTACTCTAATGAGAAAAAAAAAAAAAAAAAATGTGCGCTTGTCACAAACTTAAAAAATTTCACAGTGTCCAATAACTTTCAACGGGCATAATTGCCAATATATATAATTGTTTTATAAAAAGAAATTTACAAACAATACAACAAATACTATAGAGATAAACTTGTTTTTCAGATACACTAGGTTTATTTACCATGTATACATTCATTTAACATATTTTGTTGTTTTATTATTAATGACAAATATAGGCTACGGTCCCTTTAAGACCGAGTCCATGGATACTGACACACTTCCTGTTTTCACCCAAATGTTTACGTCGACTTAAGCCATAACCGACTGTATTTACATGAGATACTCCACACGATGGACAATTTTGACAACTATGTGTGCATTTGACCATTCAGGCGTGAGGAGAACTGATCGCGCGCAAGAAAGAGAGAGAGCGCGATTCCGCCTATCCCGCCTTCACTAATCGATAACGAATTGTGACTGAAAGCATGCAGTTCGCAATGTGTGGGTTGTCATCATTCATTTTGAAGTATTTCCACACCTCTGAGGCTGACATTGTTTCTGCTGCTGCCGCCAGAGTCTCTGTGCGCGGACAATTCGGTCAGTTACGTCACGTGAGGTATCGGTCTTTGGTAAGGGGGGTATTTTTTACGAGTACAAGTACATGAGCTTGGTATCGGCCCAATAACAATACTAGTATCCCTAGTAGAAATCAACAATAGGGCCTAATGATTAGAGAGTTAGAATTGCAACCCAAAGATTGCAGGTTCGAATCTCAGTAGCGGCAGAAAATGTAGGTGGGAGGAGTGAATGAACAGCGCACTCTTCCACTCTTATTACCCACAGCTGTGGTGCCTATGAGCAAAGCACCTAACCGGAAATGTGCAGTAACTATCGGCCAATCTCTAAGCTGCCTTTCATCACTAAGCTTTTAGAGATTCTTTTAATATTTTGGATATGTTCCAGTCTGGTTTTAGATCATTACATAGCACTGAGTCAGCTCTGTTGAGGGTTACAAATGATATCCTGCTTGATCTGGATTCTGGCTCTTGTGTTGGTTTTGTTGGACCTGAGTGCAGCATTTGATACCATTGACCATAATACTCTTCTTGAACGACTAGTGTATGGCAGGTATCAAAGGCACTTTATTACAATAATTTGCTTCTTACCACGAGAATAGGACTTTTTATAGGAGGAGAATAGGAGGAAATTTTTCCTCATCATCATCTGCGCTTGTCTTGGGTGGTGTGCCCCAGGGATCTATTTTGGGCCCTTTATTGTTTTCCCTTTATATGCTTCCCTTGGCCCACATTTTTCAGAAATGTCAGTTCTACCTTCCCGTAAGGCTTGATCTTCTAATAATTTTCTCTTAACTGTGCCGCTACAAATCAAAGGATGATCGAGCCTTTTCTGTGGCTGGGACCAAGCTTATCATGTGAGGTCTGCTCCTTCGTTAGACATTTTTAAATTGTATTTTTATTCTTTAGCCTTTGGAAACCTGACTTTTAGACCTGCTCTGTACCGCACTTTGGATCAGTCTATATTGTATTTAAATGCACTCTATAAATAAGTGTTGTTGTTGTTCATCGTGTGCACACTTGGGTGGGTGAAATGCAGAGCACAAATTCCGAGTATGGGACACCATACTTGGCTACACGTCAAACTTTCACACTTTTACAGGCAATGCTTAGTGTTGTTTGTTGTTCAAATGAAAGAAATCACAAGTGTGACACCATCTGAAAGAAAGCTTCATCAGTGACGGGATTAAAATTGGCATGAAACAGAAACTGCAAGTTTTTTCTTCCCCATTGTTGTGTATGTGTAATGGCTTCTGGACAAAGAAAAAATGTAGGGTGGGGCTTGATTTTGTCTATAAGGGAATTAATTGGATGGTTGGTGTTTGCTATAGAGTGCATTAGTGCCTTTTTCAGCAGCCCTGGTTCCAGAAGTCTTCATTAAAGACTTATAAGCCATGAACCAAGACAATCAGCTACGAGGTGAATCACAACACTACAAACTTTGTGAAAATCAGACAAAGGTACAAGACTGTGTACTTTCAACTTGGGTCGTCAACCATAACTCCTTCCAGGACGGCCAGGAGCCTTGGAGTGGTGATGGATGATTGTTTAAGCTTCACAGATCATATCGCTACAACGGCCCGGTCCTGCAGATTTGCCTTGTACAACATTAGGAAGATTAGACCCTTCCTATCGGAGCTTTCCACACAAATTCTTGTCCAAGCTCTTGTTCTATCTAGATTGGACTATTGTAATGCTCTCTTGGCAGGCCTTCCAGCATGCACTGTCAAGCCTCTACAACGGATCCAGAATGCTGCAGCAAGACTGATCTTTAACGAACCGAAGAGAGCACATGTCACACCTGTCTTCATCAGTTTGCATTGGCTGCCAATAGCTGCTCGCATCCAATTCAAGGCTCTGATGTTTGCCTACAGAACAACCACTGGCTCTGCACCACTATACCTAAACTCACTACTTCAGACTTATGCGCCCTCCAGAAGCTTGCGTTCTGCAAGTGAACGGCGTCTTGTGGTGCCATCCCAAAGGGGCACAAAATCACTCTCACGGACCTTCTCCTGGTTGATTCCTGGTTGGTGAAATGACCTGCCACGCTCTATCCGAACAGCTGAGTCTTTAGCCATTTTCAAAAAACTGCTAAAGACATATCTTTTTCGTCAACACTTGACCCAGTAATATAGCACTTTTATTTATATTTGACTTGACACGACACTTACATACTGTTGCACTCATGTTGATTTGATTGCTTCTACTATTCTCATTTGTAAGTCGTTTTGGAGAAAAGCGTCGGCTAAATGACTAAATGTGTACTTAACAGCTTTAGTGAGGGAAAGAACTACAATCCCATGAAGCACTGCGAACAGAAAAACCGAATTAAAAACTATTGAGAAACATAAAACTACTCCGTGAATATATATCTATATAATATTTATTAAGTTTATTTCAAAATATGCAAATACAAACATTTATGTGTTTTGAAAGCGAAGAGAGATCGACTCGATTACACCATTCGCAGTGCTTAATGGAAGTGGGTGGAGCTAACGAGACCTTTTGGCCGCATTTTGCTTTTTTCGACTCTCTAGTTGCTTTTCCATAGAAATTACCCGGAACAATTTGTCCCAGGGAAAAAAAGTTCTTTTTTTCCTCCTAGACCTGTTGCTGCCTAAAGTACCGTGAAGATTAAGTCCAGTGACGTAGGATTGCGTGAAACTTTCCAGTTCCCACTGGATTTCATCCTCCACATATAAGCTTAATAAAGCCTGAACCTCGTCGTCGGTCCATCGGTTGTATTTTTAAACTCCATTGTTGATTCGAATAGCAAACAACTCTTATTGCACGCACCGCAACAGACTTTAAAAATGGTGGTTGAAATAAAATGCTGCGTGAACTCGACCAATCAGCATGTTCAGCGCCCATGTCCCACCCCCGAAAGTTCCAGAACGCTGGAAAAGTACTACCTAGCGAGCAGGCACTTTCTGAGGGGGAAATTTTTACCCGGAACTTAAATTAGTTCCGTGGTTGAAACACACCAACGTTGCGTTCCAAACGGGATATATCGCCCTCCGGAGGGCACTGAAAACAGTCATGGCCGCCATATAGGGGTTATGTGCAATCTAACTTCCATATTCTGTAAAACAGATCAGATCGCTTCCGGTTTAGGTCTTTTGTATGTGCTTCATGAAAATAATAGCTGCTTAAAAGGAACGAGCATAACTGATGCCCCCCGCATATGCAGATTGATATTTAAAAGCTTTTTTCATTTTTCTTCTTCACAGTAACGTTTAGATATTTAATAGAATAAAACACCTGTAACAATGTGAACTAGGTATTTTCGCTGATTGCCTTTAAAAGTCCATAGATATGCCATCAGTTCATACTGCTGTTAACACTTTCTCTGACAAGCGGATGCAATGAGACCATTTATCCGGTTTGGTCATGTGACGTTCGACATAGACCCTATTGAAGGGTCGTTCCAAACCGAAGTGCTCAAAACTGGCCACTTCAAAGGGCCCTTCAGAATGATTTTGAAGGGTACAACTGATGGACACTTCAGGCCCCCATGATCCTTTGCACAGGGAAGTGGTTTGGCATCACAGAATGGGTACAGGAGGCTCGGAGTTCGATTTTACCTATAAATGTATGTAGAGTATTTTTCTATACTACTGTAATATTTATACAAGTTAGATTTGGTACATTATTATGGTCAAAACGACATTGTACTTCAACAAAAAATACTTTACAGCTCCATTTATCAGTACATAGACACAATATATGGTGCAATAAACCAAAAATAAATAAATAAACTAACGCTTGCACAATCTACTCATCGTTCAGAGCGTGTTTTTTGGGGGGGGGGGTCAACCAGCGTACAAAATGTGCAATGAAGGCGCCCCCTTGATTGTCTCTTTAAGATGACGCAGAAGTGTGTTCCAAAAAAAGACCCCTACACCCTTCAAAGCTCTCACTTCGGAGGGTAAACCCTTTATGGGATTAGGGTATAGGGATGAGCCCTTCCGAATGGAACGCAGGGCAAATCCCTAGTTCCTGCGGTGGAATTGCGGCTTCTGATTGGTGTAATTTTCTGTACAGCATGGGTAATGTAGTTCTTCACCAGTTAAGCACAATTATTTTAAAAATAAGCTGAAATAATGTGGGCTAAAGGCTTCAATAGATCTATTAACAACCTTGTAGCTCACAGCAGGTTTGTCTTTAAAGGTTTATAAGTTACCATTCAAAATCAATTTCCCTGTAGAGAGAAAATAAATGTTTTTTTACTTTCAGAACCAGACCGTTGCACTCTATTGGTGGGTCTCATGTGAGTGACAGGTTGCCCTGGCAGTAAACATGTCGTCAGAGTATTTTGATTTGATAATAAACACTGTTATTCTATAAAAAAAAAAAAAAAAACCCATCAGACAGTGTCAGTAGGTTTATTAGAGTTTATTCAGCTTTTGACAAAAAGGACAAGGAAATGTATTTGACATCAACTGTAGTAACCCGTCCGAGTAACAGACAGTCGGCGCGGTGCTCAGTCACCACATCCAGCTCGTAATCCGCCGTTATCCGGGCCGCATCTGTCTTCTCCAACAGCGCAGTGCCAGCCGTGATTTATGACAACAAGCCCGTGCTGCTCGGAGGGGGTTTAGCGCAAGGAAAAAGAGGGAGAGACGACATACAGAATACAGTTTGAAAGTAGAGCAAAAACTTTGTGAAAATGGGTTTGCAAATATTTTTTTTTCCCTCTGCTCTAAAGTTGTTGTAACATGTTTGGCTAGGACGCGGTGTTGAGAAGCGCTTTCAAACTGGAACAAAGGCAGAAGTTCTGAACCTCCTTTTGTTGTCGCCGCCGCCGCCTCGATTTTACGCACCGCATCAACTTTGTGTTTTCCGCGCGTTTGATTTTGGACAAGGTTTGGCCTTCGAAAAGGGAATTCAAAATAACAAGGCCTCCATCCTCCACAGACATGTGTGTGAAAATCTGTCCGTCGTCCCGAAGAGACCGGCGGGGGTGTGCGTACGCTCCGCCGCCCACGCGCTCCTCGACGCGCTCTCCTCACGCGTGTGCGTGCCAACACCAAACGGAAAAAAAGAGGGGAGTCGGAGAGGTTGGAGACGGGGGAAGTGCTGAACGTCGCCATGGCAACAAGAGCCATGGAGTGATAAGCGGCGCTCCGAGTGTTAAAGCGTTTCACAGCCATATCTCTGTTTATGGAAACGCTACGGGACCAGCCAGCAGACAGCGATCAAGCTGTGAAGCGCTCTCCCACGGCACTGATCGCCCGGTGCCAAGCCAACGATATCTCAAGCTGTCTCCCGCTCACAACCGCAGAGTAAAAGAGAGCGCGATCGGCGCAAGATAAAGTGCTGAAAAGAAAGTTTTCGTGTAGCTCAAGGAGAAGAGTGTGAAACTAACAACACCATGGGTTCGATTCCCAGGTAATGCAGGAATAAGAAAAATGTATAGCTTTAAATAAATGCATAATGGCCCATTCACACCAACTCAATAGTGCCACAACATTTTATACCGCACAGAGACTTTAACACAGAGATAAAAAAATATAACAATATTCCAAGCTACAACACATTAAAAGATAAGAGGTCAAAGCAAACACGTTTCCAGAACAACTTTTGCACATACGACTGGCTTAAAGGGATAGTTCACCCAAAAATGAACATGACTATCTTCTTTCAGTCGAACACAAGCAGAGTTATATTAAATAATATTTTGGCTCTTTCTAGCTTTGTTATGGAATTTAATAGTTTTTGAAGCTCCAAATAGTGCATCCATCCATCATAAAAATAATCCGTGCTGCTCCAGAGGGTTAATAAAGGCCTTCTGAAGCAAAGCGATGGGTTTTTGTAAGAAAAATATCCATATTTAAAACTTTATAAACAATAATCACTAGCTTCCGGCAAGAGGGTGACCTCTGACCCGACGTATGACGTAAGCGTAGCGCAATCTTAGGCGAGTATTGACGAACGCGGAAGGGAAGCACAGAGGATAGAGCAAAACAAAACTTTCCGAGAGAAGAGAAGAGGAGCTATGTCATACGTCGGGTCAGAGGTCAACCTCTTGCCGGAAGCTAGTAATTATAGTTTATAAAGTTTATAGTTTTAAAGCTGCGAAAACGATTAAAAACGCTGTATTATTCATACCAGACCAGTAGATGGCATTGTCACTTTGTAAAGACAGACACTTTAAAACCTGTTTTCGAAAGTTAGCATTTTTTAGGACCCCAAAACGCCATTTCTGTGTAAATGAACAGCCAAAATGCATAAAAAGTTTTTCCATTTTTAGTTGAAAATGGTGTTGTGTAAATAAACATTTTGACAGCCAATCAGAATCCATCCTGCTTTAAAGAGCACCAGTATTTAAAACGACAGACGACAAAAAAGCATCGTGCTTATATTTAGTGTCATTGTTATCATTCTTGGTGTGAACGGTCCTTTAAAAATAGTTCTAAATGTAAGAGAACAGCACAACTATATAAGGAATGATATAGATCACTTTCAGAACTTTTTTTCCCAGATGATGAACAAAAAAAAAAATATTGACAGCCAATCAGAATCCATCCTGCTTTAAACAGCAGTGCACGCTTAGAAAAAACGTTATCGTCTGCTGCTGTGGACGCTCATATAGTTGTCATTATATTGTTATCGTTATAGTTATTTTGGGTGTGAAAGTTTCGGGGGTCGTAAGATGTCATAGAGTTATTTATCAGCTGAATCAGAATATGGAGCAGAAGTTACTCAAACTAACGTCCCGTATTAACGATCTAACGTCAGCATTCATTTAAAGCCCTTAATGCAATTAAAGCACCGCGAGCGGCACAAAGCGCTAATGAGGCAATGATCATGAAACGAGAACAACAACAATAACAAGTTTGGCTGGAAAGCCTAATTATGTTCAGACATTTTATTATTTTCATCAAGTCACTGCGACTGAATTAGGAAATTCTTACAATGCAGAAGATCATATTGGTTTGACATTTAGATCTGGTCAAATGCACGAGACTGACCCTGCCGACTAATAGCACAGACTGACAATACATCATCAGACTTCTACAATGACATTAGCAGAAAGCGACTGACGTTCTGGCGAAGCAGCACAAGAGCGATATATAAACGTCTGAACGCACTCGACGTGATCTCACCTCTGATCTGAGACGGAAACCGATACAATGCTACATGATCTTCGCTTTTTTAATTCACTACTACTAGTCAATGAGTAACGTGTGTGTGTGTGTGTGTGTGTGTTCTGATGATGTTCCTAAGGCAAAGTGTTGAGAAGTCAATCTAAAGCTGCTCTCATCAAACACACAGTAGGGGAACTGATATTATTAGCATGTGAGAAAACCCAACAGATATAAAACCATTTTAACATCCGAGCAGAGGTGATGAGACCCTCAGAAGTGCCGTTGCCTCGAGGGCCGATCCAGAAACAGCCGTTTGCCGTGATTACATGTGAAACGTTTTAACTCTATAAGAACAGCAGGAGACACCATTGCCATTCGCTTGTTTCACTAAAGCTGTGTCCCATTTAACTAACCCGTCCTGCACCCAACGGATGCGGTCAGAAGAAAGAGGTGTCGGAGGAAAAGGCTCCGGCGAGCCTGAACTCATCCCGCATGAGCACGCAGAAGAGGCGCTGCGGCAGGGCTTTGGAGTACGGCGCGGGACGCGGCACACAGGTCCGCAGGAGAATCTCCCGTCCAGCAGGGGGCGGAAAATCTGGAACTGCTTTCTTGTCATCCGTTCCTCCTAAACGGCCCGTTTCTTCCTCCATCGGAGCCAACAGGGCGGCCTGAACACATCAGCACACAAAACACATCAGGCATCACACTTTTCATAACGTTTTTTTCTGAAAACATCTGTAGAGCTGCTTTATAGACCTTATTCGCCAGACAAACAAGTGCGCCGCCATCTTTATAATATTGTCTTTGAACTTCCGTTTTTGCGGTAGCTCTGTACATTTCTGTGGCATTGCTGTCAAAGAATAACTAGCTGGTGAAGTGAATGTACTTGTTGTAGAGTTAACAAAAGCTGTATTGTATGAGCATTGTATGTTTAAAGCAGATGTCTTAACAAATGTCAGTAGACCGGGAAGAGTTTAAAACGAGCAGTTCATTCATAAATACGTAAGATCGCTGTGGAAATACAAACCGGAAGTCAAAAGACAACGAGCGCAGCGCTGAAAAGGGGCGGGGCTACATAAGGTCTATATCGATGCTTCTCGATTCTGAGATTTTCTGAATGCATCACAATTCTCTCAAATCGATTTTATTTTTTTAACAGCAGATGGCGCTCTAGGCTAGTTTTTAACCGCATGCTCAAATGCTCAAGAAGAAGAGCGCTGAAGAGTTTGAGAATGTATTTGCACCTCAGAATGCTTTTATAATGAAAGATTAATGTACACAGCCCACTGCAAACACCCTTGTAATTCGCTTCAATCTTTTCGAACTTTATGAATGATTATTTTATAGAAGGTTCAAGTGGTGTGTGTAAGAGTACGGCTGTTTATAAAGCACGCAGTGCCATCTACTGTTAAAAACTAAGCTCAGAATCAATCAGAGAGAGAATCGCAATGCATTCTGAAAATCTCAGAATCGAACCAGAATCATTTCTCGATTCGCAATGCATCGATTTATTTTCCTAGTCCTAATCGAGAGTTATTGAACAGAACTGAATCAACATTGAACTGAATAATGACACTATTATCTTCTGTAGAGCTGCTTTACAGCAGAATGTTGAAGTTTGCATCAATTATTCTGTTACGTTCCTGTTTATTACTGTAAAGCTGCTTTGAAACAATGGCCATGTACTCACTACAGTTAAATTCGGTTGTTAGTCCACCTTTTAGTGCTTAATTCAGTAATTTTCAGGATTAAAAACTGCTTTCTACAACCAAATTAACTCCCGAAAAATACAGGTAGTGACAATGCAAAGGGAGATATTTTATTTACAGAAATCGTTGTTTAAGGACTACAACAAACAGCTGGTAGGGACTACAACGAGCTTCTTCCCGGGTTAGTGACATCACAAACCCTAAAATTTACATAAACCCCGCCCCCGAGAACACACAACAAAAGGGGTGAGGCCATGTTGGGCTGCTTTAGAGAAGAGGAAGAGTTGTTGTAGTAGAGTGTTGTTGTCATGCCGTCATTTTACAAAAACGAGGGTCAATTCAACACTGGATTTGCACAAAAGATTAACATGATGGCACATGCTAGTGGATGAGTTGAATCAACTCCACAGCAACTACATAAATTTATCCACTAACCATTCAGAAACGTCCAGTTTCATTCTAAAAGTTGTAACTTCTTCCTGAGTCTCTCCATCAGTGTCGACTCCGGTTTGAACAATGTAAGGCTGAACACCGTTACTGACAATCCTTATTTTGTCTGTGTGAGATTCTCCAGCTTTGTTGTTGTTGAGCAACCGAACCGTGAGCTGTTAAAGCTCCGCCCTTTTCTGGAAAGGGGGCCGGGAGCAGCAGCTCATTTGCATTTAAAGGGACACACACAAAAACAGGAGTGAGTGTCCATACACAAGGGGATTCACTCCCAAATTCAAATTCGGTGTCACTCCTTTAACTTTAGTGTGTACATGGCCAATCTGTACTGTAAAAAGAGCTATATGAATAAAGATGCCTTGACTTGAAAACGTGTTATTATAATAATAAGCCGACAATGTTACATAAACCTATTTGTCTTTTACCAGAGAGCAACAAAGCAAAGACGCTTCTCAGCAAATGCTCTTAGTGAGACTTAAATGAGTGTGTTGAGACTGCACAGTCTGTTTTTTCCCCCCGTACAGGAACAAATTCCACTAATTGCAAAGCTGATTGCAAATTAGCAAATGTCTGCTCACATCTCAGAGACTGAACGTGGCAAAAAAAAAAAAAGTACATTTCTTGATTCAGATCGACCTACAGCGTCTGTGACGTGACGTCCATCACTTGGACAGTAACACACTTTGGCGGGTTTATTACAGGGATGTTTTTGTTCAATCACACATCGAGGCATGAGCTGAAACGTGTCCTCAAATGACTGCACTACACACGGAGAACATCACTCACTATCTCTACGGCACTAAAAACAAACCTCCATGTCCATCAGGAAGCCCTGGAATGTGAACGAATCAACGTGAGGATGAAAATCAAAAAGCAGCGATTAGTGACAGACGTTCAGATGATAATCCAGATTGTGTTCCTCATTGACATCAGCATCTGTCTGAAACACTGCAATAAAATGTTTTCTTACTCTGTATTTCTGTCTTGTTTTCCTTGTTTACAAATATCTAAACACTCTTAAATCAAGATACATTTACTGAAGAAGCAAAATGATAAAATAATCTTGTTTTCCCTTTAAATTAAGATTATTTTTTCATTGCAGATGTTTTTGTTGTTTTCAGCAAAAACTCAGTTCCTTTTGCTTCTCCAGTAAATGTTTCTTGATTTAAATATTTGCACTGGAAAACAAGACAGAAATACTGAGAAAAAGTTTTTTGCAGTGAATGATGGGGTATCGTATATAGTGTCAGATGTTGCTGATTTTACCTCATCGTTGGAGTCGGCCAACTTGACAAGAGTGACAGACAAGCGGTGTTAGGAGAGAACAAACAAACAAACAAAAAGATGAAGAAAAAGAACAACACAAAATACAAGGCCAAATAAGAACATTTTTAAAAGTTCAGTCCATGCCGCATGCTGTAATGTGCAACGGTGAATCTCACCACACCACTCGACACATGCAGGTCATATTTCAAGCAAAAATCAAAAAGAGAAAAATGCATTAAAAAAAAAAAAAAGTCGATTTTTAAAACAATTACAATATTATAATGACAATTAAGCACAATTAAATGTGCAAAAACAAGTTAAATTACACAGTATTTATACATCACAGTGACTGCAGTTGTACTGCCTTTAATTGATAAATTATTGTATTACAGTAATGAGAATCATCATTAAGAATAAGGCGAGTGGGGAGAATGTGGTTAGTTGTCATGATAATACATGTTACAAAAATCTTAAAGGATTAGTTCACTTCAGAATTAAAATTTCCTGATAATTTACTCATCCCCATGTCATCCAAGATGTTTATGTCTTTCTTTCTTCAGCTGAAAAGAAATGAAGGTTTTTGAGGAAAACGTTCCAGGATTTTTCTCCATATAGTGGACTTCACTGGGGTTCAACGGGTCCAAATGTCAGTTTCAGAGCAGCTTCAAAGAGCTCTACATGATCCCAGATGAGGAATAAGAGTCTTATCTAGAGAAACCATCTGCCATTTTCAAAAAAAAAAAAAAAAAAAAAAATTATATACTTTTTAACCACAAATGCTCGTCTTGCACTGCTCTGCGATGTGCCACGCATTACGTACTCACGCTGGAAAGGTCATGTGCGATGTAGGCGGAAGTGTTTACAAAGCCAACGCGCAAAAAGACTGAATCAAACAGCCTTTACAAAAAGCAAGGTAAACAACGTTGGATGAGAAAATCAAGTTTTTCACTCTACCGCGGTTCTTCAGCCTACGTCACGTGTGACCTTTCCAACATGATTACGTAATGCGTGGCGCATCACAGAGCAGTGCAAGACGAGCATTTGTGGTTAAAAAGTATATACATTTTATTTTCTTTAGAAAATGACAAGATTGTTTCTCCAGATCAGACTCTTTTTCCTCGTCTGGGATCATGTAGAGCTCTTTGAAGCTGCACTGAAACTGACATTTGGACCCGTTGAACCCCAGTGAAGTCCACTATATGGAGAAAAATCCTGGAATGTTTTCCTCAAAAACCTTCATTTCTTTTCAACTGAAGAAAGAAAGACATGAACATCTTGGATGACATGGGGGTGAGTAAATAATAATTAATTTGAAACTGAACTAATCCTTTAAAGTATATAAGTATATATAAATATTAGTCTATAAGTATTAGTCTTCTCTATTGATTTTGGGTTGAAATCTGAGGGTGAGAAGAGGAAAGAGTACAAAATGTGCTAAACATGAGATATAATATAATATAAATGTTCCTTCTGAATGTTATTCCTATAAAAAGCAATTTGTTAAAATTAATAAAGAATCTTATTGGTCATTGGTGCAGTAATGCTTTGGATGAGTCCGGGTCACGGCACCACATGATCTGTTCATTGGTGACACAATGAAAACATCCAAAACATGATCAATAAGAGCATTTCTGTGAGAGATCAGTGCATGCACATATCCATAAACACATGCAACAAAACCCAGCCGCTGTCTCTCCTCCTCTGTGAGGTCCGTCTCTCTTTCTCTTTCTTCCAGGAAATCTCACCTCATTTGAATCCCTGATTTCACATGATTTACATGGGGATGCTTGGGATAATTATTGCCTTTCTATTTGCAGCCTGGCAACACACAGGCTATAATTTAGTCCTCACACACACACATACACACACTGCAGACGGAGGAGGGGGAGGGGGCTAATTGAACGAGAGTTTCAGGCAAACAAACTCGATTTCAAACAGTTCTCACTTAAAGAAAACTTGGGAGACGTCTGAAGCTCATCTCAAGAACCGCAGCGGCTGACATTTCAACGCTCATATCGCATATCGTTTAACTTTAAGTAGCTGAGAATTACAATTTATACTGAGACCATTAAGCACAAGTGCATCCTGGGAATGACGATGATACAAATAGAAGTGTCTAATATTAAGAAATAATGGGGGAAATTAATGTCCTTCCCGGAGGTTTCAGGTGAATCTCAATGGAAGCACCTCAAAATCAAAAGAAAAAATAAATGCGTTATAATTTTGAATAAATAAAAAATTCTCTGCTTTAATTGATTTCCAGGTTTCCAGGTCAAATCAATCAATTGAAATCAACCAATTTCACTGCAAAATCCGACCTGGAAACCTCTTCGTGAGATTGACCAGGCAACAGTTAATGCTTGGACGACATTTAGAGTCGTTCATCAAACACGCTGTTTAACCGGCACACTCTATGAGAATCTTTTTTTAAACAAATCACTCGCCCGGCGTGTTTAATTACCTCTGTGTCACATTAAAGCTCTAAATGAAACTAAGACATCTGCTGCATTTCATTAATTTAGCTAATTATGACAAACAGAAAAACAGCTTGAGCAGATTTTTAAATGTATTTTTTAAACCCTTGGCTCTTCCTGCTGTTAAAGTCGCTTTGAGACGTTATGATGATGAGTCCGGCTCCGTCTCACAGATATGAAGCGTTCATACGACTGTCCTGTTACGTGTTTTTACATGTCTCGGTAACACTTTACTATAAGGTTACATTACTTAAACTACATTTTACAGTTAAAATAACTTATTAATCTTAGTTAATGTTGATTTAAACATTTATACTAATACATCAGTAAAATCAAACGTTGTATCTGTTAATATTATTAAATGACCCGAGCTACCATGAACTAAAAATGAACAAAGATTAATAAATACTGTAACTAAAGGGACCTTAATGTAAAGTGTTACCACTTCACTAACATTAGTAACCTGAAGAACCGAATCATACATTCACATTTAAGCATTTGGCAGATGCTTTTATCAAAAGCAAGCATGGATGCACAATATTTTCCAACTCATTTTGGATGATTTTGGACCAATGTCTCTATGAGAAGAGAGAATCCAGTCCATAATATTGATAAAACATATCGGTCGGATGCAGATCTGTGTGTGTGTGTGTGTGAGTTTTTACCCGCTGAGAACTGACGAACAGTTTATGTATGATGCTTCCAGCAGGACCTCGACCTGCACCGACCACAGACACCTCAGGCTCCTCCAGCAGACAGCTCACAAACCTGAGAGACAGACAGGAAGAACATTATAATGTGAGACAGTGACTGTACAGTACAGTGTTTAGATGAAGGAAGGAAGAGGAATATTTATCATGTTCATATTTGTCTCAGAAATGCTGCCGTAATACAGAGACAAACAACTGTGCCAATCACACACACACCTGCACTGAACTGTCTGTGTTCCTGCAGGCAGCTCCGGGTCTCATCTTAATGAGGCCGGTGTGTCTGTCTTGACCAGCCAGCTGTGGCCCCAAGCGGCCCCTGGGAACTAACGAGTACCGGGAGACTCTGCTGACATGCCCTTCCAGCCCCTGTCAGACTGACAGCACATGCTCCGCCCCTCCTGCTCGATACAACACCGTTCCCTTCCTGCTCGATACGGCTCCGCCCTCTTCTGGATGACATTACTCCGCACCCTCTGCTCAAAACGACTCCACTCTAGTGCTCGATATAGTTCTCCCCCTCGACACGTCTCTGCCCCTCCTGCGCAACATGACTCCACCCTCCTGCTCGATACAGCCCCGCCCCTCCTGCTCAACAAGACTCCACCCTCCTGCTTGATATAGCCCGCCCACTCAACACGACTCCACCCTCCTGCTTGATGTAGCTCCGCCCCTCTCACTCAACATGACTCCACCTTCCGGCTCAACATGTCTCTGCCCCTCCTGCTCTATATAGCATCTCCCCGCCCACTCAACTTGACTTCACTCTCCTGCTCTATCTATATAGCCCCACCCTCTCAACATTACTGCACCCTCCTGCTTGACATAGCTCCGCCTTTCCGCCTCAAAACTGCTCTGCCCATTCTGCTCAACATGACTCCACCCTCCTGCTCAACACATCTCCGCCTCTCCTTCTTACCATGACTCCACCCTCCCACTCAACACGACTACACACTCCTGATTGATACAGCTCCGCCCCTTCTGTTCAACAATACTCAACCCTCCTGCTTGATAAAGCTCCTCCCCTCCCACTCAACATGACTCCACCCTCCTGCTTGATATAGCTCCGCCTCTCCCCCGACACGGCTCTGCCCGTTCTGCTCAACATGACTCCACCCTCCTGCTTGATATAACCCCACCCACTCAACACAACTCCACACTCCTGATCGATACAGCTCCACCCCTCCTGCTCAACATGACTCCACCCTCCTGCTTGATATAGCTCCGCCCTCTCTACATGACTCCACCCTCCTGCTTGATATAGCTCCGCCTCTCCCCCTCGATACAGCTCTGCCCGTTCCCTTTTGCTTGATAAAGCTCCTCCCCTCCCACTCAACATGACTCCACCCTCCTGCTTGATATAGCTCCTCCTCTCCCCCTCAAAACTGCTCTGCCCATTCTGCTCAACATGACTCCACCCTCCTGCTTGATATAGCCCCACCCACTCAACACGACTCCACCCTCCTGCTTGATATAGCTCCACCCTCTCTACATGACTCCACCCTCCTGCTTGATATAGCTCCGCCTCTCCCCCTCAAAACTGCTCTGCCCGTTCTGCTCAACATGACTCCACCCTCCTGCTTGATATAGCTCCTCCCACTCAACACAGCCCCAGCCCTCCTACTCGACGTGGCTCTGCCCTCGTTACAGTTCCACCTCTCCTGCTTAACAAGGCTTATTCAATGTTCCAAACCTATATGATTTTCTTTCTTCTACTGAACATAGAAGATATTTTGAAGAATGTTGGAAACCAAACAACTCTGAACCCCTTGACTTTCACTGTATGGACAAAAAAACCCCACAGATTTCTCAAAATATCTTCTTAGAGAAGACAGAAAGTCATACAGCTTTGGAGTAACACAAGTAAATGATTAATTCTAATGGTCAGAGAGATTGTGGGTACCAATTAATGCCGTTTTTATTTTTTACATAATTTTTAAGTTATGTAAAAAACACTCATGACATATTAAGAAAGCAAGAGAGAATGAAAATAAATAAAGGTGCGTTTGTGTGTTGTAAAGTCGTATGTGTGTATGTGTGTGCATGGGTGGGCGTGGGGGATATGGCTGAAAAGAAATCTGATTGGATTGCTTAGTTTCGTCGCTTTTTCCACACATGAAAAATGACATTATATATAGTAAATGTTTAAAAACAAGCTCAAAATGAGTAAAACGCTCTCTAAAACAGCTAAACTTGATTGAAACATTTGCAAAAGGGCTAAAACTATTGAGTAGGGATGGAAAAATCTTTGAAGCTTTTCTCTAAATGTTTCGGGAAAGGTTTCAAACCATCAAGAGTGTCGAAAACAGTGCCATCTTGTGGCGGGTAGCTCCGTTGTTTTATCCATTAAGCACAAATAAAAGCCTGACGACGCTAAATGAGTTCAGTTTTCTGATAATATAATTCACATATTAAAGTGTGGCAATAAATTGAATGTAACAACAAAAACAATAATTATAATAATACTAATAATACCTACTGAGTTGTTTAAGGCACGTAAATTGTGCTATTTTATTGTTTTAGCAGTTATATGACAATGTAATATATATTTTTTTTGTTATATATGGTCTGGGTTCAAATATTCCGACACGCAAAGTGAAGCATTTACGTGACTGGAAAGAAAGTGAGGCTTTGTTGTTAGTTAATCACGTTTTTCTCTGAAAACAATACATACGCACATTTCGGGACAAAGCCGCTGAGAGATAACATTAAAAAAATGTGGAAAGAGACAGTTGATCAGTCGATTTGGACAGCATTAGGTCGTTCCCACCAACGCAATAATTTATTCAATAGCGTTTTGCGGACAGCAAAAAAAAAAAAAAAAGGGGGGGGGGGGGGGGTGCTAGTTCTGTGCGTACCCTGAGATAAAATCCTGCAGGCGCCCCTGCATATGAAGACAGAAATATAACTTTTACATTCGCTGAACTCAAGAAAGAAATTGAGTTCAACTTGGCAAGATCTGAGACGTGACATTTTTTATGTAGCTTTCAAACAACACAAAACACATTCTGCTCGAGAGCACTTAGCAACGGCAGCTTATTTAAACTTCGGCAAAAGCATTTATTTAGAGAACAATGAACAAGGCTGGAAAAACAATGAATGGATCACCAACAGCACACTTTAATTTTAACCTAAGAATATTCACTAAATTAATTTCCAAAATAGGAGCATACTGTGGCTACTTTAAACTGTGAAAATGAAACTAATGAACAATGTTAAAAATACTGACTATAGCCTCATATCTGCAGTATATTACAGGGTTATTTCTGTTAACTAAAACTAAAACCACAATTCATTACTTTAAATAAAATGATATATAAAGAACTGTACTTGTTTTATTTCAGCCAGTTGCCAAAACAACATCTCATTTTCGTTTAGTTACACTAAAATAACTAAAACTGTTTCCTTTTTTCCATCTGCAAGGCATATCGGCAAAAATGTTCATATCGGGCCGATGCCGATAAATCACTTTTAAGCCGTTTTTAGCCGATTCCGATGACATGTTGATAATATTGTGTACAAGTGACTTGCATTGTCTGAGCATCAGTATAGTCAAACTAAACAGACGTTACCTCTCCAGATCGTCGCCATCTTCCTCCCGCTCTCCTTTGGTGATGCCAAACTTGGCCTTGAGCGAACGTGCGCGTGCAACGACAGCCTCCACTGCGCTCATCTGATTAATAACATCCTGACAACACAGAGCAGACACATGTTCACAATGCGAGCGCAGCAGCGGTCTGAGAGAGTGGCGTGACCCTCACCTCCATTTTCTTGAAGTCGGGGCTAGGGTGACGCAGCAGTTTACTGGCATGAGATGTGAGCTGCTGGAGAGCCTTACGCACGGACGGGATGTCTTCAGTCGACTCTGGAAGAACATTCACGTCATGTTTAGAGCGGCAGGCACATCAGAAACACTGTAGTGATGTAGTGGTTCCACACAAACCTTCCTCCTTGATTTTGAGAAGAGCGGCGTGTAGGACGCAGGGCAGCAGATGCCTCGTCAGATCAGACGCTTTCTGCACCGACAGGTAGTGCAGCACCTACACAAACACAAGTTTATATAAAACAGTCTGTTTATGCCAATATTTTCTCATTCAGATTGCCAATTATAAAGTCCAGTACCAACTATAACTAACACATACCATGAACTGCTTGCAGAGTTTGAATTAAACAACACAAGATTTTATTTATGAATCATTTTTTTCAGGCAAGGATGCTCCCAAATGTCCCCAAAAGGAGGTTCTGTTAGATTTAGTTCACTTCTGAAGATATATCTGTGTGCGGGCTAAAGCTAACAAACACATCTACCTCTCACATTGATTTCTATTGTTCTTAAATGAATGACAATGACACTCACACATCTTAGTGTTTTCAGATCTTCCGCTCTGGAAGTCTATGGCAGGCCATAGAACCGGTTGTGGGAAAGTTATGAAATCTGGTACATAGATAGTTGACAGTCTGAACTGTCAACATAGCAAATTTGGAGTCTCTAACTCAATCCCTCTACCACCACAAGCTGTCCAAACTTGCACTTATATTTTTGCTAATAACTTTTGAACCGTAATCAAAAAAAATTCGAAAATGTTCCACCATTTTGAATTTTCCGAAAAACATACTTTTCGAACTCCTCCTAGGCCGTTGCTCCAATTTTGACGAAAATTGGACCAGATCCTCTTTAGACCATGCCGACAAAAAGCTGTGGAATTCAAGTTGATTTGTCAAACCGAAAAAGGTACAAACGAATTTTAAGTAGCGCTTGCGAAAATAGATGCAAGGCTCTATCTCCTCAACTCTTTGCATCTCCAAAAATCATAAAAGTGGTCTAGTTAGATTCAGGGAGTCATGAAGAGTCTAATGATATCCAATTTCAATCCCATGTTAGCCATTTTGGGCATCGGCCATTTTGAATTTTGTAGTAAAATGCTGTATTTTACGAACACATGAACGTATCATTACGAAATGCGGTATGGGTCATTGTTACGGTGACCTGAAGGAGTCTAAATAGTTTCGGACCAGCTAGTGATGAAAAAAACATGCTTTGGATGCGGTTGACTTATTTTCACAGGAGTCATCTTGGATTTCTTGCCGAGTCCAACGATACTGAACATCCTAGGATTCGCTTTATGGTTAGTGCAACGTTGTGATTAACGTTTAAAAACAACATTCGCGAATATCTTAGAAACCGTTAGTCCGATCGAGATGTATCGTAGGAAATCACCATAGGAAAATTGGAAACATAGGTAATTTGGCTAATGGTGGAAAAAAAGTCAGGTGTGGGTAATTTTTTATGTGTTCATACATATAAATGTCTATAACTAAACGAAATGCCTACATGAAATGAGATATTTTCACCAAATTTGACACGCATATGTATGAGGACACATAAAAAGCGGGACTCTAATTGAACAAAACATGAAATTGGCTCTAACTACAGTACTGTTGGTCTGACTGACTTCAAAATTGACACGCTGTGTCTTTGTCTTAGCTGCTATCATCGTCCATTATGACTGTTGGTCTGCTGCTAGCCTCCTTGTGTGCTTCTGTTGTGCTTGGCCCCTTAATTGCTGAATTAAGGGGTCAACGATTTTCTTGGGTTATATGAAAAATTCCATTTTATCATTTTGCAAATCCTAATCTAATCCCCAGGTTGGTCCTAACTGTTAGCTTGCATATTGCTAATAAGCAACTAGTTAATAGTGAGAATTGGACTCTAAACTAAAGCGTTTTAATTATTTGAATAGCGTTCGTGATTTTAAATGTAATTTTAAGCAATTTATTTGTTAACACCGCTTCTGATTGTACATTTGATTTTAAGCATCGCTGATGCGGTGGACTGTTGGGAAGGTTCAGTGTGTGTGTGGTTTAGCGCTGCACCGCTGCCCTCGTGAGACGCTTGCCTTCAGGCCGTCCTACCACACCGCAGAATACATGCACGACTGTCATTGGCCAGGACACGTTACTGGAGCAAAACACAGTAGAGGAAATTAAATCAGCAAATGAATTCAGAGTAAATCCTGCAGCCTCCCCACAAGGGCTCGACAGACGGTTGAAGGACAGAAAGAGACACGACCTTCACGGACGCCAGCGTTCTCCTGAACTCCTTTTCAACTTGCCAAGCTGAGTCCCTTGGTAACACCTTGCATTTTAACCCACTTCCAGCAGACCTGCCATCTGATTGGCTGGTTTGAAGAATGCATAGGACACACTGAGTTTTTATAGTGCATAAGGGTGAAATAGTGACAGAAAGATCATGATCATGTTGCAAAAGGCTTGAAATGAACATTACATTAATCCAACACACGCAACAAAAGATCAGGCTTATAAGTTCCTGTGAACCTGGACTCGAGGTTCTGACCTTCTCAGCCTCTTTGGTGTCATCAAACAGCCTCTTCTGTCGGCGAGCTGGTGTGGCTTTGGCCGTTTCCCAAGCCTCAACCCACATGTTGCCGGGGATCTTCATGCGGGCGCTCAGTTCACCCCGAACGACCGTCTGGCCTGCCTCATCGCTCACTTCCTCCTCCACGTAATCTCTCGGGGAATACCAGCGCACAAAATCCTCCAGGGAACAGCCTGGATTCGCTGCCTGTGGAAACACACATACACACACCTTGTGTTTAATGTCATACCTGAACTTAAGAAATATTCGGGTCATATTTCATCCAAACAAGGTTGTTGCTGAGCTGTTTTGTGTGGTTTAATCATATTTGATCCTATAAAAAAAATAAAATGTTTACAGAAAATGAAGCCTGTTTTTAGCACCATTACAATTGTTTGTATCGTCTAATTCATGACCATAATGGTACTATATACACATACAAATACATATATGTATATATATTAAAAATGAGCAGAAATGCTCTGAATAAAGCACTGATTGTGTTTTTATTGGTGAAGTCCTTCAGCAGCGATTCATCACACGTTTCTATTGTAAATGAGCTGGAGACAAATTCCAGCCGCAAACTTTCTCAGATGACCTTTCCGTCAGTCGCTGAAGTCCTGCTCGCTTTCATACCCCATAATTACTGAGACACAAAAACAAGACATAATGATGCTGCAAGTTTCAGCGAGGCTTTGAGACTTGCAGAGAGATACACGTTTTATTCCAAGCGCACTTCATGTCAGACCTCGAACTGTGTGCTGCGTCTTGTGGAAGAAAATGACAGCAGTTTTAACTAAAGCACAGTCGACGGAGGCATCGTGTTTGGAAAGGCTTCTTCACAGCAGTGTTGCCATGTCTACTTATTATAAGCGTATTTTTGGGCTTATTGTTTATGCTTGGCTCATAAAGTGAACAATTTCACTGAGTTATTAAAGAGAGCAGGTGCTATTTTGGTCTTATTTTCAGCATATTATTTATTTTGAGCTTGTTCTTATTCACTGCTTTTCTAGCAAGATCTGGCAACATGAATGAGTCAAGGCTCATACCGCTTTCCCTGTGAGTTCTTACACAGCACATAGAGACGAGAGATACATCTTCTGGTGCACATTAAAATACATATTTTAGTGTGCATCAGAGATGCATCTCTCATATCTCTCGTCGTACGTCATCAAAGGATTAGTTCACTTCAGAATTAAAATTTCCTGATAATTTACTCACCCCCATGTCATCCAAGATGTTCATGTTCAGGATTTTTCTCCATATAGTGGACTTCACTGGGGTTCAACGGGTTGAAGGTCCAAATGTCAGTTTCAGTGCAGCTTCAAAGAGCTCTACATGATCCCAGACGAGGAATAAGGGTCTTATCTAGCAAAACGATCAGTCATCTTCTAAAAAAAATAAAACTTATATACTTTTCAACCACAAATGCTCATCTTGCACGTGCGACCTTTCCAACGTGATTACGTAATGTGTGGCACATCGCAGAATAGTGGTAGACGAGCATTTGTGGTTAAAAAGTATATAATTTTTCCTCATCTGGGATCATGTAGCGCTCTTTGAAGCTGCACAGAAACTGACATTTGGACCTTCAACCCGTTGAACCCTGCTGAAGTCCACTAAAATCCTGAATTCGACTGAAGAAAGTAAGACATCTTGGATGACATGGGGGTGAGTAAATTATCAGGAAATTTTAATTCTGGAGTGAAATAATCCTTTAAAGGAACAGTTCACCCAAAAAAGAAAATTCTATCATCATTTACTCAACCTCAAGTCGTTCCAAACCTGTATGAGTTTCCATCTTCTGCTGAACACAAAAGACATTTTGAAGAATATGGTTAACCAAACAGTTGTTGGTCCCCATTGTCTTTTTCCATACTATGGAAGACAATGGGGCCCATTAACTGTTTGGGGTCTATCAACGGTTATATTCATCAAAATATCTTCTTTTGTTCAGGGTCCATTAGTGATTCGGGTCCAATTCTCACTATTAACTACGACTTTTACCTCAATAAACCCCTAATTAGTGCTTATTAATAGTTGTTAAGTTGTTGGTAGTTTAGGTATTGGGTGGGATTAAGGGATGTAGAATATGGTCATGTAGAATAAGGCATTAATAAATGCTTTATAAGTATTAATAAACAGCCAATATTCTAGTAATAAGCAACTAGTTAATAGTGAGAATTGGACCCTAAACTAAAGTGTTACTGAAGAAAGAAATTCATACAGGTTTGGAACAACTTGATGGTGAATAAATTGTGACAGAATTTTTCTTTTTTGGGTGAACTATTCCTTTAAGAACGAGTTGTACAGTTAGTTAATTAGTTAGTTAATTGAGTTGTAGAATGCGGTTTTGACTCCCGTAAATTAGTGAACTGTGTGTGTATAGAACAGGATTAAGCACTAAAAGCTGAACTGACAAACCGAATTTAGCAAAGTCTTAACAAACACTGGAAAAGCTGTCAGGCCGAATTTGGCATTGTGCTGGAGAGTTTTTCCACAGGCACAACTCACATTTGATAAGGTGAAGATCTAGTTTGTAATGAGTTACTACTGTTCATCCTTGCAGCCACTCGTTACTGGTTTAGCGCTGACGGCACACTGATCACCTCTTACAGTGGATGAACTAGCTGACGTCTGACTGTGGAGCGGTGCAGTGGTATGATGGTGTGCGAGCGCGGCGTCACACTTTTAAGACGCCCCATTCATCATATTCGGGTCTCTCAGCTCTCCACCCGGAGGGAGATGGTAATTAAAGCCAAAATGCCAAATTATGCTTGGCTAAGCACAATTACAGACAGCACTGCTGCTAAATTTAGAGGCCATCTTCAGCTAAAGGGGCCATTTACTGCGATCGCTGCGCTCACAGCAGTCCGCGCCACTGCAATAAGACGAGCTGGTGTGTCTGCTCAGGAAATTAGAGCATTTTGTAGGGCAGTTGAACAGGCTATAGAGAGGCAAAATAGACACAAAATGTCACCTTTCCACATCGGTCTCGCCCCCCGGTGTTCAAAAACGAGCATTCTCGCTTCATAGCGCACTAGAAGAAGTTGGAAATGAGGCTGCGCTCGCTGTGCTTACGGAACGCTCCATTCCCACACATATCCCTTGTTCCTTAATCTCTCGGGTTTGTCCATGGCACAACGCTGCGGGATAATTTGCCGTTATCCGACAGAGAAAGATGGAAGGGTGGCGCTTATGAAAATGAATGATGCTTCTCCCTCTGGCTTCTGCCAAGCAGCGTTTTTAAAAGGTGAAACCTATAAAAAGACTCGGTGAATTGTGCACAGATGAAGATGGGAGGCATTGTCTGGGCTGAGAAAGATGTGAGCGGATATAATCTGGTTGTTGTCTCATTCTGCATTGCCATGTGAAATTCAGCCCAAACGTCCAAAACAAGCTGCTCACACTACAAAAAATGAGGTCCTTCTACAGTATCTTTGTCTTGTTTTCCAGCACAAATATCTAAACATTCTTAAATCAAGATACATTTACTGGAGACGCAAAATGACTGAAGATATTAAGTCTTGCTTTCTGAAAAATGAATCAAAATTAAGTGAGTTTGTGCTTAAAACAAGAAAAAACATCTGCCAGTGGAGTCAGAAAAATAAACGTTTTCCCTTTGAATTATGATGATAGTTTATCTTGTTTTAACATGCATTTAAAAATACTATCATGATATTGTGATTTCGATTTTAAAGCGGTGTTTAACTTTAATTTGAGTTAGTGTGTAATGTTGCAACACCTGCAAAGTTACGACGCTCAAAGTTCAATGCAAAGAGAGATATTTTCTTTTAAAGAATTCTCTGTTTAAGGACTACAACAAATGGCTGGTAGGGACTACAACAAGCTTTTTCCCAGGTTAGTGACATCACAAACCCTAAAAAATTGACATAAACCCCGCCCCAGAGAAAACGCAACAAAGGGGGTGAGGCCATGTTGGGCTGCTTTAGAGAAGAGGAAGAGTTGTTGTAGTAGAGTGTTGTTGTCATGCCGTCATTTTACACAAACGAGGGTCAATTCAACACTGGATTTGCACAAAAGATTAACATGACGGCACATGCTAGTGGATGAGTTGAATCAACTCCACAGCAACTACATAAATTTATCCACTAAGCATTCAGAAACATCTAAAAGTTGTAACTTCTTCCTAAGTCTCTCCATCAGTGTCGACTCCGGTTTGAACAATGTAAGGCTGAACACCGTTACTGACAATCCTCATTTTGGCTGCGTGAGATTCTCCAGCTTTGTTGTTGTTGAGCAACCGAAGCACGAGCTGTTAAAGCTCCACCCTCTTCTGGAAAGGGGGCTGGGAGCAGCAGCTCATTTGCATTTAAAGGGACACACACAAAAACGGCGTGTTTTTACTCACACCCAAATAGGGGCAAATTTAACAAGCTATAATAAATGATCTGTGGGGTATTTTGAGCTGAAACTTCACAGACACATTCTGGGGACACCAGAGACTTATATTTCATCATGTGAAAGGGGCATTATAGGTCCCCTTTAATCACAACTTTGAAATAATATTTCCTTATACAGACACAAACATGTCTGTATCATATTTTTAGAAGTCGGTTTTATTGACAATATTTGCGGGCACTACATCTTAGCATAAATGATACGTGATACTTTTCTTCATCCTTTCTGAACTCTTTTCATATGGTGCACAGTTCACAAATGCCTGTATTAACGATTGTTGTTCACCTGGTTCAGAATGTCCCACTGGTTTTCTATGTAGATGTACTAGACGGACGTGTTTGACCGCTGCGCTCACGTCTTTTAAGATAAAAGTTAAACTTAAAAACACGCAATGATAACAAATTAACCTTTGTGAAAAGTGCTTTACGTGGTTTAGAAATCGTAATTCTATTTTCCCTAATTTGGACATTATCAGGCTGGACGGCACTGGAGATGTTCTTCCAGTTGACAGTGGTCAGAATACTTTTACACAGAAGGGACTGTTGGAGATTTGACAATGAATTGCAGTTGACAAGACAAAAATCTGCTGCTAGGACACACAAATGAAATGACTCCAGAATGCAGTGTAATCCTCTCATTGTGTCTCAAACAAATAACATACTGTCACATGAACACAGAGCAGCGGCCTCACCTTAAATGACTCCATGTCTGAGAGCAGGCAGGCGCTCTGCATGCGGGCACGGAGATGGGCACCTTCAGCGGACGTGCCCAGTTTGGCCAGCACCTCCGACTGCTCCTCCAGCAGGTCTTCAGTCATGGGCGCCGGCTCCTGCGACGCACAAACAACAGTTTATATAACAACAGGGTCACACTTTAGTTTATGGTCCAACTCTCAAGATAACATGACCGTGTTTATTGCGTTTCGTTTTTCTCTTCAAAACGCTGCATTATTTGCATATGTTTTATGCAATATTCTAATTTTGTGCTTAAATTTACAGCTTTGGAAACATAGCTACTGACGCTTTCTTAATATAGCATGTGTTCTGAAAATCTCATGTATTTGTCTTTGTGGTCTTCCTAAAATTTTACTTTCCATATTCACTGGCTCCTATATTTCCATACCAGCATGTGATGTTATGCCTCAAGGACATGCTATATCTTTACTCACACAAAAGTCAATCAACATCTATAATCTCTGCATAGACTTCTTATAGATACAGTCTGTATTTAGATTAAAGTTGTGATAGTTTCAGCAGGTCAGTGGAGGTTTCCAGCTCATTCCACCAGAGAGGAGCAGAGAGAGTGAAGGTTCTGGAAAGTGCCTTATTAAGAAGGAATGATAAAGCGTTGCTCAACAATTTCTCATGCAAAATCAATAACCAAAAGAACTAGTAATCTTAGGTCACAAACTATTGAAATGAGCTGATTAGGACTGTCACGATCATGAATTGTGTGTTTAAGATGAATTTTCATAACAGATTAAAGACTTAATTCTGTTTTGTTCATGTCACTAACAGTATAAGCTTAATGTTATTTTTTTTGGAATTGCATATAATATAATAAAAATATAATGTAATACAATATAATATAATATAATGACATTTCTTTAAGCACTTAAAGGGTTAGTTCACCCAAAAATAATGTCATTTATCACTCATTCTCATGTCGTTCTACACCCGTAAGACCTTCGTTCATTTTCAGAACACAAATTAAGATATTTTTGAGGAAATCCAATGGCTCAGCGAGGCCTCTATTGAGGGCAAAGCCACCAAACCTCTCAAGATCCATAAAGGTATTAAAAACATATTTAAATCAGTTAATGTGAGTTCAGTGGTTCAATCTTAATATTATAAAGTGACAAGAATACTTTTTGTGCTCCAAAAATAAAACAAAATAAGGACTTTTCAACAATATCTCATAATGGCCGATTTCAAAACACTGCTTCTGAGCTTTACGAATCTTTTGTTTAGAATTAGTGATTCGGATCTCCTATCAAACGGCTAAACTGCTGAAATCATGTGACTTTGGTGCTCCAAAACACTGATTCGATTCGTAAAGCTCTGAAGCAGTGTTTTGAAATCGGCCATTACTAGATATTGCTGAAAAGTGGTTATTTAGGGTTTTTTTTAGCGCACAAAAAGTATTCTCGTCGCTTTATAATATTAACGTAGAACCACAGTACTCACATGAACTGTTTTAAATATGTTTTTAGTACCTTCTGAGCCATTGGATTTCATCAAAAATATCTTAGTTTGTGTTCTGAGATGAGCGAAGGTCTTACGGGTGTGGAACAACATGAGGGTGAGTAATTAATGACTGAATTTTCATTTTTGGGTGAACTAACCCTTTAAATTTACCTTATTTGCATGGTGAGATGTAAATTAAATTTAAACCAGACAATTATTGTGGTTATCTCAAATAATTGCAATTAGATATAATAACCACAATCAGATGATTAATCAATAATCATGACAGACCTAGTGCTGACAGTAAAAAATGAACAGATCGTCGTACGAAATATCTCCAGGCTGCTGTCAATCATACACAGCTGTGTGCAGCTCTGTGACCATCATGCTTCAAACAGGCAGCGAGTCATTTTTGACAACAAAACACACTGCTGATGTAGAGGAAGAACACACACACATAAATGTCATGCTTGACCTAAAGGAAATCAAAACCCAACTGAATGTGGAATGAAGGGGACGTATTATGCCCTTGTTCAAAGTCTTAATGTTGTTTTTGGGCTCTACTAGAACAGGTTTTCATGCTTGAATGTTCATTATTTTCCTCATATTCTCCATTGTTGCAGCTCCTCTCTTCCCAGTCTGTCAGTAACGCTCTGTTTAGTTCCTGTCTCTATGAAGCCCCTCCTTCTGAAAAGCACAATGTGCTCTGATTGGTTGTCTGGAGCAGTGTGTTGTGATTGGTCAAGCTCTTCGAGCATGTTTGGGACATGTCCCGCCCCTTACCATAACCGCCAGTTTCAACACACTACTAACTAACTCAACCAGGCCCTGCCCCTTTATTCTGCGTATCAATTATTTAAATGAGGAATATTGTGACGTGTTCATTCCCAGAAGAAAACTCAAGACTACAATGGAGGTGTTTCAGTGACACTGATATAGAGAATAACTTCAGCTGAAGGTACTTTTGCAGAGCTTTTTCATGCTCAAACAGCAACATCACACACTAAAGAAAGATGAACTTGGGAAAAAGCACAATAGGACCCACTTTAAATAAACGACAGCGGATGAGTTTGAAATGTTTGTGTGATTCTCAGAGCATCTGGTGTCATATCACTGAAGTTACGAACACTGGTTTCAAACAACATCTTTTATCTTCCTGCACTCAAACAAACCTCTCTCTATCTCTTGTTTTCCAGTGAAATCTTAACAACATATCTCATCTTGCTCCACTGCAGCGATTATGGCAGCAAACCCCCGTGAGACCTGCTCTTACACATCAACACATCAGAACACAAACTGGATCTGGTGGCTGCGGATCTCACTGTTCACGAGCAGATGGGTCACTGATGCATGCTGGGAATAATGGCCAGTTCAGAGAAGGTTTTAATAAAATTAGAGAAAGCGTGAGCCGGGGGATTTCAAAAGGGCCGTTAGCATTTGGAGAGTATAAATAGTAGTGGTGAACAGAAATTAATATTTTACTGAAACTGAAAGTTTTCATTTAGCTGAAAACTGAAAAATAAAGTTTTTAAACATCTACATTGCACATAAGGCAGTTTTTATATAAAAAAAATAAATTATATTATATATATATACACATATATACAGTGCTCAGCGTAAATGAGTACACCCCCTTTGAAAAGTAACATGTTAAATAATATCTCAATGAACACAAAAACAATTTCCCAAATGTTGACAAGACTAAGTTTAATATGACATCTTTTTAACTAGTAAGGATAATAATATAACTTTGATTACACATTTTTTAGTTTTACTCAAATTAGGGTGATGCAAAAATGAGTACACCCCACAACAAAAACTACTACATCTAGTACTTTGTATGGCCTCCATGTTTTTTAATGACAGCACCAAGTCTTCTAGGCATGATGAACAAGTTGGCGACATTTTGCAACATCTATCTTTTTCCATTCTTCAAGAATGACCTCTTTTAGAGACTGGATGCTGGATGAAGAGTGATGCTCAACTCGTCTCTTCAGAACTCCCCACAGGTGTTCGATTGGGTTCAGATCAGGAGCCACTGAATCACTTTCACCCTGTTCTTCTTCAGAAATCCGACAGTGGCCTTAGATGTGTGTTTAGGATCATTGTCATGTCACGACGACTAAGGGCACAGAGTGACGGTAGCATCTTCTCTTTCAGTACAGAGCAGTACATCTGTGAATTCGTGATGACACCAGCAGCACTCATGCAGCCCCACATAAGGACACCATGTTTCACTGTAGGAACCATGCATTTTTCTTTGTATTCCTCATCTTTGCGACGCCATACAGTTTTGAAGCCATCAGTTCCAAACACATTTATCTTGGTCTCATCACTCCACAGTATAGAGTCCCAGTAGTCTTCATCTTTGTCAGCATGGGCCCTGGCAAACTCTAGACGGGCTTTAGGAGAGGCTTCTTTCGTGGACGGCACCCATGCATGCCATTCCTCTGCAGTGTACGCTGTATTGTGTCACGGGAAATAGTCACCCCAGTTTGGCTTTCTACTTCTTTAGATAACTGCAGTGAACTTGCATGCCGATTTTCTTCAGCCCTTCTCATCAGAAGATGTGAACTTCCGTGGACGACCTGGACGTCTCTAAGAGATCTTTTTAATATTGTTGTACCACTTTTGTTACAGACTGATAAGTAAAGCTTTGCTGATCTTCTTGTAGCCTTCACCTTTCTGGTGTAAAGAAATGATTTTCTTTCTCAGGTCTTGTGACATTTCTCTTCCATGTGGTGCCATTGTTGACAGCATGAAATGGGAAGGGGTTTTAACACACTTTTATAGTCAGCTGTCTGCTGGACACCTGTGTAATGAAGAATTAGACTCACCTGTGGTTAATTTCTTGTTAAATTAGACATTTGTAGTCTAAAATTTAGCTTTGCTCCAGAGACTTTCAGTGGGGTGTACTCATTTTTGCATCACCCTAATTTACTACACTTGTAACACGAACTGTAGTTTTAAGAGTTTTTTTAGGCGAGAATGTAGTTGTTTAGACATGAAATATGTGACTCATATTTAATCATAGTATGTTGTATTTGGTACTGAGAAAGAGTCGATTAGTGCATAATATGAATTGAGTGAAAGTTACATTAATACACCATTAGATGGCAGCAAACTTTACGAGTGAACGAATCAGTCACAAGAGACTTTTAAATTAAAAAGGGACTTTTGTAAACAAACAACGTTGTTTTAGTGCTGTTATGGAAAAATCCCTTAACTGTAAAAAGGACAAATTTATTTTGTGGAGAAAATGTATTTTTTACTTCCAGAACACGACGAGTTGCATTCTATTAAATAGCAATAAATCTCTTTTTATAATGGTAAAAATAAGATTAAAGTTGAAACGAAACCAATAACTAACTTTCAAAGCATGTCAAAATCATCAAAGCAGCAAATCAAGAGTAAGAACAATCTGAGTGATGCTTAACCAGTGTCGCGCTGACCTGTGTGACGGGGATGTAGAGCGGCTCCTGTGAGTTCAGCAGTGTGAGTTTGCCGTGCGGCTGCAGTCGACCTTCTGGTTTGCTCTTATTGGCTGTTTTTTTCTCGCTGTCTGTCTCCGCCTCCTTCATCTCCTCAGTGTCGCTCAGGCACTCAAAGAACTCCTCTTCACTGTCGCTCCACGAGTCCCACGACTTCCCGGGAGAAACTTCAGCAGGGCCGGTCGGCGGTCCCGTGCTCTCCGGCCCCAGGCGGTTTTTGTCTCGGCTTCCATCTGATGTGGCATTCTTCCTCCCATCATCCCTTGCTCTCTTGCGCTCAATGCAGCAGTTCAGCATCTGGGGGGGGAGGCAGAGCAAACATCTTAAACATCGTTTAAGATTCAGTGTCACATGATCCTTCAGAAACCATTCTAATATTCAGTTGTGCTGCTTCATATTTTTGTAGTAACTGTGATAATTTTTTCCCCCAGGATTCTTTTATGAATAGACAGTTCCAAAGAACAGCATTTATTTAAAATAGAATCTTTTGTAACATTATACATTTCTTTACTGTCACTTTTGATCAAATTAATGCATCCTTTATGAATATAAGGATTCATTTAAAAAAAAAAAAAAAAAATCTTTTGAACAAAAGTGCATACGGGTCATCGACGAATAAGGTTTTTAAAAGTGTAAAAAAACATAATAGAGATATAATACATTTTGAAGTTTTATTAAGTGTTAACAATGAGTTTTACCGAATGACACTTTTGGTTATACCGAATGACGATATTTTCAAACAATGCTAACAGGCTGATATCTAGCTAGCTAGCTAGTTATCTTGCTATCTAGCTAGAAAAAGGACAATCAAACATTTTATATTTAGTACAAGTTTTTAAAATATTACAACATTTTCCATGTTTTATAGCGGTTGTACCGAATGTTTCGGGACATGCGTATGATCAAGTAAAAACATGAATTTTTCAAATAGTTAAGGAAGAGTTAGTTACTTTGCTTCACGACCATGTGGTCCTTTGCAGGTGTCTGAATGATGTCACATCCTGTCACATGATATTGACCGCATGACTTGATCCAAAATGGTCCCTTTATACTGGTTACTCCGAATGACATCAGTGAAATTCATTTTTCCAGACATTCTTTCTCATAACAAAGCAACGACTTCTACACATAATTTTAATACCATTTTGCACTATGTTGATATATGATGTTATAAAATCATGCCAGAATAAACAATAAATACATTTATTACATTTTAAGATATTTTAATCACAAATTAAATGGCTGTATTGGCCTTTGGACGGTTAAACCAAATGACCTTTTGACACTTCAAAATCTTTAAAATACCTTTATATGTAGCAAAATATAATTAAAACCTTTTGGATTCAATAAAAGAGATCTAGTTGTACTACCTTACATACTTTGGATGTCATATCTTTGTTTTTTATTATTATTTATGCCTTTGGACAAAAAAATGACCAGTCACGTCACTGACCCATAAACAGTGTTTAAAGCGATAGTTTACAATGACTAAATGTATCAATTTCTTTTTTTGGTCCAGACCAAAAGAACCAAACTACAAGTGTGAACACATGAAGACTCACCTGCAGTTTCTGATGAAGAAGACAACACCTGAGATCAGGAGGGCCACTCGCCAGTCTGAAACACACAACACAGAGGCGTTCATCACACAATCAATACAGCCTCCCATCAGGCCACGGCACAACAGCCGTGAGGTGAACAGAGGCGCCGGTGTATTCAAAGACGCAAAAGGCTTCACTCATTTGCACACAATGACATGACAAGATGGAGGACCACAGGGACACCAGAGGAACCGCAGCAAGCTGCGTTATTGTTTCTCCGCCACTGTTATCAATGATCCGGACGCCTGCAGCTCTTTCCCAAGAGAGACGGAGTACAACAACATTACAGCACAGCCACAATTCATCACCTCCACTGAAATGATTCCTGGGCTTTTTGCATTCATTCAGAGGACAGTAGCGTGCAGTACAGTAACCGAGTCCTTGTGAAATATGTGTGCACCGAATCACGAATCTGAATCTTGATTTCACATTCATTCAACTATTTTCACTGCAAAAAATGTGTTTTCATTTTGCAAACACCTAATTGATAATATACACTAATATAGTTATCATTCTTGATGTGAACGGGACTTTATTCTGCACGTCATGTGTGTTTATGACTTCTCTTACCCGTAGATCAGGCAGTTGTTTTCCCAGCGGTAGCGCATCTCCAACACGAACTCCTGCCACAGGTGAGCGACGGCGCGCACTCCTCCATGATGAAAGTTCACCATACAGATGCACAAAGCCAGACGGTACGTCAGACTGTCGCACGGAGCCGATTTCAGCTGATTATAGAGATGCTGTTCACAGGGAAACACGGTCAGGCGCTGAGCGCTTCTGTGCATTGAGCACAACAGTCTGTGATGGCAACACAGCAGAACCACAAACCACCAGCGCTGCTCAGTTTAGCTGCACAGTAGAGCTGAACAATTGTTAAAAGATTGCAGTAACGATTCAAGCACCCACCTGAATGACGACGATTCGTCTCTATAGATATGAAACTGCTTCACAAACACTCTTTTCAACCACACAGTATCATTATATCTTACAATAATTCGTATTATCACAAAAGTACTAGGATAAAAGTTTATTGTTCAGATATAAACACTGATATCTACAGTAGCGATCAAAATAGAGTAAATCACCTTTTGAAAGTAACTTGAGCTTCAAATAAAGATCGTTACACCAGTAGGTGGCGACAAGAGATTGTTAAAAACTGTGAGTCATTGAATCATTCATTCAAGAGATTCATTCAAAAACAATGATTCATCCAGTGAAACAAGTGAAGTATTTATAGTGAGTCATTGAATCATTCAAGAGATTCATTCAAAAATGCTGCTTCATCCAGTAATGAAAGTCTTTCATTCATTCAAAACTTTTTTAAATGATTAATTCAAATTACTTAAATATTTTTAAACAGACTGCAGCAATTAACATTTTGTCAAAACTTCTAGTAAATTAAATTATTTTGTTTAGTTGTCGATTCAGAATTGTGGTAAAATCGTGACCTCTATTTTAAACAAATTAAAAAAACGTGATTCTCAATTTATCGAGAAACATGCAGCTCTACTGCACAGTATATGAATCAATTCATAACGAGATAATTTGTTCAAAGATTCTATGTTCAGACTCACGTAATCCTCTGATTCTTTGTCCGGTTCAGTCTTTCCTCCTGGACTGTGCTGTGTGGATTTAACATCATTACAGTCTGTTTTATCCAAAGCTGCATCTGGGAAAAGATACTGATGGACAAAGTGACAAACACACAAAAAAAATCATAAGCACAACTATTTTTAACACTGATAATAATAAAAAAAAAAATGTTTCTTGAGCAGCAAATCATCATATTAGAATGATTTCTGAAGGATCATGTGACACTGAAGACTGGAGTAATGATGCTGAAAATTCAGCTTTGATCACAGGATATAAATTACATTTTAAAATATATTCACATAGAAAACAGTTGTTTGAAATTGTACTAATATTTTAAATTTTTTTTACTGTGTTTGCTGTATTTTGGATCAAATAAATGCAGCCTTGGTGAGCAGACGAAATCTTAAGAGATCTAAAACTTTGAATGGTAATATATATATATACATACACATGAGCTGACAGTGACGTTACAGTCAGAACTGATTTAAAAATAACTAATCATATCAATCAATTCATGATATTTGCAGATATAATATGATTGCAATGAGAGTAATTTAGTTTGGTCCAGTGCAGACACGACAAATAGCTAAATATGCAAATAACCTGCACAAATCATCTGGCATGTTTTAATGCGAATCAAACAGCCAATGTGACTCCTGAATTAAACATCAGATTCGTTTAGGCTAATTAAACAGGAATGTGCTACATCAGCGTTTACAGGTGCCACCTGCAATTCCTGCTTCCCTAAAGTTGTGCCAGCTTACAAATATAATAAACTACACAACCTGAAGCCCACAGTAAAGAAGAAAGAGAGAAAGTAAACTGTTTATTATTACACAATGGTCAGCTTCTGGTGCATCACATGACCAATACATCATCATCCACTTCCTCACACTAATCATGGTGCTGATCAGGCGCATGTTTTAACAGCTCCTCACCAGCAGGATGGAGTTCAGCACGTCGTTGTTAAGAGGCGACTCCTCGACTCGTCTGTGTCGCCGTATGCGCTTGCGTGCGCTGTGAACCATGTTGGAGACGGACAGCTTGTGGATGGGCACAGCAGCCGGCTCCGTCAGTTTGGACAAGGCTTGAGTGATGTCACTGTTCTCTATGGAAACAGCACAGAGGTGGGCAGAGTCAGTCAATCAAACAATACACAAAAAACACACAATGTGAGAGTTGAGCAGCTGCTAGTGGAAACTGATGAAATGATGGTGCACTGCAAAAGATGACGTCTTTGCCATTCAGATAAAAAAAACAAAAAAAACAACTAGATGTGTCTCAAGAAGATGCTTAATGAGAATTTCAACTAGTTTAGACATATGTGGTTAATTAATATCTAGAAAAAAATGTTCAGGATGACCTTTGCCTTCCTCTTCAACAGAGTTCCTCCCCAGAATCTCCTCCGTGGTTTCCTTCCGACAGCAAAGTTTGAAGAACTCCATGAGAAACTCACCTGAGGATCAAGACAACACATCAGGCTCAACCGCGCTCATCTAACGCTCCTCATGTCTGTGTGTTAGCGGCCGCTCTTACCCAGCAAACACTGAGGGTTGTCTGCTTTCCGCACTCTGACGGACCAGTGAGGCGCCTGAAGTGGATCCAGATCGCTGTGAGAACAGAAAAAAACAGATTCATACCTTGAGGAACCTTCACTAACACAGATCTCATCGGGCTGAACAACTTTTGCACTCTAAGTTATACGCCAGCCAAACAGGAAGTCGACTATTCAGGGGTGCTCTGGATATACTTCTCCTAGGGGATTCATCCGATAGCATACCAAACTCTGTCAGTATGAAGACAAGACATTGAGCATGCGAAATTGTGAGCGAATTTTTGATATCTCGAACGTTTTGGCCGTGGCACTGAAACGAATTTATGGCAAGAAAAGGGAAACAAGGAAGTGTTACAACTTTTGCATACATTAACTGATTTTAATGAAACTTCAGCTGTGTGTTTGTTGTAGGAGGCCGATCACATGGATGTGATAATTGTGAGTCAAAGTCATAGCGCCACCAACTGGCAGCAGGAACTGTGTCACTTTAATGCGCTTTGAAATCGCCCTCTTATTTTCACCCGATTTGCTTCAGTCTTTGCCAGAATAAGGTCAAGACACCGCACACCTGTGAAAGGATTCTTGATATCTTGAATTATGTTGTCATGGCAATGCATTAAACTTTAATTTTTTTTTTCATGTGGGAGTCTGAGGCACTTAGCACGCTTCAAATTGCATGAAACTCGACACTCGTCAAAGTTGTCGGTCAGCAGAAATGGACAAAGTCTTAGAAATGGGCGGGGAGGAAGGGCTCTATAGCGCCACCTTTTGACAAATGTTGGGAGGTTAGTCTTACCTACAGTCACCAAACTCGGTATATATATTGTACTCATCAAGCCGGACAACTTTCTAATTTACAGTCATTAGCTCCGACCAACAACAAGTCAGATATTTTGGTTTGAATGTGGATTTTTTGAATAATCAGATTTTAAGTATTCACGCAATCCCCACCAAACTCGGTCAACATTAAAAAAAAAAAAAGACACTAAAGATGCTAAATTGACTAAATCTGCTGTAATTATTTTGATTATTTTAATTCCTTTTTTATGTAAAGCACTTTGAATTACCATTGTGTATGAAATGTGCTGTATAAATAAACTTGCCTTGCCTTAGATATTTTAGGTATTATTTTGACAGTCAAAAAAACTTAAGATATTAAGTCTTGTTTTCTGAAAATGTGTAAAAGTGAGTTTTCACTAAAAACAAGGACAAGTATCTGCTATTGGGGTCAGAAAAATAAACAATTCAAAGGGAAAACAGATATTTGTTCTTATTTTAAGCATAAAGTCACTTATGTTTAGATATTTGTACTGGAAAACAAGACAAAAATACGGAGGAACAATATTATTTTTTGCAGTGTGTCTAAATATAAGTGAACACTACACTGCTGTTCTTATTATATTTGTCTTGTTTTCCAGTACAAATATATAAACATTCTTAAATCAAGAGACATTTACTGGAGAAGCAAAATTACTTTTCATGCAAACATTTCTGAAAAAGTGAGTTTTTGCTTAAAACAACAGCAACAACAATATCTGCCATTGGGGTCAGAAAAATAATCTTGTTTTGCCTTTGAATTAAGTTTATTTTTCAGAGCCCATTGGCAGTTATTTGTTCTTGCTTTAAGCACTTAACTTTGATGATTTTTGACTTAATATCTTCAGTCATTTTGCTTCTCAAGTAAATGTACCTTGCTTTAAGAATGTTTAGATATTTGTGCTGGATGTAAAACAAGACAAAAAAAAAAAAGAAAATACTGAGGAAGAACATCATTTTTTGCAGTGCACGTCCTTTACATCGAGAAGCGCTGAGTGCTGATGCCATCATAACCAATAACTAAATGAACAATGACATTACCGACGCTGAAATATCTGTTGAAAAGTCACGCAATTATCGCGTTTTCACGATCAATCGTGTGTGCTTGTGTGAGAGCATGTGAAATGAGAGTGCTTGCTGTTGGCTCGAGCACACTTCATTGTGTGAATTTTTGTTCAAAATCATTTAAAAAAACTCTTTCAGTACTTCAGAAATAAGAGTTCATCAGCACATGCCCACACACACCGAATGAGACTTGAGAAAACAACACAAAGTGTTAATGTGATGCTACAGCTCACCGAGCAGCACTTCATCACTAAACTAAAAGGCGTAAAATAATGCGGCGCGAATCAATTTTGGCTCCAACGCCGTTCGCCGGTGTTTTTAAGGCGGTGCACGCTTCCCCCCCCTTTTCTCCTGATCTGTGAAAAATTATTATGGGTAACAGGTTTTTTACGAGGTGACGAAACATGGATCTGGCACTGACATCAGCTGGAGTTGTTTTCGTGCATCATGCATATTCATGAATTACTCAGTCCTATAAAAAACGATTACATCGCTGTTCTATTTTCATCATCCACGGCGCACAAGATGTCAGATTTATAAAAGCACTGTGTGTGTTTGGTGGAAACTTGGAAAATACTCACGAATAAACATCATTATCCACAACGATTCCCTCCGTCAGGTTCGGCCAGGTTGTTGCAAGGTGCAGCTCACTGAAAAAATGTGATTTGATTTACACATTCAGCCTTTACTAATCATATTTTTTGCTTATAACATTTGACCTGAATGACCCAGGGACATTGTTTTACTCTAGTTTCAGTATCACTATCCTTCTTTAACATCAAACTCCAAGCTCCTCATGCAGCTTTCACTGAGTCTCCACTAAATTTGGGGTCAGGTGATTGGTTAGGAGTTTTAAAAGTATTTTGATAGTATGTGCGCCTAATGCATCTTCATATCTGTCTGACTTGAGGCAACGTCTTGGCGATGCTTTGTCGTTCTGAATGGAAGTGATGTAATCCATGAGGAGTTTGGGGTCAGTGCCACCTACTGGACAAAACACCGCAAACATGTGTATATGGGAGAGCGAGTTAGGAAATGACTTGTGTAACTGATGTACCTTTATTGTAATGCAAAAACAAATCAATCAGTCAAATATATATCTCATCATGATATTATATTATTTATGTACTGAATTATAATTTATGCTGATTGAGAAAAGATTTGTCAAAACACATTTTTCTGAAAAATTACTGTTTTTACTGTACTAAAAGTTTGGGGTCAGTAAGATTTTTAAATATTTTTGAAAAAAGTTTCATCTGCTCACCAAGGCTGCATTTATTTGTTTAAAAATACGGTAAAAACAGCAATATTGTGAAAATATTGTGTTTTCTTTTTGAATATATTTCAAGATGTAATTTATTCCTGTGATCAAAGCTGAATTTTCATCATACTCCAGTCTTCAGTGTCACATGATCCTTCAGATCATGATTAAATTAAAATTAAATTAAATTAAATGATTACATTTAAATTTTAACAATTAAATCACCTGATTTTAAACATTTAAAAAAATCGTACATACCCCAAACTTTTGAGTGGTATCACGGTTTCCACACAAATATTAAATCAGCAAAAACTTTGAATCAGAAATGTTTCTTGAGCAGCAAAATAGGCATATTAGAATGATTTCTGCTAAAACATGCTAGCTTCATGTTAAATCTTGTTAGCCTTATGCTAAAACGTGTTAAAATATGCTAGCTTCATGTTAAAACATACTTAAACTGGCTAGCTTCATGTTAAAACATGCTAGCTTAATGCTAAAACATGCTAACTTAATGTTAAAACATGCTAGCTTTGTGCTAAAACTTGTTAGTTTCATGTTAAAAGATGTTAGCTTAATGTTAAAACTTGTTAACTTACTAAAACATGCTAGCTGCATGTTAAAACATACTTAAACTGGCTAGCTTCATGCTAAAACATGCTAGCAATGTGATAACACGTACTATCAACCACCCTAAGTACCCTAGCAATCACATAACAAAACCCTAGGAACCTGCATAGCAACACCCTAGCAACCAGCCCAAGTACCACTACATATCTATCACTGTCAAAGCCTAGCAACTAGCTTAGGACATGTTAGCAATGTGCTAAATCATGCTAGCAACATACTAATTCATGCTTGCAATGTGCTAAAACATGTTAAATCATGCTAACAACATGCTAATTAATGCTAGCAACAAGCAAAATCATGACTGTAACAATTTTTTTTACTTTATCTGAGTATAACCTTCAAACATCAAGCTGTTCAAAGTTATTTTAAACTTTCAGACCTGGCTTTGTCAAGCCAACATCAAAGTTTGTCTACAAACTTAACAAGTTGTAATAATATTTCACAATAGATTATATATATATATATATATATATACACACACACACACATATACATATTGTGTGTATATATGTTTTACATATATGTTTTGTTTTTTTTGCATTACAGTAGTGAGAATTGTGCTGAAAATAAATCTCACATCGCCAAAAAACCCTATCTGTCGATGGCACTGCTGCATTAAGATGGATTATGATCAATTTCTTCAGATTTCCCTTTAATGCAGTTTGGTGTAAAGAAAAGCAGCTCTGAACATTAACTACCGCCGTGACCTTTGAACACAAACGCACCTGATGGGATCTTCACACGCTCCAAAAGGAAGTTTGCCAAACTCTACGCCGCCCACCTCTCCAGTGAGAAGCGCATCAAAGTCTAAAAACAACACACACACACACCTTTTCATTTCATATTAACTTTGACTTTCATTTTAGCTTATGATCAAAGTAATATAGAGCAGTGAAATTAATCAACTCAGGATATACGTAGAATATCATCATCTGCCTGTGTAAACATCTTCCGCACTGCTTAATACAGAGGTAAACACTCATAACGCACCGAATCCACTGAGTAAATGTAATATTGACAGAGATGTTCTGATCGCCACACATACGACTCCATGGCAACAGCGAAAGCTTCTCCAATGTATCAAATGAAAATTTCCACACTCCCTAGGAAACAGTCTGCTGCGCCTACAGTGCAAAAAATGATGTTCTTCCTCAGTATTTCTGTCTTGTTTTCCAGCACAAACATCTAAACATTCTTAAATCAAGATATATTTACTGGAGAAGCAAAATGACTGAAAAATAATTTTGTACTGGAAAACAAGACAAAATTACAGAGGAAGGACTTTTTTGCAGAACTTTTTTTGCAATAATAATGCGACGAACTGAAAAAAAAGGGCTTCATTACAAGGAAACAGAGGCATCAGCGGTCATGGAAGGAAACAGATTTTAGTGCTCATCAAAACTTGAACCGATTTGAGCTGAATAATAACACTATTGTCTTCCGTAGAGCTGCTTATAGCCGAACTGAACTAGTTGATTAACTTTACACAGTTATTGAACAGAACTGAATCAATTTTGATTTAGTTTTAGTCTTTTCACTAAAATGGCATTTAGTTTTAGTCACACTTTAGTCATCGGAAATTGTTTTTAGTTTTAGTCTAGTCTACAGTAGATTTAGTCGACTAAAATAAGTAAGCATTTCTCTAACAATACACAGATCCAATACATTGATATACATCTGATATTCTCCAAACTTATGTTCACTTAAGACAACCAACTGTACTTTACTTGCCAAGTGCAAGTGCAAAGAGACATGAAAGAGAGCTCAATTCAATGTCTATATTGTCTCAATGTCTCGATTTTAAATGTCTATACAGTTTTTTATTTCTGTTTTAGTTATTTTAGTACATCAGGTTAAGCTAAAGCTTGGAAACTAGATGAAATAAAATAAGTTTACATATATTATTTTTTACTTTAGTTAACGTTTATTTCAAGTAATGAAGATTTTTTTTTATGGTTTTAGGTTTAGTTAACTATAATAACCCTTATACTTGTAAAATATATTGAATAATGTGTCAAATAATGTTCTTAGTCTTTCCTTCCTGTGACAGAAGATACAGTAGTTTACTATGAATTAAACAGAAATTAAATGAAGTTAAATACAGTTTATTGTGTAAACAAAATAACAATAATAATAATAAACCATCCCGAAATACACTGTGACTCTTGTTCTGAAATGTCTGCGGTCTGTACTGTAGTTGCATGCAGCTCATTTAAGTTCAGGTGAGGGATAATAAAATGTGTTCTCTCAACCGTCTAAAACATATTACCGTATAAACATTGTGTAGTAAACATTGTCATAATTCATCAACATTAGCACATAAGCAATCACTTGGCATAAATGTGCGCTATTCATTAATTGCGAAGCAGTCTGAAGTGCTGCTAGACGAGCCACTTCAAATGTGCGCATCTTCCACACAGGACAGCAGTCCTGACTGGATATCTTCCCAAATCGTCCCTCTCTATCATTTTCGTCTCGTTTTTATTTGTTGGCAAAAATTAGAGTAGATTTTAGTCATAGTTTTAGTCATTCAAAACGCATTTTATTTAGTCATCGACTTGTTTTCGTCCGTGAAAAAATGACGAATTATGACGAAAATTATTCGTCAGCGAAATTACCACTGACGTAGGGGTTGAACGACTTCAGATTTTTTAAAGTCGACATTTATGAGATTAAAGTCAAGTCGACTAGTCGCTGATGACGTCATTAATGAACAAATACGCCTGAACCTCGAGCTGAGACTCAAACGCTGGTTGCCTTGTGCACAGCTATGGCACGACACAGTGCTACCCACAAGGCTATTGTTCCTATAAAACAGCTTATTTTTATCAGTTCTTTTGTCTTTGGGTTGTTAGATTTCTCACAGATTGCTGCTTGTTCTAAATCAGATACTATGGAAGCTTGTTTCTGCCATGAAATAAAAAATAAAAAAGGTAATTGCGACTTATCTCAGAATTGCGAGATATAAACTCACAATTGTGAGTTATGAAGTCACAATTGTGTGATATAAAGTCAGAATTGTGAGATAAAATTGTGAATTCAGAATTCTGAGATTCTGTTATTTTCCTGTTTATTACTGCGAAGCTGTTTAGAAGTAGACATGTGCCGATATTCGGTAATGCGATATATCACGATAATGAATATGCACGATATTGTTATCGTGGGCACTTCAAAATACCGTAAATAATAATTTATTACCAATTATTCGAATTTTTATAATGCATTTAAGAATACTTTCCCCATCAACCGTATAAAATGCACGACACCGCTGTATGCTGCGTCAAAAGGACACGCGCACTCAGATGTAAACAAGCCCAACGTGCACGAGAAGCACAGGGCGGAACAAGTGAAGGAGACGCGCTGAATGAACAGCAGAAATGCAGCGGTTACCCCGGAAACCCCGTAAACTGCGCTAGTGAAGTTTTTAAAATGCTTCAAACAGCCATTCATTTTTTTGTAATCTCAATGTTGTTCATCACAGCACCAAATACTTAATACTTAAAGACTATTTAGTTTCAAATTTAAACATTTTTATATTTTAATCTGGACTACAACGTGCTCTAATGATTAGAAATGTTCTGATCATTTGTTATTGTTCAGTAAAACTTTAAGACATACGGCTTCATTAGTTAACATGTTAATTCATTATTACCAAACTGAAAATGAAAAATATACTTACATTAATTATTCTTAGTTAATGTAAATTTCTCAGTTACTGTTTAATAACATTGCTAAAAGCAAAAGAACTTATTTAATGGACCTGAGATAAAACTAACAATGATCAGTTGTATTTCCTAACTAACATTAACAAAAAAATAATAATTTCTGTAACAAATGTAGCTATTGCTCAATCTTAGTTAATGCATTAAATACTGAGACCTTATTGTAAAGTGTTACTGTTGTTCTTTATAGCCTAATTCTTTTACACTTTAATCTGTTTGAAAATTTTACTTTATATATTTTTGGTGTATTGTATTATTGTATTTAAACATTCAGAGTTCTTTTTGTTATTACAAAAAGAGTTCTTAAACCTGTTATACTATGACAACTATTTTTTTTTTTTGGCAAACTTACTTCAATATCGTGATAATACCGAATACCGTGATAAAAGCTTCAGCAATTAATCTCAACATGAAAATTTGATACCGTCACATGCCTGTTTGGAAGCAGTTTCTACTGTATAAAGCGCTATAGAAATAAAGGTGACTTGACTCAACAGCTAACCTGATTTCTCACGGCCGTCTCAATGACCTCTCAGCTGTTCTGAAAGCCTTTTTAGTTAAGAGTTTCGGAAGCGAATAACAACAGAAAACACAAGTCTTCAGTGCAGACATTACGTCCGTGAAGCCATCAAACCCTCCTTCACAAGGCTCCCATGAGAGCAACACGCTGAAACACTGCAGACATCGCAGCTGATCTCAGATCAGACACACACCTGGTGGCTGCTGAGGCCACGAGCACTGCTGCCAGTCCTGAAGGACGTACGTGAAGCGAATGGCGATGTTGATGGGCGGCAGCGGCGTCAGTGGGCAGCCCTGCGGACAGACATGGATACACAAAACGTCAAGAGAATGAAGGAGACATACAGTAAAAATTATCAGTTGTGCAATTATTATATTTCAACTGAAAAACGCACAATTACCTATCAAATGCACCTTTCTATGACAAGAAATGCAGTTAATCAATACCAAGTGAAGCTGGAAATGCAGTTGAGTTTTGTTTAGAAAAGTGTTTGCTTTAAAAAATTAAGCGGTTTGCATTCAACTAGTAAAACCACTTATTAGTCCTGATAAAAAGGTAACTTCAGTACACTTTAAAGTGCCCCTATTATGCTTTTTCGGATATTATCTTTTAAGCAGTGTGTAATATATCTGTTTGTGAATGTAAAGGGTCTGCAAATTTTTAAAAGATGCAGATAAATTCAGTTATTGCCTCCCAGAAGAAAGAAGCAATTCTGAACTTTTCAAGGATACATCAAAAAAATTGATTTGTGGAAATCAATCGGTCATACCCTTGGAATAAATGGTGAGAAGTATAAACAATGAGATCATTATGCCAGGCTAGCAGACAGTGTAACATAAATAAGCGCGCGTGGACCGTTATCATACATTGGTGTGGTATATATATATATACAATATATAGTTATCGTTATAGTGTGAATGGGTGTTTACTTGAATCTACTTAGGTTTGTAACAAATTTGCATAATGCCAGTCTATCGTCTTCATTGGCTGCTTGTGAATTACGTCTCCTTTGCCCCGCCCACAATCACTGTAGATGTAGCTGAGACTGGGAGAGTTTGGTTCGTGTTGTTCATGTCGAGAAGACGCCATTTTCTGCAATTCCAAAGGATGAGACTCGCGCTGGAATTGATACGGTAAAACCGACGTCATCGTTAATGTTCATATCACGTATCGTATCAAGTGCTGAGAAAGATCCAAAGCTAATATTCAGATATGGTAATGGGTGTTTGGTTTCTGACACATGCTGTAAATCAGAGCAGAGTAGACCAATCACAACAGACTGGGCAGTCTGACCAATCAGAGCAGAGTAGGCCAATCACTTTCAAGCTCAAACCGGTGCGCAACGTTTCGCTACGGTTTCCGGGTTGAACGACATGTTTCCTGGAAACGGTGTGCAACGGGGTTTGAGATACGTTTTCTCTTGTTTGGTGGGTGTGTCAAAAATGTCAGCCCAATCAGCAGCAACATGTGTATATATATATATACACTATACATATTTATATATGTTGCTATTGTATTGCTGAGTGATACTTTCATAAACTTTTCTATTCTCCTCTGATTATATAATGGTAATTGGTAATATATAATAATATCATAGCACAAAAACAGTGATCAGCAATAATGATAATTCTCACAATAAAAATAATAAGGTCATATAGATCATAACACAGTCTAGGAGGTAGGAAGTGGATCATCCTTCACCTGAAATGTTTGTCTGAAATGCGAGGCAAATGTTGGATCACAATAATCAGGAACCACAGTTTCCACAAATCCCTTCACTCGATTTTTATTCCGGACGGCAAGCGCAGTGACTGTAACGGAGCGTATTTTGCAGTATTAAACACGTGTTTATACCGATTTCATCAGGCTCCGAAAATTCTTCAAAAAGAACACAATAAATGGCCTTCTCAGCTGCCATAGCTGCAACTCTTGCGTCATCAGAACAGGGTGTTCAACGCACCACCGTTTCCATTTTAAAAATGTTTTGCGACGTTTTGTCGGGGCTGAACGCAGTCTGCTCTGACCAATCGGAGCAGAGCAGGCTCTCAGAAAGGAGGGGTTTAGAGAGACTGAATCCTTTATCAAACCGTTTCAGACACTGTGAGAGAAAATCTTATGTAAAATGTATAATATAAGAAAATTAAAGTGGTTTTTAAGCTTGGATGCATGTAAACCTGTTGTAGGAGACTCCAAAACAAAATTAGGAACCTTTAAAATAGCACAATAGGGGCACTTCCAACTTTTTTTTTAACAAAGGTTAATAAATTTGACAATTCAAATATCATTAAAGCTGCAATACAGCAATGCATACCTTGAATGCAACGTACTATAAGTTTCTTTGGATAAAAGCGTCTGCCAAATTCATAAATGTTAACTTTAAATGCAGTGCTGGAGGAGCAAAGGCATCAAACCTCACCATCCATAAATCATCAACCTTCCTACTTCATATGGCATTTGTTTTTTTACAGTTAAACGGCCACAGAAATCACACCTGATCAGCATGATCTCTGTGTGTTAACATGCTGTGAAAACCTAAGACCGATCGCTCATCATCTGAACTCACAATCTTGTTCTTGAAGATGTCGAGCAGGCCGGACAGGTGGTTGTACTGGCTGGGCGCTTTGCGCAGATGCACCATCTCAAAGTCGGAGCGGACGCCGGGCCCCTGGCACTCGCCCGTGTACATCCTCCTCCATTTCTGCTGGATCTGTACAAACAGCGGCACGTGGCTGCAAACCACAAAGAAGAGGAGGTGTGTAGATATAACGTGAGGGCTTCCTATCATGATCTGTGGGTATTTTAACACAGTGAGCACCTTTAAGAAGGGACAGAAATGAAGCAATGGTGTAGAGTTACATTTAAGCTATTTTAAGGCATGAATAAATTATCTTCGCAGAAAAAAAAAAAGATTAAAGATGAGTTTTTGACTTTAACACATGCAGGTGGTCTGTAGTTCCTGTGCTCTGGTGTCTGCTGTTCATCTAGCAGGTGAACACACACGCTAATACAGTTCAACAGTGCCCCCTGATGTCAAAATTGCAGCAGTGCGACTCTGAGTATGCTGCAGCAATATGACAGATGCAATTGCATTCATAAAGAAAATATTTGTTTTCAATTAATCACACTGAGCCAAAGCATCTCTCAACACCCATCATTCATATCATCGTATGAACAATTACAGTGAATATATTAGGCATCCACTGCAGCACAGTAATAACAAAACACATCACAATAAGCATGTTCACATAAAGCATTTAAAAAGAGACTGACAGATTATTGAAACAATCATCTATCCCACAATGCCCCAGTGAGCCATGCGATAATCCTCCTCTAGCGTTTCCATATAGCGATGCATGTGTTGCAGCACAGAGATGTTTATAACATGTCAATCTAACTTCATAAATGATGATTAATGTGTTAAAACATATTTCACATTGACAAAGAGACAGATGTTTTCCAATATGACACGTGTCAATACAGACTTCATTAAGATACTCATAATTAAGAATGCATATGGTAGAAAACAGCTTTTTAGGAGTTGTATTAAAATAGAGTGAGATTAGAGGTTTGTAATAATAAGGCATAATAATAATAATAAACAAACTATTATTATTATTATTATTATTAACTATACAACCCTCTCATTTAGTACATTACTATAATATTAGATGTTAAAATTATCAATAGAGCCCAAACTATTATATTCAACTATTTATTTTCAGACATAATAATTACACTCAAATGTAAACTGAACTCAGCTGCATAAGGTAGTTTTCATAAACACTTGTCTTCATGACAAATTTATTCAAGCATACATATATAATTAACAGTAATAAGCTCCTCTCTCGTGTTTTTTTGTGAACTTTCCTGAGGTAAATGCAACGTTAATATTCTACACAAGCTGTTTTATTGATGTCTTTCCACGGCTGATTTGAGTGATTACATGAGGCATGATTCATTTCAGTAAGTAATCTGTATCTTTCAACATATCTTTTGATGTTCATGCATGTTTTTCGTAGTATAACTAGTATTAAAGTGGAAAAAAGAACTGAACTGAGGTGCTAGAGCGATCATGTCACATGTAAGAGTGTCAAAAAGCCATTTACTGTTTAAATGTTGTGATAAAACGGACAGAATTTAAAAGCTGAGCCTTTGTTTCTTATCAGAAGTAACAATATTAGATGGGAGGAGCTACAAAATAATGTCTGGTGTAGGGAAAAACTGCGGACCTGGCAACTCTGACATGTTTTTCCGCCCCCTTTTGATTGACAGGATACAATCGGCCCTGATCATCCGCTTTTTTTAAACAATCAGCCAATAATAACTGTAAAAATTGTAATGATGAGAATAATAATAATAAACCATAACAATAAATTATTATTATTAAGGATGATGGGTTTGCACTGTGACTGTAACACCAGACACTTTCAATCTGAAGCATTGAATCATTTAAAAATGAATAAAATGGCCATTAAATAAAATAAAAAGGTAATTGCCACTTTTTATCTCACAATTCTGACTTTTTTCTCACAATTGCAAGATATAATGTCAGAATTGCGAGATATAAACTCACAATTCTGACTTCTTTTCTCAAAATTGAGATATAAACTCGCAATGGCAAGCTATAAAGTCCAATATCGCAATTCTGACTTCACAATTCACAATTCTGAATTTATAACACGCAATTGTGAGTTATAAAGTCACAATGGACTATATGCGCGGTTACTTCCTGGTTGTCGTTAAGCCAGCTCGAACATTTCCTTGTGAACTGTTAGCTGTTCGTTCTGTAGTCGCTGTACATCGACACAAAACCATCAATGATTGACTTTTTAATGTTGTATTCATATTTTAATGCAGTTATCACATTTACCTAATTTGCCAATAAACCAGTTTGATTGATTGCAATAAAGACGAAGCTATTGGGACCGTTTAAAAACGCCGTGTCTGTAATTAGACACACACACGCATTTTTTCCCTCAGCACTTCAAATGTTATTTTTAATGTGATGACCACAAACATCCTTCTGAGATTGTCCCCATTGTAAATCCGAACGTTTCAAAATGTAGGAAATTCAACATTTGATAGAAAACACTTATTTAAAAATAAAAAAAGACAATAATTACCACTTTAACCACCAGGTGGCGGCAAAGTAGCATTTATTTGCGCATATATCAGCCATTTCCTCTAATCCTTTTTGACTAAATAATAAACATTATAAAATAACTAGGTTTAAAAATACATTTTGTCAATGTGAAGTACTCACAAAATCTTATGAAAAACAATAACTTTTCTTGTGAATGAATTACACAGAAAGCGAGCACCGCGCTTTCCCTTTATAATCACAGCAGCTGTCAGTCAGTGCAGCGCAAGATCAATGATTTCATGAAAACTCACATTTTGTTCAATGAATCAAGCTAAAGTGCACAATAAATATTTAATTTTTGACGCTTTTTTTCACACGAAAGTGTAAAAACTGATGGTCGAATTTAGAATTGAATTTAGCCGAGGAGGAACAATGAGGTACGTCTTTATTTATTTTTTATGCTGTCTTTCGTTTGAATAACTAAATTAATGCTATGCCTGACTATTTAAGTGACTATATTCTGATTATAAACTAAGTATCACACTACTGATGCTCAACACACCAGCAAATGACATTTCACCGGCTGGCTTATATTATTATTTTTTTATTTAGTTGCGGAAACAAGCTTCCATAATTTCACCCTCAAAAAATGCAGAATTTACAGGCAAATGAAGCGATGATAGTAACGATGTGAGGATCACAGGTGTGGAAGGAAACACGTTCATCAGAGATACAGGAGCATGCTGGGACTCACTCACCAGCCTGTGTTGGCCAGAGCGATGGACACGGAGCTCAGCAGCAGGTTACACTTGGACTCACTGACGATGGCTTCACAGTTTGCTCCAGGAGAAATCACCACAAACTCACGCATGCCATACCTACAACACAACAGAGACGTGCGTCAGGCTCCGACAGAAGGATTTCTGGTCCATTCAGACACACGCTCAGGTGAACCTGGAAAAACATCTTTCTGAGCAATACTAAACATCATATTTGAGATTCTCAATCGCTATTTGAATGTGGATTACTTTGCAAAATCTGACGCGGTTTTACAGAGCTTCTTACCATCTGACCAGACAGTGAGCTCGAGGAGGAAAGTCATTGTTCATGCAGAGCAGGTCCTGCATGGCCAGCGGATACGCATCTGAAAGCAGAAGACACAGTTCAACACACGCAGAAGAGGTCAAAGGTCAGCTGACGAGGTCAAAGGCCAAGCGTACCTTCCTCTGGTTCATCCCTGCCTTCACTCTCCCCTGACTCCTGTTTCAGACAGTGATGTGTAATGGAGAACTTGAAATCAGCGAAGTTAATCTCCTGACACGTCTCTTCCCAGCTGCTGCTGGTGTATTCGCCCTGTTAACATCAACACCGTTAACTTCTGCGTACATCATTTCATTTACATCATTCGTGCAACTGTAATAATCATGGGTAATGACCTTCTCCGGTGGTTTCCCAACACGGCAACCAATCAGCTTCCAGTCATTGAGCACCTCTTCAACCCTGGATATGAATCTACAGACGCACAAGTACAAAACCTCAGTGTAAAAAACTAATGCAAAAATCGAGAAAATCAGCAGATGCATAATAAAATTAATGCTGAATGCACAGATGAATATTGTGTGCTGCATAATAGTTACTGTGCCGTCATATAAAAACCAATTAATAATATAGTTGTAATGAACGAACTCACAAAAAGCTTCCTGTTGATCTCATTTCATGTCAATGAATCCAATTAATTCAATGAAGGGTTGGGCTTTAAACTGAACAGGTGCTTTAAGACTTTTACAATAAATAAATAATGGTACATTTGCATTTTTCACACGAGTTTACAATCATCTGCTTGAACACACAATTGAGTTTTATTTGATCAATACATGTGCTCATTATTCAGGCCGTATTTATGTTGCTGAAAAAAAGTGCAAACCATCAGATCTTTGTCATCATCATCTGTGGTTTGAGTTCATGTTGTTGTTGCCTTAAAAACCACAGCATGACAAAATGATAAATAAACAAATAAAGTGATTCTGAACATCTGCAGTAATTCTAGATGAAATGATGAAATGACGGCACAGTTACCAAAGCTGCTACGTATGGAAGCCCATTACCGCCACATAAGAAAAAATATCAGGCTTTAGTAAATCACATTTATGACATAAAAAGTCAAAATTATGACATACTAACTCATTTATGATATGAAAAGTTGAAATTATGACATACTAAGTCATATTTATGACGTGAAAATTTAAAATTATTAAATAGTGAGTCATATTTATGTGAAAAGATACCGAATCATTTATGTATGTGATAAGTTGGAATTAGTATAATAAATATGATTTAGTTATCCTAAATCATATTTACATGAAAAGTTGCAATTATGACATACTAAGTCATATTTATGAGATGAAATGTTGAAATTATGAAATAGTGAGTCATATTTATGTGAAAAGATACAGAATCATTTATGTATGACATGAAAAGTAGAAATTATGACATACTAAATCTAAATATGATGAAATTAACTTGAAATTATGACAAACCAAGTCATTTATGACGTGAAAAGTTGAAATTATGGCATACTAAATCATATTTATGATGTTAATACAGTCATATTTATGACATGAAGTCAGAAGTGATACGTGATAAAATGTGATAAATTGGAATTAGTATAATAAATATGATTTAGTCATAAAGTTATCCTAAATCATATTTACATGAGAAGTTGCAATTATGACATACTAAGTCATATTTATGAGATGAAATGTTGAAATTATGACATACCGAGTTATTTATGACATGAAAAGTCTAAATTATGACATACTAAGTCATATTTATGACGAGAAAAGTTGGAATTATGAAATAGTGAGTCATATTTATGTGAAAAGATACAGAATCATTTATGTATGACCTGAAAAGTAGAAATTATGACATACTAAATCTAAATATGATGTGAAAACTTGAAATTATGACAAACTAAGTCATTTATGATGTGAAAACTTGAAATTATGACATACTAAGTCATATTTATGACGTGAAGTCGAAATTATGGCATACTAAATCATATTTATGATGTTAATACTTCAAAATTATGACATACTGAGATATTTTTTGATATGAAAAGTCAAAATCATAACAGTCATATTTATGACAAAGTCAGAATAGTGATACATGATAAAATGTGATAAGTTGGAATTAGTATAATAAATATGATTTAGTCATAGTTATCCTAAATCATATTTACATGAAAAGTTGCAATTATGACATACTTATAAATCATATTTATGAGATGAAATGTCGAAATTATGAAATAGTGAGTCATATTTATGTGAAAAGATACAGAATCATTTATGTATGACATGAAAAGTAGAAATTATGACATACTAAATCTAAATATGATGTGAAAACTTGAAATTATGACAAACTAAGTCATATTTATGACATGAAGTCGAAATTATGGCATACTAAATCATATTTATGAGATGAAATGTCGAAATTATGACATACCGAGTTATTTATGACATGAAAAGTCGAAATTATGACATACTAAGTCATATTTATGAGATGAAATGTCGAAATTATGAAATAGTGAGTCATATTTATGTGAAAAGATACCGAATCATTTATGTATAACATGAAAAGTAGAAATTATGACATACTAAATCTAAATATGATTTGAAAACTTGAAATTATGACAAACTAAGTCATATTTATGATGAGAAAAGTAGGAATTATGACAGATATGAGTCATATTTATTACATGAAAAGACAAAATTGTGACATACTAAGTCATATTTATGACGTGAAAAGTTGGAATTATGACATCTGAGTCACATTTATGGCATGAAATGTCGAAATTATGACATAAGTCATAATACAATTGAATGAGCTTGTAAGTCACTATTACTAAATCACTATTTCATAATTTTGACTTTTGTCATAATCTCATAATTTTTTCATCTCATAATTATGGTTTAGTATGCCATAATTTCGACTTAAACAATTATGTTTTACCAAGTCATGTTTAACTCTTATGTGGCGACAATAGGATTCGTTTCCACTCAACAACACAAACACAAGATGACTTTAGTGCACACTAAATAATAAACCCGAACCTAACGCCACAGAAATATGATTACAGAGGAAATGTGTATGTTCAAATGTTTATTTCTGTACCTCTCCCACTCCGATGCGGTAGTAAAATCAGTGATTTCAAACACTTCAGACTCGGGCTGAAACAGAAACCCGTGACAGTTAAAGAAGCGAATAAAGCAGAAACATGTCAAATAACTGCGTGCATTCATATGACACATGACACTGACATGATGCAGATAATAATGATGCGCATTTAAGACAGACAAACAAACTCACATCACTGTCAGCCGCCATCTTGGCTCTCTGTTTTTCCTGTCAGGTGGGGAATGACGTACCACCCTCATGTGATGACCTCATACACTTTATGTTATTTACCCTCATTCGTCGTTGACTTCATATAACAAAATTTGCTGTGTGTGGTTTGATTCTTTTTTTTCTACCCCTGTGCGAATATTAGAATGCCTGTATTTACAAAGTGCGCATAAAACGACATTTCCCAGAGTTCCTCGGATTGAACTACTTCCGTGTTCCGAGCGCAGCTTCCGGCAGCTGTGAGTTGTCGAATCTTTTGGAACCCGCAGAGCCACTTAGCAGCAGCAGTGATCTTCATCATCGTCATCTTCATCATGCGCTGGTTTGACGGCTCAATCCCAGCGGCCATCGCCACAGCTAAACGGCGCAAATGTGTGTTTGTGGTGGTGATCACAGGTACCTGACTATCATCATCGCCATCTTCGTCACACACATTAACTGCTTCACTGTGTTTTACAGTATTACTCGATGACAGATGATGAGGGGATCCGGTTAATGTGTCAGATATGCGCTTATATTCACACATCGTGTCCATATCAGCTGTGTCATTGTACTATTTTACCATAGTAACGGCTTTTGTGTTCGTATCCAGTGTAGAGTTGATTTGTCCAGTCAGAACCGGATCTTTTTTTATTAAACTGAGACGATCATGTGATTTCAGGAGTGTGTGTGTGTCGGTCGGTCTGTTTGTTTATCTGTCTATCTATCAATCTATCTATCTGTCATTAATCTCTATCAATCTGTCTGTCTGTTGTCTAGGGAATGACGATCAGTCCTCTCAGCTGATGTCCAGTTGGAGGACGGACATTGTGTCAGAAGCAGCTAGGAACTGCTGTGTTGCGATTCAAGTGGACGCTCAGAGGTGAGACTGACACACATCAGATCAGTGTTGCCTCAATGATGTCCTCCAATCACTCCAGTCTCTCTCTGTCTCTCTTGTTCTTTCAGTGAAACATGTGTCCAGTTCTCACAGATCTGTATCCTTTGCTGTGCTTCTGAGGATGGATGGTGGGATTTTCTATTATGCCCCTTTTGCATGATGTAATATAAGTCTCTGGTGTCTCCAGAATGTGTCTGTGAAGTTTCAGCTCAAAATACCCCACAGATCATTTATTATAGCTTGTCAAATTTGCCCCTATTTGGGTGTGAGCAAAAACACGCCGTTTTTGTGTGTGTCCCTTTAAATGCAAATGAGCTGCTGCTCCCGACCCCCTTTCCAGAAGAGGGCGGAGCTTTAACAGCTGGCGCTTCGGTCGCTCAACAACAACAAAGCTGGAGAATCTCACGCAGCCAAAATAAGGATTGTCAGTAACGGTGTTCAGCCTTACATTGTTCAAACCGGAGTCGACACTGATGGAGAGACTCGGGAAGAAGTTACAACTTTTAGACGTTTCTGAATGGTTAGTGGATACATTTATGCAGTTGTTGTGGAGTTGATTCAACTCATCGACTAGCATGTGTCGTCATGTTAATCTTTTGTGCAAATCCAGTGTTGAATTGACCCTCGTTTGTGTAAAATGACGGCATGTCAACAACACTCTACTACAACAACTCTTCCTCTTCTCTAAAGCAGCCCAACATGGCCTCACCCCCTTTTGTTGTGTGTTCTTGGGGGCGGGGTTTATGTAAATGTTAGGGTTTGTGATGTCACCAACCTGGGAAGAAGCTTGTTGTAGTTCCTACCAGTTGTTTGTTGTAGTCCTTAAAAAGCGATTTCTGTAAAAGAAAATGTCTCCCTTTGCATTGAACTTTGAGCGTCGTAACTTTGCAGATGTTGTTTATGCTCAAACAGCAACATTACACACTAACTAAAGTTAAAAATGTGAAATCATAACCTTTAAAGCACATCTAAATTATAAATATGCCTAATGTAATATCCAATTTCAAAATGGTTTTCACAGGATGAATTCTGAGTGTTTAATCTTTCAAATGATTACTAAAATATGTGATGAGAAAAAAATGCAATAAAAAAAGTTCACTTCAAATAGCAAATACTGCAAGCAAGATTTATATGTGAACAGGGCGTTCTGTGCTTAAAAAAGAAACAAGAAACTCATGACCAATTAGACACGAGCTTTTGAGTCAGGCGTTCCTGTGATAATCTAAAATGGACGTGTTTATTATATTCACGCTGGTTTATTCTACTAACAGCACATCTACAGAGAGTCTAATCTGATTTATCAGATGCGTTTATTATAGGTCCATTTGTCTCGTGTCCTGACGGACTTTAACTCTGAGCTCGCACAGATCCGGTCGTGTGCATCCCGTCCAGCTTCTTCATAGGAGAGAACGGCATTCCTCTGGAGGTCATCGCAGGCAGCGTCACAGCAGACGAGCTGAAACGGAGGCTCGACAAAGTCACCCAGGTGAATAAACGCACGTCACAACTGCAAATATTGTCATGTACAAACATCAAGATTAAAGTCGGGTCTTTTCTTCCCTATTGTGCCATATATTTGAGTGGTGCAAGAACTGGTGCAAGAACAAGTGTAGGTTGTGGTTTGCTATTGGTGGATCTTATGTGAGTGACAGGTTGACAGGTCCTCATCATCTGATAAGAGAAGTTATAATCAGGAAGTTATTCTGATTCAAGATTACGAGGAACATGAATTTAAACATATAATGATGTGCAGGAATAAATCATTCATAGTAAATACTGCAATATTCCATGAATTGTCAGTTTTGATTTTATGGTGATTTTAATGTAGGCATAGCCTCAGATTTCTGTCAGGTTAGACACACACATGCAGCACACTAACAAACCCCTCTGTACAGATGCACAAGCAGCAGATTGAAGGCACAGAGATGGACACAGAGAGACCCGATCAGACGCCCGTGCCGCCCGTCTGTGAGTCACAGGGCGCTCTGAACGTCACTTCCTCCACATCTAAAGGTGACGCTCACAAGAAACCTGCTCTGATTGTCTGGATGATGGTTTGCTCACATCTGCTTTTGCAGGAAAGATTGATTTGCATCTAGTGTTGGTTCAGCTGTGTTTCACACAAGCGACATAGATTTGCATGTTTCAATTCAGGGTTTTCGATTTCATTGCTGTTTTGGTGAAGCATGTTAAGTTGAGCGCTGGACTGATCCTTCTGTTTCACCAGAATCCCTGTCTGTGCCAATGGAGGAAGACGGAGCGTCAGGTAATGCGACTCCAGGTGATGATAAAAGCCTGCCGTCTGAAGACGCATCTCAGCCAGACGAGCCCTTAGATGCCAGAGTGGAGAGGTGAGTGGAGCATCAGTCAGAGAAACGCATGAATTCAGCTTATTCTGGACAAGAACTGCCAAGATAGACAGCGAGAGCATGTCTGATGTACATGTGAAGCGGCCATTCACAGTTCAGTGTGTTTTTACATACCATAATGGGAGGGTTTGTCTGAAATACATTAACCCCATGTTGTGTTCTGATCATTTTGACCTAGAGGTTTTTTTTGTTTGTTTTTTTTTTTTTACTGAAAATGCTAGTTAATGTTATAACATTGGACTAAAACTTACTGACTTTGCTTGCACAGGGTATAATAACTTTCCAAAACAGTTTTGATGTACGTTTTTTTCCCCCACATTGTTACAGTTGATGTATGACAGGCCATACAAAAAACTGCTTAGAAATCTCTCGCTATGCTTTGTTATTGCCACATATTTGATTCAATGTTTTGTTAACACTTTACAATAAGGTTCATTTGTTAACATTAGTTAATGTATTAACTAACATGAACTGTGAACATAATGTGAAAAACACAAAAGTGCCTTAATGTACTAAAACAGTGATATTAAAAGATCAAATTGCATACTATATACAGGCGAGCAGATAAGCCCGGAATATGAAGGCAATGCACTAATGGGTGAAGCGTTTTCTTTATAATGGTTTTCTATGGGAAAACATTTGATGAGAAACTGCGCATTGCGTTTATATTCTGGGTTAATCTGCTAAAGCCTAGTAAAAATGACTGGCGGACAATAGAGTAAAGGCTTGTTTTGCCCCACAGGTAGGCATTCCTATAAGGGTGTGATGTCACATGAAAACTATGAATTTGAAAATGAAAGTCTATGAAAGACCAGTTAGTTCCTAAAGTCTTAAATGGTAGAAAAAAAGTCGCTGTTGAACATTCTGCAGGCTCATGGTTTGCATCCATGAATAGCCCACATTTGTGTTAAGTGATTGCTTATGATCTACTGTTGATGTATTATGACAATATTTATCTTATGGTGTTTATATCATACCTGCAAAAGTAAAAAATATACTCTAAAAATAGAGGGGTTACCAGGGTCACCGCTATATTTCTGCTGTACCATAAGTGCACACGCACACACTCACATACATATATATTTAAAATCATATTTTAACATTATTTATAATTTTGACATTGTTTTTACTGTCATTTACGGTTTAGGATGTTACCTTGTTGCTCTACCTTGCCCATATGGTGTTTATTTTATTTGGGCAGGTCTTATTAAAGGCCTTAAATGTGATTTGAAAAACCCTGCAGGTTTTAATCCGTTTTCATTCATTTTCTTATGAAGGTTAACGAAGAAGCTGGAGGAACGACGCGAGCAGAAAAAGAAGGAAGAAGAAGAGGTAATTCTCTCTTAACATGCTCTGAACGTCCATTTCCATAAAGGGTGCGACGTGAATGACACCACGTCTGTGTATTTTCCTCTCACTTGCGCAGAATGAGCTCAAGAAGGAGGTGGAGAGGCGTAAGCTGGGGAAGGAGATACTGGACTACAAGAAGAAGCAGGAGGAGGAGAAAACCAAACGCCTGCTAGAGGAGAGGAATCGAGAGAAGGCAGAGGAGAAAGCCGCCAGAGAACGAGTCAAGCAGCAAATCGCTCTGGTATCATGTCAGAGCAGTGATGATGCTTCAAACGCAGATCCTGATGCTGTTTCTCACATGATTTCATAATGTAGCAGTGAGCCACGAGAGTTTGTGTTGTACAGTAGGGCTGGACATAGACACAAATGATGTTCAGTGAAGTTTTGTTCATGCATCACCTGAAAACAGCACAGACTAAAAGATCCATTCTTGGGATTTATGAATTTGTTCATCAAAATGAGAATCGAGAAATCAATATTTTTTACGGGTGCGAAGTAATTCATTGTACAACACGACGTCAAGTGTCTTACTGCTTTTAGACAAGCATACTAAGGCCACACGTGTTCATGATCATATCTAGTTCCTACACGAGTTGAGCTGTTGATCGCCCTGTTCTACATACACACATCATCACACACGCTTGATGTTGGTTTCATCCACAGGACCGTGCGGACAGAGCAGCCCGTTACGCTCAGAACCAGCAGGACGCAGAGGCGGCCAGACTAGCAGCGCTGCAAGCCAAAGCCGCTGAACACGAAGCCAAGAAAGACGCCGCACAGCGAGAGAGAAGGTGACAGCACTCATGATTTCAAAAGCAAGCCTGTTTTTAGAACCGTGAGAATTTTTTTTGTGACATTTATGACAGATGACATCGTTTCTTCTCCATAATTCTCATTACCGTAATGCCAAATAATCCTCTTCTCATTGCTGTAATGCATGAAATGTTTTGGATGCAGCGAAATGAAAATTCTGGACAGAAGCTGTTAAAAGAGTTTCTGCCTTTTTTCTCTGTCACAGCAAAAAAAATCATGTTCTTCCTCAGGCCCGAGCACCGATGGTGTGGGGACCCTATTGTAATTGCTCGGCCAATTATTTTTCTTCTCCGAAATGAGGAATCACATTTTTGAGGGCCTAAACATGCTCGAAAACTCATGAAACTTTGCACACGCATCAGAAGTGGTGAAAATTTACGTCTGATATGGGTTTCAAAATTAGGTGTGGCAAAATGGCTCGATAGCGCCATCTACAAAATTTCAATTAAGCACCCTTCGTGGTACGTTTCACGTACAGGTATGAAATTCGGTAGAGAGAGATGTAACAGCCTAGTACCTACAAAAAAGCCCCTCGGTGTAAAATCTGTAATCCCTACAGGAAGTGAGATATTTAGATTTTTCTCAGCAAAATGTTGGCAGTTTTTGCCATTTCCAGACATTGTACTTTAATGAACTCCTCCTAGAGATTTAATCATATTTGGTCAGTCTAATATAAAGGCCTTTGAGAAATTTAATTGCGAAGATGTAAAGTTTTCGTTGAAGGGCGTGTCCGTGGCGGCCTAACAAATTTCGATGTTTTGCCATGAAACAGGAAGTTGTTGTAACTCGGGCATACAATGTCTGATCTGTCCGAAACTTCACATGTTTTATTAGAGTCCTGACCTGAAGACATCTACATGGCAATATTCAGTTACAGTCATAGCACCACCTGTGGGTAACAGGAAATGACATGTTTTACACTGTGATTAACTCCTCATAGAGATTTAACCAAAAGCACATCATATATGGTCAATCTAATCTAAAGGCCTTCGCGATGTTAAATTGCAAAGATCTTGAGTTTTCGTTGAGTTTTCGTCTGTGGCGGACTGACAAAGTCTGATGTGTCGCCATGTAAGGGGAATCACATTTTGAGGGCCTAAACATGCTTGAAAACTCATGAAACTTTCCAAATGCGTCAGGAGTGGTGAAAATTGGGTTTCAGAATTAAGTGTGGAAAAATGGCTCGATAGCGCCACCTACAAAATTTCAATAAAGTGCCCCTGACGTTACGTTTCATGTACAAGTATTCGGTAGACACATGTAACAGCCCAATACCTACAAAAAAGTCTCTTGGAGCAAAATCTGAAAACCAACAGGAAGTCAGATATTTTGAATTAACTTAACATCTACATGGCAATATTTAGTTGTAGCGCCACCTGTGGGTAACCGGAAATGACATGTTTTACACTGTGATTAACTCCTCATAGACATTTAAACAGAACCACATCATATTTGGTCAGTCTAATCTTGAGGCCTTAGTGATGTTAAATTGCGAAGATCTTGAGTTTTCGTTCGAGGGCGTGTTTGTGGCGGCCTGACAAAATCTGATGTTTCGCCATGAAAGGAAACTGTTGTAAGTCAGGCATACAATGTCTGATCTGCCCCAAACTTCACATGTGTGATAAGAGTCCTGGCCTAAAGACATCTATATGCCAATATTCAGTTAGTCGTAGCGCCACCTGCTGGCTACAGGAAATGGCATGCTTTACACTGTAACTCACTCCCAGAAACACATTTCAATATGCCACGAAGTGCCAAACATACTAGAATGTTAAATCATGCAACACTTGGCTAAGCGCTATTGTATGCGATTAACGCCATGAAACAGAAAGTTGTTGTAACTCAGGCATACAATGTCTGATCTGCTCCAAACTCTAAAATGTTTGATAATAGTCCTAGCCTGAAGACATCTACATGGCAATGTTCAGTTACAGTCAAGGCGCCACCTGTTGGCAGCAGGAAGTGTGGCACTTTGAAATGACTTATTTCCCTTGTATTTACTCGCTTACATGCATGTAGCCCACTATTCACTGTTTTTCTAAGGCCCAACGGGTGGTGGTGAGCCCGGGTGTGAGGCCCTTTCATCACTGCTTGCAGCTTTAATTTTGTCTTGTTTTCCAGTACAAATATCTAAACATTCTTAAATCAAGATACATTTACTGGAGAAGCAAAATGACTTAAGATATTAAGTCTTGTCAAAATGAAGTGAGTTTTTGTTGAAAACCAGAACCAATATCTGATAGTGGGGTCAGAAAAATAATCTTGCTTTTCTGTTAAATTATGATTATTTTTCTAGCCCCATTGGCAGATATTTGTTCTTGTTTTCAGCAAAAACTTGCTTAATTTTGACACATTTTTGTAAAATGAAAAAAAAAAAAAAGATATTTAAGAATGTTTAGTATTTTTGTCTTGTTTTCCAGTACAAATTTTTTGCAGTGTGCTTAGCTAATAATTCTGGGCATAAAAATCTGCATAGTTTTATAAATGCTGCTGTGGTGAATAAATAATTTATGGTTTAACAAAATAGAAAAGCTTTTCTTTTCTGTAGGCATGATAATTTTAAATAGAATTGTAAAATCTAATTGAAATGAGTGAAAATATGAGCTAAACACTGAATCGAGTCTTCTTTAGAGCTGCTTATAGCTGAATTAAACTCATTTCATAGTTAATGAACTTTACACAGATATTTGTTTTTGCTTTAAGCATAAACTCATTTAATTTTGATCAGTCTTTCAGAAAAAGACATGTAATATCTTCAGTCATTTTGCTGCTTAGATATTTGTACTGAGAATATTTTTTTTAGAAAATGATTTTTGCAGTGTAACAGGATGTCAGTGTTTGTGTTAGATGACCGTAGAGCTGATGTTTTTCTCTCTGGTTGTCACAGTGCGGTCGCCAGGATTCAGTTCCGTCTGCCCGACGGCTCATCCTTCACTAACCAGTTTCCATCAGAGACGCGTCTGCAGGAGGCCAGACAGTTTGCTGTTCAGGTCGGTCTGTATGATGATGACCCTGATAGTGATGACCTGACTGAAATGTGGTTTTACATGTGGTCGTCTCTCTCTGTTCTGTTGTACAGTCCTGTGACTCTGATGATTGTGTTGGCAGGGTTTGTTTGAAGTTTTCGCTCTTTTACATTCTGTGCTGATTCATTAGCAAAAACCTCAATAGAGGTTTTCTTCTTTTCATTTCCTTCTGGAAGTATTTTCATTTCCATTACATTTGTTCATTTTACAGACACTTTTATCTAAAGCGAGTATTTTTCCTCCATTGAGATGTTTTTTACAACTTTAAAAAATAACAGCGGATTAGATGTTAAAAATTACAATGTAAACCTTTTAATGATCGATGGAATTTTTACTCTGTATAAGATAATGGTAAGTTCAGCAGCAGCTGCAGATGGACGTGTTTGTTTGCCACTGCAGGTGTTAAACTCTATGCAACAGGAAATGATGTTTAACAGAGTCATGTAACTGTGTCTTCCTGCAGGAGGTTGGGAACAGATACGGTCAGTTTTCACTGGCCACCATGTTTCCCAGAAGAGAGTTCACAACTGAAGATCTGGAGAAATCCCTGCTGGAGCTGGAACTCGCGCCCAGCGCCTCCATCGTCCTGCTGCCTGTGAGCGACACACACACACACACACACACACAATCTTGCAGCTCAAATATCTGATGGTGTAGTCACATGACATGAATGCTCTCCCTGTGATTGGTCCCAGCAGCAGTCCAGCCGGCCGTCCAACACTGTGGTGAGCTCGTCTGCAGGAGGAGGCGTTTGGGCCATGCTGGGCTCGCTGCTCTACCCGCTGCTGGCCGTCTGGAGATTCATCAGCGGATTCCTGTTTAGCTCCACACCGCCACCCGCAGCTACCCAGAACCAGCACACGGCCAACGCACATAGCTCCGGCTCCGGCTCCGGCTCCGGCTCCAGCTCCAGCTCCAGTGCAGAACCAAAGAGGTGCGTCTGTGACCTCACTGTCACACGTGTGACCTGTGGGCTTCGCTAGCTATGTTTCCATCCAAAGTTGTGAATTTAAAGAGGCCCTATTCTGCTTTTTTCCATGTTCATCTTTCTTTAGTGTGTAATGTTGCTGTTTGAGCATGAGAAAGCTCTGCAAATTTACAAAGCACAAAGTTTTATTTATTTTCTATATAAGTGCGCACTGTTTCTGAACTCCCTGAAACGCCTCCATTGTAGTTTTGAGTTTTCTTCCCGGGAACGAACACGTCACAATATTCCTCAATTAAATAATGAATGCGCAGAATAAAGGGGCAGGGCCTGGTTGAGTTAGTTAGTAGTGTGTTGAAACTGGCGGTTATGGTAAGGGGCGGGACATGTCCCAAACATGCTCGAGGCGCTTGACCAATCACAACACACTGCTCCAGAGCACATTGTGCTTTTCAGAAGGAGGGGCTTCATAGAGACAGGAACTAAACAGAGCGTTACTGACAGACTGGGAAGAGAGGAGCTGCAACAATGGAGAATATGAGGAAAATAATCATCATTCAAGCATGAAAACTTGCTCTAGTAGAGCCCAAAAACAACCTCAAGACTTTGAAAAAGGGCATAAAACGTCCCTTTTAACTTGTGCACAAAATTGGAATATCGTATATAATAAGCCCAGTCAATACCTGGGAAATTATTGCAAAATATCTATTAAAAATGGAAGTTGCTGCAGTAGGAGAAACCACTGTGGCTCTTTTTCCTCCATCTTAAATGACTTGAGCCTCAAAGCGCACAGATGACATGCAATAAATGTTGTCATGTTATCTTGCATTCGGATATACCAACATTTGCATAAAAATAGCTATCGTAATGCTGGGAAAGAGACCATGATGTCACTGGATCTCGATTCATAACAGATTTTTAACACTAGATCTATCGAATCATTTTTGTCAAATGTTCGCGGCGGCTCTATCAGTATCGTGTGTGTCAGTGAGAGGAATTTCTACTCACTTCTACTCGTTCTGTTGTTTTGCACTTCAGAGACTCAGTTCGTAAGAGGGTCCTTGAGAAGAGGCCCGAGGACTTCAAGAAAGATGGGAAAATATACCGGCTACGGACTCAAGAAGACAGCGAGGACGACAACAACACCTGGAACGGAAACTCCACACAGCAGATGTAGCGCACCGAGTCGCATCGGTCCGAAGCGGTTTGATTTGAAAGTGTTTCAGTCTTGACGGTGGGTTTTATCATTTAGGGCTGTGGTTTCCATTTCCCTGTCCCTCCCGCTCCATCCCGCATGGGTAAATCAAATCAGGTTAGCCTAATTCGCTTCTGCGTGCTGACTACTTTAACCAGGAACGACTCTAGGCTTGACAAACATACTGGTTCAAAGACGATGCGTTAGCTGCAGCGAGCATCTGTTATTGCCAGGATTGATTTAATACAGTAACCAGCGCTGTTGTGAATATCCGAGGGCTTTGTGGCGTTTTATATGGCGGTTTTGACCCCCACAGCATCATAAAATGCCTCGGCAATAGAATGTCTTTCTACTAGTTCAGCACAGATGCTACTTGATCCTTTAACCATAGAATAAAAGATGTTTTTCAATGAAACACTTGGACTGAAGTCATTCTTCTCTTTTGATTTTGTTGTGGTTTAATCCTCTCTAACTGTCTTAAGAAATTCATTAATGTGTAAAAATGTAGGACAAGTCAAATTGATTCATTACATGACACAATCATTTGCAAAAATACATCCAGTTACTATTATCTGCTGTACTCCGTGTGATCATGTTTTGTAATTCATATTAAAGGTAAACATATTTTGGATGCTCATTGCTTTCACTTCTTTTACTGTATCATCAGTTTCTGTGTTTCTTCAGTTACGACACTCATCTCCCAGAGATCAGAATGCCAATCAAAGCAGGCAATGAAAATCACAAAAATATTTATTTTTGTTAAAAAGTTTGTGCCCCTGTGGTGAAAATCAAGTTTTTAATGTTGTTAATATGTCTATGTGGTGTTTTTAATGTGCTTTAAGAAAACCATGTGCAAATTCATAAGTCGACACCATTGCTGAGTGTTTGCTTAAAACTGCAGTGAACCAAAGACGGTCTCAAAAACGCAGTTTGAAATCGCTGACATCAAAAACTATCTTGTAACCAATCACATCAGCGTGCGATCATCAACGAGTGGATCTCTGAGCTGGTGTGAGTGAGTGGAGGCGGGGCTAATTTGCATATTCATAGACCCACTTATACTAAATTAGGCAAGGGTGTCGAGTTACAGTCAAGCTATTTTAAGGCATGACTTTTTTTTTTTTTCAAGGAAAATATGTCATTTTGGTGATGTTTTAAGGGATAAAATTATTGACTACAGGTGGTCTTTAATGTGTTACCTATATGATTAATGATTAATTATTAAAATAATGTGACAAAGGGATAATCATAATAACAAGTCTTAAAAATGTCCAAACACATCAACACTTACGTGTTCATCATAATTGCCCATCAGATGATCACTGAACTCTGATCCGTTCACACACGTGTCGTGTGTAAACGGATCAGAGTTCAGTGATCATCTGATGGGCAATTATGATGAATATATTCATCTTGCCAGTGACAGACAGCGCTACTGATAAAAGTTGCATCTGAAAACATTTGTTCATGTGTTTGTGACAAGGTCAAAGTCATCTAGAGTCTCCCATGATATCAGTCTGTCTGTCAACAGAGTTTGTAAACTTGATCATGTGCTTGTCAGATGGAGATCTGAGTGCATTCAGAAGACTATATAGATTTGAAGGTGATGAGGTACTCTGGATACGCTCCTGCATCACAGAACACCACAAAGATGAACGGGTTCTGTAGGCTGTCCACAGCGCAGTCGTGCAGACCGGCCCGTGGGTCAGCAGGGTTGATGGGATCCGGCTCCTTCATTCCTTGTCTGCTCTTACACATGGACCCCGTCACCACTCGCGCTAGGTAGATGTACTTCAGCCCTTTGTCGTCTGGGTTGGAATACTGATCCTGGCAAGAGTACCAGGCCTCCTTAGCGAAGTATGTGCCGTCTCCGTGAACGACCGCTTGAAGCAAACCACATGTCAGAGGTCAGTATTGTGAAGAAACAGGGAGTTGTGTATGGAAGCTCGTTTCCACCACAGAATAAAACCTGGCAGATATTTGTTCTTGTTTTAAGCTTAAGCTCAGTTAATTTTGATGATTTTTCAAAAAACAAGACTTAATATCTCCAGTAAATGATTTATCTTGATTTAAGAATGTTTAGATATTTGTACTGGAAAACAAGACAAAAATTCTCTATACATTTTTTTATTCCATGGTGAAAACAACCTTCCATAATTATGAAAGAAGAGTCTGATGTTTTTATTTAATCAAACTTATGTTTTTAGCTATATATTTTATCCACAAGTGTAAATTTAGTCATATTAACATTTTTTTGAAGACTCAAAAGTCTGACTTTTGATTCTTCTAAAAAGAAAGCCGTGTAAATCGTTTCAGGGTATATTATCTTCTTGATCCCTGGCATATAATAGAACGTATTTCTTTATGTTCTCTAATTAATAAAAGGAAAAAAACAAGCAATTATGGGTTAACTGTGCAAACGGAGATCTGAGACGTACCGTTTCTCCCACAGAAGCTTCGGTTGAAGCCATTGTTGTTGATTTTTTGGCATATGTCTTTGGTTGTTCCATGATAAAGCTTGCGCTCGTTTGTCTGTTTGGGATATTTCTTATCCACGCCCTGTTTCAGCACACAGTATCTCTGCCACAGGGACTGACTCTGAATCCTGTCAATCTGAAAAACCATTTCAGACATTTATAATAAACACAGGCCTATAAACATGAAATCAAAGTCATACAAAGTCATCCCTTTCGATACGGTTCACTTATACTGCGTCGAAGACGCTATGGGGAAAACTCCTTTTTCACAGATTTTGAAGAAATTAACAACGCAGTGCAACTGCACAAGCTAAAGGCCGAACAGGGATCTGTGCGAGCCTATGGGTGCACTTTTCGCCATGACTGGCATGGTGCCTGCCAGAATGGGCAGGGCATCTGCATATATAAGCTGCTTGCTTCGCCATACGACTCAGATCTCCTTCAGTGACAATTTTCGTACTTTGCTTGAGACTCCTCGAAGAAGCTTCTTGCCTTCGAACGAGCCCTGCGGCGGAACGAGCAATTTCCACAAGCAAGCAGACCGGCTTCACCTGCAGTGCCGATCGGCGCTCCCCAGTGAGCTGTCCCGAGTGTGGCACATGCAGAGCCCCTTTGCACCCATCTAACGAGCACGATAAGTGTGTTGCCTGTCTGGGCAAAGCCCACGCAGAATCTATGCTTACTAATGCGAGCTGCTCTCACTGCGAGAGTATGTCTCTCTCCTCTCTGCTCTCGCAGATCACTTTCTTTTCACAAAATGCATGGATGCGGCCCTCTCCCCCCTGAGACAGGCGGGAGTGTGCATCCCGAACTTCCTCGATGGCTGGCTAGTATTGGCCCAGTCGGAAGCCAAGTTAATCACTCACAGAACTTTTCTCTTCAGCCATTTGCAATGCCTGGGACTCAACACTGCCAAGAGCTCAATGTCCCCCAGCAGGCGAATCACCTTCCTGGGAGAAGTGTTCGACTCAGTCCAGATGAGGGCCTGGCTCTCACCAGAGGGTGCCCTATCCATTCAACAGTTTGATATGTCGGACTTCTCCCACTCTCGAACATTTCAGAGGATGCTGGGCCTGATGGCCTCCGCATCGGCAGTGCTGCACATGCACCCCCGAGTTCGAGCATGCATTTGGCGCTCAGGTCTCCTTCATGTCAAGGTGGACCATGGCTGCATCAAAGCCCTGGCCCCTTGGAAGGACCCCGGCTGGTACCAGACTGGTGTGGACATGGGGTAAGTCTCAAAGTGGAAGGTGGTCACAACAGATGCCTCTAACTGGGGTTGGGGAGCTCTGTGCAAGGGCAGGCCGGCCTCTGGCTCTTGGTTGAGCACGGAGCCCTAAAAACCTTCCTTCCAGACCTGACCGGACACCATGTTTTAGTCTGTTTAGTAACATGCCGGCGGTCCTACTTGAACTACCATGGTGGTCTCAGGTCGAGGCCTCTGGTCGAACTCTCACTGCCGGATATTCTTTTCGAAGCACAAGGATATGCTGGCCCACGATTTGCCCAGCCTTCCCCTCTATGCTTTTCCCCTATTCGTGCTACTCCGTCAGCTCATCAAGCGAATCAAGGAGGACAGGTGCAAGGTCCTTTAGGTGGCTCCTCTCTGGCGGACCCAAACCTGGTTCCCCAAGTTGACGCAAATACTTGCAGCAGCCCCATGGCCCCAAAGACCTCCTTTCCCAGGCGAAGGGGACAATTTGGCACCCCCAGCCTGAACAGTGGGCCCTCCATGTATGTCCCCTTGAAGGGAGCCTGTGAAACTCCCATCTAGAGTCCTGAAAACCATTTCTGAGGCTAGAGCCCCATCCACCAGATGCCTCTGTGCCCTCAAATAGTCTGTCTTCCGTAGCTGGTGTGCTACCAGGGGAGAAGACCCTATTTTATGTGACATACCGTTGGTGCTGTCTTTTCTGCAGGAGCTGTTGGATGTGGGCAAGTCTATGTGGCAGCCATAGCAGCTTAACACGCTCCTGTGGCCTCACAGTCCCTGGGCAGAAACACTTTGGTTGTTCACTTTTTTAAGGGGGGCTAGGAGGCTTAACCCGCCTCGTCCCGTACTGTCCCCACGTAGGACCTGTCTACGGTTCTTACGGCCCTCAGGGGACCTCCCTTTGAACCACTGCAGTCGGCCGGGTTGTGCCCTCTCTCACTTAAGATGGCCCTCCTGCTAGCCCTAGCATCGGTCAAGCGAGTTGGCGACTTGCAAGCACTAACTGTAAGTGCATCCTCCCTTGAGTTTGGGCTTGACGACTGTAAGGTCGTCCTAAAGCCAAGGCTTGGCTGTGTGCCGAAGGTGCTTTCCACTCCAGCACGGGTCATAGCGCTCTCAGCTCTTCCCACTTCCTGGGCATGGTCCAGTGATGTGTCTGTCTGCGACATTTGTGCAGCAGCAGGCTGGTTCTCTCCATCCACCTTCGCCAAATTCTACAGCCTGGACGTCCCTGCGCTACAGGTGCAGATTCTCTGTTTAGTAGGCGTCGACCTTGATGTGCGCTTGACCCACTGTTATTCCCAGATGGCTCTGGCCCACGGCCTGAGTCCTGGTTTTGGGGCAACCCTGCCCCTTTTTCTACTCTCTATGCTCTCTGAGACCTTAACGAAGTGTCTTAAGCCGTTGTTGGACTAGTTCCCCATAGCATCTCCAACGCGCAGAGCCCTGCTCGGCTTCTGGGTTGTGTAGTTGCACTGCGTTGTTAAATTTGACATAAGCTTCAAAATCGGAGAAAAAAGAGTATTCAAAAAATATCTAAACATTCTTAAAGCAGAGACATTTACTTGAGAAGATTGACTGATAATCTGTTTTACCGATATTTAAGTGATTTTTTTTTTGTTGTGTTGGGTTTGTAATATCAGATTCGCCAATAGATGGCTCCATTTTGTGGGCGTTTTGAGAAGTGCGCGCAAAACTGCCAGTAAAGCATTGCGTCTAAGGGGAGATGAGTCAACAATGCTGTTTAAATATAACATAACTTTCCTCCTTTAATTTATAAACTTTAATTAATTAAAATAATAGCCATTAATTCACAAATGATGTTACATAAATGCTTGATATGTGGCACTAAAAAAATAGATACTAAATCTCACAGTCACGTAATCCGTCAAGTCATGTCCCAATAAAGACGTAACTTTACATGAATTCAATGACCCAATTGGCTGATTTTTTTTTTTCTTGTTTGAAGCAAAAACTTTTTTAGAAAACAGGACTTAATAACTGAAGTCATTTTTTCTTCTCAAGTAAATGTATCTTGATTTGAGAAAGTTTAGATATTTTTATTGGAAAACAAGATTAAAATACTGAGGAAGATCATTTTCAATCATCATTTTACCTGTTTAACCTGTACAGGTAACACATTAGGGTGGATACTGGAGCTCAGAAAGGCTGTTTTTATCTTCTTGTACTCCCCTGAATCTGATTGTAAGGTGATTATTTCTAAATCCCGTCCATCCATTTTGGTCCATGTTGGAGGAGGATGAATGATTGCTGGGAAACAAACAAGTGAAGTTACAGAAAGATATCAGAAAGAATCTGATTCAGCTTCAGACGACACTCATCTGATGCTTAGCTGTAAATCAAACTGCACTGCAAAAAATTGATGTTCATCCTTAGTATCTTTGTCTTCTTTTATATCTAAATATTCTTAAATTAACTGGAGAAGCAAAGTAACTTAAGATATTAAGTTTTGTATGCTGAAAAATTTAGTGACTTCATGCTTAAAACAAGAAAAAATATTTGCCAGTGGAGTAAGAAAAATAGGCTTGTTTTCCCTTTGAATTAAGTTTATTTTTCTGATCCTATTAACAGATATTTGTTCTTGTTTTAAGCGAAAACTCACGTCAAGTCACCTTTATTTATATAGCGCTTTTTACAATGTAGATTGTGTCAAAGCAGCTTTACAGTGATAACTGGTACATTATTTTGGCTGCACAGCAGCTCTTAAAGAAAATGGTGTCAATGCAGGTAGATCAAAGCACTGTTGAATATCAATTGTCAAGTGTCCCCAACTAAGCAAGCCACTTCATTTTGACACATTTTTCAGAAAACAAGACTTAATATTTTAGGCCATTTTGCTTCTCAAGTAAGTGTAGAATTAAGAATTTTTAGTATTTTTGTCTTGTTTTCCCAAGTACAAATATCTAAGAAAGAAAATCATTTTTTTGCAGTGATGTACAGACTGATGCTTCTGATTCTCATGAAAAACCTTTGGATTTTTAACTCGTACCCGTATCCGAATCTCCCATCAGAGTCCTCTTGATCCTGCAGGACTCCTGCTTGCTGTTCAGGAGCTTCATCTCGCTGAAGTCCACCGTGTAGCTCTCGCCGTTCTCCTGGTACTGAAAGCTCTTCTGCTTGTTGTGGAAGGCGAGCTCGATGTCGTAGCTGATGGCGGGATCCAGCGGCTTCCAGCGCTCTCCTCCGGCCCGCTCCCAACACAGCGTCTCCCGCAGACGCTTTACCTCACCTGCTCGCATCTCTCGGTCTCTCGCTGCTTGGATGAAGCTGTTTATCTTCAGCATGGCATCCAAGACATCGTCTTTTTTTCCTGATACTGTTAACTTATCCAGACTGGTCACCAGAACGCTGACCTGATTGGTTCGGCTGAGGCTCACAATGGCTTTTTTGTCCGTTTCAGGAAGATCGACGATGTGTCTCGACTGGACGTCTTTACTGATGCACTCGTCAGAGATCAGTTCATCCAAGTGTCTCTTGACCTCGGCCAGGTTGGTATGGGACGTTCCGTAAACATCAACCGACATAACGGGGAACGACACAGCAGCCGTTTCTTTGGCTAGACAAAAAATTTGAGTAGTTGAGGTAGGTAGTTGAGTCCGGCTCACCGGTGGCTGCTGACGTACTGTTAAAAATGCACAAGTTACCAGGTTAGTTCCAGCTGAGGAATTTTTTGCAGTGTATAGGAGCAGATACAGGAGTGTGCAGGTTTTTCATTTCTGTAATTTTGACTTTTTTTGACCATGCACCTGCCCAAGTTTGTATGTGCGCACTCTATTTAATGCACCGAAACCTACCAGAAGCATTCCGAAAAATCTTCTTGCACTTCTTGACAGCTTCCTCAAAGTCAGGCAGCAGTTTCGCTTGAAAGATCACAATGTGGACGTGCTTCAGATGTTTCGGTGAGTCTTTTACGAATTTCATCAGAGCTTCAGTCATTGCATTGGCCACTCCTTCTGCTGCCAAGTTTCCAGCTCCTAAAGGACATTAGACATTGCATTTTCATCCAGAACTCTCGGTTTGTCTTTGCTTATCCGTATTTCTCAATGCATGAACTTACCCGTTCCAAGAGCTGGGAATGAAACCGACTGAATGTGATTTTCTTCGCACAACCTCAGAACTTTATACATGGAGCTGCTGATGCCTTTCTCACTGGTCTGCCCAACCATATGAACGATGTGTTTGATATTTGAAAGATTTCCAGCTTTGGTCAAGACCACGCCGTCGGCAGGCTGAGGCACTTTATTCAGGAGAGAATGAATGAACAATTATTCTTTTAGAGGTTGTATTGGGCAGAAATGCCCGAATTTATGAAGGTTGTACCTTTTGTTTTGCACTCGTTCACCACTGTTTGTCCTGACGCTTTGAGAATGGCTCCTGATACACCTGTGCGTAAAAATATACATTGGTCACCTTTATTTCTAAACCGCTTTATACAACAGATAGTTTCAAAGCAGTAAAAAACAGTAGAATAAATGATGCAAACTTCAAATATGAGCCAAATTCAAATTATGCAACTCTAAAAACATTATTCAGTTTTGTGTTGATTCAGTTCAATAATCACGTCAATTTAAAAACAAACTCACCTGAGTTCAGATCGAGGCTTGTGTTGGTGCTGTTAACAATAGCCTCAACGGTTTCTTTGGTGATGTCACCACTACACACCTTGACTCTAATTGGGCCCATTATCACCTTCATTGGGTTTGCTGGTGAAGTGTAAATATTTTAAGCAAATGTGAAACATCTTTAGCAATACATTTACAAAAGGTTGCGTCATCAAAATCCGTATTACCGCTCGCATCAGCTTCTTGGTCAGATGACGAGCTTTCTTCTGTTGAGTTATAATCATCCCACTCATCATCATCACCATCTTCATCATCATCCTCCTCACTTTCCTAGTTGATGTTAATTAAATGTGCACAAAAGCATTTACACTAAACTGCAAAAAAATATGGTGTTCCTCAGTTTTTTTGTGTTGTTTTCCAGCACAAATATCTAAACATTCTTAAATCAAGATATATTTACTGGAGGAGCAAAATAACTGAAGATATTAAGTCTTGTTTTCTGAACAATGTATCAAAATTAAGCGAGTTTTTGCCAATGAGCTCAACAGCGTAAGAAAATTGTCAGGGAAGATGAAATTGTTGAATTTTTTTTTTTTTGTTCTCGTCACTTCATAACATTAAGGTTGAACCACTGCAGTCACGCGGACTATTTTAACAATGTTTTTACTGCTTTTCTGGACCTTGAATGTGGTAATTACGTTGCTTTCTCTTGGGGATCAGAAACCTTTCGGATTTCATAAAAAACATCTTAATTTGTTTTCCGAAGACGAACGAAGGTCTTACGGGTGTGGAACGACACGAGGGTGAGTAAATGATGACAGAAATTACATTTTTGGGTGAACTAACCCTTGAAGTTTTGTTTTCTGAACAATGTATGAAAATTAAGTGAGTTTTTTCCTAAAACAAGAACAAATATCTGCCAGTGGGGTCAGAAATAAATTGTTTTGGCAGATATGTGTTCTTGTTTTAAGCAAAAACTTAACATCTTAAGTTATTTTGCTTTTCAAGTAAATGTATTTTGATTTAAAGGGTTAGTTCACCCAAAAATGAAATTTCTGTCATTAATTACTCAACCTCATGACATTCATGTCGATGTTTTTGCTACTTTTCTGGACCCTGAAGGGTAATTATATTACGTTTTCTTGGGGATCTTAATTTGTTTTCCGTAGATGAACGGAGGTCTTACGGGTGTGGAACGACATGAGGGTGAGTAAATGACAGAAATCTCATTTTTGGGTGAACTAACCCTTTAAGTTTTGTTTTCTGAACAATGTAACAAACCCTTTAAGAATGTGTAGATATTTGTACTGGAAAACAACACAAAAATACTGAGGGGGAAAAAAAAAAAAAACATTTTGCAGTGAACAATCGTTCATTTTTGAGTGATGGTTGGCGTCACTACCTGTGTATTTGCAGTCCATGTTTTGAGACCTTTCTGAAACTCTTGTAGGACATCGTCCTGGTTAATCACAATGTAGATGAGCTTGATCACAGTTGAGACGTTTGGAGTCAGATGATCTTCAAAGGCCTGCAGCATGGCAGCAATGGCATCCGCAGCCTGAACTCCTCCTCCACCTTTAATAACGGCCAGCAGATGTAGTGAGACGTCATTCACACGCAGCATTTAAAACCTGTTTAACAGCCATCATCCGTACCAGTGCCGACGGCAGGGAAGGAGACCGTGGTGATCTGCTTCTCCTCGCAGCGTTCCAGAACTTTCTTCACGCGTGATCTGACCTCTGCGGCCACGTGCGGGCCGACCATGTGAATGATGACATCACAGTGCAGGTTCCCACCGCTGGTCACAGCTGCGACGTCATTCTGCAGCGGACCTTCGGTGATGAAGAAGCCAGTAGGTCAGATGATTGTTCAAGTCAGGTCATCTTTATTTCTACAGCGCTTTATGCAATATAGATTGTTTCAAAGCAGCTTCACTGTAAGCAGTGTAAAGCAACTCTATTATTGTGAAACTGCTTTGAATCACTCTGTATTATTGTATAAAGCGCTGTAGAAATAAAGGTGACATGACTTTTTTTTCAGTGTCACTGTATGTATGTTTGTGTGTGTCTATCATTTAGTCCCACCAGACTTACAGACATATGATCATTTAATTATGTACTGTAAGTCGTTCTCAAAAGACATTAAAAATGGATTGAAAGTTTCTAGCTTAAATTTGTTTAACATTACAAGTCCCTGTCATTCAATATCAGCACGGCCCAATCACAGCTGATATCTCTTGCTCATGTGATTGATTATTATCAAGGTTTGATTACGTGGTGTGTAACGTTCTCACCGTGTTTTTTACACTCCTGCTCCACAGATGCTCCGGCTGCTTTAAATATGGCACCTGATACACCTGAAGAACAAGGAGCTTTTGAGCTTGTGAAGATGAGACACACTGAACATCATATTTCGGCGTCGGGGGGTTGCATAGACTTGTCAGGTAGTCGAATTTACTGCATTTTTCCTAACGCAAACCATCAACCATGACCACGACAAAAGAGAGTATGTGGCAGGAGACGACGAGAGAGAACTACATGATTTTTTAACTATTTTTGAACTGTTTGAGTGAAGGGGTCATGACATGAGAAATTAAATTCTTTTGAAATTGAGTTTTATAGCTTAAAATGTCCTCCTCGTTATAAACTAAGCATTTGTTTAATCAAGCTCCAAAAACGGCTTGTTTGGACATTGCGAGATCTGTGACATCACACAGGCAAATACATTTGCATATGACTGCCTCATCACTGGTTTACATCATCGGCCCCGCCCACTGGCGTTCAGTCGCTTAACAGCTGACTATTGCCTACTCTCATGTGAGCGTTGCGTCAATCGCAGATAGACTCCATTATAATCACTGACACTGTCTACACTGGATACAGTTTACAGATGAGCGTTCAGTTTCTGACAAACTCCATGCGCTTGAGTCTGCCGACAACAGGACAAATGGAAGAGTGAAAGAACGTTCGCTTTGTCCAGTTTGAACAACTCATTTGTGTAGAGACTTCAGAAGGATCCCGGTGTCAGGAACAAGTGGATGGATTATTTTTAATACCGTCCTGGATCACGTCGGAGGAATATATGTTTGTTCGGAGCATTTGACTGTAAATGAGGCACAATGTAATGGAGAGTTTGCAACAAATCTTTTGTTGACAGATGAAGCAACCAACTGTATTGGATCTGACAACAGATGCATCATAAACTGCAAGTAAATGATTTCATAATGCTTTGTCTGTAAATGATGGTTTCATATGGATGTTTTCAAAACACTTAATAGCGAGCGGACGTTGATAATGCTTCCTATGCAGTGACGTTAGCCAATCATAACAGTGGCCATTTACAGACAAGACATAAAAAAACGGACCATTTCAGACTAGAATTAGAATAAGGGTTGAAAATAATTGTTTTTCCACATATATATTTGTTGTTGTTTTTTTTTTTTTGTGCGAAAAACTTTATTAACATTATAAGTGAACCTCGAGGAACATATTAAAATAATTTTAAAAATCCATGTCATGACCCTGTTAAGCGATGTGAGTACAGATCCATTATTGATTTTACTGCTGAAGACCTGCGAAATGCTATATATAACAGTTAAAATGAATTTGATTCATATTAATATATGTATGCACATATTGTTCGACGTCAAAGACAAGGATGTTAGGGCTATAATGTTGTGTCAGTTTGTGTTATTTTGCACGTTACATACAAAATTAAAACTCGTTATTTTAATGTTTTTACACATATTTTTATATTATATTTAATATATGTTATATTTAATATTTTATGTTTTTATGTAAGAGACATTGGGCTGTCAATTCATATACATATATAGTATGTACATATATTTTTTTTTTTTACAGTTACATACTCAAGTAACTCCGGTATTGTTCTGACAAGTATTCGACTAGGAGAAATCAGTAGTCTTGCAAACCCCTAGTAGATCTATGGCTTATTTTAGACTAAACGATGTGTTCAAATAAGTGTATTTTGAGTTATATTTGATCATACAGACCTCCTCTCAGGCTCATGTCTCTGTTGGTGGTGTTTACAATTCCTCGGACAGTTTCATTAGTGATGTCCCCTTTCTTTACCTCAATTCTGACGCTTCCGATTTTGACTATAGAGGACGAGAAAAAACACTTAATATTCACTCCTGGAAATAGCAGAACTAATACATGGACTTATTATGTATCTAAAAAACTATAGCCAATTTTTTTGCGAATAAGCATGAAGGAGTTGTCAAAACCTTGATTTTCGGGCATCTTGCCGCATGCAGGCTGGGGAAAAACAAATTTAACAAAAAATTGAAAACGATGAAAAAGAAATCTGGACACTAATGTTTTTTTTTTGTTGTTTTATCAGTATTAACCTTGTTCCACACTTTAAAGTATTCACGAAAGGCATCAAAGGTCTTCTGTTCGAATGCCACTATAGTGATGCTCCTGAAGCAGGATGAGTTCGGCTCCTTTAAATGTTTCTCGATTGCTGTGAGAATGGCTTTGATGGATTCTTTCTTTTCAAAGCCTCCTCGTCCTGCGGAAAACAAGATTATTGCTTAAGACTTGATACTTCTTATGGAAGCCCATATCTGCCATATAAGAAAACAATATGCTTTTGTACAGCATTATTATGACATTTAAAAAAAATTAACATTATGAGTCATAATTATAAGAAAAAAGTTAAAATTATGACTTAGTATGTCATAATTATGAGATAGTATGTTATAATTTTGACTTTTTATCTCAGTTATGACTTAGTACATCAGAATTATGACTTAATATGTCATAATTGACTGTCAATTTTGCCTTTTTGTCATAATTTTTACTTTTTTATCTCATAATTATGACTATCTTATAATGACTTAGTACGTAATAATTTTGACTTGGTATGTCATAATTTGGACTTTTTATCTCATGATGTCTTAATTATGAGTTTTTATATCATAATAATGAGTAAAACAGTCTTTATCATAACTTACAGAGTAAAACATACTTTATCATAATTACATAAAAAGTCATAATTATGACATACTAAGTCATTATGAGATAAAAAGTCAAATTTCGACTTTGTCCTAATTTTGACTTTTTTATCTATATAATTATGACTTAGTATGTCATAATTTCAACTTTTTATCTCATAATTATAACAGTATGTCATAATTATAACTTTTTGTCATAATTACGAGATAAAAAGCTGAAATTGAAAAAGATGAAAAATAATTGACTTTTTATGTCAGTTTTGACTGTCTTAATTTTGAATTTTTATCTCATAATTAAGACTTAGTATATCATAATTTCAACTTTTTATAGTCAATTCCGACTTTTTATCTCATAATTATAACAGTATGTCATAATTATAACTTTTTGTCATAATTACGAGATAAAAAGCTGAAATTGAAAAAGATGAAAAATAATTGACTTTTTATGTCAGTTTTGACTGTCTTAATTTTGAATTTTTATCTCATAATTAAGACTCAGTATATCATAATTTCAACTTTTTATAGTCAATTCCGACTTTTTATCTCATAATTATAACAGTATGTCATAATTATAACTTTTTGTCATAATTATGAGATAAAAAGCTGAAATTGAACAAGATAAAAAATAATTATGACTTATGTCAGTTTTGACTGTCTTAATTTTGATTTTTTATCTCATAATTAAGACTCAGTATATCATACTTTCAACTTTTTATAGTCAATTCCAACTTATCTCATAATTATAACAGTGTCATAATTATAACTTTTTGTCATAATTACGAGATAAAAAGCTGAAATTGAAAAAGATGAAAAATAATTGACTTATGTCAGTTTTGACTGTCTTAATTTTGAATTTTTATCTCATAATTAAGACTTAGTATATCATAATTTCAACTTTTTATAGTCAATTCCGACTTTTTATCTCATAATTATAACAGTATGTCATAATTATAACTTTTTGTCATAATTACGAGATAAAAAGCTGAAATTGAAAAAGATGAAAAATAATTGACTTTTTATGTCAGTTTTGACTGTCTTAATTTATCTCATAATTATAACAGTGTCATAATTATAACTTTTTGTCATAATTACGAGATAAAAAGCTGAAATTGAAAAAGATGAAAAATAATTGACTTTTTATGTCAGTTTTGACTGTCTTAATTTTGAATTTTTATCTCATAATTAAGACTTAGTATATCATAATTTCAACTTTTTATAGTCAATTCCGACTTTTTATCTCATAATTATAACAGTATGTCATAATTATAACTTTTTGTCATAATTACGAGATAAAAAGCTGAAATTGAAAAAGATGAAAAATAATTGACTTTTTATGTCAGTTTTGACTGTCTTAATTTATCTCATAATTAAGACTCAGTATATCATACTTTCAACTTTTTATAGTCAATTCCGACTTTTTAGCTCATAATTTCAACATTTTATCTCATAATTATGACAATGTTGACATGTCAGGAAATCCCAGTTAATAATAAAATATAGATGATCAATGATAAAAGAAAAAATGTAAAAAAGTATTTTCTTTTGTCATAATTATGGCTTTTTGTCAATTATGACATAAGTCAAAATTATAATTTAGTACATCACGTCACTTATTACTACCCTTAATATGTCATAATTTCATAATTATGACTTTTTATGACATAATATGACTTTTTAATGTCATAAATAAGATTTATCAAAGCATTATTTTATCCTATGTGGCAGAAATGGGCTTCCATAACTGCTCTGAGAAAGATTATTTGTAAATAACAAATATTATGGTTGCTGTCGTGCCTGTTCCAATGGCAGGAATGGCCAGAGTTGTGGCCATTTTGCCCTCACAGAGGTTCAAAACCTTCCCCAGAGAGGCTGTGATGTCTGTGACGTTCCCCGGCCCGACCATCTGAGCGATATTCTTACACCGAAGCGCTCCAGCGCTCGTCATCACTGCTGCACCTGCTTTCAGAGGAGCTGCAAACACAAGTCTGAATGAAATCACTCAGCACTACCATTATAATACAAGTATTACTCAATATTCAGTGCCATTATGATGATACCTTGTTTTTTGCATTCATCAACAACAGATTGTCCGGCAGCTTTTAAGATGGCACCAGAAACGCCTGTAAAATGATGATGATGATGATGATGATTAGATGGAAACAAGACTGTACTGTCCTGAATAAATGTATTCTGTACATTATTAACTATAATAACCCAAATCTTTGCAGTAGTCTCAGATAAACGTGTGATGATGTAAGTTTAGTTTTGATGCTACAGCAAAAAAAAAAAAAACACTTACCGGTGTTAAGATCTAAACTTGTGTTTGTTGAATTCACAATGACGTCCACCGTTTCTTTGGTGATGTCACCCTTTTTGAGGCATATCGGCACACCATTGATCAGCACTGATTAAAAGAAGAGTATATGAATAACTTCTAATCCTTCAGATGGAGTCTAGGAAACATGACGACCACCAGTAGTGAAATTACATTTACATTTATGCATTTGGCAGATGCTTTTATCCAAAGCTTTCAAGGTGTACATCAAATCAGTTCATGCATTTCACTGGGAATCGAACCCATGACCTTCGCATGGCTAGTAGTGCGCTCTACTATTTGAGCTACAGGAAGGCAGAAAAAAAAATATGGTACCTCTTTTGTCTGATCCGTGTTTAAGCTTCCAGGATTGTTGGGGGATTTGTGTTGACATGTCAGGAAATCCCTGTTAATAATAAAATATAGGTGATCAATGTTAAAACATGCACTGCAAAAAATGATTTTCTTCTTCAGTGTTTTTGTCTTGTTTACCAGCATTAAACGCACACTGAGTTTGTACATTTCCAAAAAGTGGCAAATGGGTTGATTGTGTCCATAACAAATTATTTGAAGTGAATCCAGTTATAAATGAAAGTCCTAATTGTTTTCATTTTAAAAATAGAAATGACCAGACTGTATTTTTGAGATGTCAAATTGGTCACACAAGAATTACCCATGTATATTTATTGAAAGCCTTTATATGTCTTCCTTGTCTGTAAAACATTTTTTTTTGGAATGTCCCACTTTAAATGATATTAGGCAACATTTTTATTTCCATAAAGTATATTAATAGACATTTTTAAAAAGGTTTCTCCTGGGAAAATATTAGCATTTTTATTGAATATCAAATTGAAATAGTAGTAGTAGTAGTAGTAGTAGTAGTATAGTTGTTTTTCATTTAATTTGTTTTGTTTGTAGAGATATTGTTAAATGTCTATAGAGTTAATTGAAATATTTTTGCTATAATGAGTGTTTTGAATATTGAGTTTGTCTTGAATATAGCCTTTGATGCTGATATTGCATTAAATGATAAATAAATGAATAATGTTTCCAGTACAAATGTCTAAACATTCTAAAATCAAGATACATTTTTTTTTTTGTTGTTGTTGTTGTTTTTGTTGTTGCATAAAACAATAACAAATATCTGCCATTGGGGTCAGAAAAATAACTTTTTCTCTTTGAATTAAGTTTATTCTTCTGACTCCACTGGCAGATATTTGTTCTTGTTTTAAGCATAATCTCACTCAAATAAAACTTCTGTCATTTATTACTGACCCTCATGTCGTTCCACACCCGTAAGACTTTCATTCATCTTCAGAACACAAATGAAGATATTTTAATGAAATCTAAGAGCTTTCTGTCCCTCCATTGACAGCCTACGCAACTACCACTTTCAAGGCCCAGAAAGGTAGTAAAGACATCATTACATTAATCCATGTGACTCCAGTGATTTAACCTCAGTGTTATGAAGCGACGCGAGTGCTTTGTTTGCGAAACAAAACATAATTTACAAAATATTAATCTCCACACGCAACAATGTCTTCTCTCGCATCAACACAACATGCAACATCGTGAATGTACGTTTTAGATTATTTTGTAAATTATGTTTTTTGCACAAACAAAGCACTCGCATCGCTGCATAAAACTGGGGTTAAACCACTGGAGTCATATGGATTACTTTAATGATGTATTTCCTTCCTTTCCGGTGCTTGAAAGTGGTAGTTGCGTAAACTGTCAATGGAGGGACAGAAAGCTCTCAATTTTAATCAAAAAGATCTTAATTTTTGTTCCGAAGATGAATGAACGACATGAGGGTGAGTAATTAATGACAGAAATTTCATTTTTGGGTGAACTAACCCTTTAATATCTTAAGTCATTTCGCTTCTCCAGTAAATGTATCTTAATTTAAGAATGTTTAGATATTTGTACTGGAAAACAAGACAGAAATACTGAGGAAGAACATCGTTTTTTTCAGTGTTGGTAAACATTTGAGGTCTGTGAAGTAGGAAGGATCATACTAGTTCCTGGATCAGGGCGTTGTACTCCTCAACGATCTTTTCATCTGAATCCACTACACTGATATTTCTAATGTTCGTAGGCGAATTATGATGGTCGGTGCAGAACTGCAGTACAGCTGCTCGGAGTGCAATGCAACTTTCTTTAACGGAGAATCCAGAAGTTTCACAACCAATTACTGGCATTGCAATGGAAGCACATCCTTTTCCCTCTGCTTCCAGGAGACTGTTACGCGTGGCCGACTGAAGGTAGTGCAAGTCCAGCATCTGACCTTTCTGCGGCAGCACTGCGTAAATGAGCGTCCCGGCGCTGAGTTTTCCAGCATCGCTAAGCAGCACATCTCCAGGCAGAAGAGACTGCTTTTCTCTCTGGGGAGTTTTACACACTTCTGTAATCTTGTCGCCTCCAAATTGGAGGAAGCGCTGAGCCACGGGGTTATTGAAATCTAGATTGCCATTCATCGGACAGGTCAAAGCGTCGGCTGTAAAATGGTGCAGGTCTCCCTCTATGATGCTCAGAGTCATGAAATTGCCTATTTTGTGTGTGAAGCTCTTTAGAGGGCCGGACGTAACCACTTGCTCTTGTGATAAATACAGGCTGCACTGCCTCTCTCTGGCTTTTGTCTTCACATTGGCTTCGTGCTTCTCCAGAACCTTCGCTTCTCCTGCTTTGCAATACTTATGCTTCTCCATGACAATTGATGACAACTGCTTCTGTACAACACCCACGGCATCTTTGATGTTGTCTTTAGCTGCCGTGACCTTCAGACAAGGAGAATTTGATGCTCTGTAAGCAAGTACTGTTGTGCCAAGCCGCTTGAGTTCGGGGAGTTCGGACAGATTCAGGCAGGAGTCGACAAATTCGACCTCTCGCACAGATTTGAGAGGGACATTCTCAGTCGTTGGTTCCTTGTTCTCCAGATATCTCCTCACTTTCCCTGAAACATCTGCAACTGCATTGGAAAGCCCACATATTATAACCTGCATGTTTGATTGTGTGATCCTGATGTCGTTGGCTTTCTGAAATGACTTGAATTCATCTTGAAGATTCCTGAGAAAGCATGTCCAATCTTCTCCAGTTTGATTGGGAGAAAGTTGCATAACCTCCTCTTTGAGAATCTCACCGATTTTGTCTTCAGCTCTCTTCAGGTTTTCTTTCTCAACCAAGATCCCAAAAAAATCTTTTCGGTTTAGAAGTCTAGCTGGAATGTGGTTGTCTTGCTCAAACTTTTGAAGATCCAGTGACTTTAGAAAGTGAATCAGATTAGAAGATAGCTTCAGCTGGTGCGTGATTATGTTCTTCTGTGCGTCTTTGATGAACATCTCCACTGAATTTACTTTGTCCTTCAGACCTCTGAGGGAAATGATGTGCTTATTCTCATCATGGGATAAACTCACCTCCCCTAATTTGGACTTTAGATGCTCTTTTATTAGATCAAATGTCTCTCTGCAGTCTAGTTGAATTGTTGCCTCAATCGTGTTTCTTTCCACTTCCACCTCAACAGTAGCATTCTTCAGGAGTGTCCTGATCTTGTCCGAAAGGATCCTGACCTGCTCTTTCACTCCAGCAATTACAACTTTAGAGTTGCACTCTTTGTAGAAGAGCGCTGTATCAACCGTGAGGAGACCGACACAGTCGTTTTCAACTCTCTTCCAGACGTCCACCTCCACTGGCAGCTCTTCTGTGGCGTATCTGCTCAAAAAGGATTGAACTTCCCTCATTGTCTTGGACTCCCAAGTGGGTGCGATTAGCAGTGCAGCCAGAGACTCTTTGCTGACGTCCATCTCCAGTATTATTTCACTTGCAGCTGCAGTGCTGTCAATAAGAACTTTGGCATGAAGCAGTTTGGCATCGCTCTCCAGTTGTTTTCTACATCCCTCATTGGTTTCAAAGAAACAAAGTAGACCTTCACTGACAGAAATGTTGACTTTTGTGATGGTATCAGTCAGGGTTGGTTTTTCTCCAGTTAAAGCCTTTTGCAAACTTGAGTAAAACAGTGAAGCATGAACATCTGTGCCGCAAACATTGTGTTTTTGTTTCACCACTGCATGTGCATCTATTAAAATAGAAGAGACAGTAAAATTACTCTTGGTAGGTGTGTTCTTAACCAAGTCAAGTCAGATTTATTTCTATGGCGCCTTACACAATACAGATTGTTTCAAAACAGCTTCAATGTAATACACAGGAAAATGACAATCAATGATGCAAACAGGGGTATCAATTGGTTAGATTGGGTCAGATCAATGCAAAGTATACCACTATGTGTATCATATAATTTCTAATGGTTTAATAGAACAGAAAAGCTAGTAAACTAAAGCGATCTGGTTGTTATATTCGTGTCACGTCAGTTCACTGGCGCTGCAAATGTGTCTATTTACAACATGATTTTGCAGCGTTGAGTATTGAGGCCAATCACAGGCATTTCTGTTGAAAATAATGACCAGAAGTGTTTAAGTTACCAGTAGTAAGAGTTTGTTTAGCGCGAGTTTACTAAATTCTACACGTGAACAAATCCTCTCGTTATAACACACAAGGTGGAGACACGATGCAAATAAAAGATTCATTGTGAAGTTTAGTCAGATTCATTGATTGACACGGGAGTTTTTGTACTCAGTGGGTTTGCTCTGACCTGACTGACCGCTTCAGTGATTATAAAGGAAGCACTCTTTACTCACTTTCTGTATAATTTCATTTGCGATTTGAAGAAGTTTTTGTTTTTATTGAGACTGTGACTTTTCCTAAAATTATATACTTCATACTTCAGTAAAAACTATAATACTATAAAACTACAGGTGCTGGTCATATAATTAGAATATCATCAAAAAGTTGATTTATTTCACTAATTCCATTCAAAAAGTGATTATATTCATTCATTACACACAGACTGATATATTTCAAATGTTTATTTCTTTTAATATTGATGATTATAACTGACAACTAAGGAAAATCCCAAATTCGGTATCTCAGAAAATTAGAATATTACTTAAGACCAATACAAAGAAAGGATTTTTTGAAATCTTGGCCAACTGAAAAGTATGAACATGAAAAGTATGAGCATGTACAGCATTCAATACTTAGTTGGGGCTCCTTTTGCCTGAATTACTGCAGCAATGCGGCGTGGCATGGAGTCGATCAGTCTGTGGCACTGCTCAGGTGTTATAAGAGCCCAGGTTGCTCTGATAGTGGCCTTCAGCTCTTCTGCATTGTTGGGTCTGGCATATCGCATCTTCCTCTTCACAATACCCCATAGATTTTCTATGGGGTTAAGGTCAGGCGAGTTTGCTGGCCAATTAAGAACAGGGATACCATGGTCCTTAAACCAGGTACTGGTAGCTTTGGCACTGTGTGCAGGTGCCAAGTCCTGTTGGAAAATGAAATCTGCATCTCCATAAAGTTGGTCAGCAGCAGGAAGCATGAAGTGCTCTAAAACTTCCTGGTATACGGCTGCGTTGACCTTGGACCTCAGAAAACACAGTGGACCAACACCAGCAGATGACATGGCACCCCAAACCATCACTGACTGTGGAAACTTTACACTGGACCTCAAGCAACTTGGATTGTGTGCCTTTCCTCTCTTTCTCTAGACTCTGGGACCCTGATTTCCAAAGGAAATGCAAAATTTACTCTCATCAGAGAACATAACTTTGGACCACTCAGCAGCAGTCCAGTCCTTTTTGTCTTTAGCCCAGACGAGACGCTTCTGACGCTGTCTGTTGTTCAAGAGTGACTTGACACAAGGAATGCGACGGCTGAAACCCATGTCTTGCATACGTCTGTGTGTGGTGGTTCTTGAAGCACTGACTCCAGCTGCAGTCCACTCTTTGTGAATCTCCCCCACATTTTTGAATGGGTTTTGTTTCACAATCCTCTCCAGGGTGCGGTTATCCCTATTGCTTGTACACTTTTTTCTACCACATCTTTTCCTTCCCTTCGCCTCTCTATTAATGTGCTTGGACACAGAGCTCTGTGAACAGCCAGCCTCTTTTGCAATGACCTTTTGTGTCTTGCCCTCCTTGTGCAAGGTGTCAATGGTCGTCTTTTGGACAACTGTCAAGTCAGCAGTCTTCCCCATGATTGTGTAGAACTAGACTGAGAGACCATTTAAAGGCCTTTGCAGGTGTTTTGAGTTAATTAGCTGATTAGAGTGTGGCACCAGGTGTCTTCAATATTGAACCTTTTCACAATATTCTAATTTTCTGAGATACTGAATTTGGGATTTTCCTTAGTTGTCAGTTATAATCATCAAAATTAAAAGAAATAAACTTTTGAAATATATCAGTCTGTGTGTAATGAATGAATATAATATACAAGTTTCACTTTTTGAATGGAATTAGTGAAATAAATCAGCTTTTTGATGATATTCTAATTATATGACCAGCACCTGTATATTAGGGAGATTTTGCCATACATGTCTTTTTCTTCCTCAGTATTTTTGTCACGTTTTCCAGTACAAATATCTAAACATTCTTAAATGGCGATACAAGCAAAATGACATTAGATTTTCTGAAAAATATATGCAAATAAGTGAGTTTTTGCTAAAAACAAGAACAAATATCTGCCAATGAGGTCAGAAAAATAGTTGTTGTTCTTTTTCAGTGTACTGTGCTGTAAATATAAACAAATGTTTCTTCACTGCAACTAATCTGAAAACCTACCATCAAAGTTTCCAAATGTGATGACTGCGCTCAATCGTCTGTTGATCCAAATGAAGTTCTCGATCTCTCCTCCTCTGCTCTTCTTCTTATTGCTGAAGTAAAGGGTGAGAATTTCTTCACTGATCTTCTCCAAATCTCCCTGGACCAGGATTGAATCCGTCCGCTCCAAACGTGTCACTCCGATGTCTCGACCCAGCAGTTGCTTTGAAGTGCATTTTTTTATAAATGACTTCACATCTATTGATAAAATGAAAAAAAAAAAAAAAAGAATAAAATTATCAATACATGTTCTTTTAAAATGTTCACAGAATTGAGTATGTCGTCAATAACTCTTAGGGTCCTATTTTAACAATCTAAGCACATGGTCTGAAGCGTATGGTGCAGGTGCTGAATCCTCTTTTGCTAGTTTAACGATGGAAAAATGGTCTGCGTGCCAGGCGCATGGTCTAAAAGGGTTGTACCTAGTCTCTTAATGAGTGGGTGTGTTTTGGGCGTAACGTGCAATAAACCAATCAGAGTCTCATCTCCCATTCCCTTTAAAAGCCAGATTCGCCATTTACAAAACTGAACGCTTCTCCAGAGAGGAATCCTTATATTTTTAATATTTAAATTATGTTGTATTACGTTGTGCACCCGCCTATAGGCGCATATTACTAACGTGCCCTTTAAATAACAAAAAAAAAAAAAAAATATATATATATATATATATATATGTAAAATTTCCTAAAAAAATAAATACTGCACCATTGACTTTAGAGCAGGTTTTTGTTGGTCAATGGCACAGTCGTTTTTAGTTGCCTCAAAATAGCAACAAGCTAACAATGTGCCTGAACACACCTCGTTTTCAGACCAGCACGCCTATGGGCGAACAGATGAGCGGCGGGCGCGAGTGCAATTGCTATTTAAACAACGTGGTGCTGGATGTGAAAATAAGTGCGTCGGGCTGAAACTAGCAAAAAACACTTGCGTTGCATTGTGCAGTCAATAATGTTCACATTAATTTTCTCCAGTTAAATATATTTGCAAACTTGAATACACTCTTGAAAATAAAAGGTTCCAAAATGTTGTTTTTCCCCCTACAATCTTACAGTGATCAGTTCTTGAAAGAACAATTTTTTTTGTCTTAGTTGTGAAGGGGGTGGATGCTGGAATCCACTGCCGCTTCAATATTGTAGCATCTGGACCAATCAGACACACAGTTATTCATTATATCTAATGAATTACCCAGAAACTCACTCTCTCACAAGTCCTGTTAATTCCATCCCCCACAACTGCAATACAGCGACAGAATAGGTGTCCTATTACTATTTTACTGCTGTCAGGAATGTGCAGAAAAGACTCTGACTTCATTCTTTCTGAGAAGGACAAATAAACCCTTTTAATCCTATATATTCTATATATAACCACATGAGAAATGTATAAACGTGTATCCAATTTTCCCTGCTCATGATTTTCCTTTTATAAGATTTATTCTATGTATTAATTCTCTCTTTTGAGCTATTTTTGTATTAATGTTTCAGAGTTGCAAAGTTATAATTACCTAAAATCACATGGGTAGCATGTTTGGTATCTACGGACTCCCACTTTCGTTTCCTATTTGGTAATTTATGTTACATGTTACTAACTCTGTGACACATTAGTATTATAAGAATCTAGAAGGTTCTTCTCTCAAACATCCAATCTTATGCTAATATCTTGCTACAAGACAAAGACTCGTAAAAGTTTCCCTCTGAGGGGAAAACTCCTTATTGGCTCAGACACCTCAAGTGCGTGCGACATGTTCACCCTTTAAAATCATTGATCACAAGATCACGCTCTCCTTTTCCTGCTCCTTGGACGACTGAAAAGACCCCTTGTTGCTGCAGGCCTCAGCCTAAAACCCAGCCATGTGCTCATCTATGACAGAGAGAAAGAACTTTGTTCCCCACTAAGAGTCAAACTAACAGCTTAAGTTGTTTCATATTACTTCAACCATAGCAGAAGATACTGGCAACAACTTCGGACTGAATCATTGATTTCTCCTCAGTCTGCAGATCCGATGCTCCTCAGCCTAAAGGCACCTTGCAAGTATCGTACATTTGAACCCTAAACAGCGATTTAGTATTAACGTGTAAACCACCTGTCAGCAAAGGTGTTTTATTACTGAGAAATCTGATGATTCTTTTCCAGACTCTTTGACTCTTTCCGTAGCTTGTGTATGTTATGTGTTTGTTAGTTTAGTTATGTGTTTGTGAGTTAGTTAATAAAGATTGTGCACAATAGATGTTTGGTTCTGACTCTGTCTGCTAATAAATTGCCTCTTAAATGATTTCGATATTGACTACATGCTCTGAGTAGTACTGTACAAATAGAATGTTGTTTTTCCATAACCTGGAAATGAACATATTTTAGACTTAATAAACAATACACTAAGTGTTCATTGGACGAACAGGTTAATTGATTGTAATATTAATTTTAATGTAGCTACATCAAGTTAATCTGATTAACTGATTCACATATTCATAATTAATCATAATTAATCATCAAAATGAGTTATGAATAATTCTTAATATTTCCTCTTTGAGTTAATTCGCTACAATATATATCTTTTGAGTGATTTATAATTGTTATTAATCAACATTTGTTCTAAATATTACATTATTTGAATGACTTCTTCAACTTATGTTAAAGCATTCATTTTCCTTTTCATCTTCAAACACTAGAGAATAATGATAAATATAGTCTAGCTCTCACTGAAGGAAAAGTACCACTTATCAGTATGTTTTGGGAATCTTTCCTGTTTATAGTTAGAGCTCGGGCCAACTTCAACCTTCAAGGAGCTGTGAATCATGTGTATGTGCGCTAGTGTTCTGTGTGCAGGTCCTTAATTAGTATTGGTGGACAACTGCCATTCTACTTGGGACCTTTATATGACCTAGAAGGTCACCATGTACTTAAATCCAGGGTCCAAGCGTCAGAATCATAATGCATGGAGATATGCTTCTGTCTATGCATGGAAAATGACTATTTTTCTTAGTCAATCAGAATCATTCAACCTGCAGTAATGACGTAGTTAGTGGACTCTGTTAGAGTATAATTGTTGTGGAAATGTGAATGTACGCAGAGCAACCTCCTTGTGAGACTTGAAGCTGGCTTCTGCTGATGAAACTGCCTAAGCAGCCACCCCAGAAATGGCCAAAACACCACAGAGAGTGACGATAACACAGACACCCAAAGGGAAAGTGCTGTGGCTTCCAAACCTACCAATATCTTGTCTGAAGGTGACAACAATCCTATCTTCATCAAGTGTCTCCCAAGTGTGTTCTGTCGTCTTGCTACAGCTGCCAATGAACACTGAGATTATCTTGCAGTCTGTGTCACCATCAAACCCCGTCAAGATAAAGCGACGGGGGTCTGACTTCTCTCCCAGACTTCCGTCTTTATACACTTTTAAAGATACACCAAAATCATGTTCTTCCTTGCCAAGAATCTCCTTGAAATCTGAGAAAAGGATCAACATTATGTTAATTTTGATCTCAAAGATGATTCCATCACAATTTTTTTAGGTAAGCTCCGACTGTAAGCTAGTGCTAATCGTTTCTTTGAAACAGAATTAGGCCTACATCATGAGTAAGTGATGCACCAAAAATAGAGTAGCAAAACCAGTTTGTTTCATGTTACGTTATGACACTTTTGAGTGGATAGTAAACACACTCCCAATGCAACTTTGGTCTTAAATCATACCTGACTGGCTGTAGAGCTTCAGAATCCAGCTGTTATTTCCATGCTTTGCTAGCTCAAATTGCTCTGTAAATTGCTCAAAATACATCTGAAGTGTGTCCTTATCAACTGGACGAGGGGTGGTAATTAGAAGATCTGGTATTTCTGAATCCTCCTCATTGTCTATATGATGAACAAATATATACATGTGACCAAAGTGTTATTGGTACTGTTTTGAAATCTGTGAATACTTTTAAACACTAAGATTAAAAGCATTATAGTCCAATCTTTATTACCTTTAATTTCTGTTGCAGGCTGTTTTAATGCAGAGACCTTTTGTACAATAAGGACAAAAGTGTGTGAGTATATGAACATTCATCTGACCTCATTTTAAATTACAGTCATGTACTTAATTACACATCTGTATTTCTGTTTCTTTGACATTTAAGGACCCATATTAAGCTGGAGTGTTGCATAAATATCCCTTTGCTTCCTTGTCTTTCAAAAGAGGCATAAATAAGGATACGTGTAGTCAAATTATATTAATAATTAATAAATAATTACAGAGAATGACCTGGCTTGCAGGAGTGGGCAGTGACTTGAGGAGAGTGATCTTCTCCAGCTTGGGCTTTGGCAGAACTGGTGGTCTGATCTTTTTGCTTTTCGTGTCTTCTGGTAGTTTCACTGTCACTTCAACTGCTCCATGACATTTGAAATCAACTTTATGGATTCTTTTGTCAAGCACCTTCTTCAGATCTGGAAAACAGGGGAATTCTCTGTAAAACTCTTCCATTTCTATTTTTTTAACATAACGTTGTGGAAGCTTGTTTTCGCCACAGAATAAAAAAGGTAATTGCAAGCTTTTATCTCTAATTTCTACATTTAGCCTATAAGAATTCTGACTTTCTTCCTCAGAATTGTGAGTTTATATCTTAGAATTCTAAATTTATATCTCACAATTCTAAATTTATATCTCATAATTCTAATATTTTTCCTCAGAATTTTGAGTTTATATCTTAGAATTCTAAATTTATGTCTCACAATTCTAAATTTATATCTCATAATTCTAATATTTTTCCTCAGAATTGCGAGTTTATATCTCACAATTCTAAATTGATATCTCACAATTCTAATATTTTTCCTCAGAATTCTGAGTTTATATCTTAGAATTCTAAATTTATTTTTTAAATTCTAAATTTTTTCCTCAGAATTCCCAGTTTATATCTTAGAATTCTAAATCTGCAACACAAAGCGTCCCCATATTCCTCTGAGCGTGAAAAGCCGGTCACGTTCACTCTGCCGAGCCTCTTTCTTTTCATCTGTTGTCTCTTAAATATCTTCAAAATGAGTTCAATTGCACTCATAACTATTGTTTTTTTGTTTGTTTTTTAACTTAACTGAATTGAGGTAATCGGTTTCATCAAATAAAATGAGTTATCTTAACTTGTTGGGTTTTACAGTGTATATCTCAGAATTAAATTTTTCCTCACACTGTACAAAACTGTTGGTTTAACTTTAAAAAAAAAAAAAAAAAGAGTAAGTTACCTGGTTGCCTTAAAATTTTGAGTTCATTGAAATAAAAAATTTGAGTTCATATAATGAAGGCGATTGGTTTAATCAACAGAAACTCAAAATATTATGTTATCTGAACTAAAAATAATTATCTAAGTTTATTTGACAAAAGAAAAAATGTTGTGTTAACAAATCATGAAAATTTACAGTGCAGAATTGTGAGTTTATATCTCAATTCTACATTTTTTTATCTCAAATTCTAATATTTTTCCTCAGAATTGCGAGTTTATATCTCAAAATTCTTTTTCTTTAATACTTTATTTGTTGCCATTTATAACAAATATAGAGAAAATCCACTATGTAAAAAAAAGAAGGAACATTCTTAACCCAATCCCACAATAGGCAGTTTCCCTTTCCCCTTACTGTAGCTTTGGCATAATATAAAACAAACAAAATAAACAATCTATCTTTAAGGTAACCGACACATAGCAGCACTAAAACCATTGTTTATATGCAAGACGATATCCACCCTTTTTCCTAACGAGCCTACTGTGTTTCGGATTATGGGAGGCACTTCCGGTTTGGGGAAATTCCACTCAAAAATACTGAAACAAATTGTTTAGAATCACAATAAATAATCCTTATCTGTCAGTTTGAATGAATGAACAATAATATGTCATTCATTTACTACTTCCAGACGTCAGGAGAATAACTTAACACTTGGTATTTTAACATGACATACCAAGAACATCTGGCAAGAAGTTTTTAGTCACTGCATTCTTCTCCTCATGATTATTACTTTTTTCCTTCCTCATTCTGCTGTACCAGTGCGAAAAAATACAAAATATTCTGTGCATTTGTGGCACAATTTAATTTACGATATATACCATGAATAGTTCACTGGAATGCACTCAGAATCTCTCATTGTTTTCCTCACATCTCTTTCCAGGTTTGTTTTTACATGGACGCTTTAAAATGTATTTGTCTCCCCTTTTCACTTCTAATCCCCATTAGCAGTGTTTACTGTAAAGTTTCTAAAGCAGGTAAATACAATATTTATTGTCTGTCAAAATGACGGAAATCACTTTGGAATATTATCATTAAGTGTTAATAAACTTTTTTTTTGATAAAGGCAACATACACTCTTAAAAATAAAGGTTCTTTAGTTGCATATTGAATGCATGAAGAACCTTTAACATCCATGGATATTTTCATTACCCAAATGATTAATCAAGCCTTTATTTTAATCAGGGCCATAACCACCATAGACACCACCATAGTCTCCCCAATAATAAGAAAGGGCCAAATTCATGATCTGTTGTAGTGGTTTGTTGTGCTTTTACACTTTTGAAATGTACTTTTAATGTTCGATGGTTGAAGGGTGAGTAGAATAATGTCATCCCACTGTGCCCATTTTGTGAAAATGCTTATTAGTAATCACAGAGCGAAACTTTCACTAATTTTTACAGTTTAACGGAAGTTACTCCCATAATTCGCGCAGCGTCGTGCGTCGCGAAAAATGTGGATAGGTAAAGAATCAATAAAAACAACGAATAGGCCTAATACAATAAAAAATTAGCAAATAACTTAATTAAAAAAGGAAAAAAAAAAGCATGAATAAACCATTAAATAAGAGAAAAGCAAAAATCTAAATTCTGACATTTTTCCTCATAATTGCGAATTTATATCTCACATATTTCAGACTTTATATCTCGCAATTCTTGTAAAATACATACGATTTAGCAAAAAACGTACGTATTATACACCTCGTAAAATATGTACGACTTGGACATTTCTCAGAATAGTAAAGGGGGGGGGGGGGGGGATAAACAGTGGCAATTACTTTAATTTTTGTATTCCGTGGCGGAAATAAGCTTCTATAAGTTTCGTATTAGTTGTCTATCTATTAAGATGTTGAAGATAGACTCACCTTCTTCGTGCATGTAAACAAGAAGTGCTTTTCGTTTGTCCTCTTGATGTTCTCGAATCTGCACTATCTCTCCTCCCGATCGTCTTTTATTTTTAAAATAAAGCTCAACCTTTGATTTCACACGGTCAAAATCATCCGGCAAACCCTCGAGAATCAGACTTCTCTCTTCCATGTTTGCGCTCCAAACAGTTGAGAAGTAACTTTCTCATAAAGTCACAAAACTGTGACAAAACGCTTGTAAGTGACTGTCAACCTGTAGAGTCGTGACGAGACATATTTCCAAACTAAGAAACTTGGATCACACAACACGGACTTAAAAGTCGCACCGATTCGATTTAGTCTGTACTTTCACTTTTACTTTAGGATTCGTCGCTCATGTGACTTCTAATCAATACGAGGCGAGTTCAGGATCAGGAAGTTGGGAGGTAAATAATAAGTGGTGGCTAGGCTAATTTTTAATCTGAGCATTTAGTCAGTCGACAAGTATTTGGTGGTTTGATTCGTCTTTTTTTTTTTTTTTTTTTACCTCAGATACTTTCGATTTCGCTTGAGACATGTCTGAAAACGCTCGAGTAAACGACGAGGTAAGTGTTTTATAACGTCCATTTCACACGTTTGAGGTTTCTAGAGGAATTCAGTTCGACATGCTGTGGTGAAAATCTTGTTAACTTGTCAAAAATCGTGTTCAAAACGAACAGATTCAAAGCTTTGACGACGAGATGAGCGCTGCTGCGGCTGAGCTACAGAAATACAAGGTAAACACACACACACAAACCATCAGAAATTATCTATATCGAACATTTGCATTATTAATGATGTCCACGCAGGATCTCATGGAGTCTGCTGATACTGAAAGATCCAGATTGCTGCTGGAAAAAGCTGAAGCAGACGATGAAAAGAGAAAAGCCGAGGCAGAACTCAAGACATTCATGAATTATGAAGAAAAACTGACTGGCAAATTTAAGATGGATTTTCAAGAAGTACAGGTACACGAGTCGTGATCTGATAATCTGGAACTTTCTTGCCAATGTTCTCTCCAAGTTCTTCCAGTAACGTTGATAGAACGTTCGTTCAGAGTAATAAAGTTAGCACAAAAACATTATTTATGCACGTGACGTCACCTACGGACGAAGTGACATCATTGGTATTGGAAAAATACACACAACACATTCAAAATGAGATTGCGATTTGAATAGATTTGACAAGATACAGATACATGAATCACTGCAATTCACATAAACAACTGGACTCCAGGCAGCGAAACGTGGTTTTGCAGTTATCATTTTGTCAATATGTTGGATTTTGGGGTAAAATCATACCCTAGGCTATTGTGTTGTTATATTGACAACTCAAGAATTAAATATTTACCATCTTATATTCTGCATAATTTGATGTTTTTAAATAAACACTAAGAAAAACTATAGAAGTTTTAGGACTGGATTATATATATATATATATATAACATTGATATAAGGGATCACCCGAGTTTAGACCGACCTATATTGTATTTATGTAAAGTGTTAACAGTCAAATTTGCTTTATGTATTTCCTCGGCGTCGAAATCAGGCACATATAGGCTAAATGTCTGGAAACATTATCCCTGGCTGCATGTAAATAATCACTGGATCTTTGGTAAGTTGTAACAGGAACACTATCGAGTCCAACCTTTAGTTTTTTCATTAGTTTAACTAGTGTTTTACTCGCGTAAATCCAGTCATGCGGTAGCAGGCTCTTTTGCCACTCAGTCCGGCTGAGGGGGCGTGTTTTGGCGGGAAAGTGACGTCAATGCATACCCTCTATACAGTGTTTACGGAACTTAGTTGGACATTCGTCTAATGTTTTTTAAAGGTGAAATGTGTAAAATTTGGGAGGATCTATTAACAGAATGCAATATAATAGACATAACTATGTTTTCAGTGGTACATAAAGACCTTACATAATGAACCATTATGTTTTTATTACCTTAGAATGAGCCATTTCTATCACATACAGCACGGGTCCCCCCTCCATGTCAAGTCGCCATTATGCGCCGGCATGTTTCTACAGCAGCCCTAAACGGACAAACGCTCTACATAGCGCGTTTCGTCACTATGTTGTTGTTCTTCTAAATCTTTTGTGTTTTTAGAGGCAGCTTCCATCGTCACTATGTTGAATACGCACAAAGTAGTAGTCGTAGTTGCCTGGTTTATTAGAAGCAGAGACCGTTATTTGTTAGTGCTGCCAAAATTTACACACTGCACCTTTAAATGTTACTGCTTGTTTAATAATGTTCAGAGAACCATTTAAAAGTAACATTCCCATGATGTGTGCAAAATCCTAAAATGGAATGCTTCTTTTGACATTTGTATAACCAAGAAAAATTGGATTTTTAGAATGTTCAGGGAACATTGAGAAATAAGTTTTCATAGCTTTAAAGGGAACTTTTTAGCAAAACGTTTTCGTTAGCTGGGTAACCACTCTAACTAAAAAAGCAGCTGATGAGTGTTTGTGTTTATCCTTCATCATCTCAGGAGGAGATGAAGAATCTTGATCGAGTCAATCAGGATCTGAAGAGAGAACTTGATGATCTTCGAAAGAAGCTCCAGTTTAAGAGGGCCGAAAGTGACTCTCTGCAGCGGAAATTCAAGGTTGACCTGTGTGTTGTTATTACAATGTGCACATTTATATTTACTGCTACCCAAGATGGATTATTCAGTAATTGAGTCTAAAGTTGTACTTGCATTGATCAAAGTTGCTGAATCATATAACAAGTGTTTTATGATAATATAAAGCACAAGGGGGTGACAGAAGATGATGTCAAGTCAAATGTAGGTCACTTTTCTTCCTATTAAGCAAGAACAGAACATTTTTTACTACATTATAAACTCTAAAAAAATAAAGGTTCCAAAAATGGGGGGTTTCACAGTGATGCCATAAAAGAACCACATTTAGTTCCCCAAAGAACCTTTTCTAAAAAGAACCACTTTTTTCTTAATCCAAAGAACATTTCAATGGTTCCAGGGATGTTAAAGGTTCTTCATAGAGCCATAAATGCCAATAAGGAACCTGTATTTTAATGATAAATGTAGTGCTTTTGTTCTTCAATACCATGTCTCATCCTTCTTTAATACATTTTTAAAATCTCCCTACTAGCCTTAGACTCAGATATGATCCTTTCCCAAAATCTAAGGTGGTGTATACGAATACATGTCTGTAACTGACCAATAACTCTTCATTCTCTCTGAATGCAGATACAAGCCAAAATCTCAGTGAAACCAGTGAAGTTTACTCATGGTCTTGAGACGGATGAGGGAGAGGAGAGAAATGATCTCGTGGCATCTATATTCACAGTCACACAAAGACCATCAATCCTCTTGAAGGGCGGCCAGGCCCTCATCACATTTGAGGAGGAGAAGGGTATGGACAAGATCAAATTCTTCACGATCTGTATATTTTTCTGGTTTTATTTGCATGTATCCATTATGGAAGAGCTGCCACTGAGATGTCCTGCTGATGCAGGTACTGCTGGATATTTATTTATCCTTTCTTTTACCAGCAAGGTCCCACTTAAATATATAAAAACTCTTCCAGGGAGTCCTGGTCAAGATAGCTACATAAAGTTTCACATAAAAACACGAATACACAATTTAAACAACAAAAAAACTTGATTTTTACAACAGGGGGATTTTAACCAAGTTTAGTGTTTCGTTCTTCCCTCATATTTAAAATATTTTTTTAAAAAAATCAAATATTTTCCTCATAATTTGATGGTTTAATTATACTTGTAGGGTCATTAAAAACAAATAACCCCTCTGGATATCACTTTTGGCCACTACTGTATATATGTTTCTCATAATGTGTCTCTGTTTTGTGTCTTTCAGTGGCAGAGCAGATCCTCAGACTGGCGAAGTGCTCGGTGACCTGTGACAAAGCCAAGATGGATATAAAGCCATACTCTTTAACTCTGGATCCTTCTGTGAAGTTTGAGGTAGAGCGATTTGAGAGGTTTTCCATCAGAGCCAGTGTCCAGAATCATGTGTTATTTGTTGATGTGAACTGCTGTTACTTCTGTCTATGCAGATTCATATCAAGGTATCCAAGAAGACCATCAAGTTCTGCAACGCCCCGCCCACTTTACCTGAGGAGCGAATGAGAGACCGGCTGGAGCTGTCCTTCTCTAGAGCCAGTCGAGGTGGAGGTGAAGTGGAAATACTGGAGTACAACAAGAATAACGGCACAGGCCGCGTTACCTTCGTCAACACCGGAGGTGTGTCTTTTTTCACACATGATGTTGTTTTTGATATTGTTATGTGAAAGATTTTGTCTTATAGCCCATCTTCATACGCTACATAATTAACTCTTTCCCCGCCACTGACGGAATTTTCCCGCAATCCATGTTTTCACCGTTATATATTAGGGGGTGCTATTACGCATCTTCTGAATGAGTACAGAATCTCCAGATCAAAACACAGGTGAAGAAGAAGCAGAAACAAGCAATAGAAGCATTGCTGACGCACATAAATAACACGATCATCAAACATTAAACAGCATATAAATCAAAACTGCCCCACGTTACTGAATGAAATGTCGAACCCCGAAATGTTTTTGTTTTGTTTTTTTAAAGCAGAAGCTCTGTTCTTTATTTTGATACATTGCATGTTCAGATATTCATACAACAAAATAGTCTGGGGGCCATGAAAGTTTTGTGAAAATGTTCAAAAATGCTGGCGGGGGAAGAGTTACAGCTGAGTGCATGAAGCATCCAACAGTCCACATTTCGTTTCTTCAAGTAAATAAGTGCATCATCCGGGTATTTGAAGTGCAAATTTTTTCTTTTTCTTTTTGGTATTTTCCTTTTTGGAGTTGCATAAACATACATATTATGTTAGGACTGCATCTTAAGAACTAGTATGACTAACTAGCAGTTTGTTTGGGGTCTTACTTTTTGATATCAAATTAGACCAAGCTATGTTTTTATGTAACTGACTTAAAAAGTTATGAACAGCCTGAAAGAAAAGAAACTGATGTCTAAGCAGTTTATGTAATCGGCCCACTATTTATGCTGCAAAATGGCAAGCACACAAATTGGGAGGCAGGATGTTTTGCTAAAGTCCCCCTGAAATTAAAATTTAAGTTTTTTAGCTTTAAGTATGAATATGTTCGCCTTAAGGTTATGAATAAACTGGTGTGTTCCAAAACAATGACAAAATTCGGATATATATTTAGGACATATAAGCATTCAAAACTTACAGTCTCTCACTTCCGCTAAAACGGGTCACGGATTTTCATGACATCACCGCAGACTTCATCAGATCTTCTGTCCAATCAAATGCTCTCTAGAATCTGAAGTCCCGCCCCCTCCTACATTACACAGGTGCTGAAGCTGCGGCTGAAATCGGTCATTTGTTCACACATTTTCTATATGGTGATATGGCACATAGTGCACTCTATAGGAAATAGGGAACGATTCAGACAGAGTAAATATGCTTTCCATTGAGGCCAATAAAATCCGTTTTCGCGTTGAACGTGAACCGTTGCAGTGCGAGCACAGTCTGCTCCGGTCCAGAGACACGAGAGCACAGAGCGGATCATATGCGCGAGTTGGGGCAGACCGCAAAACGTTCAGACACATTTGAGTTCTACAAACAATGCTATATTTTAAAGCAATATGGAGGAGAAACGGTTAAAGATTATGAGGAAAATTGAGTTTTACGACCTCAATGGCTCTGGCCGAGCTGTGATCTAGGCAAAACGCTATTGACTATTTTGAAAAAAGGGGAGGGGTTTCTAGATACATCCCGCCCTGTCTTCCTGTTTCAACACAGTGAATAAACAAGTGTTCCAAGGCACTTCACTGGGCTTTTAAGTTGCAGAAATGTTCTTTAAATGTTCCCTAAATGTTTAAATGTTTAAAAAACGTTGTTTCTTTTTAGTGCAATTGTTAAGGGAACATTCCATTTTATAATTTTGCAAACATTAAGAGAATGTTACTTTAGAGAGTTCTCTGAACATTCTGAAACAAGTAGCGACATTTAACCCTCTGGTGTTGTTCGGTCACTTTTGACTGAATTTTTTTTTTTTTTTTTAGAATTTTTTACTTCATCGGAATGGTACGAAACTTGGTAAAAGAAACTTTTGGCACTTGCTGTGTGAACACACACACAAAAAAAATCATGGACATGATTTGAAAAGATTAAATGGTCCAGAAAAAAACAGTCACACTTGTATTGTTTGGGGTCAAAAATGAGCGCCGAATAAGAAGCCGAATTTCATCTATTGCAAACGTTTGGTACTGCGCCCAAACAAAGTCTTACTGAGATATCAACCTCAAATTTGGAACACGGCTTGTTTAGATTTATGGCTTTGATATATATTTCATATGAAACATTTTAAATGGTATTTTCGTGTATTAAAACATTAATAATTTGCCACTTGTCATCTTTAAAAATAGACCAAACTTCAGTCAGTTTATGACAGTTTTATGACAGTTTAAGTTAGAAATTTCATTTTCAGGTCCATGTTTAAAAAGTGAATAAATGGATTATAATTCATGCATAAATATAATTTAGTACCATAAAACCACCTACAAATACAAAATATTAATTAAAAAACATAATAGAACTAAAATATAGTACAATCATTTCATTTAAATAATTTTTTTTGGTCATTTTTGACTGAAACATGAATATTACCAGAGGGTTAAAAAACATCCAACTAAAATAATGTTCCATGAACGATGTATAAATAATGTTTTTGTGCTAAATGTTTTCAAAACTTTATTAAAGACCAGATAACTTTGAACTAACATTCTATTTATAGTAGTAGGCAGTGGTGTATTGATATGCAGGTATACGCCGTATACCCACTTAAAAAAAGCGCGAGGATACGTAACCATCCAATAAATCACAATAAGCTTTGTGCTTTGTTGATTTTGATATGAAACAAAGTCTCATATTTCAATTTCTGCCCATTTTACTATGAAATAAAAAAACAAAAATACAGTTCTGGCGCTCTTTAATGTGACGTGACAGATCGCTGTAGCGCCTCATCAGTTCAAGGGAAGCTACAGCAGGAAGCGCACGTGAACTGATCCTCTCCTCCGCTTTAATACTAGTTACAACGCGAAATAAACATGAATGAACATCTGGAGGTATGTTAAAAGATACAGTACAACCTACCGAAATCCATATCATGTCTCATGTATTTGCGTAATCAGTGTTTCAACCGCTGAAAGATGTTAATAAAATAGCTTGTAAACAAACGAACGTATTGTCACATTTACCTCAGAACAAACATATTCAGTGACCATAAACTCATTAGTCAGCTAGAAGAATGAATGGAAAGGAATGATATGCACCATATTACATATTAAGTATAATTTTTAATGTTCTTCAATAGCCTATATAATGCATATAAGTTGACAGCCACCATTTAAATGTTAATATTTTAAAAAAAAAAAAATCATTTTAAAGTTAGTAGGCCTATTATAACTTTATTATTATAAAAAAAAATTCCTTAAGTGTAATTTAAGTTTGTATACAAATCAGTTCATTTTAACCTTCAATATTAATGTAGTGCCAACTGATTCCCATGTATATTTTACAGCATTAGTTGAGATATATTTTTTTTTCTTAAGAACATTTGCCAAGTACTGTACCTGATATAGGCTACTTAACATGCATAACTATGATGGCAGACTGGCAGGAAATGGTGCAAAACGGAAAACAAAGTCCCACCAGGGTGATATTGTGACATACTAATAAGCCTCATCTTTCCATTATTGTTAATAATAGTTGCAACTTTCACTCTTAAATGTGTATTGAAACTTTAAAACCTATGACCATATACATATAACATCTAAATGTAGATCTTAACTGGCTGAGTTAGATGGTGATTGACACTAAACAGTAGAAAATCAGTCCAGAGTCTGTTAATGGCACTGGCTGTTAAAGTCTTTTGTTGATTATAATAAGTTGACATGTTGATAACACACACATAAGCCGTCTTTTAGAATCAGATGCATACTATATTAGTGAGTATGGCGCTGCTTACGGGGTGTCGCTCTGGGACGGGAGGGAAAAATCACAGTATACTCACTACAAAAAACTGGACTACACCACTGGTAGTAGGGATATCATCATTCAAACTAAATTAGAATTAATTCCCAGTACATGTCCCATACTGAACTGCACTTCAGGCACTATAGGTTTTTCAGGTACTTCCCCTGATTTAATTATTTCCGTCAGATTCATAGTTCTTCATGACGGCCTTTCTGGTTTCACTTTCAGTTGCAGAGAATTTAGTTCTCAGGGGGAAGTTTTGTGTAGACGCCGGCAGCGACATGGTGGTTGACGTGTTTCCTCTGTATGACTACCAGCTCAAGAAATTTCAAGTATGTTTTAAACAACACACACTCATGTTCATTTTCTACATCAGAAATATGTGTTCAGTGAGGAAGAGCATGCATTTGTTTTATGGTGTTTGTTGTCACATTGTAGACGTACTCGGGGGCTCCGAATCGCACCGTGCTGCTGGGGGGAATTCAGGGGCTGATGGATGAAGAAGATCTTCAGGACCATCTAGAAATCCACTTCCAGAAGCCCAGTAACTATGGAGGAGAGGTTGAGAACATACAATACGTTCCTGATGGAAAGGAGCTGACGGCGTTCTTCAGCGAGGACAACAACAAAAAGGATGGCTGAGGGCCAAATGTTGTTTTCAGTACTCTGCAAAAGTGATGTTCTTACTCAGTATTTCTGTCTTGTTTTCCAGTACAAATATTTAAACATTCTTAAATCAAGATACATATAATTATGACTGGAACAGAAAAAATGTATTAAGGTTATGAGTCTATAAATTACATAATGCATTGTGTTTTAACTATATTAAAATAAAGTTTATTCAAAAAAGGTTATCTACATGGGCTGCAGCATTTATGTTTAACCACTAGATGTTTTGGCACTTTTTATTTTGAATGATGAAACAATGAAGGCATCCATATGTAAATGAGTCATATTTAAAGCCTAATTTATATCCTTTAATCACAGCTATCTTTGGTAAGATAATTAAACAGATTGATAGCTGTACATCAGGCAGGTGCACGGCACAAGCTTATCTAGTGTCATTTTTATTCGTTTTTGCTTTTTTAAAATGTCTGTATAGTTTTAGTTTTTAATTTTAGTTTCAGTTAATGATAATAACCCTGGTATAGATAGATACACTGGAAAAAAAAAAGAAAAGACAAGTAACACAAGGAATTAAATAAGTTTAATACGACTGAAATAGTGTTTTTTTGTAAAAAAAAAAAAAAAAAAAAACTTATAGATATATAGGTAGATGAATGGGAATGAAAACACTTATACAGACGACTGTTAAAAAAATGTTTGTTTCCTGAAACATTATTAATTATAGTGGTCTACAGTGTTCTACAGTGGTCTGAAGTGGTCTACAGTGGTCTGAAGTGTTCTACAGTGGTCTGAAGTGTTCTACAGTGCTCTACAGTGGTCTGAAGTGTTCTACAGTGGTCTGAAGTGGTCTACAGTGGTCTGAAGTGGTCTACAGTGGTCTGAAGTGTTCTACAGTGGTCTGAAGTGGTCTACAGTGGTCTGAAGTGTTCTACAGTGGTCTGAAGTGGTCTACAGTGGTCTGAAGTGCTCTACAGTGGTCTGAAGTGTTCTACAGTGCTCTACAGTGTTCTACAGTGGTCTGAAGTGTTCTACAGTGGTCTGAAGTGTTCTACAGTGGTCTGAAGTGTTCTACAGTGGTCTGAAGTGTTCTACAGTGGTCTGAAGTGTTCTACAGTGCTCTACAGTGTTCTACAGTGGTCTGAAGTGTTCTACAGTGGTCTGAAGTGTTCTACAGTGGTCTGAAGTGTTCTACAGTGTTCTACAGTGGTCTGAAGTGTTCTACAGTGGTCTGAAGTGTTCTACAGTGTTCTACAGTGGTCTGAAGTGTTCTACAGTGGTCTGAAGTGTTCTACAGTGGTCTGAAGTGGTCTACAGTGGTCTGAAGTGTTCTACAGTGCTCTACAGTGTTCTACAGTGGTCTGAAGTGTTCTACAGTGGTCTGAAGTGTTCTACAGTGCTCTACAGTGGTCTGAAGTGTTCTACAGTGCTCTACAGTGTTCTACAGTGGTCTGAAGTGTTCTACAGTGGTCTGAAGTGGTCTACAGTGGTCTGAAGTGCTCTACAGTGGTCTGAAGTGTTCTACAGTGCTCTACAGTGTTCTACAGTGGTCTGAAGTGTTCTACAGTGGTCTGAAGTGTTCTACAGTGGTCTGAAGTGGTCTACAGTGGTCTGAAGTGCTCTACAGTGGTCTGAAGTGTTCTACAGTGCTCTACAGTGTTCTACAGTGGTCTGAAGTGTTCTACAGTGGTCTGAAGTGTTCTACAGTGCTCTACAGTGGTCTGAAGTGTTCTACAGTGCTCTACAGTGTTCTACAGTGCTCTACAGTGTTCTACAGTGGTCTGAAGTGTTCTACAGTGGTCTGAAGTGTTCTACAGTGGTCTGAAGTGTTCTACAGTGCTCTACAGTGGTCTGAAGTGTTCTACAGTGCTCTACAGTGTTCTACAGTGGTCTGAAGTGTTCTACAGTGCTCTACAGTGTTCTACAGTGGTCTGAAGTGTTCTACAGTGGTCTGAAGTGTTCTACAGTGGTCTACAGTGGTCTGAAGTGTTCTACAGTGGTCTGAAGTGTTCTACAGTGGTCTACAGTGGTCTGAAGTGTTCTACAGTGGTCTGAAGTGTTCTACAGTGCTCTACAGTGTTCTACAGTGGTCTGAAGTGTTCTACAGTGGTCTGAAGTGGTCTACAGTGGTCTGAAGTGTTCTACAGTGCTCTACAGTGGTCTGAAGTGTTCTACAGTGGTCTGAAGTGGTCTACAGTGGTCTACAGTGGTCTGAAGTGTTCTACAGTGGTCTACAGTGTTCTACAGTGGTCTGAAGTGTTCTACAGTGGTCTGAAGTGGTCTACAGTGGTCTACAGTGGTCTGAAGTGTTCTACAGTGGTCTACAGTGTTCTACAGTGGTCTGAAGTGTTCTACAGTGCTCTACAGTGTTCTACAGTGGTCTGAAGTGTTCTACAGTGGTCTGAAGTGGTCTACAGTGGTCTACAGTGGTCTGAAGTGTTCTACAGTGGTCTACAGTGTTCTACAGTGGTCTGAAGTGTTCTACAGTGTTCTACAGTGGTCTGAAGTGTTCTACAGTGGTCTGAAGTGGTCTACAGTGGTCTGAAGTGTTCTACAGTGCTCTACAGTGTTCTACAGTGGTCTGAAGTGTTCTACAGTGGTCTGAAGTGGTCTACAGTGCTCTGCAGTGTTCTACAGTGTTCTACGGTAGTCTGAAGTGTTCTACGGTGGTCTTCAGTGTTCTACGGTGGTCTGAAGTGTTCTACGATGGTCTGAAGTGTTCTACGGTGGTCTAAAGTGTTCTACAATGTTCTGCAGTTTTTTACATTGGTCTACAGTGGTCTACAGTGGTCTGAAGTGTTCTACAGTGGTTACAGCGGTCTGAAGTGTTCTACAGTGGTCTGAAGTGTTCTACAGCGGTGTGAAGTGGTCTGAAGTGTTCTACAGTGGTCTGAAGTGTTCTACAGTCGTCTGCAGTGTTCTACAGTGCTCTACAGTGGTCTGAAGTGTTCTACAGTGGTCTGAAGTGTTCTACAGTGCTCTACAGTGGTCTGAAGTGTTCTACAGTGGTCTACAGTGTTCTACAGTGGTCTGAAGTGTTCTACAGTGGTCTGAAGTGGTCTACAGTGGTCTACAGTGGTCTGAAGTGTTCTACAGTGGTCTACAGTGTTCTACAGTGGTCTGAAGTGTTCTACAGTGCTCTACAGTGTTCTACAGTGGTCTGAAGTGTTCTACAGTGGTCTGAAGTGGTCTACAGTGGTCTCAGTGGTCTGAAGTGTTCTACAGTGGTCTACAGTGTTCTACAGTGGTCTGAAGTGTTCTACAGTGGTCTGAAGTGGTCTACAGTGGTCTGAAGTGTTCTACAGTGCTCTACAGTGTTCTACAGTGGTCTGAAGTGTTCTACAGTGGTCTGAAGTGGTCTACAGTGGTCTACAGTGGTCTACAGTGGTCTGAAGTGTTCTACAGTGCTCTACAGTGTTCTACAGTGGTCTGAAGTGTTCTACAGTGGTCTGAAGTGGTCTACAGTGCTCTGCAGTGTTCTACAGTGTTCTACGGTAGTCTGAAGTGTTCTACGGTGGTCTTCAGTGTTCTACAGTGGTCTGAAGTGTTCTACGATGGTCTGAAGTGTTCTACGGTGGTCTAAAGTGTTCTACAATGTTCTGCAGTGTTCTACAGTGGTCTACAGTGGTCTACAGTGGTCTGAAGTGTTCTACAGTGGTTACAGCGGTCTGAAGTGTTCTACAGTGGTCTGAAGTGTTCTACAGCGGTGTGAAGTGGTCTGAAGTGTTCTACAGTGGTCTGAAGTGTTCTACAGTCGTCTGCAGTGTTCTACAGTGCTCTACAGTGGTCTGAAGTGTTCTACAGTGGTCTGAAGTGTTCTACAGTGGTCTGAAGTGTTCTACAGTCGTCTGCAGTGTTCTACAGTGGTCTGCAGTGCTCTACAGTGGTCTGAAGTGTTCTTCAGTGGTCTGCAGTGTTCTACAGTGGTCTGCAGTGTTCTACAGTGCTCTACAGTGGTCTGAAGTGTTCTACAGTGGTCTGAAGTGTTCTACAGTGCTCTACAGTGGTCTGAAGTGTTCTACAGTGGTCTGAAGTGTTCTACAGTCGTCTGCAGTGTTCTACAGTGCTCTACAGTGGTCTGAAGTGTTCTTCAGTGGTCTGAAGTGTTCTACGGTGGTCTGAAGTGTTCTACAGTGGTCTACAGTGTTCTGCAGTGTTCTACAGTGTTCTACAGTGGTCTACAGCGGTCTGAAGTGTTCTACAGTGGTTACAGCGGTCTGAAGTGTTCTACAGTGGTCTGAAGTGTTCTACAGCGGTGTGAAGTGGTCTGAAGTGTTCTACAGTGGTCTGAAGTGTTCTACAGTGGTCTACAGCGGTCTAAAGTGGTCTGAAATGTTCTACAGTGGTCTACAGTGGTCTACAGCGGTCTGAAGTGGTCTGAAATGTTCTACAGTGGTCTAAAGTGTTCTACAGTGGTCTGAAGTGGTCTGAAGTGTTCTATGGTGGTCTACAGTGGTCAACAGTTGTTTGCAGTGTTCTACAGTGGTCTGAAGTGTTCTACAGTGGTCTACAGCGGTCTGAAGTGTTCTACAGTGGTCTACAGCGGTCTGAAGTGTTCTACAGTGGTTACAGCGGTCTGAAGTGTTCTGCAGTGGTCTGAAGTGTTCTACAGCGGTGTGAAGTGGTCTGAAGTGGTCTACAGCGGTCTGAAGTGTTCTACAGTGGTCTACAGCGGTCTGAAGTGTTCTACAGTGGTCTACAGTGGTCTGAAGTGGTCTGAAGTGTTCTACAGCGGTGTGAAGTGGTCTGAAGTGTTCTACGGTGGTCTAAAGTGTTCTACAGTGGTCTGAAGTATTCTACAGTGGTCTACAGTGGTCAACAGTGGTCTGCAGTGTTCTACGGTGGTCTGAAGTGTTCTACGGTGGTCTGAAGTGTTCTACAGTGGTCTACAGTGGTCTGAAGTGTTCTACAGTGGTCTGCAGTGTTCTGCAGTGTTCTACAGTGGTCTGAAGTGTTCTACAGTGGTCTGCAGTGTTCTACAGTGTTCTACAGTGGTCTACAGTGTTCTACAGTGGTCTGAAGTGTTCTACAGTGGTTACAGCGGTCTGAAGTGTTCTACAGTGGTCTGAAGTGTTCTACAGCGGTGTGAAGTGGTCTGAAGTGTTCTACAGTGGTCTGAAGTATTCTACAGTGGTATACAGTGTTCTACAGTCGTCTGCAGTGTTCTACAGTCGTCTACAGTGGTCTACAGTGCTCTACAGTGGTCTACAGTGCTCTACAGTGGTCTGCAGTGTTCTACAGTGGTCTACAGTGGTCTGAAGTGTTCTACAGTGTTCTACAGCGGTCTGAAGTGGTCTGAAATGTTCTACAGTGGTCTACAGTGGTCTACAGCGGTCTGAAGTGGTCTGAAATGTTCTACAGTGGTCTAAAGTGTTCTACAGTGGTCTGAAGTGTCCTATGGTGGTCTACAGTGGTCAACAGTTGTTTGCAGTGTTCTACAGTGGTCTGAAGTGTTCTACAGTGGTGTGAAGTGGTCTGCAGTGTTCTACAGTGGTCTACAGTGGTCTGCAGTGGTCTGCAGTGGTCTACAGTGCTCTGAAGTGTTCTACAGTGGTCTACAGTGTTCTACAGTGTTCTACAGTGCTCTGAAGTGTTCTACAGTGGTCTACAGTGGTCTGAAGTGTTCTACAGTGGTCTACAGTGGTCTACAGTGGTCTGAAGTGTTCTACAGTGGTCAACAGTGGTCTGCAGTGATCTGGAGTGGTCTGCAGTAGTGATCTACAGTGGTCTACCATGTTCTACAGTGGTCTGCAGTGATCTACAGTGGTCTACATGGGTCTGCAGTGGTCTGAAGTGGTCTGCATGGGTCTGCGGTGGTCTGATGTGTTCTACAGTGGTCTTCAGCATTCTACAAAATGTTCTACGGTGGTCTGCAGTGATCTACAGTGGTCTGAAATGTTCTACAGTGGTCTTCAGCATTCTACAAAATGTTCTACGGTGGTCTGCAGTGATCTACAGTGGTCTGAAGTGGTCTACATTGGTCTGCAGTGGTCTGAAGTGTTCTACAGTGGTCTTCAGCATTCTACAAAATGTTCTAAAGTGGTCTGCAGTGGTCTGCTGTGATCTACAATGGTCTACAGTGCTCTGAAGTGTTCTACAGTGGTCTACAGTGTTCTACAGTGTTCTACAGTGCTCTGAAGTGTTCTACAGTGGTCTACAGTGGTCTGAAGTGTTCTACAGTGGTCTACAGTGGTCTACAGTGGTCTGAAGTGTTCTACAGTGGTCAACAGTGGTCTGCAGTGTTCTACAGTGGTCTGAAGTGGTCTGCAGTGATCTGGAGTGGTCTGCAGTAGTGATCTACAGTGGTCTACCATGTTCTACAGTGGTCTGCAGTGATCTACAGTGGTCTACATGGGTCTGCAGTGGTCTGAAGTGGTCTGCATGGGTCTGCGGTGGTCTGATGTGTTCTACAGTGGTCTTCAGCATTCTACAAAATGTTCTACGGTGGTCTGCAGTGATCTACAGTGGTCTGAAATGTTCTACAGTGGTCTTCAGCATTCTACAAAATGTTCTACGGTGGTCTGCAGTGATCTACAGTGGTCTGAAGTGGTCTACATTGGTCTGCAGTGGTCTGAAGTGTTCTACAGTGGTCTTCAGCATTCTACAAAATGTTCTAAAGTGGTCTGCAGTGGTCTGCTGTGATCTACAATGTTCTACAGCAGTCTGAAGTGGTCTGCAGCAGCCTACAGTCGTCTACAGTGTTCTACAGTAGTCAACAGTGGTCTGCTGTGATCTACAGTGGTCAACAGCAGTCTGAAGTGTTCTATAGTGGTCTACAATGGCCTGCAGTGGTATACAGTTAGTTTGTTCATTAGTTAGTTTGCTCATCAGTTAGTGCTAGGTAGTGTGGTGGTTTGATTTCTCTCCTCCTCCTGTGGTTCAGAGGTCAGCGCATCTGCGCTCGATGGCCAGTTTGTGGGGTTCGGAGCACTTTGGCTCTCTTCTGACAATGGAGGCGTTGATCTGTCACTGGTGGCTGTCCGTATGCGGTTTAGAGATCGGCGCAGCAGGGGGCGTAATGTGTGCCTGGAGCTCTTTGAGGCTTGACTGCTTTCCAGTGTTCTTCTGTTGACATGCACAAGAGACAGACGGCACAAGAGTGTCTGCCAGAATGCAGAGCGGAACTGGCGTGAGGAGAGGTTATACAGCATGGGATTCAGCACCGAGCTCAGATAGAAGAAGCTGCCGGCCACAAGATGCAGCTTCACATAGCTGCTCAGGTAGCTTGCGGTCCACGATGACTTGGGCAACACTGCTGTCATTAGCCTGCAAATCTGGTTTGGCATCCAGCACACGAATAGAGCACAGACGATCAACACTAACAGACACAGACAGACATGGAGGAGAGAGAACAGAATGATGTGTGAGAAGAGAATCAAGTCCAATAAGAATCTCCACTAGGGCCCTGTTTACAGCTGGTATTAAGATGCATTTTGATCGATCAGATCATAAGTGGACGACGTGGATCTAAAGTGTAAATGGGATCTAAAACATTTTGAGCTTGTCCACTTTTTTTGACCACTTACAGAGATAGCTGAAAATGCATTCGGTCGGATTCCTTTTGTAATGTAAACGCTCATGTGGTCGAATGTGTTCGAACAGACACAAAAGACCATCTACTCTCCGCCTACTAACCTAACGCGAAAACATTATGGCAAGTGCGCTAGCCAGGCGGGATTTAAACTTTGTCGGCTGAAGATCCAAGTTTGGTTTGAAGATGAAAAACGTACCAAGCGCAATGTTCTCTCACAATGTTCGTCGTGGTCTTGCAGCTTTCAGAGTAGAAACGAAAGCTGCTGCTTGCTGTGTGTTGTTCTGTCGTCTTCAGTGCATTCATATGTAAACTGCACGAGCTTATTTCGTCCATTACCTAGACCCTCCCCTCAAATAAATCAGGACAGAAGCGGTCGAAAGTGGACAAAGGAGACGGATTAAAACACAAGGTGGAAACGATAATGTGTCTCCCTCATCTACTTGTGATTCGATTGAACAAAATGTATCTTAATACCAAGTTTAAATGGGGCCGAAGTGGACGAAAGTGGAAAAGCTCAAAACGTTTTACACCCTGTTTACACCTGTATTTAGCATCGTCCACTTGTGATCCGTTCGACCAGAACACATCTTAATACCAGGTGTAAACAGGGCCTAGGAGAGGTACAGTACAATACAGATGTAGAATTATAAATAAAGTGTTTGCAAGGTTCCCTTGAGTTTGTAAAGATCTATACTCCAAGAAAAGTATCCTATGCACCTTTTTTTTTACTGTGATTTCATTCCCTTTTCCTCAGCTCCAGAGCACTTGAGAATGTCTAATAATAACTAATTTTGAAAGCAAATACTGATTATACCGTTTGGGAGTGAAAGAGTATTTCCAAAGTATCTCAGTGGACTTGACTAATAAAGAGAATGTGTTCAGTGGATGTTTGTGTAAGGTTGGGTCAGGTTAAAGGTAAACCATTTCTGTTTCAACAGGAATGGTTTTGTCTTGTAAATTAGAATCACTGCTGTTTTATACTGCACTGCACTGACACCATTAGATCTGAATAATGACACTATTGTCTTTTTTAGAGCTGCTTTACAGCTGAATTTGTATTGGTCTCATATTTGATGAAGTTTGCGTCATTAATTCTGTTATTTTCCTGTTTATTACTGTGAAGCTGTATTGTATAAATAAAGCTGACTTGACTTGTCTTATTGGCCGAGACCTGAGAGGAGACAAACATGCAATATAAAGAATGTTTTAATGAAGAGAGTGGATAGTGTCCTACCCAGGAAGAGGATGGTCTGTTTACGGGATGCTTTCACACGGGTGCTCTCGTGTTTGGGAACGTCCCGTCCAGCTCCATTTGCGCCGGCTTCATTAGGCCCCATTGGGGCCCGAAGAACTACAATCATGGCTCTGCACATTAAGGCCACGCCGACAAGGACGAGAAGATAGAGTATGAACGCTGTGAAGATGCTGCTGCGATACATGACCCAGTGCTGGCTCAGGTTGGTGCAGAAGGTCAGGTTCTGCACTGGCATCTTGCGGCCTTCGGGTACGTACCCTTCGGTTCCTGTGGCGATGAGCTGCGGCAGAGCGATGAGGGCCGAGCAGAGCCACGCGGACAACAGGAGCTTCGTCGTACGGCTGCCGCCAAAGGCTCCATACTGAAATGGATGGCAAATGGCCAGGTATCGCTCAAAACTCAACGTAGCCACATTCAGGATGGTGGCATAGCTACACGCCTCGAATAGGAAGTTATAGATCCTGCAGGCAGCATCGCCAGACGAGGAAGTGAACGGGAACCAGATGGCGCTGTAGAGCTCGACCGGCATCCCGATCAACAGCACCAGCAGATCAGAGCAGGCCAGACTCACCATGTGATCCGTCACGTTCTTCTGCAGGTAGCCGTTCCGCTGCAGCACCTGTGCCACGTGAACAGTGACGCTGTTTCCCACAATGCCAAGACTGAAAATGAGACTGTACAGCACTGTGAGGAAGACCTTCACCTCGTGAGTCGGCTCCAGTTCTTTCCAGTTTCTCTGCTCTTCCTCATTCTGATCCATGATGTCAGTCGCTCTGTTTGATGTTCACTCTTGGACTTGTTGACTTTAGTCTTGCTTATCTGCGCCGTTATCGCCACCATTAATCATCAATCTCAGAATCAATCTCAGTTGGATCTCCGAATCACAGCTCTGAATACTTCATGATGAATATCACAGTGTCTCACCTTAGTCATGTGCGATGCTTTAGACTCGACTTCTTCCTCCGGTTTGAACCCTTTAAAAATCAGCAGCTCTTGTGTGAGTTAAGATTAGATTAGAGTTTGAGAAATGAACAGAAAGGCGGTCCAAGTTAATGCCGTGAGCTGAGCTGAGAGTCGCTATTTGAGGTGGAACTATTAGTCATGTGATGTTTTTACAATACAAGGGTGTGTCCTGATCGGCCCACCTCAAAACTGTGTGTGTGTGTGTGTGTGTGTGTGTGTGTGACAAAATGTCTCCACAAGGATAGTAACACCTTTGGTCTTGTGGGGAATTTTTTGGTCCCAATGAGGAAAACAGCTTATAAATCATAGTATGATTTATAAGCTGTTTTCCTCATATTATATGTGTGCATGTATGTGTATATGTATATATACACCCAGGTGAAAAAAAAAAAAGTAAATTTCTATAATGTAATAACTGTGCTATTTTGAGTCACCATGAAATATGAACTAAAATGTGCTTTTAATATACTATCTCTGTATGTAAAAAAATATATATTTAGATAACACTTATAGTCCATTTGAACCCATAGTGTACTACAAGTAGTAGCTAAATATATTTTTTACATACAAAGATAGTATATTAAAAGCACAATTTAGTTCATATTTCATGGTGTCTCAAAATAGCACAGTTGATTGATTAAGATTATCTTAATATACTAAAAATTCTTCTTTAATACTTCTTAAGTACAAAATTAGTGCACGAAAATAGGGCACTTTAAGTACATTATAGAAATGTTTTTTTTTTTCACTTGGGTGTATATGTGTATATACACATAAAAACCCCAATAAGTATGTGTGTGTGTGTGCCTGCTTAACCATATTTTGGGGACAATATTGTACCCAGAAGTGCAGCTAAACTCCCAAAACCTCATTTTGGGGACATCCTCATTTGTAAAAACGACGTAAAAATAAACTAAATACAGTAAAAATTGTGAATGGGCCCTCGCACCAGGTGGCCTTTGTAAAGCAGTGTGACTAACTGAATATTGGCATGTAGATGTCTTTAGACCAGGACTCTTATCACACATGTGAAGTTTCATAGCGAAACATCAGACTTTGTCAGGCCGCCACGGACACGCCCTTCAACGAAAACTCAAGATCTTTGCAATTTGACATCACTAAGGTCTTAAGATTAGATCAAATATGATATGGATATCATGGATCTGGTTAAATCTTTATGAGGAGTCAATCACAGTGTAAAACATGTCATTTCCTGTTGCCCATAAGTGCTGCAATGACTGTAACTGAATATTGCCATGTAGATGTCTTCAGGCCAGGACTCTAATAAAACATGTGAAGTTTGGGGCAGATCGAATTTTGTCAGGCCGCCACGGACACGCCCTTCAGTGAAAACTCAAAATCTTCGCAATTTAACGTTGCAAAGGCCTTTAGATTAGACTGACCAAATATGATGCTGATCTCTAGGAGGAATCTCTGATTAAAGCTCTAGGAGGAGTTTGTTAAAGTACAACATGTGGAAATGGCAAAAACTGCAAAAATTTTGCAGAGAAAATTCAGAATATCTCACTTCCTGTTGGGTTTTCAGATTTTACACCGAGGGGCTTCTTTGTAGGTATTGGGCTGTTACATCTCTCTACCGAATTTCATACCTATACGTGAAACGTAGCACGAAGGGCGCTTAATTGAGCCATTTTGCCACGCCCAATTCTAAATTTTCACCACTTCTGATGTGTGTGCAAAGTTTCATGAGTTTTCGAGCATGTTTAGGCCCTCAAAAATGCGATTCATTTCGGAAAAGAAGAAGAATTGACTAAGCAATTACAATAGGGTCCTCACACCATCGGTGCTAAATATGCAGAAAGTTTTCCAACACTAAAACATTCTGCATTTTTACAATTTTTACTGTATTTAGTAAAGTTTTCTGTTAGGGTTAGGTCCTATATTAAATATGTTTATATATTTTGAAGAACATCGGTGTTCAAAACGGAAACCTTCATTGTATGGAAAGAAATATCTTCTTTTTGCTCTACAGAAGAAAAATTCATTTACGTTTGAAAGTAACTATTGGTTAAAGCAGAAGTTGTGATTTTGAAATATGAACTACACCACAAAAAAAAAGAAAAAAAAAAAGTTCTTCCTCAGTCTTGTTTTCCACTACAAATATCTAAACATTCTTAAATAAAGAAGCAAAATGACATAAGATTGCTGAAAAATGTATCAAGAGTTGTTTGTGAAGCTGCTTTAAAAAATTCTGTATTGACTTAATGACACTGTTAAATGTTCTGATAACCTGAATCCTCAGACGCTGCAGTAGATCACAGACACAGGTCATGTAACATCAGGAGAGGCTGTTTTTTTTTTTTTGGTGTGAAATACAATATGATCTACATTTGGTTTTTGGAAACTGGAAAAGCTACATTAATCATCAAGTTGCTCACTGATGCAAACAGCAGTTAAAGTGAGTTAACAGACTGCATAATTGCTTTATGCCTGTTATTGTAGGTCTCAGTTCAGCACAAACGCAGATAAACACAAGAGCTGTAAAACAGAGATAAGTGGTCAGGTGAGCACTAACTGGGCTAGTTAGCCCGCTTATATATCAGTCTTATATTCCCAGTGTTTTGAAGGCCGTTTTATCTGATTCTGTCCTCTGCAGACTGCCACAAACTCAGGATGGATGCTTATATGTAAGAAGTGTTTGGGTAAGAAAGGTCACCTACTGATGTATTAGCAACAACCACCAATGTTGGAGAAACCATAGAGGTCCACTTAGGGCCCTTCGGTCAAAATGGACACACACCTAATAAGGAATTAAGCATGTGGTTTTGTGTAAATAGAGGATCTCTGTAAACTTTAACAAACTGCCCATGTAAGGCATGTGAAGAACCTCATTTGTCCACATGTAGGCCTATGTCTGACCTTCTGGTGAGGGAACAGATAGAGCCCGTTTCCTTAAAGTTAAACTGCATACGTCTAATAAAAGGACATATTCAATGTGTAGATTCACAGTTTGTGATGTTGCAATTACAAGATATAATGTCCTCATAAGACGCCTCAAAAGACCAAAATCCGTCCTTTGGTTGTTCGGCAGTCCATGTTGGATTTTTAACAATTATTTGCAGTGCCAAAAAAAAAGGACCCAGAAGAATTTTCTGTGAGTTGCAGTTCACACAGAGCGCGATTTTGTTTAATGGTTTATCAAATATGCGTCCACGTAGAATGACTGACAGCTGAGCGCGCTCTCGTGGCATATACTCTCGCGTGCAGGTCACTGTAGTGTCCAGCAGATGGCGCGCTTCGCCCTTTTTGTCTCAATCAAAATTCAATTTGCCATGCTTGCTTTGCCTTCAAATTAGCCATCGTGTCAACACACACACAAATTGACAGTGACAGAAAGAGAACATTAAAACAGAACAGAACTGACTTTCAAAATATTTAACAAAATGGTTGAACACGTTACGGGGCCCACACTTGAGCTCTTGGCCACTTGAGGATGTGCACAAGACACAGTGTCCTTAAAAAGCCTCACTATCCACACTTGGTTGGCACGTCTGTAGTGTGCTAGGCTTATGTCTGTAGGTTGTAGTGCACTTCTGTAGTGTGCTAGACTGATGTCTGTAGGGTGTAGTATATATCTGTAGTGTTCTAGTCTGATGTCTGTAGGGTGTAGTGCACCTCTAGTGTACTAGGCAAGCAGATGTCTGTAGGGTGTAGTGCACCTCTAGTGTACTACGCAAGCAGATGTCTGTAGGGTGTAGTGCACCTCTAGTGTACTAAGCAAGCAGATGTCTGTAGGGTGTAGTGGACGTCTGTACTGTGCTAGGCAGGTGTCTGTAGGGTGTAGTATATATCTGTAGTGTTCTAGTCTGATGTCTGTAGGGTGTAGTGTACGTCTGCAGTGCACTAGGCAGATGTCTGTAGGTGAAGTGCACTTCTGTAGTGTGTAGTGCACGTCTGTAGTCTGCTAGGCTGATGTCTGTAGGGTGTAGTGTACATCTGTAGTGTGCTAGGCTGATGTCTGTAGGGTGTAGTGTACATCTGTAGTGTGCTAGGCTGATGTCTGTAGGGTGTAGTGCACTAGGTAGGCTGATGTCTGTGAGGTGTAATGCACGTCTGTAGTGTGCTAGGCTGATGTCTGTAGGGTGTAGTGCATGTCTGTAGGGTGTAGTGTACGTCTGCAGTGTATTAGGCAGATGTCTGTAGGTGAAGTGCACTTCTGTAGTTTGTAGTGCATGTCTGTAGTCTGCTAGGCTGATGTCTGTAGTGTGTAGTGCACGTCTGTAGTGTGCTAGGCTGATGCCTGTAGTGTGTAATATACGTCTGTAGTGTGCTAGGCTGATGTCTGTAGGGTGTAGTGCTCGTCTGTAGTATGCTAGGCTGATGTCTGTAGGGTATAGTGCATATCTGTGGTATGCTAGGCTGGTGTCTGTAGAGTGTAATGCACGTCTGTAGTGTGCTAGGCTTATGTCTGTAGGGTGTAATATATGTCTATAGTGTTCTAGTCTGATGTCTGTAGGGTGTAGTGCTCATCTGTAGTATGCTAGGCTGATGTCTGTAGGGTATAGTGCATATCTGTGGTATGCTAGGCTGATGTCTGTAGGGTATAGTGCATATCTGTGGTATGCTAGGCTGATGTCTGTAGGGTGTAGTGCATATCTGTGGTATGCTAGGCTGATGTCTGTAGGGTGTAGTGCATGTCTGCAGTGTACTAGGCAGATTTCTGTAGTGTGTAGTGCACGTCTGTATTCTGCTAGGCAGATGTCTGTAGTATGCTAAGCTGATGTCTGTAGTGTGCTAGGCTGATGTCTGTAGGGTGTAGTGCTCGTCTGTAGTATGCTAAGCTGATGTCTGTAGGGTGTAGTGGTCGTCTGTAGTATGCTAAGCTGATGTCTGTAGGGTGTAGTGGTCGTCTGTAGTATGCTAAGCTGATGTCTGTAGGGTGTAGTGGTCGTCTGTAGTATGCTAAGCTGATGTCTGTAGGGTGTAGTGCACGTCTAGTGCTTTTCCCCCCCTAAGATTCCCCTTTTTCCATATCACAGCTGTGCGTTGAGTGTGGCAGTATTAGGCAAAACAAAGAATCTCTCCAATAATGTACTTTGGAAAAAACAAAAAAACAAAACTGTGTTCTTCTGGCATTTGAACAGCCACGTGTTTGAGCCGCTCTGCCCCGCCCATGTCATCACTGTGTGACGCTCGCAGCCGCTCTAGGGTGCGCGCTTTCTTCAGTGATTGAATGCGGAAGTGGAAAAACGCTTCCCTTCGCGTTTCCGGGTTCCGCCTCGAGCACAAACGGAGCGACTGATCACTCGTACCGGGAGCTCACCGGCGCTTTAACCACTCGAGATGGCCGCTCGGTTACCGGCATGCGTTGTGGATTGTGGCACAGGGTGAGTAAATCAAGCAATCTGTCCGCTTCTAACGAAAACCGGCGCGAGACGCGCGCGCACTGGCGCTCCTGCACGGATAACGTTCTCCTGCTGAATGGTTGTTTTCCATTTATCAGCTGCGGTTTGGATTTTGCGATATTGGATTTTTCCAGCCCAGAAATTCGCGATAACTGTCATGAAATCAGTTATTTGAGCATGAAATGTTATTTGAGCTGATTGTGTGATGCTGAGCTTACAGACGCGCGGAGCGGCGAAACGCGCCGCTTTAACGCTCATATAACATGTTATTTTGCGGAGCAGACCGCCTAATATGATTATATCAATGATAAAAATTTAAAACTATAAGAGTTTGAACAGCAGAGAAATGATTGAATCTGTTGTGTTTTATTGTGCGCATGCGCACAGCTGCTTCCTCTTCCTATACTTCCGTATTCTTGCTGCTGCCTTATATGGGCAAACACAGAAAAACACGAAATCCTTTTAATATACGTAACCTGTATTAAAATATAATGCTGAACATTCACGAATGTGGAAATAATTATAACCGCAGTTCTGTATCTGTTTTGATTCTGTGATGTTTTAATTGATCAGAACAGATCGACAGTGTTAAGATGGTTTGACATGTTGAGACATGAAACTCTACAACACTCTTCGACTTATGTGTGATTAATTGTTTGGTTAATAAATGTTTTTTCTTAAATGCAAAAGGTTCGTGTGTTGGTTTATGCCAGTGTAATTATCGTTAGAAAAACCGTGTCAGTATGTGAGGTGTTGACATCCTTCAGGAAACGAAAGCGGTTTGGAGTTGTTGTGATTTTAAAGAAAAATGTATCTTTGATTCTAAAGTGCTCATCATAAAGAAATATAATAGTGACAATGAATTGTTCATTAGGTATACATTTGACCAGTGCTGTTTGATTTATTTTGATTTGCAGCTTTAAAACCTGCTGCTCTCCAACCAGGAGCTGCAAAATGAGAAATGAATGAATATGAGCAGTAATGTGTGTGTTTCTGTTTCAGGTACACTAAACTGGGATATGCAGGAAACACGGAACCACAGTTCATCATTCCGTCATGTGAGTGTCTGTTCTTCTGTGTTGATGTCTGTAGGGTGGAGTGCACATCGGTTTTTCACATCTGTAGTGTACTAGGCTAATGTCTGTAGGGTGTTTTGGACATCTATAGTGTGCTAGGCTGATATCGGTTGTGTACTAGGCAGGCAGATGTCTGTAGGGTGTAGTGTACATCTATAGTGTGCTAGGCTGATGTCTGTAGGGTGTAGTGCACGTCTACTGTACTAGGCTAGGCTGATATCTGTAGGGAGTTTTGCACACCTGACATCTGTAGTGTAGTGTACATCTGTAGTGTACTAGGCAGATGCCTGTAGAGTGTAGTGCACGTTTAGTGTACTAGGCAGGCAATGCCTGTAGGGTGTAGTGTACATCTATAGTGTGCTAGGCTGATGTCTGTAGGGTGTAGTGCATGTTGGTAGTGTACTAGTCAGGCAGATGTCTGTAGGGTGTAATGCACGTCTGTAGTGTGCTAGGCTGATGTCTGTAGGGTGTGTAGGGCATGTTTGTAGTGTGCTAGGCAGATGCCTGTAGAGTGTAGTGCACGTTTAGTGTACTAGGCAGGCAATGCCTGTAGGGTGTAGTGTACATCTATAGTGTGCTAGGCTGATGTCTGTAGGGTGTAGTGCATGTTGGTAGTGTACTAGTCAGGCAGATGTCTGTAGGGTGTAATGCACGTCTGTAGTGTGCTAGGCTGATGTCTGTAGGGTGTGTAGGGCATGTTTGTAGTGTGCTAGGCAGATGCCTTTATGGTGTAGTGCACGTCTACTGTACTAGGTGAGGCTGATGTCTGTGGGGAGTTTTGCACACCTGACATCTGTAGTGTGCTAGGCTGATATCTGTAGGGTGTAGTGCACATCTGTAGTGTGCTAGGCAGATGCCTTTATGGTGTAGTGCACGTCTACTGTACTAGGCTAGGCTGATATCTGTAGGGTGTTTTGCACTTCTGACATCTGTAGTGTGCTAGGCAGATGCCTGTAGAGTGTAGTGCACGTTTAGTGTACTAGGCAGGCAATGTCTGTAGGGTGTAATGCACGTCTGTAGTGTGCTAGGCTGATGTCTGTAGGGTGTGTAGGGCATGTTTGTAGTGTGCTAGGCTGACGTCTGTAGGGTGTAGTGCACATCTGTAGTGCACAAGCTTCTGACGGCTGTAGAGATGCTTTTAGGAAGCTGAGCTTGAGTTCATTCTCAGATAGAAGCGTTAGAAACACTGAGATGAACGTGAATGTTTGAAAGCAGCTCCCAAAGCCAGTTTCTATCATTTTGTTTAGGCTTCTTCTAGTTTTTTTCTGGTGTTTTATTGGCTTGAAATTGCATTCTTACTTCGATCTCAAATACAATTAATTGGAAAAAGTCATCATTATGATATTTTACTGTACTCATGTTGCGTCAGATGTTTCTATTAGCACTGAATCTGAGTAATCACGCATGACTGGAGAGCTCATTGGTCGAAAGATGTAAAATCATCTCAATCTTTAACACATGCTCAAAATATTTCTGTACTTGCGTTAGCGCTCAGTTCTCTCTTTACTTCCTCTTCATGTTTGACTAAAATATGATTATCTCATGCTTCCCATCATCCTTTTCTTCTGTCAGGCATCGCCATTAAGGAGTCAGCGAAGGTGGGCGACCAGGCTCAGCGGAGGATGATGAAGGGTGTGGATGACCTCGACTTCTTCATTGGAGACGAAGCCATCGATAAACCCAATTACGCCACCAAAGTGAGTAAACAGTCATGGGGAAAAAAGTGTTTTTGTAGGTACACTAGTGTTCAAAAGTTTGGGGTTAGTAAGATTTTTTTTTTTTTAAACGTTTTAGAAAAAGGTCTCACCAAAACTGCATTCATTTGATCAAAAAAATACATTAAAATTACATTAAAAATACAAAAAATTATTCTGGAATATTATTACAATTTCAAATAGCTGTTTTCGATGTGAATATATAGTAAACTGTAATTTATTCCTGTGATCAAAAGCTGAGTTTTCAGCATCATTACTCCAGTCTTCAGTTAACAGAAAGTTAAAGGCACAATATGTAACTTTTCGCCGCTAGAGGTCGCCTATTCAAAACAAAGGCGTAGCTTGATGACGCTGAGAATAAAAATGAATTCGTCAGACATGGGAATTAATTTGATGTGACCCTCACAGTGCATTATGGGTATTCTCTAGCCGTTGTGCATAGAGCATATTGCGGTGCATTGTGGGATTGAATGAGTGCACTCGATAACGTCCACTATGGTTTTGGACACCACTACAAATGGCTGTCCCCTTAAATAGTGCCCTATTTAAGGGTATGGGGGGCGATTTCAGACACAGCCTTAGTGACCCTAAACTTTTGAATGTTAGCGTAGTTACAAACGCGATACAAGCAGGTTCTGGAGTGATCATATGTGTATTTGAAATCATGGTTTGTGACGTGGTTTGTGTTTTCATTAGCAAGAGCAAAAATCACATTTCTAGCCATAATGTCACATGAACGTCTCGTTATAAAACTTATTGGACTGTTGCGATTTTAATGCAAGTGGATGATGATTTTATTTAGTAAGATTTTTTTAAGGACTTGTTCAATAAAATCCTTTTAGAATTTTTATCAAATCTGTTGTACTTCTCTATTTTTTTTATGTTTTATTGTATTTATACATCTCCTGTGTAACTGGTAACTGCTCTTGCTATGAAAATAGCTTTTAGTTGTGGATATCACTTTACAATTTATACTTATAGACTGCATAAAGTGATCTGGCACTCATACCGAATCAGTCATGTGATGATGAACCGAGGCTTGATCGCAGCCGTAATGACGAAGGTCTGAGAATCCGTTAGAAAGCGTGCCGGTCCTCCAGACGCATACATGATCTCTGAGCGTGTGTCTGTCTCCTCAGTGGCCCATACGGCACGGGATCGTGGAGGACTGGGATCTGATGGAGAGGTTTATGGAGCAGGTGATCTTCAAGTACCTGAGGGCCGAACCCGAGGACCATTACTTCCTACTGGTGAGTAAACCTCAACTTAAAGGCTGCTGCTCATGTGATTATCTTGTCCTTTAGCACCATGACATGTGATGCAAGGAATCTTTTCCATGTTAGTATTAGTATTCCAGTATTTGTCCTAACCAGCCTCGACGATGATACGTGATGATTCTATTTTAGAAATGTTTTTTTATTTCTGCAACGTAGTGGCTGAAAAAATAACATGCAAACTGACAATGATAATCTCAGATAATGTTTGTGCTTCATTTAATGTTAAAAGCATCTAATGTGAGGTTGAATATAATTTTGCGTGACCTTTTATAGCCACAATGGATAATTCACCTAAATTAATTACAGAAAACAAGTTTATTCTATGACAAAGACTGTATCAGAGACTCCGCCCACATGCTCTTCTGATTGGCTGTAATTTCTCTAAACAAGTCTCGTAATCGAAGAAATGGAGACCATTTCAAATAGAATCGCATGGCGGCTGGTTAGGAAAAAACCTCTGATTAACATGGAAAAGACAGCTTTTATCATGTGAAGTATCTGGTTAGAACAGGGTTTAACTCTACTAGAGCAACTAAGATGTTCATTTAGACCAGCGCATCACTTCCTGCTGTTGGTTTCTCTGTTGCAGACTGAACCACCTTTAAACACTCCAGAAAACCGCGAGTACACGGCCGAGATCATGTTTGAGTCCTTTAATGTGCCAGGGCTGTACATCGCTGTGCAGGTATACACACACACACACACCCTAGAGCTGCACGATTCACGATAGAAAGCACAATTCTTCCACGAGTCTGAACAGACAACTAAACAAAATAACATGTTATTTACTAGAGGTTCGGACGAAATGTTATGTCTATTTAAAATGTTAAAAAATCTGAGTGAATGATTCAATGACTCACTCATAAAGACTTCACTTGTTTCATTACTGGATGAATCTCTTGAATAAATGATTCAATGACATACATTTTTTAGCAGTCACTTGTTGCCACCTACTGGCATAACAATGGACATAATTACATACTAAAAGCCAAAGAGAAAAGATGAGTTTTAAGGCAAGATTTGAAAATAAAATTAGGAAGATTGTTCCAAAGTGAAGTAGGTTTGTCAGATATGAAGGTGCTAGATTATTTAAAAATGTATACACAAGTAGTAAGATTTTATACTCAATTCTGTAATGGGTAGGCAATCAATGTTCTTCTGTTCAAGAAAAGAGAATTTTTAGAAAGCCATGATTTAACATTGTCCAGACATGCTGATAGAGTATTAAGAGCACCGTTGTTTTTCCTAAAAATGGAACCCAAAGGAAGTACATAAAAGAGAAAAGAGTGGGTGCTAAAATAGAACCCTGAGGTACACCACTTACTAGATTGCCTAAAGAGGAAGTAATCACGTGGGTGTTTGAATTGAGAGCATGCTCACACACGCTCACACACACACACACACACACGTCAGTGTTTATGGAGTTTGGCTGATCTTGTGTGTGTTTGTCAGGCTGTTTTGGCTCTAGCAGCATCATGGACATCTCGGCAGGTGGGTGAGCGAACGCTGACAGGAACCGTCATTGACAGCGGAGATGGAGTTACCCACGTCATTCCAGTGGTACGTCACACACGCATTACAAAATAACCATTCTCTCAGATGTGCTGTTTTAACTCTGAATGATTCTGTCCACTTCAAAGTTTGACTCGTGTCAGTCCTGAGAGCTGGAATATCACGAGAGCTGTTAATGTGTGCTGGTATTCTCTAATATGATATCATGGTAATGAACATGCACAATATTGTTATCATGGACTAAAGCTTTATTACAATTTTGTTTCCATTTTTAGAATGCTTTTCCCCCCTAAGCATTCTAAAAATGGTAAACTAACAAACAAGTATTTGGTGTTTATCAAACAACACCAAATACTTAAAAAAAGTGACTTATTTTTAAACATTTGTTTACATTTGTAATCTGAACTAAAACATGCCAGAAATTCTTTATTGTTCATTATATTTAATCTGTTTACTGTTTACTTGATACATTTTTGTGTATTGTTTTACTGCATTTATTTTATTATATGGAAAAAAATTATGAAACTTACGTTTATGTAACTTAATTTAATATCATGGTAAAAGTTTTAGCAATTATAATGACACACTGCAAAAAATGTATTTTTGTCTTGTTTTCCAGTACAAATATATAAACATAAATGACCAAAGTTGACCAAAGTGCTTTACAAGAGCCAAAGTAAACAAACAATAAAATAAAGACACACAAAACATTAAAACAAATAAAAGACAATGAACTTAAAACACTGTAAACCTGAATAAGTTGGTAAAACTCAAAAAATTTGAGGCAATTACTTAATTTTAGCATTTACTCTTCCTTTCATGTGCCATGGGCAATGCATGCTGCCCATTTTCAGTTAAAGTTAAGTTCATCTAAATTAAGTTCATAAAACTCAAAACAATGAAACAGTTCAGTTTACTTAAAATATATTAGTATATCAACTTGAGAAAAAAAAGTGCTAAATACTCATAAAAGTTAATTATTAATTAAGTTTATAATTTATGTTTGTCCTACTCAAACCAATGAATTATTTTGAACGTTAGGGTTTACAGTGAAGAACAAATATCTTTCAGTGGAGTAAGAAAAAATTAATTTTATTTTCCCTTTGAATTAAGTTTATTTTTGTTGACAAATATTTTTCAGCATAAACTCGCTTTATTTTTATGTATTTTTCAGAAAACAAGACTTAATATCTTCAGTCATTTTGCTTCTCCAGTAAATGTATCTTGATTTAAGAATGTTTAGATATAGATACTGGAAAACAAGGCAGAAATACTGAGGAAGAACGTCACTTTTTGCAGTGAATGACAGTCACATGACAGCTGTGTTATTTTGATGTGTATCTGTCTGAGCAGCGGTTTGTTTCCTACTGTTGAAATCGATCTACAGACTCACAGCCGCTTCTCTACTGAATACAACAGAGCAGGAAAGATAAAAAAAATCTTTGCTTTGATTGGATTGACAGGCGGAGGGCTACGTGATCGGCAGCTGCATTAAACACATTCCCATCGCGGGCCGGGACATCACGTATTTCACGCAGCAGTTGCTGAGGGAGAGAGAGGTGGGAATCCCGCCGGAGCAGTCGCTGGAGACCGCCAAAGCTGTCAAGGTGAGTGTGAACGTGTTTGTGATGATCTCACAAGCGTCTCGTCCTCCAGACTCTGAACGTGTCTGTCTGCTGTGCAGGAGCGCTTCAGTTACGTCTGTCCCGACCTGGTGAAGGAGTTCAACAAGTACGACACAGACGGGTCCAAATGGATCAAGCAGTACACCGGCATCAACGCCATCAGCAAGAAAGAGTTCACCATCGACGTGGGATATGAGCGCTTCCTGGGACCCGAGATCTTCTTTCATCCTGAGGTTTGCACATGCGCACAGACACGTTTCTATTATTGCTAATAAAGACTAAGAACACTATAGGTTTGTGTAGTAATATCTAGGGATGCGTGATATATCGGCCACATTATCAGTATCGGCCGATAAATGTTCATTTTTAATGTTATCATTATTGGCCTGATAAGAATTTGTCCGATATATTAAAGCCGATAAATAATGAATTATTTCCTTCAGCTGACACTCTTCAGATGCGCACTGTTCACCATGATGGTTTTGAATTGCTTGAAATATGATTGAAATCATTTCAAAAAGGAAAATACAGTTTAGTTCAACATGTGCAGCGCAAGTCTGTCATATAGACTACATAATATTATAATGAGGACATTATAATCGTGTGCTTGAGACATGGATTTCAATGGTGAAACTTGTTTTTGTAATCAGACTCTCAAAAATTATATAAAGATTTAGATTTATTGGCCAATATATCAGTTATTGGCTTTGATATAAAGATTTATCGGTTATCGGTATCGGGCAAATTTTCATATCGGTGCATCCTTATTAATATCAATGCATATTAATTAAAGGTGGACTGGTAATGAATTTTGCCAATTTCAGTACATACAGTAGTGGCCAAAAGTGACGTCTGGCCTTAGAAAAATTGACATCTTCGCTCTTTATTCAAATATTATTCAAAATATGTTAAAGATTTTATAAACCTATTGTGTAGTTGTGCTTGGAGTCTATTTTATTTGTGATGATAACACAATAAAACACGACAAATTGTGCCAACATCATTTTTGTCCAGACTGTCATACAAAGAAATTATGAACACATGCAAAAACGAGAGAGAACCAATGAAATATTAATAACTGATTGTTTGCTTTTTCTATGTGGTTTTTGCATAGTAAAATAAAACCTGTAACTGTAGTTTGCCTTTTTTGCTAAACAATTTTGTCAGATAAATACCTTAACCAAGTTTAGTGTTTTGTTCTTCCCTCATATGTAAAATATTTTTAAAAATATATCCTCATATTTTGATGGTTTAATTGAACTTGTAGGGTCATTATAAGCATATAACCCCTCCGAACATCACTTTTGGCCTCTACTGTAAGTACATATTGAATAAAACATGTCTGGAGAGACATACAGTCTTAATTTTATTTGTGCAGATCTTAAAATGTCTTTTTAAAAATAGTCCTTAAACTGCAGACTCACACAGCAGCGTCACACACTCTGTTTCCTCTTTCAGTTTGCTAATCCAGACTTCACCCAGCCCATCTCTGAGGTTGTCGACGAGGTCATTCAGAACTGTCCAATCGACGTGCGCCGTCCGCTTTATAAGGTCAGTAATGTTTCTCTGTGCTGATTGTGCGGGTCTTAAAAACTCTTAATTCACCCTTCCACAAATTAAGGCCTTGAAAAGGTTTTAAATCAGAGCAGAAAGTCTTCAATTCATAAAAATGTATATCAAATATCTAAACATTCTTAAATTAAGATCTATTTACTGGAGAAGCAAAATGACTAGATTAGATTATTCCGTGGCTCTGGAAAACGAGCCAAAAATACTGAAGGAAGAAACAAATTTGAACGTGTGTCCTCTTTTGCAGAACATCGTTCTGTCGGGCGGCTCCACCATGTTCCGTGACTTCGGCCGCCGTCTGCAGAGAGACCTGAAGAGAACGGTCGACGCTCGTCTGAAGCTCAGCGAGGAGCTCAGCGGAGGAAAACTCAAGGTCCCGTTTAAAGATCGACATCAGCGTCAGTGTGTTTAGAATGAGAAATATCCCAACTCAATATGTCCTCTGCATCTCTTCTGCTCTCACAGCCTAAACCCATCGACGTTCAGGTCATCACCCATCACATGCAGCGATACGCCGTGTGGTTTGGAGGATCCATGCTGGCGTCGACTGTGAGTCTGACACACACACACTGTCCCACTTATTACACGGCTACTTGTATTATTTTTGTTGAAATATTGGTATATGAAATATTAACACTTTACTCAGCCGTTATTTTACAGTTATTTTACTCATCTGACGAGAAATCAGACTTTCCTTGATCATTGAGGTTTCAGTTCATTGTAGGGATGCACCGATACTAGCCCGATACAAAGCTCATGTACTCGTAAAAATACCCTCGATACCAAAGACCGGTAACTGACAATTTTCCGTGCACAGAGACACAATGTCAGCCTCAGAGGTGTGGAAATGCTTCAAAATGAATAATGACAACCCACACTTTGCATTCTTTCAATCACAATTCGTTATCGATTAGTGAAGGCGGGATATGCGGAATCGCGCTGAATGACAGACCAGAAGCGCGCTCTCTCTTTCTTGCGCGCGATCCCAGTTCTCCTCACGCCTGAATGGTCAAATGCACACATAGTTGTCAAAATGTCCATCGTGTGGAGTATCTCACGTAAATACAGTCGGTTTTGGCTTAAGTCGACGTAAACATTTGGGTGAAAACAGGATGTGTGTCAGTATCCATGGACTCGGTCTTAAAGGGACCGTAGCCTATATTTGTCATTAATGTTAATAAAACAACAAAAGATGTTAAATAAATGTATACATGGTAAATAAACCTACTGTATCTGAAAAACAAATTTATTTAATTGTATCTCTGTAGTATTTTGTTGTATTGTTTGTCAATTTCTTTTTATATAACAATTATTATGCTCTTTGAAAGTTATTGGACACTGACATTTTTGTTCAAGTTTGTCACAAGCACACAAAAATTTTTATTAGAGTAATAATAAAGAAGCTGTCCTACATTCATTAGTCTCACTGTGTTGTGCTTGGAAAACTGCAACATCACCAAAAAAATAAATAAGAGAAATTAATAAATGTATAGGCATCGGTACTCGTACTCGGTCCTTAAAAAAATGGTATCGGTGCATCCCTAGTTCATTGTGCTCTGCGTTCACTGTTACACATTCACATATAGAGACATTTGTATGAATAACAGTCTGTTTTATTGCACAAGTCAGAGAGAAACCGAGCCGCTGTCTGCTGGGAGTGCTGGCCTTATAATAATTAATCAATTAAAACGTCCTGTCTGTGAATCACTGTTCATTGGAGCGTCTCTGTGAGAACTCAATTACGCTGATGTTTAATAATGACCCTCATTACATTCACACTGCGGGATGTTAAATCAGGGTCCTCGCGGGTCCTTCATTTCAGTTTGATCAAATTTAAGGCCATAAAAAGTCTTAAATGGTATAAAAAAAGTCAATGACCATTTCAAGAGGTCTTAAATTTGGGGAAGGAAAAACAGGAATCGTGAAGCAAATTGATTTTTAAACCTCAGTGTGATTATTTAATTAAATGTGAGCACAGCATGTTTGAAAATAGACAAAAGAAGCTAATGTGCATTCTTAAAATTGTTTCTTTTCAGCCGGAGTTCTACCAGGTGTGTCACACCAAGAAGGACTACGAGGAGATCGGCCCGAGCATCTGCCGCCACAACCCTGTGTTCGGCGTCATGTCCTAAACTATCACACACACGCACACATACACACTTATGGGATGGTAGGGTGCAGATGCAGAAATGAAAAATACTTTTTCTATTGTTGGTCCCCTCAGAGTAGACATGTGTCCAACGGTGAAAAGACCCAACTGCTGGAAACATACAAACATGCGTTTTTGTTTTTTTTTATCCCAGTGTAAGCAACTGAAACAGCTTCAGTCTTCAGTGAATGCGTGACGGCATGTAACTGAACTCAGATTGATGATAAACTGGACCGGCATCATTGTCTTTGAGGTGTAAAGAATCACATGTTGAACTGTGTGTACGGCTCCATTCTGTCCTTTATTTTAATGTTTTATGACCCTCGACCCCTACCACATTAAAGCAAAGTGTTTCCTGCTCTACTTTGATACTTGCTTTCAATCTCTCAAATTTGTGACTAAACGGAAACTTTAAAAAAAAAAAAAAAATCCCATATACTGGATTTTCTTTGTCTCTCTCCTTCTTTCTTCATGGCATTTTAGATACTCAACTGCTTTTACCTTCAGATCTCATTTATTCATGATTGCAGACCAGTCATCTGAACATGTGCTTGAGTGGAATGATGATTGTGCCAGTATTAGCTTGTTTTGATAAAGGCAGATGACACATGGGTGGGATTTATAAGTGTAATGGTGAAACATTCCAATAAAAGCTCATGGTTTCTAATGAACAGGCTCACAGGTGTGTTTATTTGAGTAAATGACAGTTTTCATTTTTTTTTGTGTGAACTACGTCGTTCCAAAACCATAAGGCTTTCATTCATCTTTGGAACACAAATGAAGATCTTTTTAATGAAATCGGAGATATTTCTGTACTCTCCATTGACAGGTTTGCAACTACCACTTTGACGCTTCAAAAAGTTCATAACGAGATTAGTTTTACAATTTATAATTATTGAGCAGTTTAGTCCAAATTTTCTAAAGAGACATGATCGCTTTATACAGTATGATGAACAGATTTAATTTAAGCTTTTACATATTGAGAATTTAAATTTTTGGGTGAACTATCCCTTTAAGTGTGTTCACGCCATGCTGTAATAGACCCTTTTCACATTTCCATGTTTCTCAGAAGCGGAAGTCATCATAGTTGGGTAAACTTTTATAGCGGGCTATATGCGTTCTTTAGAACTTCCGCATTAATATAAACCAGCTCGGAAACTTCCGGTGCGATGCCATTTGCTGGTGTGTTGAGCATCAGTAGTGTGAGATTTAGTTTATAATCAGAATATAGTCACTTAAATAGTCAGGCATAGCATTAATTTAGTTATTCAAACGTAAGACAGCATAAAATAAATAAATAAAGACGTACCTCTTGGCTAAATTCAATTCGACCATCAGTTTTCACACTTTTATGTGGAAAAAAAAGCTTCAAATTCTTATTGTAATTAAATATTTTTTGTGCACTTTAGATAGATTAATTGAATAAAATGTGTTTTTACAAGTGCTGAAATCATTGATCTTGCCCTGCACTGACTGACAGCTGCTGTGATTATAAAGGGAAAGCGCGGTGCTCGCTTTCTGTCATGAATCACAAGAAAAGTTGTTTTTCTTAAGATTTTTTGAGTACTTCACATTGACAAAATGTATTTTTAAACCTAGTTATTTTATAATGTTTAATATTTAGTCAAAAACGATTAGAGGAAATGGCTGATATATGCGCAAATAAATGCTACTTTGCCGCCACCTGGTGGTTAAAGTGGTAATTTTTGTCTAATTTTATTTTTAAATAAGTGTTTTCTATCAAATGTTGAATTTCCTACATTTTGAAACGTTCGGATTTACAATGGGGACAATCTCAGAAGGATGTTTGTGGTCATCACATTAAAAATAACATTTGAAGTGCTGAGGGAAAAAATGCGTGTGTGTGTCTAATTACAGACACGGCGTTTTTAAACGGTCCCAATAGCTTCGTCTTTATTGCAATCAATCAAACTGGTTTATTGGAAAATTAGGTAAATGTGATAACTGCATTAAAATATGAATACAACATTAAAAAGTAAATCATTGATGGTTTTGTGTCGATGTACAGCGACTACAGAATGAACAGCTAACAGTTCACCGGAAATGCTCGAGCTGGCTTAACGACAACCAGGAAGTAACCGTGCATATAGTCCATTAGAGACTACTGCTGTGTTCGAAATCGCCCCCTATACCCTCATTCACTATTCCCTACATTACTCCACTAATATAGTCCACTTGAAGGAGTGAATTCGGACACTTAGTGCACCGGATTTCGCATAGTTTGTGCTGCTGTTTAATAATCTTTTGAAATGTAGCAAACTGGCAGCTCCAGTAGGAATGAATATTTATGTTGAACTAGCATGTTCAAACCTTGTAAACGACTGAATGACTAATTAAAAAGAAATTTATACCTGTATGATAATGCTGGACCAGCGCGGTTTGGAAAATGAATGGATGATTGCGGGTGCGGGCGCCATCTCCTGGCAAGATGCGGGAATTCATTCAGTGCACGACTCTCACAGTGCATTATGGGTATTCTCTAGCAGTTGAGCGTGCATCGGTTGTACACTCGTTATTGCGGTGCATTGTGGGATTGAATGAGTGCACTCAACATCGTCCACTATGGTTTCGGACACCACTACAAATGGCTGTCCCCTCAAAATAGTGCCCTATTTAAGGGTATAGGGGGCGATTTCGGACACAGCCTCTATTACATTTTTTTGTGTGTGTTTCCATTCGTGTAAATAGCAAAAGAAAAACTTACTGTTTTCACAACTTTCAAAAAGAGGGGGAAAAATAGAGAGCAACTGATAACAGCAGTCAGAAGAGAGAAAGATGTCATTTTTACCGTCACTCCCATAGCCGAATTAGAAACATATGGAAGCCCATTTCCGCCACTAAATAAAAAAATAAAAACAGTAATTTTGACTTTTTATCTCACAATTGCGATTTATAAAGTCAGAATTCTGACTTTTTCTCGCAATTCTGACTCTTTTTTTATATCACTGTACTAGTCCATTAAGCTATGTGAAGCGTTTTATATGTCCTGATGGCAGGGGAATCCAATGACGTATGAGGAAATCCTGTATTACAACACCGCTTCCTGATATAAAGTTAAGGAAACTAACCAAAAGAGAGAAATATGTCTACCTCAGATTTAACGTTTGATCGGGGAATAACACTATAATCTCATTCACCGGAGAGAAAGCGGCTTACATGAAGCCTACACAGGGAAAGTAACCGTAAAGATACTGAATTAAACATAAATGCAGCTTTTGTGTCTTTATCAGCTTTCTGCATTTTTTCTTGCCCTGATAATCATCACACATTCACTTACCGCTTGTTCCATTTCTGCAAATCCGTTTTAATGAATGAATGACCTGTTTCTAACGGTTGCTTTGGTCTTCGTCAACACGCGCTAGCGGCACCTGCTGGTGAAGCGACCGTGCATCGGCACTCTACTGCTTTTCCTGCAGTTCCCGGATGTGAAATGTTGGATTTTCTGCCGAATTTGAACCATTGAATTTGTGAATAAAGCGAAATAAAATGGACCGAAAATTGCTAGTCGAATTTTATAGGTTGTATTTTTAAACAGAATGAATATTTTGGAAGTGAAATCTGAAAGGTGAATAGAAATTATTGAATTTTTAATAATGAAAATGTGTGTGAAATATTTTGAATGGAAATATTCACAGCTTAAAAATACGACCATGTTGAATTTCATTCCATAAAAATGCAAGCCTTAAAAATACAATGCATTAAGTGCAAGCACGGGTAATGTCATGTATATATATTTTTTCAATTAGTGCAATTCAGCAAGCTTTATTTCAAAAACATTTTGGCATTAATTTACTTCCATAAATTTGATTCTGCTGCATGTTTTTACGCGATCGACCGTTAGCATCAGGTTTCTCTGAATTTGTCAAACCTAATAAAATCAGCCCTTTAACTGTTGTTTTGTTGTTTTTTCTTTAACTCGCCTAATGACAACAGATGAGCGGATGTTAAAACACCCGCTGATGTTAATTAAAGCACAAGGAACAGACTCAGATGCGGTTGGGAGATTAACTGTATGAAAGCAGATCTCAGTAAGTTACAATTACTCCAATACTGCATTACACACACACACACACATACAGAGAGAGAGAGAGAGAGAGAACGAGGCGAGCATTGCTCAATTCATTCGCTTTCATGATGATCGAGGAGCTTCTGTCAGATAAACCATCACAGATTCAATTAATCGATCGCACCTTTGGATCTTCATCGCTTTTCCTCGATGAATCAAACCGCCAGCATCTCTCATCATCAGGTCAAATGTCAGTCATCAGCCAAGAGCATCACAGTAAGTGTTTTTGTGTTTTTTCCTCCCAATGCAGTGACAGGTTGATTGGCGTCACACAACTAATTAAACAGATGATCAATAATAATGGGATTCCCATTAGCTGATGGGATTGTCATGTAACACAGTGATGTTTTGTTTTACTTTTTTACATTCATGACGCACAAAAAGTAGCACAAATGCAGATGAAATCAGACCGATAAGATTACGAATGTATGGATTCAGTTTTGTCAGCTGCACATGATAATCCAGGGATGCAGTTCTCCAATGCATTAAGAAAGGCAATATTTACAATGTGAGCTTAGTGGTTGTTTTGTCATCTTAAAAGTCCATGCATGACAGACACCCCACCCTGCAAAGTTCACCCTTTTTATCGTGAAAAAATATAGTATATTAGATGCTTTAAATGTATTGTTCAGTTTAATTCATGTTAACTTAAACTTTGGAGTGTTACTGATAATTTTATTCATGGATAGACTACCATAGAATATGATGAATTTTCCAATCCTAAACTTTAGTTTAGTTTTCTTTTCTGAATGGTAAAAAAAAACTGTCCTCTTTGTTCCCCAAAAATGAAAATTCTGTCATTCACTGACCCTCATGTCGTTCCAAACCCATAAGACTTTCGTTCATCTTCGGAATACAAATGAAGATCTTTTTGATGCAATCTGAGCTTTTATTTTTTTGACGCTTCAGAAAGTTCATAAAGAGATCATAAAACGAATCCATATGAATTGAACAGTTTAGTACAGATTTTCTGAAAAAAATATGATTGCTTTATACAGTATGATGAACAGATTGAATTTAGGCTTTTATTCACATAAAAACATTCATCAGCTCACACATCAGTTATGGTAAATGGAAGCTCAGGCATTCTTGCTTGACGGGTGAGAACCAGTGAGGTTCGTTCTCGTGTTACGCTGCACATTTGAGCTATAGCAAGAACCAATGAGGTTCGTTCTTGTGTAACGCAGCATGTTTGAGCTTCAGCAAGAACCAATGAGGTTCATTCTTGTGTTATGCAGCACGTTTGAGCTTCTTCAAGAACCAATGAGGTTCGTTCTCGTGTTACGCAGCACATTTGAGCTTCTTCAAGAACCAGTGAGGTTCATTCTGATGTTACGAAGCACGTTTGAGCTATAGCAAGAACCAATGAGGTTTGTTCTCGTGTAACGCAGCACGTTTGAGCTTCTTCAAGAACCAATGAGGTTCGTTCTCGTGTAACGCAGCATGTTTGAGCTATAGCAAGAACCAATGAGGTTCGTTCTCGTGTTACGCAGCACGTTCAAGCTTCTTCAAGAACCAGTGAGGTTCATTTTGATGTTACGAAGCATGTTTGAGCTATAGCAAGAACCAATGAGGTTTGTTCTCGTGTAACGCAGCACGTTTGAGCTTCTTCAAGAACCAATGAGGTTCGTTCTCGTGTAACGCAGCACGTTTGAGCTTCATCAAGAACCAATGAGGTTCGTTCTCGTGTTACGCAGCACGTTCAAGCTTCTTCAAGAACCAGTGAGGTTCATTCTGGTGTTACGAAGCACGTTTGAGCTATAGCAAGAACCAATGACGTTTGTTCTCGTGTAACGCAGCACGTTTGAGCTATAGCAAGAACCAATGAGGTTTGTTCTCGTGTAACGCAGCACATTTGAGCTATAGCAAGAACCAATGAGGTTTGTTCTCGTGTAACGCAGCACGTTTGAGCTTCTTCAAGAACCAATGAGGTTCGTTCTCGTGTAACGCAGCATGTTTGAGCTATAGCAAGAACCAATGAGGTTCGTTCTCGTGTTACGCAGCACGTTCAAGCTTCTTCAAGAACCAGTGAGGTTCATTCTGATGTTACGAAGCATGTTTGAGCTATAGCAAGAACCAATGAGGTTTGTTCTCGTGTAACGCAGCACGTTTGAGCTTCTTCAAGAACCAATGAGGTTCGTTCTCGTGTAACGCAGCACGTTTGAGCTTCATCAAGAACCAATGAGGTTCGTTCTCGTGTTACGCAGCACGTTCAAGCTTCTTCAAGAACCAGTGAGGTTCATTCTGGTGTTACGAAGCACGTTTGAGCTATAGCAAGAACCAATGACGTTTGTTCTCGTGTAACGCAGCACGTTTGAGCTATAGCAAGAACCAATGAGGTTTGTTCTCGTGTAACGCAGCACATTTGAGCTTCTTCAAGAACCAATGAGGTTCGTTCTCGTGTAACGCAGCACGTTTGAGCTTCTTCAAGAACCAATGAGGTTCGTTCTCGTGTAACGCAGCACGTTTGAGCTTCAACAAGAACCATTGAGGTTCATTCTCGTGTAACGCAGCACGTTTAAGCTTCAACAAGAACCATTGAGGTTCATTCTCGTGTTACGCAGCACGTTTAAGCTTCAACAAGAACCATTGAGGTTCATTCTCGTGTTACGCAGCACGTTTAAGCTTCAACAAGAACCATTGAGGTTCATTCTCGTGTTACGCAGCACGTTTGGGCTTCCTCAAGAACCAATGAGGTTCATGCTTGTGTAACGCAGCACATTCGAGCTATAGCAAGAACCAATGAGGTTCATTCTCGTGTTACGCAGCACGTTTGAGCTTCAACAAGAACCAATGAGGTTCATGCTTGTGTAACGCAGCACATTCGAGCTATAGCAAGAACCAATGAGGTTCATTCTCGTGTTACGCAGCACGTTTAAGCTTCAACAAGAACCAGTTAGGTTCATTCTTGTGTTACGCAGCACGTTTAAGCTTCAACAAGAACCAATGAGGTTCATGCTTGTGTAACGCAGCACATTCGAGCTATAGCAAGAACCAATGAGGTTCATTCTCGTGTTACGCAGCACGTTTAAGCTTCAACAAGAACCAGTTAGGTTCATTCTTGTGTTACGCAGCACGTTTAAGCTTCAACAAGAACCATTGAGGTTCATTCTCGTGTTACGCAGCACGTTTGAGCTTCAACAAGAACCATTGAGGTTCATTCTCGTGTTACGCAGCACGTTTAAGCTTCAACAAGAACCATTGAGGTTCATTCTCGTGTTACGCAGCACGTTTAAGCTTCAACAAGAACCAGTGAGGTTCATTCTCGTGTTACGCAGCACGTTTAAGCTTCAACAAGAACCAATGAGGTTCATTCTCGTGTTACGCAGCACGTTTGAGCTACAGCAAGAACCAATGAGGTTCATTCTCGTGTTACGCAGTACGTTTAAGCTTCAGCAAGAACCAGTTAGGTTCATTCTCATGTCGAACGCAGCATGTTTGAGCTCATTAAATGAACCTCACTGGTTCTTGCTGAAGCTCAAATGTGCTGCATAAGTGTGATTGTTTGTGAATGAGTCACTGCTATGATCGGTTGCTCTCACAGCCATGCAGGACATGAGAGGTCGACCAGTAACAAACATCCCTCATCACTCTGTCCATCATCTCAAATGCACATTACACACACACAATGCAGTTAGTATGACAGTAGTGTGTGTTTGTGTGCTCATATTACTTTAGAGGGGCTATCCGATACGCTTATAACAGAGACTCAGGTTACACACACACACACATACACAGAGTCATAGAAAGCATTGCAGTAGGGAAGTGACATTAGAGGAACTGAAATGACAAATGAAATGGTGGTTTTGTGGCGATTAAAAGAGAGACGATGTTCAGAATACAATATTAGCTGCTTCTACTCTGAGCTCAGATACATATGTGTGTGACATTCCTTAAAATCTAAAAATACTGTTTTTGTAATGACTTGTACAGCATTGAATCTGATGCAAGATAGCATCACCAAAATGTGTCTCAAATACTGGGACGATGAGAATTTAGACAATGATTCAAAAGAGTCACATAAAGTGTCAGTACTTTTGTAGTATGTATTTAGTAAATGTAGTATTTTTAGAGTAGAGAGATTATTTCGATTTTATAAAACTGTGAACACGTTATTCACTCAGTATGTATTCATATATGTTAGACCATGTCCATCACAGCCTGGCTTCATTCCAAAGTACCTATAAATGATTCATAGCCTTTACCTTTCTGGCCTTTACAGCCGCTGGAGTGTTGAGGTGATTGTCAATTTTGCTTTGCAAATGCTGTAATAATAGTTTCCTGTTATTGGTTTTATGTCAAAGAGGAATTAAAGATGGTTGCTTGTAGATGATGATGGTTGTTGGTGGGCGGCAGCTCGCTAATGTGCCGCATAACTCCACACGCTCCCACGCAACAGATGCAGAAACATGCAAACACCAGAGCGTTTGTGTATTCCAATGTAAATTCTTCTTTCATTTGATGTTTACATGGTGTCCAGGTTGAACCTGTTTACCCTATGAACAGTAAACCAGCACCACAGCTTAGTATTTTGCATGGTTATTGTTTATTTAAACATACTATTTATTTAAAAAGTAAAACCAAATTGCATTAAAGTCTCCATCAGGTTTGTGTATTTTTGAAGAAGACCTATTATGCCCCTTTCACAAGATGTAATATAAGTCTCTGGTGTCCCCAGAATGTGTCTGTGAAGTTTCAGCACAGATCATTTATTATAGCTTGTCAAATTTGCCCCTATTTGGATGTGAGCAAAAACACGCCGTTTTTGTGTGTGTCCCTTTAAATGCAAATGAGCTGCAGCTCCCTGCCCCCTTTCCAGAAGAGGGCGGAGCTTTAACAGCTCGTGCTTCGGTTGCTCAACAACAACAAAGCTGGAGAATCTCACGCAGCCAAAATGACGAAAGTGTTCATCCTTACATTGTTCAACACTGATTGAGAGTTACAACTTTTAGAATGAAACTGGATGTTTCTGAATGGTTAGTGTATAAATTTATGTAGTTGCTGTGGAGTTGATTCAACTCATCCACTAGCATGTGCCGTCATGTTAATCTTTTGTGCAAAACCTGTATGGACACTAGGGATGTGATGGTGAGAAAATGTTCCCACCGGTTAATCGACTTGTGACATCACCGATAATACTGGTGTTACTGGGGGGCGGGGCCTCCACCTCTTTTTTTTAATTTTTTTTAAAAAAATCTCTTATGAATGCCGGTGTAGCCGTGTGCATTTTACTTTCACTTTCAAATTAGTGCCAATTGCTTGAATGGTGGGTTATTATTCTTACTGAAAAACAACAACAAAACAGTATAACAACAAACTCGCTTATATTAAACATAGAATGCTCATTAAAGGCACAATATGTAAGAATTTTGCAGTAAAATATCCAAAAAACTGTTATATATAAAAGTTCCGCTGCTCTCGAGACGTGTGTTGTGTTCGTCTCTCATTAGCAATTAGCCTCGTTCAGCTCCAACATCACTCGCCCTGCTCTGCTTCATACTACAGTAACGTTAATAATCTCATCCATGAACATGATTTCTGCCCGAGTCCCGTCCTAATTCTTTTCCACCGGCTGTGAGGTGAAGACAACAACTCCCAAGATTCCGCGCTCAAAATCGGCGTCATCAAGCTACGCCTTTGTTTTGAACAGGCGACCTCTAGCGGCGAAAAAACTACATATTGTAGCTTTAACAAAACGAATAACAGTACACCATGCTAGGCCTAATATAAAATAACAAATAGGCTAACTTACACAACTTTTATATAAAAAAAACTGAAAATCAAACCGTGGAAACTGTTTAATGTTTAAACAGAATGTTTAAGTTCTTTAGTGCTTGAAGAGCAGTGAGTAATTCTTTCGCTTACCTTTGTTCGTTAACATTAATGACACTAAGATCTGCACAAGACGCGGATCTGACACGCATCCCATTTTCTCACAAATCTTTATGTAAATTTAAGACTTAATTTAACTCATTTAAGACTGCTCTTATGAGGACATTTTGGCATAATTTGTGTGTTATGTTTCGTTCAAGCGCGGAAGAGAACTCGATACTGGCGCGAGTTTTGCATGTGTCACATAGGCAGGACATTCACAGACAGCGCGTTCTCTTTTATCTTGTCGCGCTTGAATGGTTTAAAAGCATTTGCATGAATAAGAGCTTGATCGTATAACACAGATACAGCGTTAATTGTGTTAAATATTTTTGCCGCGGTGATGAAGTGATGAAACCAGTGTCGCGACTGAACACCGGTAACACAGACTACCATAGGAAGCCTAATGGACGGCCACTATACATAGCGTACCTGCTTGCCAAACAGCCATACACACCAGACTAACGTTTATGATTGCTATGAATGGTCTAATATTTTTTCCAAAATATCGCTCCTTTTTTAGCAATCGAGCTTGCGAGAGTCAATCCAAGCTAACCAGAACAGTTAGCATGCTTTGCTCCAACTTTTGCCATGGTGTCATAACTGGTACACCATTTTCGCTTGCAAAACGTGCAGATTAATGGGCGGTTATTTTATAATGAGATCCCCTTCCTAAGTCACAAGGGGAGCGAAATCTGAGTGGCTTGTTTTTTCACATGCTTTCAGAGAAAGGCTGGCCAAAACAAAGTTACTTGGTAGTCCTTTTTCACATTTTCTGGGTTGGTAGATGCACCCGATTATAGCGTCAGATTTTTATATGTCCCCTTTAAATACACAAATACTTTACTGGAGAATAACTCCCTTTAGAGAGACTTTGTGCTTTGTAACTTTGCAGAGCTTTTTCATGTTCCATACTATATAAAAAAAGCATAATAGGAGCTCTTTAACAGTCTGTTCGACCCATAGCCTATTTTTGTACTGTTGATTATTTCCTCATCTTCATGTTTTGCCTTCTTGGAAGAAACATCTGGTGTTTCTTAGCAGCAGTTACAGAGTTTAGTGAGCACTTTCTTCCCACGCATTTTTCCACAGTTGTAATGGATCTAATGGCTCTTCATGTTTGTGTTGCACGCTGATGCATAATTGGTCGCCATCTAGTGGCCCATTGCAGCATCCGTTCCTGCTTTAGAAGATCTTGATTTGCACTAGTGATGCTGTGCGTTTGGTTCTCAGGTGTTAGTGGATGTTAAAGCCTTGTGCTGATTTAGAATGTGAGAGAATCTCTTTTATTTGTTAGTTTATCGTGTGAGGTAATTCGTTAATAATATCAATTTGAATTCACTGACACCATCAGATGAGAATTGAGCTGAATGATGACACTGTTGTCTTCCGTAGAGCCCATTATAGATGAACTGAACTTGTTTCATAATTGATGATCTTTACACAGTTACTGAACTGAACTGAATTAAGCTGAATAATGACATTATTGTCTTTTTAGAGCTGCTTTATAGGCAGAATTTGAATTTGTCTCATAATTGATGAAGTTGCTGCTTTGAAACAACCTGTATAAAGCACTGTACAAATAAATGTGAGTCTTGTAATTTATTGCCACATGTTGACAATGTTGGGTGTAATGCATTATTAAGTAATTAATTACTGTAATTTTTCCTTTAAAAAAGTAAAGTAAGGGGTTACTCTTAATTTTTTTAATTACAGTTACTTCTGATGTAATTGAATTAAATACTGTAGAACAATTCTATATAACACAATAGTGGATTTGACATCAAAATTTTATGTTAATATATGGTTTAAATGTAACCTTATCCCTTTAAATACTTTGGTCAGTTCAAGAATAATCCATGCAATTTTATATAATTGAAAGAATTAGCAGTTTCATGTCTATCCTTGTATTGTCCAACTGGTTAAGATTGATATGGGATTTAGTAGTAATAAGTAATGCAATATGTTTTGGAGAGAGTGATTAGTATAGTTTAGTATCCGGAGGAGGATACTTTTTTTAATGACCCTACAAGTGGGATGAGGGAAGAACAAAACCCTAAACTTAAGGTATTTATCTGACAACATTATTTGGCATAAAAAGGGAAACTACAGCTATAGAAAAACTACAGGAAAAAAAAAGAAGCTCACTGGAAAAAGCATACACTGATACAACATAATCAGTTAATAATATTTGGTTGACTCTCTCTTGTTTTTGCATGTGTTCATAATTTCTTTGTATGACAGCCTGGACAAAAATGATTCTGGCACAATTTCATTGTGTTATCACAAATAAAACGATTGACTCCAAGCACAACTGCGCAATATGACTACAAAATCTTTAATAATATTTGAATAAAGGGGAAGATGTCAATTTTCCTAGGCTGAACATCACTTTTGCCCACTACTGCACCCAATACATCTATCAAATTGATGTGATTAAGTTCATAATCGCAACCATAATGGTATTAAAATATGTGGCATATGCTTTCAAGTCTTCACATCATTTCTAATGTACTGACTGCCTGTTCTGCTCAGTCATGACCACTAGAGAGCGTCTGTGGTTCATACAGCAGCCCTCAGTGCAACTAACATGGCAGCCTGCATGAACTTTATTGAATCAATTCCTAAAAATAAAGAAAACACTGAAGTCAGTCGTGTTAATTGATGCATTTATTTTGAGGTGATTCTAAGTTTCTCTGTGGTGCTGTTGAGTTTATGGGTCATTCCTGCTCTTCAGTACTTTTCTCATGATAATATACTACATAAAATATTAAACAGTAAAGTTTTAATTACTGTAAAGTTTGTTGTTATTTGATCACAGTATCACAGTGCAGTGAATTTTAAAGCCCTTAATTCTGATTGTCCTTAGAAAAATGTACCACACCTTACATTAAAAATACGTCTCTCTCTGGGTCAGAACACCGATCTGAATGTTTGCTGTGATTGTCAAAGGTTTAATAGACAGAGAGGTATCGCTGTCATTTAGGAATAAGATCACATGGGTGTCGAGAGCGCCCTCTTTTAATGATTAATCATGCAGCTCTACGCCAACTGTTTTCATGTGCACCAATGTGATTATTTTCAGTCATCAGAGTAAGGACTTAATCGCAGTAAGATGTTTAGACGACACAAGTGAACCTCTTCACTCATGTTTACACGCAATTTTCAGTGACGCTTCAAAAAAATATCTTCACTTCTATGCTTTTGACCATCAGTATACTGCATTATATTCATAATTCATCGACGGCATGTGATTCAAAGCCAAAGTGCTGTTTCATCCCACTTTTGGTCTTTCTCACGTGTGTCAGAACAGCAGTGTTGAGCAGCTGTAGTCACACCAGTGCAACCTAATTAAACTCACCGTAAAAATGCTCTGATATTGTTGATCAGATTGTGTGTCAATTTTAAAGCTGTGATCCTCAATTAAGAGAGAGTCAGTAAAGGTCGCCGGGGTCAGAGGACAGAAGATTTAAAGAACTTTATTAATAGTGCTGAATCCAGCACGTACTTGTGCAATTATCACTCTGACCCAGAATAATTAGCATACACTCCCAAGACAGAGAGAGAACGCCGTCTCACCTTAATGAGTGTAAAGCCACCGGCACACACACCAGATGAAACCAGGACACACAGCTGAGCTCCATCCAGGTTCTTTTTTAAAGATCCAGTGAGCTGCAGTTCAGCGCTTGTTCTGGCTAGTCGACTAGTTGGTCAGACGAGTCATCGACTAGTCCATCCATTTGAAAAATATGTAGTTTCCTGACTGTCAGCAGATTCATCATTCATTTATCTTGACTTGAAAGATAGTGAGCTATTCCTGGAGAACACAGACCGACCGCTGCTGGACATCAGCAGGAGTAATACTTTAATACAGCCCCGATTTTGTCTCACTTTGAATTAGGGGCGTAAAATTCCTGGGATTTTCAAAGTTGCAAACTCTCCATGGGAATTAACAGAAATTAATGGGAAGAAACTGGAAATGTGCAAAATCACAATTTTCAAATTTAGAAACTTTCTATGGGAATTAATGGGAATATATAAGTTGGCAACTTTCCATGGGAATTAATGGGAATAAACTAGAAATGTGCAGTGTAGTCTATAACATGGAATTGAATTAGGGTTGCAAAATTCCAGGAATTTTCAAAGTTGGAAACTTTCCATGGGAATTAACAGGAATAAATGGGAATCAATGGGAAGAAACTGGAAATGTGCAAAATTGCAGGTTAGCCTATAACAGGGGAACTAAATTAGGGCTGCAGAATTTCAGAAATGTTTAAAGTTGGAAACTTTCCATAGGAATTAATTGGAATATATGGGAATTAATGGGAATAAACTTGGAATTTGCAAAATTGCGGAGTAGCCTATAACAGGGAACTGAATTAGGGATGCAAATTTCTAGGAATTTTCAAAGTTGCAAACTCTCCATGGGATTAACAGGAATTAATGGGAAGAAACTGAAAATGTGCAAATTCGCAGGTTAGCCTATAACAGGGAACTGAATTAGGTTTGCAAAATTCCAGAAATTTTCAAAGTTGGAAACTTTCCATGGGAATTAATGGGAATAAACTGGAAATTTGCAAATTTGCAGGTTAGCCTATAATAGGGAACTCGATTAAGGTTGCAAAATTCCAGGAATTTTCAAAGTTAGAAACTTTCCATGGGAATTAATGGGAATATATGGGAATTAAGCAAAATTGCAGAGTAGCCTATAACAGGGAACTAAATTAGAGATGCAAATTTCCAGGAATTTTCAAAATTGTAAACTTTCCATTGGAATTAATGGGAATATATGGGAATTAATTTGCAAAATTGCATTGTAGTCTATAACATGGAATTGAATTAGGGTTGCAAAATTCCAGGAATTTTTCAAAGTTGGAAACTTTCCATGGGAATTAACGGGAAGAAATGGGAAGAAACTGGAAATGTGCAAAATTGCAGGTTAGCCTATAACATGGGAACTAAATTAGGGTTGCAGAATTTCAGAAATGTTTAAAGTTGGAAACTTTCAATGGGAATTAATTTGGGAATTTGCAAAATTGCGGAGTAGCCTATAACAGGGAACTGAATTAGGGATGCAAATTTCTAGGAATTTTCAAAGTTGCAAACTCTCCATGGGATTAACAGGAATTAATGGGAAGAAACTGGAAATGTGCAAAATTGCAGAGTAGCCTATAACAGGGAACTAAATTAGGGATGCAAATTTCCAGGAATTTTCAAAGTTGGAAACTTTCCATGGGAATTAACGGGAAGAAATGGGAAGAAACTGGAAATGTGCAAAATTGCAGGTTAGCCTATAACAGGGAACTAAATTAGGGATGCAAATTTCCAGGAATTTTCAAAGTTGGAAACTTTCCATGGGAATTAACGGGAATCAATGGGAAGAAACTGGAAATGTGCAAAATTGCAGGTTAGCCTATAACAGGGGAACTAAATTAGGGCTGCAGAATTTCAGAAATGTTTAAAGTTGGAAACTTTCCATGGGAATTAATTGGAATATATGGGAATTAATGGGAATAAACTTGGAATTTGCAAAATTGTGGAGTAGCCTATAACAGGGAACTGAATTAGGGATGCAAATTTCTAGGAATTTTCAAAGTTGCAAACTCTCCATGGGAATTAATGGGAATAAACTGGAAATGTGCAAATTTGCAGATTAGCCTATAATAGGTAACTCAATTAAGGTTGCAAAATTCCAGGAATTTTCAAAGTAAAAACTTTCCATGGGAATATATGGGAATTAATGGGAATAAACTGGAAATTTGAAAAATGGCAGGTTAGTCTATTATAGTGAACTGAATTAGGGTTGCAAAATTCCAGAAATTTTCAGAGTTGTAAACTTTCCATGGGAATTAATGGGAATATATGGGAATTAATTTGCAAAATTGCAGGGTTTTCTATAACAGGGAACTGAATTAGGGTTGCAAAATTCCAGGAATTTTCAAAGTTGGAAACTTTCCATGGAAGTTAATTGGAGTGAAAGGGAAATATTCAAAATTGCAGGTTAGCATATAACAGGGAAATTAAATATAGTTGGAAAAAACATCTTGCAGCATAACCTTGGTTAAAACAAACAGATTTAATGCATGCCAAAAATTTGTATTAGTTTGCATGCATGTCTGCTTATGACCAAACAAAATGTTTATATTTATGTTTATATATGATACAGTAAATTATCCCAAATTTCCAGTTCACATTAGTAAGAATTGATGTGATCTGGGCTACAAATGTTGATCATTTAATATTATTGGTGTTGTTTAAAGGAAGAGGTCAGTCTTCTAGACAAAGACTAAAGACGAGAGGTTTAAGTGGGAACGTAATGTGAAAACATGCTGTGCCACAAACACCAAGATGCAGTCCAGAACTGCAGTTTAAATGGTCAGTTAAGTGTGCTGCAGATATGTCCACAAACACATTGTAAAGTGATTACGTGTGTAGATGAGCAATTAAAAAGAAAAAATGTTTTATGGTGATGGGAGGGATTTCAGACAGATTAGTTCAGCTAAACTTCACAGACAAGTGTATCTTATGGACTGAATGTACAATATGTCCATATTATATCCACACACACCAGCGAAATCAGGTCAGAAAGATGTTTCTCTCTCTCATTCTTGAACACCTCGCACAAGGTTGTCATCACCTTGACTAAATCTGGAGCTCATGAATAAAGAGGCGATAGATCAGAGAGATCAGCTGTGTCTACTGTGTGAAATAATAAAGCAGAAAGGCCTTTGTATTATCAGGATGTTTGGAGCATCTGAAAAACCTTTGAAATTACACATAAAAATACTGCAACATTGAGTTTGACTGACACGAGCTCTGTGAGACACTGTGTAATGTTTCATATATCCAGGGTCTGATTATATGCCTTATTAACGGGGTCCTATTATGTTTCTGAACTCCCTGAAACGAACACATCACAATATTCCTCATTTAAATAATTCATACGCAGAATAAAGGGGCGGGGCCTGGTTGAGTTAGTTAGTAGTGTGTTGAAACTGGCGGTTATGTTAAGGGGCGGGACATGTCCCAAACATGCTCAAAGCGCTTGTCCAATCACAGCACACTGCTCCAGCCGACCAATCAGAGCACCTTGTGCTTTTCAGAAGGAGGGGCTTCATAGAGACAGGAACTAAACAGAGCGTTACTGACAGACTGGGAAGAGAGGAGCTGCAACAATGGAAAATATGAGGAAAATAATCATCATTCAAGCATGTAAACCTGTTCTAGTAGAGCCCAAAAAACAACATCAAGACTGAAAAAGGGCATAATACGTCTGCTTTAAATACAATGCTCAGCAGCCTCCACAGAAAATCGATTTGACTTGTTCCTCAGCTTGTATAACAAGAACGCTAAGGGAATTTGTGTTGAATAAAGCTAACAGCGTAACTGTACAGCACTTGAATAACAACTGCAAATAAACTTTATTGAGATATAAACTTAACACTATACATTACATTGTTTTAAACTCTGATCCACCCACAGACATCCACTGTGTGTAAACCGAGGGATGAACCTGAGATCTTTTGAAACTAATAGCTTGTCAATCAAATCACCTTTATTTCTATAGCGCTTTATATACAATACAGATTGCTTCACAGTGATAAATAGTGATCAATTATGCGCAAATTCTGCTGTAATGAAAGAATTGTTCATTTAGCTGAAATCAGTTCAGTGTTTATTTGATTTAGTTTGTTTCAATAACTGTGTAAAGCATGTCACAGATGCATTTAATACTTCGATTTGTGAGTTTTTGGTCATATTTAATCAATGATGTGATCGCAACTGTTGTTTCCATTTATGAAAGTCAATTTGCAGTTGATTTTTAAAAAAAAAAAAAAAATGAACATTTTGTAGCACTTTCTGCTCCTGTTGTAATTCTGCTTCTGCTCCAGCATGTTAATCCTCAAACGCTGCTGTCGTCAGGCTCGTATTAAAGGATTAGTTCACTTCGGAATTAAAATTTCCTGATAATTTACATACCTCCATGTCATCTCAAGGGTTTTCGAGGAAGACATTCCAGTATTTTTCTCCATATATTAGTGGACTTCAACAGGTCCAAATGTCAGTTTCAGTGCATCTTCAAAGGGCTCTACATGATCCCAGACGAGGAATAAGAGTCTTATCTAGAGAAATGATTGTATATTTTCTAAAAATAAAAAAAACTATATACTTTTTAACCACAAATGCTCGTCTTGCACTGCTCTGCGATGTGCCACGCATTACGTAATCATGTTGGAAAGGTCAAGTACCGCAGTAGGACGAAAAACTCTTTTCCTCCATCTTCAAAATCGTCCGACATTGTCGTTTTAACTTTATGGTAAAGGGCGTTTGACTTAGTCTTTGCACATTCGCTTTGTAAACACTGTATCGGTACTTCTGCTTACGTCACACGTGACCTTTCCAACGTGATTACGTAATCGTAGAGCAGTGCAAGATGAGCATTTGTGGTTAAAAAGTATATAATTTTTATTTTTTGTGAGAAAATATACAATGGTTTCTCTAGATAAGACTCTTATTCCTCGTCTGGGATCATGTAGAGCTTTTTGAAGATGCACTGAAACTGACATTTGGACCCGTTGAACCCCAGTGAAGTCCACTATATGGAGGAATGTTTTCCTCAGAAACCTTCATTTCTTTTCAGCTGAAGAAAGAAAGACATAAACATCTCAGATGACATGGGGGTGAGTAAATTATCAGATTATTATAAACTCAGAAGCAACAACAACAAAATGCGCTCTCACTTTCAGCTGTCAGTTTAATAACATGTCTAAAATGATTGGACCGTTCCATGGAAATTCCAACCATACTATGGAAAATTCACAAAAGAAAAAACATTTAAAATAGTTAATTTATGTCTGTATGTTAAACTGTAATGGATGCATCATTTCATCCAGCACACATTTCATAGCTTTAAAAAGGGGATCATTAACTAGCTGTTCACTTGAATTAATTGAGATTCAGATTTTTAATGTCAAATGCATTGACACTTGTCAGCTTGTAGAACCAAATATATTCCTCACAAAAAAAAAACAAAAAAAACTTTCAATTGAGCAATTTCCAGAAAGATGTCTGAGAAATGTCACCACTTTTTCAAATGAAGAGTTGCATGGTTTTATTTATATTAAATGGTATTCACAAATAAATGAATTATGAGCAAATAGTTTTTCTCTTTTACGTAATTCTATGTTGGATGTCATTATGAAGTATCGAGGTCACGCTTATGGTTGACCCTTATTAACGTAAAAACAAGTTGACACTGATGTTCTTCAGGATGTGACTGCAGGTGTCACACTCAAGATGCTGGAATTGATGTTTGAGACAGAATGTATGAATGCAGTTGCTGGAACTGCCTTGAAGAATGCGATATCCTTGAGCTCTCGTGCTGTTCAAGGTGCTGCCTGTCTGTCTGGCTCGCGCGTCATCAAGGCGAATCCTCCCGCCCCTCGAGCGCAGCATCAGTGCGCGCGCCGCTCTTGCCCGCCGGATTTGCATCCGTCAGTTTAAATTCGTCAGAGATCAGAATCGGAACACCATCGTTCGCAACGATCGATCACGCTTCCCTTTGACTGTCCGCGCGCTGCTGCGGTGGAATGCCAAAAACGCCGCGCGCGCTCCTCCACGGACGAAAGGAGCGATTCGAGTTCACGATTCTGCAGTCCTGGAAACGGCGTTAGAATCGCCAGTTTGGGTATTTTTGGCATCTCTCAGCGGCATCTGAAAAGGGATTCAAACCATGACGGCCACCAAAGAGCAGCAAAGCCAGAGACCGAATCCGCAGGATGAGGTAACGAACGGCATCTTCATATGTTACACAAAAAGACGCGCGCCCGCGTTTTCACTGATTTGTAACGTCTTTTCTTCACAAATCCGGAGAGTATCAGGTAATAGATCGCGAGCGCGAATCCAACGCCCGTTCCCGTTCGTTCTGTCACATTACATTCATGACATCACCGGTAGCATTCGGTTAAAATGAAAAATAAATATAAATTCGTGTTTCTTTCATCGACAGTAAATTGTCATTCGCATCTCTTCGAGCTGTCAATCGCGAGCATTAGTTTCTGCTCGTAACGGTTGTGCTCTCGCTCAGGCTGTGCACGCGCCCGTGTCTAAACAGTGTCTAAAGTCAAATAAAATCACGAGAGGACACCGAATGAATAACAAAGGTGCTTCGTGTCTTTAGTCGACGGGCCGCGCGTCACCTCTCCGTGCCGCGAACCCTCGCGCGTTAAACACAGTGCGACAGTCCGTCTGTGAATAATTGATCGCGGCTTTCTCTGACATAAGAGCGAATAGCTGCTGAATTTTTCATCAAAGCTGCTTTGAGACACTGTCAGGTGACCGCTGACAGAAAAACGCGTTCACGGACGGTGTTTAAACTGAGCTGGACTGGAACAGATTTGTGGTAGTTCTCGCATAAAGTGTTAAAGGTTTTAGTTTGAATGTGAATGGATGTCAACTCATTTCCACGTTAACATGGTTTATAGTACATTAGGAAATATTTGTAACCCCAAATAAGGAGCTGAAATCCACTGTTGATATGAGGAGAGAGAGTGTTGAGAGTTTCAGCTGTGATAAGAGGCAGTCATGCAGAAGCGTTTGCTGCAGGTTGTTTGTGTTTGACACCTGTGCTGTGCGAGAGTCCATCAGTAGCATCTTCAGAGCGATCGCTGGTGTCTCTGTAGCCTCTCTCACAAGTTCATGCAACGTTTTGAAACAGAAAGACATCATCTGAGTAGTTTGATGTAGCTTACAGTACCTGCAATTCAACTTTAGAGATTGACCGATAATACAGATATATTTCCCGAGATTTAAAGCAATCCCCATGTAATCAAAATGGAAGTTTTTTGGCTTTTCGTATGAATGTGTTAGCCTTACTGTTATCTGTATAACGTCCAAAACAATGACAAAATTCGCATTTAGAAGATATAAGCATTCGAAATTTGCAGTCTCTCACTTCCGCCAATATGGATCAATGATTTTGATGACATCATGTAACCCCTCCTGTTTAAACTCTAAGTGGGACTCGAACCTGGGTCTGCCGGAATGGGAGTCGGGCGCTCTAACAAGGAAGCTAAAGAGCGCAGTCTCTAGCGTCAGTCGCAGGGGAGTGAGGTTTACACGTACAGCTCTTACTGACCTATGTCTGTTACACTCACCTCACCGAACCTCATTCCCATCCGGGTCACGGCACCAATGTAACCCCTCCTGTTCGAACTATATAGGGGACAGGGAATGATTAAGACTAAATATGCTTTCCATTGGGGCGAATGAAGTCTGGTTTCACATGAATGTCACGCGAACCGCCGCAGCGCGCACAGTCTGCTCCAGTCCAGAGACACGTTAGCACAGAGCGGATCATATGCGCGACTCTGTGCAGACCACAAAACGTATCGGACCCATTTGAATTCTGCACAGAATGCTATATTTTAAAAGCAATATGGAGGAGGTTTTACCAATATCAATGGCTATGACTGAGCTGTGATATAATTAAAAACGCTACTGGCTTTTTTTAAAAAGGGGAGGAGCTGTTCGATATGTCCCGCTCTGTCTTCCTGTTTCAGTGGAAATTACGTCAACACACTGAATAACGCTGCTCGTTCCAAGGCACTTCAGTGGGCCTTTAATCATTTTCCCTTAATCGGTGTCGGTTTTGTAATATCGGATTCACCGATAAATGGCGCCATCTTGTGGGCATTTTGAGAATCGCACACAAGACCACCATTAAAGTATTGTGTCTGAAGGGAGAGGAGTCAACAACGCTGTCAAAGGTAAAATAACTTGCCTCCCTTCATTAATAAACTTTATGTAACATAACAGTCCTGGTCCTGCAGAGTTTAGCTCCTACCCTGATAAAAACACTATATCTTGCTAGCAACCTTGATTAGCTTGTTCAGGTGTGTTTGATTAGGGTAGGAGCTAAACTCTGCAGGACTGAGGCTCTCCAGGAACAGGGTTAGCCACCCCTGGTCTAGACTGTTATGTTACATAAATTATTTATTAATGCATAACATATGTGTATTGCAGTGAATATTCCAGCTGTTCCATTCCCTTCACTCTTTATATATCAACCAACACATAAAGCTGTAGTTTAAAACGAATGCTTATATTTATGTTTATATCTGGGGAGTTGATAGACTTGTAATGCAGCTCACTGTCACCGAATGTGTATGGGTTGATCGATGATGTAAAACTCCGGAGAAGTTTTCAAGCGCATGTCCGTTTTTAACGCATCTTGACTGTCGTACATTCTGACGCATAGGACAGCTGAGATCCCACAGTGTGATGTGAGGATCATGTTCGTACAGTCTGACAAGCAACAGTCGTAAAGGACTATTATAAATCGCACAGTGTGCACCCAGCTTAAGGAGGAAGAGAAAAGGCTAATAGTAGCAGATCTTTTGTACTGACATAATAAAACTCCCATTACCTGTGATATGAATGACATAATACCTCGCTGCAATGAAAAGATGGCATTACAAAAAAAAAAAATGGTGTGAACGGGCCTTAAAGGGATAGTTCACCCAAAAATGAAAATTAATTGTTTATGACTCTTATTTGAGACGAACACAATTGGAGATATATTTTAAAATATTCTGGCTCTTCCCAACTTGTGCGCAAGTCAACTTACGTACGGTCACCTGCCGGAAGCTAGTTATTATAGATTATACATTTTTAAATATGGATATTTTTCTTACAAAAACCCATCGCTTCGCTTCAGAAGACCTTTATTAACCCTTTGGAGCCGTATGGATTATATTTATGATGGATGGATGCACTTTGGGCTTCAAAATCTCGCTCCCCATTCACTACCATTATAAAGCTTGGAAGAGCAAGGATATTTTTAAATATATCTCCGATTGTGTTCATCTGAAAGAAGAAAGTCATATACACCTAGGATGGGTTGAAGGTGAGTAAATCATGGGATAATTTTCATTTTTGGGTGAACTATCCCTTTAAGAGATGACGATTCCCATTCTTTCATTTTCAATTAAAAATTAATTCTTTCAAAAGGTGCGTTTACACAATTTTAATATATTTTTACAGTATTAATGCAATCCAATAATTGCCCGTAACTATATACAGTTGTGGCCAAAAGTGATGTCCGGCCTAAGAAAATTGACCCTTTATTCAAATATTATTCAAAATTTGTAAAAAAAATTATATTGCGTTAGCTATGCTCGGAGTCGATTTGTTTTATTTGTGATAATAACGCAAAGAAACATCCCAAATTGTGAGACATAATTTTTATCCAGACTGTCATACAAAGAAATTATGCAAAAACAAGAGAGAACCCAATGAATATTAATAATGGATTATGTTGTAGTCAATGTTTGCTTTTTCCTGTGAGCTTTTTTGTTTTTCTATGCATTTTTTTTTTTTTTTTTTTTGCCAAATAATTTAGTCAGATAAATACCTTAACCAAGTTTAGTCATTTTTTGATGGTTCAATTGAACTTGTAGGGTCATTATAAACAAATATCCCCTTCGGACGTCACGTTTGGCCACTACTGTATGAAACAAATACAAAACAAAAAATATGGTAACCTACTCCATTCATTTGTTGTTTGCGTGTCGCTTCAGAAGATTTGGATTAAACCCCTGGAGTTGTATGGCTTAAACTGCCGAGATGACTAGATACAGCTCATGAAAAATTTAACACAATGAAAACAAAACATTTGTTGACAATAGTGTATTATTAATGTTGCAGCATTTGTAAACATCAGATGATATTTAGTGCTGCTAAAAAGATCTGTTTCTTTATCTATTACATTGATGCGGTACGACCTCTCTGCCTTCGGCTGAATGTATTTGACGTTATGATGCCTTCATAAACATGACTTTATTATTAGATTCATTATAAATCATTGTTTGTGTATTAGTTTCTCTGTTCTCTATTGAAAATGAATGCACACAGTGACATTATGCAGAAAACCATAAAACCGCACTCTAAAAACAGCACTGCACTTGGAGAAATGTCACTGTAGTTCAGTGTCTGTGTGCCGGGATATGATATAATGATGTAGTTCATTACTGGGTTATGGCTGTGCAATCATTACTGTAGAAATCAGAAGCATAGTCATAGTTATGGTTTCGATATATGTATACATATACACTACCGTTCAAAGGTTTGGGGCCAGTCTTTTTTTTTTTTTTAAATTGATCAAAAGTGACAGTAAAGACATCATTTTCTAAAAGATTTGTATTGCAAATAAATGCTATTCTTTTGAACTTTCTATTCATCAAAGAATCCTACAAAAAGTTGCTACAGGGGTCTGAAAAGTCGCTAATCTAGTGACTAAATCGTTAAGTTGGCAACACTGCATGTGACCCTAAGATCAGATCTTATGTTTGATGGATAGATGAAGAAAAAAATCAACACACTCAAAAAAACTAATGTGAGCAAACTATATAAATGCATTGTTTCTATTCAAAATCTTGTGTGTGTGTGTGTATAAGCCATTAACCATTAGCTTTCATCAGTGAGAGGAAATGTTCCAGTACAGTGTTTCTAGTGCTTCATATAAACAGCAAAAGAGAACTAATTTCAGTATAAGCATGCGCCGTCTGAGAGACGGTTTCTTACTGCACACACATAAAACACGCACACATAAAGCCGCTGCTCATACAGAGTTCATTTTGGCGCCATATTGGGCGTCAAAACGGTCAATGGTCAAATACACACACTTATGTGTCAAAATGCAGACTGTTTTCTTGCCTTCAATAAGCTTGAGAGTTTTATTTACTTATGTTAGTTAGACTAGCATTAGTCTTTTTTGTGATATTGAAATTGGTGATCAAAAATGTTGATGTAACCTTAAAGGATTAGTTCACTTCAGAAATAAAATTTCCTGATAATTTACTCACCCTGATGTCATCCAAGATGTTTATGTCTTTCTTTCTTCAGCTGAAAAGAAATGAAGGTTTTTTGAGGAAAACATTCCAGGATTTTTCTCCATATAGTGGACTTCACTGGGGTTCAACGGGTTGAAGGTCCAAATGTCAGTTTCAGTGCAGCTTCAAAGAGCTCTACATGATCCCAGACGAGGAATAAGGGTCTTATCTAGAGAAACCATCGGCCATTTTCTATACTACAAAATTATATACTTCTTAACCACAAATGCTCGTCTTGCACTGCTCTGCGATGCACCAGGCATCATGTAAAAACGTTGGAAAGGTCACGCGTGACGTAGGCGGAAGTAGGGTGAAAAACTCCATCTCACTTTCTCCTCCAACTTCAAAATTGTTTGCATGTTCGCTTTGTAAACACTGGATTGGTACTTCCGCCTTTGTAACACGTGACCTTTCCAACGTGATTATGTAATGTGTGGTGGATCGCAAAGCAGTGCAAGATGAGCATTTGTGGTTAAAAAGTACATTATTTATTTTATTTTTTTTTAGAAAATGACTGATGGTTTCTCTAGATAAGACTCTTATTCCTCGTCTGGGATCATGTAGAGCTCTTTGAAGCTGCTCTGAAACTGACATTTGGACCTTCAACCCGTTGAACCCCAGTGAAGTCCACTATATGGAGAAAAATCCTGGAATGTTTTCCTCAAAAACCTTAAAGGATTAGTTCACTTTCAAATGAAAATTACCCCAAGCTTTACTCACCCTCAAGCCATCCTAGGTGTATATGACTTTCTTCTTTCTGATGAACACAATCGAGCTTTATAATGGCAGTGAACACGGTTCACGAGTATGAGCTGAAGAAAGTGTCTCCATCCACATCCATCTATCATAAACATACTCCACACGGCTCCGGGTGGGTTAATAAAGGCCTTCTGAAGTGAAGCCTTCTGTATTCAACTTAGAAGAAAGTGCAGCGTCTCTCACAGTTCAAAAGCTTACGCTACATTCTACGCCTTCCCTATTCAGCTAATGGAAAGAGCTTAATTGACGTGACGCCAGTTCCGTTTTTTTTTGTAACTTAAATACAGAAGGCGTATGAGGCGTTTATGATGGATGGATGTGGATGGAAGCACTTTCTTCAGCTCATACTCGTGAACTGTGTTCACTGCCATTATAAAGCTTGGATGCATCAGGATATGTATTAATATATCTCTGATTGTGTTCATCAGAAAGAAGAAAGTCATACACACCTAGGATGGCTAGAAACTTATCCTTTAATTTCTTTTTTCGACTGAAGAAAGAGACACAAACATCTTAGATGACATGGTGGTGAGTCAATTACCAGGAAACTTGTGAACTAATACTTTAAAGTAAAAATAACTGTATCATGATATATATTGTTACCGTAAAAATAAAATTACTCCTATCGTGGTTTAAAATTCTGCTCATATCGCCCACCTCTAGTTGGAATAGATTCTAGAGGTTTTCAGAGGCCAGATGTTATTTTATAATTCTGACATTGTCCAGACCTTTCAGTTATACATGCATGCTAAAAATATTTTGCACAGTGACATTGCTGACATTTGCTTACATGGACTTGCAGTTTATTGCATTTATGGATTTTGAGTGTTCACACGTGTTTTCTGTCTTAGTAAACACTATCGATTATCGTGTTTCATGGCGTGTGAGGGAAGGCAGGTGACATCAAGCATATGAACCTGTGGGCTGCCGCTCATTTGAGAAATGAATGATGATTGGGTGAATCTGTTCGTCCCTGTGACCGTCCTAAATGTGCCCTCAGCGAGGTCAAAGCAAGCAGCCATTACACGTGTCGCCTCACCAAAAATAGCGCCGCACACTCTCTGTCTGTCTTTATACACGTGTACAGACTCTCACACCCCAGGTTTAATGAGTTCTTTATTTTATTAAATAATTTTCTTTTCTTTTTTGTATTATTGCCATCAACTGAAATCGCAGCTAATGCCAAATCATTCTTCAAATCTGTTTCAGCATATCACTTTGTTTAAACTTTTTGAAACCCTCCCATCATAAAAATAACTCTTTTTCTAGATTCAATCACCGAGAGTGGCTTTGCAGAGATTGAGAGTTATAATGTTGAAGTCTTTGCCATGTATATGAGGACAAAAGTCTTTTGACAGCTGCAGTGTTTATATGATTTATGATCCTCTGAAATGAGAACGATTGTCTGTGAGTGAAGACATAATGTACAAGATCTGATGCACTTAGTAATCAGTAATGCACTTTTTTATTGCCTTTTTTCCCTATCGCAATCATCATAAATTAGGTAGCCTATCATTCGCTTAAACACTCCAATTTCATACTGATGAAAACCGTTTTGAAAATTGTGTTACCATGAAAACAGTACTTTAAAATATTTTACCTGCTCAGTTTCTGATATAACTTTAAACTTGAAACACAGCTTGGTTTGACGTAGTTTTGATTTTCTAGCAATTTTACAGGCCAAATTATTTTGTAAAATATATATTTTGTATTAAAAAAAAATTTTTTTTTTAGTTTAGTACATTTGTTTTACTGTAAACTTAACTCTTGTGCTGTGTTGAAAACCCTATAACACCTTTTGTGTTCCCAGTCAAAAATGACAAGACTTTTAAAAAATTGCTTGCAAATCATTAAATTTCTTTTGTCAACTTATTTTCTTTTAATTAGGACAGGTTTTGTATTTCTTTTTGGAACTGATTGATCATAGGCCACATTGATCTGAGCTTATGCACATCAGTTTTTGAGTGAAAAAAGCATTATTTGTGGATAGATTTGTCAATATTCAACAAAATATGGAAAAAATTTGCACTGTGTATCACATTAGTGTGCTTTACTATTTAACCAGAAGTTTGTTTTGAAATGCTTTTATTTTGTACAAAATGGCAAGTTGGGAAGAAAAAAAAAAGATTGAATCCAATATTTGGTGATAATATAGCATAACGAGAGATTTATAAGCTATATTTTGTAGACCGGGAACACCACAAGCATGACTTTTTCCAATTTGTACAAGATAAAAGCATTTCAAAACAAACTTCCTGATTAAACATTAAAGCACACTAGTGTGATAAATTGTACAGAATACTTTTTAATTTTATTTAATATTGCCAGAATAACCCATACATTTATTGGGCTTATTTTGGTAAAAAATTGTGCTAATTGAAAGAAAACAAGTTGACAAAAAGATTGAATCCAATATTTGGTGATAATATAGAGTAATCAGAGATTACAAAAAATCTCAAAAAAATTTGGGGAAGTAGTTATACCCTGGATGAGTAAAGTCAGTAAGTTTTAGTCCATTGCGATTTAACGTTAACTAGCATGTTTGGGCAAATCCTCTCTAAAATGACCCCAAAACAACATGAGGGTTAAACTTTTATAACTTCTTTTACAATTTAATTTTGTGAAGATGCTTTCACTTTGCAAATCTGCTAAGAGTTTTCTTTAAAAAGACCTCTGCATTCCAAAGCATTCATGATTTACAACCATGTAAGTTCAGATCTGTGCTCAAAAAAGGGGTTCATGGTTAACAGGTTAAATCAGGCCCCCTTTCCAGAAGAGGGCGGAGCTTTAACAGCTCACGCTTCGGTTGCTCAACAACAACAAAGCTGGAGAATCTCATGCAGTCAAAATGAGGATTGTCAGTAACGGTGTTCAGCCTTACATTGTTCAAACCGGAGTCGGAAAGTATAGCATTACTAAACGTTAAACACTCAACATTTTTGCTATTAGCAGCTGAAGAAATAATGTGTCTGTTTCTCTTTCCTAAAGGATCTGGGTGGCATGAGTCCTCCTCAGAGGAACTGGAAGGGGATTGCGATCGCTCTGCTGGTCATTCTGGTGGTCTGTTCTCTCATCACAATGTCTGTGATCCTCCTCACTCCAGGTACAGCAAATCCATAATGATGACTTTCATCATCTTCATTCATTGGAGTGCTCCAGTTCCACCTGTAAACTTGCAATCTTTTGGTAACACTTCATTTTAATAGTCTACTAACTATAAATAACTTTGCAAGTGCATGCCAACTTATTCTAACCTGAACCCTTACCTAACAGTCTACTAATACTCCTATGAGAGTTTGTTGACATCTAGAGTAGTGGCCAAAGGTGATGGTCGGAGGGAATGACCCTACAAGTTTGATTAAACCATCAAAATATGATATATTTTTTTTATATTTTAAATGTGAGGCAAAAACTACAGGCTTTATTTTACTATGCAAAAACATGCATAGGAAAACAAAAAGCTTACAGGAACATAATCAGTTATTAATATTTGGTTGGTTGGCCTGGATAAAAATGATGTTGGCACAGTTTGGCATGTTTCATTGCGTTATCACAAATAAAACAGTCGACTCCAAGCACAACTACGCAGTATGACTACAAATCTATAACAAATATGTCTGTCAAGCGATTCACATTTTTAATCTAATTAATTACACAATGTAGTGATTAATTAATTGCAAATTAATCTGACATCAAATTTGGCTGAGAAATTATCCCCAAAGATCATTTAAAGTCATCATTGTGTTAAATAAGAAAAGCATCAAATAGACATTACAAAAAGTAGCTTTAGAAAGAAATGTTTTTAATTTGATTCAACATATTTGATTTATTATTACACATATAAACATTTTAGGCTACAATGACCATGAGGCCATGAGGGTGAGTAAATGTTGATTTTTGGGTGAACTATACATTTAATGGGTTTTTATTAATATGAAAATATGATTTTTTTTTTTTTTAATGAAATGATACACTAAATAAAATCTAAAACTGCCAGTAGGTGGTGGTAAATGTCTAAATGATTAAGTCCTTGAGTCACTCATTCATTTGATTAATTCAAACAGCTGATTCATTCAGGAATTAAGTAAATGGCTCACTTAATGAATGAGTCATTGAATCATTGATTCACCCAATTGATTCGCTCAAAACGCTGATTTATTCAGAAAAAATGTTGTGTGTTGCTCAGAGACGCACAACAGTTCTGCTCTGGCTTTATAGGTAATATTTACACTGGCAAAATTGAGCAAAAACAGACAATATTGTGTCTAAAATAACACAATATTAACTTGAACCATTGTATAAAATCAGTATCACATTTGCACTCGTGCTATTCAGGACAAAAACAGCACTCGTGTGATATTGTGCTTGTTACTCGTATTGCTTAACTACATCATATGATAAAAATATGAGACGACAACTCATACAGCGGCATTTTTACCCTGATATCTTAAATTTTAGGGTCATTCTAACTGGATTATATGGGCTTCAACACGCTGTGAGTTGTTGACCTGCTTAGTTGCTTATAGTTAGTAGAATGTCTAAAGTGGACTATCGAAAATAAAGTGTTACCAAACGTTTGCATTGCTAAAGTCTTGATTCTGTGTGTTAGGTAATCTGCTGTTTGTTACGTAATGTGTGACACCTGTGGCCTTCAGCAGCTCCATTACTGATCGTGATGCTCTTGTCTGTCTGTCTGTTTGTGTGTGACAGTGGATACGCTACCAGGTAGTGACACCAAGTTGACGGTGGAGGATCTTTTCAGTACAGATTTCTATGTGAATGACCCTGAAGCTCTTTGGATCAACGGTAAGACAATATGACTGCAAATCCACACGCATCATTAATTCCTAATGGTTCTCATTCATTAATCATCTGTACACCATCATGAGCTCTTAAGAACAGCTGATGACAGAGGATTATTGATCATTACCACAGATAAACATTATAAAACCGCCAGCTTGAGTAAGAGGAAAACATCTGACTGACATGTAAAGCTTCACTGCAAAAAATAGATTTTCTTTCTTAGATGTTTGTACTGGAAAACAAGACAAAAATACTAAACATTATTAAATCAAGATACATTTACTTGAGAGGCAAAATGACTTCAGATATTAAGTCTTGTTTTCTGAAATATGTGTCAAATTGTTTATGCTTTAAACAAGAAATATCTGCCAAGGGAAAACAAGTTTATTTTTCTGACCCCATTGGCAGATATTTGTTCTCGTTTTAAGCATAAACTCAGAAAACAAGACTTAATATTTTAAGTCATTTTGACTCTCAAGTGGGTCTTGATTTAAAGGGGACCCTTTTTCACAAGATTTAATATAAGTTTCTGGTGTCCCAGAATGTGTCTCTGAAGTTTCAGCTCAAAATACCCCACAGATCATTTATTATAGCTTGTCAAATTTGCCCCTATTTGGGTGTGAGCAAAAACACATCGTTTTTGTGTGTGTCCCTTTAAATGCAAATGAGCTGCCGCTCCCGACCCCCTTTCCAGAAGAGGGCGGAGCTTTAACAGCTCGTGCTTCGGTCGCTCAACAACAACAAAGCTGGAGAATCTCACGCAGCCAAAATGAGGATTGTCAGTATTCAGCCTTACATTGTTCAAACCGGAGTCGACACTGATGGAGAGACTCAGGAAGAAGTTACAACTTTTAGACGTTTCTGAATGGTTAGTGGATAAATTTATGTAGTTGCTGTGGAGTTGATTCAACTCATCGACTAGCATGTTCCGTCATGTTAATCTTTTGTGCAAAACCCGTATGGACGCCCACTATACATAGCGTACCGGTTTGCCAAACAGAGCCATACACACCAGACTATCGTTTATGATTGCTATCAAATGCTGTGAATGGTCTAATATTTTTTCTAAAATATTGCTCCTTTTTTTAGCAACTGAGCTTGCCAGGGTCAACTTGCAGGCTATCCAAGCTAACGAGACTCTAAACAGTGTTCAGCGCTCGTCTGTGCAGCCAACGACAGAATTTTGCCATGGCGTTAGAACTGCTACACCGTTGTCGCTTGTGAAAACAAAAAGGCGGCGCTGTGGGTGGAAACATGCAGGGGTGGTAATATTATAATAAGAACCTCTTCCTACGTCACTAGGGGAGCAAAATCTGAGCGGCTCGTTTTTTCACATGCTTGCAGAGAAAGGCTTGCTAAAACAAAGTTACTGCGTTGGTTGATGCACCGGGGACCCGATTATAGCACTTAAACACAGAAAAAGTCAGATTTTCATAATATATGTCCCCTTTAAGAATGTTTAGTATTTTTGTTTTTCAGTACAAATATCTTGACTTGAAGAAAATCAAATACAGTGGCAAATGAAAGCACTTGCATCAACCCAAACAACCACACTGCAAAAAAGGAAGTTTTTTTCTCAGTATTTTTGTCCTTTACAAATATCTAAGAAAGAAAATAATTTTTTGCAGTACAGTCGAATTGTGAATGCCAATTTCAGCAGCTCTGACCCTTTTTGTGTGCAGTTTGGATTGTGCCGTCAGTTGAACTGATTGTGGAATATTAATATGTCATGTTAATATCATGTTTAGTGTTTGACCGAAAGCTTTGATCAAGCAACAACAAATATTTTAAAATTTTCACAGCGAGGCTGTTAGGGCTGGACGGTAGGGATATGAAAATTTTGGCCGATACCGATAATTCTTTATATTTGAAAGCTGATAACCGATATTGGCAGATAAATCTAAATCCACATTTTTATGAAATTTTTGAGAGCCTGTTTACAAAAACAAAAGTTTCACCATTAAAAGCCATGTCCAAAGCACACAATTATAATGTTCTCATTATAATTTTATGTAGCTTATTTGACAGACTTGCCCTGCACATGATGTACTTAACTGTATTTTCCTTTTTGAAGTGATTTCAATCATATTTCAAGCTATTCAAAACCATCATGGTGAACAGTGCACATCTGAAGAGTCTCAGCTGAAGGAAATAATCCATTATTTATCGTCTTTTATTTATATATATACAGTGGGTACGGAAAGTATTCAGACCCCCTTACATTTTTCGCTCTTTGTTATATTGCAGCCATTTGCTAAAATCATTTAAGTTCTTTTTTTTTTCCTCATTAATGTACACACAGCACCCCATATTGACAAAAAAACGCAGAATTGTTGACATTTTTGTAGATTTATTAAAAAAGAAAAACTGAAATATCACATGGTCCTAAGTATTCAGACCCTTTGCTGTGACGCTCATATATTTAACTCAGGTGCTGTCCATTTCTTCTGATCATCCTTGAGATGGTTCTATACCTTCATTTGAGTTCAGCTGTGTTTGATTATACTGATTGGACTTGATTAGGAAAGCCACACACCTGTCTATATAAGACCTTACAGCTCACAGTGCATGTCAGAGCAAATGAGAATCATGAGGTCAAAGGAACTGCCTGAAGAGCTCAGAGACAGAATTGTGGCAACAGATCTGGCCAAGGTTACAAAAAAATGTCTGCTGCACTTAAGGTTCCTAAGAGCACAGTGGCCTCCATAATCCTTAAATGGAAGACGTTTGGGACGACCAGAACCCTTCCTAGAGCTGGCCGTCCGGCCAAACTGAGCTATCGGGGGAGAAGAGCCTTGGTGAGAGAGGTAAAGAAGAACCCAAAGATCACTGTGGCTGAGCTCCAGAGATGCAGTCAGGAGATGGGAGAAAGTTGTAGAAAGTCAACCATCACTGCAGCCCTCCACCAGTCGGGGCTTTATGGCAGAGTGGCCCGACGGAAGCCTCTCCTCAGTGCAAGACACATGAAAGCCCGCATGGAGTTTGCTAAAAAACACCTGAAGGACTCCAAGATGGTGAGAAATAAGATTCTCTGGTCTGATGAGACCAAGATAGAACTTTTTGGCCTTAATTCTAAGCGGTATGTGTGGAGAAAACCAGGCACTGCTCATCACCTGTCCAATACAGTCCCAACAGTGAAGCATGGTGGTGGCAGCATCATGCTGTGGGGGTGTTTTTCAGCTGCAGGGACAGGACGACTGGTTGCAATCGAGGGAAAGATGAATGCGGCCAAGTACAGGGATATCCTGGACGAAAACCTTCTCCAGAGTGCTCAGGACCTCAGACTGGGCCGAAGGTTTACCTTCCAACAAGACAATGACCCTAAGCACACAGCTAAAATAACGAAGGAGTGGCTTCACAACAACTCCGTGACTGTTCTTGAATGGCCCAGCCAGAGCCCTGACTTAAACCCAATTGAGCATCTCTGGAGAGACCTAAAAATGGCTGTCCACCAACGTTTACCATCCAACCTGACAGAACTGGAGAGGATCTGCAAGGAGGAATGGCAGAGGATCCCCAAATCCAGGTGTGAAAAACTTGTTGCATCTTTCCCAAAAAGACCCATGGCTGTATTAGATCAAAAGGGTGCTTCTACTAAATACTGAGCAAAGGGTCTGAATACTTAGGACCATGTGATATTTCAGTTTTTCTTTTTTAATAAATCTGCAAAAATGTCAACAATTCTGTGTTTTTCTGTCAATATGGGGTGCTGTGTGTACATTAATGAGGAAAAGAAAAGAACTTAAATGATTTTAGCAAATGGCTGCAATATAACAAAGAGTGAAAAATTTAAGGGGGTCTGAATACTTTCCGTACCCACTGTATATCGGCCAAATTTTCTTATCGGGCTGATAACGATAACATTAAAAATGAACATATCGGCCGATACCGATATGGTGGCCGATATATCGTGCATCAGTACTAGGCGGTATATCGAGTTTGTACAATATCGATATATTTTTATAAACCATACAAGATGAGGCAGTATCGTTCATATCAATATACAGTAGCTTGATATTACGAGCGCATCTGAAAAATTGCGGAGGACACAGAGTGAGCTGCTGTGAGGGAAGTGCATAATCCAGTTAGTCCTAAACATGCAACACTCTTTATATTAAGGGCTTTAAAATAACTAGTAATATATAGTTAATAGTTTAACGCGGTTTGTCAGATGCTCTGACAGATGGATGAGATGTGGTTTTCCTCAGTGCATAATGTACATTTCACAGGTATATTCTCCATCTGTAAATGATAAAAAGTCATGCAAATATTTACATTTTGCTGTCAGGCGCCTTATGTAAGCGAGTCTCTGCTAAACTTCACAGTCTTTTGTAATGGGGTGATCAAATGTAGGCTAATATAGGCTGTAAGTGGAGAGTGTGTCAGTTTACTGTCATGCATCTTCCTGTTAGAGCTAATTTCTGGTCAAAGAGACAAATATTATTTTCTGCATCATAAGAATCAGTGAGACGAGGACTAGTTTGGCCAGCCTGTAGGAAATTAATATACAGTAGCACATGATGTGACATGCCTTTGAGAACTTGACCTTTCAGATCCTTGAATACCATCTATGACTGTTTTTGCCAAAATATTTTTGTCATATCGGGCATCACAGGCAATGGCGTTGTGTGTGTGTGTGTGTGTGGATGTGTCTGAGCAGTAGATGTGGTAGTTGCTATGGTAACAGGAAAAGGGAAGGAGCACTCGGGTCTTACACTGGCAGCAGCAGCAGCATGAATATTTCAGTGTGTGTGTGTTTGTGTGTGTGTGTGATGCAGTGAATCCTTCAGCTTGACAGACCCATGCTTATCAGAGTCCTGCAGTCACTCCAGGCTTACAGACACGGACGCGATGCAGCTGAATCTGATGTAACCCTAAAAGCCGAGCATCTATGTGTAGATCGTCCTCTAGCGAGCGCTTGTATGTACGTACAGCGCGTGACCCACAGAATCACATCTGCAGAGTACAAGAGAATGAATATTTCATAGCAGCATTTCTCTGAACGTTTTCCAGTCGAGAGCAGTGATTGATTTTACACTTTCTCAGCTTTACTGCTTTTTGATTAGTCCAAACATTTGTCTGTTACTCATCATTCATCGACTTCAAATATGGCTTATCACATGAACATTTAAGTAGTAGGAACTTTACAAGTTCGTTCGCTCTAACATTAGCCTAGATAAATATGTGCTATTATTTGGCGCATATTGAAGTGTTTGTGTGAAGATCACGCTTACTGCGTGACATGGAGGTGCCGGTGCGATCACTTTTAACTTAAAATACTCCGTCATTTTTGGTCATACAGATAAGAATAATCCAACTTTATTTTATTTCTGTAAACTCACAATAACAACAAAACAATGTGCTTTTGTAAAATAATGAAAACAAACAGGATGTGCTTTCTGCTGTCTCGGTCTCTGAGCGTGTCACAAAAATGAACTGAAACTGTGTATAATTGAGAAATATATTGATGGAAAGCTTGAAATGTCTACTTTTAAACAAACCAATTCATTTATTTAAATGCACAATGCCATAGCTGGAAAATGAGCCTTTTAAACAGATGTTTATGCATAATTTAGCAGTACATCCAACCTTAAGATGGACTATAGCTTGCTTGACAATCCACAAACCTTCTGATAGCAATAGACCTTTTAAAGATCTCCTTTACTTCAGCATGTTTTCATCATTCAAGTTTTAAACATTAAAGGTGCAAGGTGTTTTTTGAACATTCAAGCATGAGTAGAGCCCAAAAACAAAATCAGGACTTTGAATAGGTCACCGTTCTCCCGATCCTTTCTGCTTTCAACAGTCAGTGTTTTTGTTCTGGTTTTTGTGTTTGTCTATTATGTTTCACGTGTGTCGTCTGCTTTTCCTCACTGCAGCTCTGCAAAAGTCTCAGACCGGAAATTTACCTTTACAACCGTCAAGCAGCTCATAAATGTGAATGACTGAACGTGAAACAGATGAGCAGTCCTGATTTACTGTCAGCCTGTTTATCTGTCCGGACTGGACACAGTTTGAAGTATAAGATAGATCAGGACACAAGCTAGAGCACAGGTGAAAAGAAGAAAGAGAGAATATCTGCCAATGGGGTCAGAAAAATTATCTTGTTTTCCCTTTGAATTAAGTTGATTTTTTCGACCCCACTGGCAGATATTGTTCTTTATCACAGCTAGGAGATATTAACTAACTCCTTTTTTTACTTTTTGTCAGAATCTGAGGTTATCTACAGAAACCACAATGGACATGTGATCAGGTTTAACATCCTCACGAACGAGACAGATATTGTGCTGAAGAATGTCACATTTGTGAGTAAATCTTTATTTATATACTAGTGGGCAAAAGTCATGTCCGGCCTAGGAAAATTGACAACATCACCCTTTATTCAAAATAGATTTTGTAGTCATATTGTGTAGTTGTGCTTGCAGTCATTTGTTTTATTTGTGATGATAATACTATGAAACATGCCAAATTGTGTGACATAATTTCTTTGTATGACAGCCTGGATAAAAATTTTGAACACGTGCAAAAACAAGAGAGAATCAGCAGAATATTAATAACTGATTATGTTGTAGTCAGTGTTTGCTTTTTCCTGTGAGCTTTTTTTTTTTTTTCAGGACACTTTTAAAGCCACCAGATACTCTTTAAGCCCAGACATGAAGTATGTGCTTTTCGCCTACAATGCCAAACAGGTATGTGATGTTTTCTGGAATTTAACAGACGTGTGCTTTGCTTTTTTTTTTTTATCTATCTTCAGTGTGTAAATGTTGCTGTTTTTAAGCTCTGCAAAGTCCCTCAAGACCAAGTTATTCTCTATATCAGTGTCACTGTTTCTGAACTCCCTGAAACGCCTCCATTGTAGTCTTGAGTTTACTTCCGGGAACGAACACGTCACAATATTCCTCTTTTAAATAATTCATACGCAGAATAAAGGGGCGGGGCCTGGTTGAGTTAGCAGTGTGTTGAAACTGGCGGTTATGGTAAGGGGCAGGACATTTCCCAAACACACTCGAAGTGCTTGACCAATCACAACACACTGGTCCAGCTGACCAATCAGAGCACACTGTGCTTTTCAGAAGGAGGGGCTTCATAGAGACAGGAACTAAACAGAGCGTTACTGACAGACTGGGAAGAGAGGGGTTTTACTTGTTTTCAGCAAAAACTCCATTTTGACATTTTTCAGATAACAAGACTTAAAGGATTAGTTCACTTCAGAATTAAAATTTCCTAATAATTTACTCACCCCCATGTCATCCAAGATGTTCATGTCTTTCTTTCTTCAGTCGAAAAGAAATTAAGGTTTTTGAGGAAAATATTCCAGGATTTTTCTCCATATAGTGGATTTCAGTTGAAGGTCCAAATGTCAGTTTTAGTGCAGCTTCAAAGAGCTCTACACGATCCCAGACGAGGAATAAGACCAGTCTTATCTAGAGAAATTCATTTTCTGGAAATAAAAAAAAAAGTATATACTTTTTACCCCAAATACTCGTCTTGCACTGCTCTGTGATGCGCCACGCATTACGTAATCATGTTGGAAAGGCCAAGTGTGATGTAGGCAGAAGTACCGAGTGTTTACAAAGCGAACATACAAAGACTAATTCAAACAGCCTTTACAAAAAAAAAAAAAGGGTAAAACAACGCTGTCGGACAATTTGAAGTTGGAGGAGAAAACGAGGTACTTCAATCTACATCATGTGTGACCTTCCCAATGTGATTATGTAATGCGTGGCGCAGGGCAAGACGAGCATTTGTGGTTAAAAAGGATATAGATTTTTTTTTTTTTTTTTTTTTTTTTTTTAGAAAATGGCTGATCGTTTCTCTAGATAAGACTCTTATTCCTCGTCTGGGATCATGTAGAGCTCTTTGAAGCTGCACTGAAACTGACATTTGGACCTTCAACCCGTTGAACCCCAGTGAAGTCCACTACATGGAGAAAAATCCTGGAATGTTTTCCTCAAAAAATTCCTTAATTCGTTTTTGACTGAAGAAAGAAAGACATGAACATCTTGGATGACATGGAGGTGAGTAAATTATCAGGAAATTTGAATTCTGAAGTGAACTAATCCTTTATTATCTTGTTTTTTAAGTAAATTGAAAAGATTTTTGTACTGGAAAATGACAAAAATACTGAGTAAAAAAAACATTTTTTGCAGTGCACAAACTTTCATTCTAGTAATATGGCTTATTTATTGTGTTTAAAATCAAATTTTGTTTTCATTAGCAAACTGTAAATTAAGACAATAAAGTAATTTGTTCATTTTAAGGTCGTTTTGTTTAATATTTATTTTCTGACTGCAGGTTTACCGGCACTCATTCATGGCGTCCTACATCATATACAGCATTCACACCAGGTGGAGTAAGATTATTGATCTCACTGTATCTCAGAGATGTTTAGAGAATATAGTCTATATAATTTATTATTTAAACATGCATGTACTGTGCAAGGTGTACTAGGGTAAACAATGTGAAATGAGCTGAAAACTATGCAATTAAATAAGTCCTAATTGGAGAAGAGGATCAGCAGGTATGACAGACACTTTGAACATGCTGCTGTGATGTTAAAAGGCTCAATGTTGATACAGTTCAGTTCAATAACTGTGTAAAGTTCATCAGTCATTTCATCTATAAGCAGACATAGAAGTCAATAGGCTCATTGTTTAGCTCAATTCAGTTCAAGTTTTGTTCTCATCCAATAGGGCTGTAACTTATTTTAAAAACAATGTTATTCCACATCCTGACCAATGTTTTCCCTGAAACAATTTGCAATATTAAGGCTATGAAAACAAATATAGTCATTGTATCTATGTAAGCTATGCATTATGTGCAATAAAGGGTTAAATTGATGTGTGCATTTGTATGTCACAAGCTTAAAATCGGATTTGATCTTTTGACATGCGCGCACATATTTATATATACAGTTTACCACTGTTGGCACATACTAGCCATCATCCTGCCTCTGCTTTTTTTCTTTGTTTTGAAAAAGCAGACTTAAAGGATTAGTTGACACAAAAATGACTCATTTAACTCACATTAATTACTCACCCCCATGTCGTTCCACAACCAGACTACCTCCAATGGAGGGACAGAAATCTCTCAGATTTCATTAAAAATTTCTGTCCCTCCATTGACAGTCTACGCAACTACCACTTTCAAGCCTCAAAAAGTTAGTAAAGACATCATAAAATTAATCCATGTGACTCCAGTGGTTTAACCCCAATTTTATGAAGCGATTCGAGTGCTTTGTTTGCGCAAAAAAAACACAATCTACCACTTTATTTACAAAATATTTTTCTCCAACAAGGTGACACATGCGTGTTGTGTCCGCATGTTGCAACAATCATCTACTGCAGCAGAAGTGTAAAAGCTGTTATGTGTGTGTGTGTGTGTAGGGAGGTTTTGCAGCTGGACCCTCCAGAGGTGTTAAACTCTAAACTGCAGCATGCAGCGTGGGGCGTTCAGGGCCAGCAGCTGGTGAGCTCAACTTTTACTATGAGGCTGCGTCCAAAAACGCATATTCTCTTGAGTAGGTACTTATTTTGAATGAGTACTTGCTTTGCGAGTGCTAAAAAAGTATGTTCTTTATAGTATGAATGTCTTAAGTATGAATGTAATCCAGATCAGAGGCCTGCACTGGTCCTGTTTGATAAACCTGCAGTAATTAACAGAACACCTGACCCGATATCTGACAGAAACACTAATTATAGTCCGTACACGACCCGACCCATTTGACATAAAAAAATGTGACCTCATGTAAATAAGCATGGGACCATTTAAAAAGCAGCTATCAAATGCACCGAATTGAGCTGAAATAGTCCCACGTGCAGGACTCTGATCCGGACGTACTACATGTGCCGTGTTGGGGAAAGTTACTTTTAAAAGTAATGCGTTATGGTTACAATATTGCATTACTCCCTGTGTGCTTGTCTGTGTAGGTGTACATATTTGAGAATAATATTTACTATCAGTCGGACGTCAGGAGTAACTCGCTGAGATTGACCTCATCTGGGAAGGAGGGCATCATCTATAATGGCATTGCTGACTGGCTCTATGAAGGTGAGACCTTGCTCTGTTATATGTCTGTATATGAGATGATTTCAGGAGTATATGACATGATGATGATTAGAGCTGCACCATTTTTGGTAAATTTAGAATCACATTTTTTTTTATTTTATAAATAGAGGTCACGATTCTCCCACGATTCTGAATAGACGACTAAACAAAATAAGATGCAATTTACTAGAGGTTCATATGGAAGCTTGTTTCCGCCACTGAATAAAAAAGGTAGGACTTTTAATCTCACAATTCTGACTTTTTTTCTCAGAATTGCGAGATATAAACTGAGAATTGCGAGAAAAAAAGTCAGAACTGTGAGAAAAAAGTCAGAATTGTGCAATTCTGACATATCTTGCAATTCTGACTTTATAACTCGCAATTCTATTTCTCACAATTTTGAGTGTGTATCTCGCAATTCTGACTTTACAACTCGCAATTCTGACTTTATTTCTCACAATTGTGAGTTTATATCTCACAGTTCTGAGAAAAGAAGTCAGAGTTGCGAGATGTAAACTTGCAATTGTGAGATAAAAAGTCACAGTTATCTTTATTTTTTATTCAGTGGCGGAAACAAGCTTACATATGTTGAAAATGATACTAGAGGTGACAAAAGATTAATTGCTGCAGTCTATTTAAAAATAATTAATTTGATTATATATTTTTAAATTCAGTTTGAATGAATGATTCAATGACTCAAACGCTTGTTTCATTACTGGAGTTTTTGAACGAATCTCTTGAATGAACAATTCAATGACAAACACATTTAACAGTCACTTGTCGCCACTTACTGGTGTAACGATGTAATTGATACCATCTTTATTTCAAGAGTAAAATTACTTTCAAATCGTGATTTACTCTATTTTGATCGCTACTGTAGACATCAGTGTTTATATCTGAACTATAAACTTTTATCTCAGTACTTCTGTGATAATTTGAATGATTGTAACAGAAATAATGACACTGTGTGGTTGAAAAGACTGTTTGTGAAGCTGTTTCATACCTATACATGACAACGGCTCTCTCTGGATCAGAACGCAGATCTGAATGTTCACTGTGATCGTACTTGTCAAAGGTTCAATAGACATAGCTGAATCATTGTCATTTAGGAATAAGATCAAGTGTTTTTTTGCGACCTTTTAACGATTAACCGTGCAGCTCTAATGATGATGCATGTTTCCTCTGGTGCGACATGATGAGTGACGTGATGCTCAGGTGTTTGTGTTTGACTCCAGTGTGAGATCTCATACATAACAGATAACTGAACCTATTGTAAAAGACCAAATTACCAATTACCATTACAACAAACTCAGAGGAGGTCCTGCACACGCATGTGGCACACTGGTGGTCACCTGACGGCGAGCGCTTGGCATTTCTGGTCCTGAATGACAGTCTGGTGCCAAACATGGTGTTGCCCACTTTCACCGGCTCCGCATACCCGAAAGGAAAACAGTACCCGTATCCCAAGGTAAGTGGCTAAGCTTGACCTTTACATCCTCATGCTCAGATATATTACCCAGCAGGTGGGGTAAGTGAAGACACAGCATTATTTGATGTAAAAAGAGCATTTTTTGGAGTGGAAAATAATTGGGCTTTTCACACTGCACTGAACCCTGGGCTATTGTCATTCTAAACCCTGCTTTTAACCCTGGATAGAGGAACGTTAATTCTGTTGTTGATGTAAGTTTAAGTGTTGACACGTGTTATGTTTGCAGGCTGGGCAGCCCAATCCAATGGTCAAACTATTTGTAGTCAATCTGTACGGACCGACGCACACGCTAGAGCTCACACCACCAGATGAACTCAAGCTCAGGTATAGTGTTAGTGTGTTTCTGTCTGTGATGGAGTTTGGCGCACGTGACTGACGCTCTCTGTGTCTGTAGGGAACACTATGTGGTGATGGTGAAGTGGATCAGTAAGACCAAGACAGCAGTGCGCTGGTTAAATCGAGCGCAGAATGTCTCAGTTCTGACTGTCTGTGACTCTACCACTGGAGCCTGCATCAAGGTACACACACGCACACTACACACACACTCACACAAGCGCTCACAAGAACACACTCACATGCACAAGGACTCACACATGCACAAGCATTTGCACAGTCGCTCACATACGCACTCACACACTCAGACTAACACACACTGATGATAATGATGGTCATGTTTCTTTTCAGAGACATGAAGAAACATCAGAAGTTTGGCTCTCAAAACAGGTGAATCTCCACTAGATGTCTGCATAATGATCTTCAGTCACATGAGTTTAATGCATCTGGTGTTCCACGGCTGGTTCTCTGCTTCAGAACCAGGAACCGTTCTTCTCACGAGACGCCAGCCGCTTCTTCCTGACGGTCCCGGTGAAGCAGGGAGGACGTGGAGACTTTCACCACATTGCCATGTTCACCTCTCAGGTACAGATAGGCCACGAGTGATGCCAATATGTGCGAATCTGTTTGTGCGATTGATAGAATCAGTCCGGTGTTGATGATGTCATGTGGTTATTTAGGGGCGGGCAGATCAGAATGAGGTGCGTCATCTAACGTCAGGTAACTGGGAGGTGACACAGATTCTGGCTTACGATGAGAGCGCACAGAGCATGTGAGTAAAACACGGCCGAGAACTTACTCCGACATACTAAACAGGATCTCTATGACTCTCATACTTGTGTAACATACATACTGTATATACGGTCTTCTGCATTTCCATTGGAGATAATGAAGCGACCGACAAACACATGTCCTTCCTCAATATTTTTGTCTTGTTTTCCAGTACGGATATCTAAAAATTCTTAATGTCTTGATTTAAGTCTTGTTATCTGGAAATATAATCAAAATTAAGTGAGTTTATACTTAAGACAAGAACTACTATCTACAAATGGGGTCAGAAAAATCATTTTGCTTTCCATTTGTTTTAAGCAAAACCTCAATTTTGATACATGTTTTTCAGAAAACAAGACTCAATGTCCTTTGTCATTTTGCGTCTCAATTAAATGAATCTTGATTTAAGAATGTTTAGATATTTGTACTGGAAAACAAAACAGAAATACTAAGAAAAAATATATATATATGTGTATATATATATATATATATATATATATATATATATTGGTATTTAAATACTAATATACAGGTACATCTCAATAAATCAAAATATCATGAAAAAGTTTTAGTTCTAGATTTATTAGACATAAAGTAAAATATTTCCAGACTTTTTTGTTTTCATTTTGATGATTACAGCTTGCTGCTCATCAAAATAAAAAAATCAGTATCTCAAATTATTAGAATATTTAATTTCAAGTTCTATTAAATTACCATTCTCAGGGTATAAATACTGGGTTTAGGTCAGTAATCCCAACAGCAGTCATGGGGAAGTCTGCTGACTTGACAGTTGTCCAGAAGACGATCATCAAGACCCTCTACAATGAGGGTAAGCCACAGCGGGTCATTGCTGAAAGAGCTGGCTGTTCGCAGAGTGCTGTGCCAAAGCATATTTATGGAAAGTTGACTGGAAGGAAAAATTGTGGTAGGAAAGGTGTACAAGTGAAAGGAATGACCGCAGGCTTGAGAAGATTGTCACGCGAAGCCGATTTAAGAACTTAGGAGAGCTTCAAAAGGAGTGGACTGAAGCTGGAGTCAGTGCCTCAAGAGCCACCACACACAGACGTCTTCAGGAAATGGGCTACAACTGTCACATTTCACGTACCAAGCCACTTCTGAACCAAAGACAACGTCAGAAGTGTCCTACCTGGGCTAAGGAGAAGAAGAACTGGACTGTTGCTCAGTGGTCCAAAGTCCACTTTTCAGATGAAAGTCAATTTTGCATTTCATTTGGAAATCAAGGTCCCAGAGTCTGGAGGAAGAGTGGAAAGGCACAGAAACCATGTTGCTTGAGGTCCAGTGTGAAGTTTCCACAGTCAGTGATGATTTGGGCTACCATGTCATCTGCTGGTGTTGGTCCACTGTGTTTTCTGAAGTCCACAGTCAACGCAGCCGTATACCAGGAACTTTTAGAGCACTTCATGCTTCCTTCTGCTGACAAGCTTTATGGAGATGCTGATTTCATTTTCCAGCAGGACTTGGCACCTGCCCACATTGCCAAAGGTACCAAAAGCTGGTTCAATGACCATGGTGTTACTGTGCTAGACTGGCCAGCAAACTCGCCTGACCTGGACCCATAGAGAATCTATGGGGTATTGTCAAGAGGAAGATGAGAGACACCAGACCCAACAATGCAGAAGAGCTGAAGGCCGCTATCCATTACACCTGAGCAGCTGAGCAGTGCCACAGGCTGATCGCCTTCCTTGCCACGCCGCATTGATGCAGTAATTCATGCAAAAGGAGGCCCAACCAAGTATTGAGCGCATAGAAATAAACATACTTTTAAGAAGCCTGACATTTCTGTTTAAAATATCCTTTTTTTTATTGATTTTTTTATTATTAGATAGTGAATTGGTGGGTTTTTGTTAAATGTGAGTCAAAATCATCACAATTAAAAAAACCAAAGACTTAAAGTACTTCAGTCTGTGTGCATTGAATTTATTTAATACACGAGTTCCACAATTTGAGTTGAATAACTGAAATAAATGAACCTTTCCACAACATTCTAATTTATTGAGATGCACCTGTTTATAAAAAAAATAGTATTTATTAGTATTTTTGTCTTGTTTCCAAATATTTTAAAATATTATATTTATTATATATAATATATTAGATATATTATGTCTTGTTTTCTGAAAGAAAAAAAAAAAAAATCAAAATGAAGTGAGTATTTTTGCTTAAAACAAGCACAATTATCTACCAATTGTCACAGTCACCATCTGTCTCACCTTCCCCGGACTCCATTTCCCAGCAAGTCCCATGTTCACTCCACCACATTGTCTGGTCTCGTCTATGGAAAGCACTACGTCTCTCTACCTGGACTCCTTACCTATTACTCACCTGAGATTCCCGTATCCTCTTCCTTTCGTCTTCCATCGTCTGTTCTCCATTCCCCTTGGATGCTTCACCTACAAAGACATTATCTGTTACACTCCAGCTAAGTGACTGCTCCAAAGTGCTTATTCATTCTCTCACTTGCATTCTCCATCTGCGTTCTCCATCTGCCAGTGTCCGTGCCTCTGTCTCAATAAAACTACCTGTTTAACACTTACCTGCCTGCCTCCATCTGTGTCCCTGACACCAATGAGGTCAGAAATCTTAATTAAAACAGAAACAAGATTATTTTTCTTACACCATTGGCAGAGAAGTTTGTTAATTCGTTAATTCCTCCCCCCCATGTTGATTTAAGAATTTTTAAATATTTGGACAGGAGACGAGACAAAAATACTAAGTAAGACTTTTTTGTTTTTTTTATTTTTTTTTGATCACAGTGTTTTAAAAACACTATAAATCAATGTCTGTTCTAATGCAGCTATTTCCTGAGCACCGAGGGATCCCCGACCCACCGGCATCTCTTCAGGTGAGATTTGTGTCCGTTCATGTTTGTTTGTCAATAGAAGCGTGTGTTCAGATGAGCGTAGAGAGGGAATTGTGTACCATGATGGTAGTTGAACAAACTCAGGGTTATAGGATTAGTTTTGAGTTGACAAAACCAAACCACTCCAATCCAGCTTTGTTAGTACCATGATGCTTATCATCAACTTTCTTTGTCAACTCAGGCTTTGATCCTGAGTTCGTGGAGTGCGTGCACATGAATGCATGACATCAGTGGTGAACAGCCAAACACATGCCTTGCAACAGAGAGAAACAATGATTCACTTCTCGCGAGACAGCCAGCGCGATTCAAAACTCTTTTGCTGAAGGTTAAGACATTGAAGAAAATGAAGTATTTAAACTCATTTACACTGATAAAAATACTTGCCCATGAAAGAGGACATAAAAGAAATTGTCTTGCTCTATCAGTGCAAGTAAAACTTGTGAAGTTAGTTTATATAGTTGATAATAGGGACAGAGACTCAAACATGTAACTCCACGTCATATTTAAAGTTTATTTACAGCTTATTTATATTACATATGACCTGTATATATTAATATTCATTCAAACTAAATGCTTAATAAACTAAGATCGCTTGTGTGTAATGAATTAATAATAATAATAATAATATATATCATATAATAATGATATAAATCATAAAATAATCATTAAAGCCAGACAATTTTATTGTTCTTTTTTTTTTTTTTTTGCTATATAGTGATCTTTAATTTGGAGGTTAAGAAACTGGGGGAGTGACTTTATTGCGTTTGATGTGTCACTGTCAGTTTGCTCACATCTGATTGGCCCAGTTTCGGTTTGAGATCTCTAAACCAGAACATAAGTACGTAACGTAAGTTACTATGGTGATGAACACCGCTAAAAGCCAAGTCATTTTCATGGTACCTAAAACCCAGGATTGGCGCAAACTAATCTGAAATTTACCTGGCTAGCCAGCTAATCTGGCTTCATGGTACAGGCCCCCGGCCTCCTGATTAAGGTTATTATTGTTAATGAAAACTGTTGTGAAAATTTCAGAGAATCATAGATGCAAACTCCTCACCTTTCAGTGACAACTCACCTTTTTGAGATCAAAATAGGTCACCGATTTGCATAGATCCAATGAGAAAGTGTTTTTATGGGGGGGTACTTGTAACTTACAAGGGTAAATAAAGAACTGGTTGTTTCAGAAAGTACTGCACAGTGCTACCTTTACTCTTTACTTTAAAAACTATGTCTATAAAGGGTAATATTTGTATGTGAGGCCTGAGATGTGGGAACGGTGAAGAGAGAGAGGGCAAATAGTTTGCAGTTCAGCTTAGTATTGCCGTCTAATCAGCCAATATTGTCTTAAACAACATGCCACGCACTGTTCTCACCTTTTTTCCCCTTGCCTGTTTGCATCCCTGGAGAATAAAACGTATGTTCTCGTACATGGTTCGACTAAAAACAGAGGTTGAAAGGAGTGGATCCATCAATGTTGCTGAATCATAAATGACCAGTAGATTGCAGAGTAATGTCACATGTATTTGAACTCAACACAGCAGCAGGCCACTAATGGAGAAAATAATCTGTAGGAAATGACAGAGCTCAGTTTGGGATTTTTTTTTATGATTCTGCCTCTTATAAAAGCAACTGAATAATAGTTATCAGCGATGGAAACATTTGTGGCGCTTTAATAAAGGGGAAGAGTTCAACCGATTTGAAAGTGCATTGAAGAATCTCACACAGTGAAGCAAATGCATCTTTTACTAATTCTGTCTGCTGACCTGGTTATGATTGTGAAGTTGTCAGAATGTTTAATTACTTTTGATAAGAATATATATGCAAAGTGAAATCTTTGAAATATGTATGACAAATAAAAACGAGCTGTAAGCTTGTTTTTTTTTTTTTTTTTTTTTGTTCCAGACAGTATTATGAGGTTTTAATATATTGGAAGTATGATTAATAGTATTTGAGCTGTATTAAATGGCAAAACAGCTAAATTCAACACTGAGTGATTTTTGCAGCTAGTTAGATATTAGATACACATTTACAAATACCAAAGCTTTTACTATGATAATAAAAATGTAAAAGATACTAAAACTAAATATTAAGTAAAGGTAATGATTTTCGAAAGATAAAAATTCATTTAAAACTATTTATGCCCAGTTAAAACAAACTGAAATTAAAAAGCAAATACAAAACAAAACTGAAAACTAGTAAAGTTTTAAAACTATAATAATAGCCTGGTCTCTTTTGTGCTCAGTGTGTCCACAGTGGGCTTGTTTTCACGCCGATGTCTGACCTGTGAGCTGAATAAAGCTCACTGCATGTTCTTCAGTGCCATTTTTAGCCCCACCAACCAACACATCCTTCTGCACTGCAAAGGTACGAAGACCATGAATTTGAAATACTTTATTGACCATGAAATACTTTACTCTCACGTAACAGTCCACAGTCCTGATGAGTGAACTTTCACCCCTCTGTGAGCAATAGCACAGCAGCAGACTGCAAAAAATGATGTTCTTCCTCAGTATTTTTGTCTTGTTTTCCAGTACAAATATTTAAACATTCTTAAATCAAGATGCATTTACTGAAGAAGCAAAATAACTGAAGTCTTGTTTTCTGAAAAATCTATCAGAAATAAGTGATTAAATGTTTAAAACAAGATAAAATATCTGCCAGTGGGGTCAGAAAAGTTTTAACTTTGGTCTTCCTGCAGGTCCAGGAGCACCGACAGTGATCTTACACACTCTGAACACTGCCAGTGAGTTTTCACGTATTAATTTATCCATCTGGTTCTGCTTTAATAACAATAATGATTCACGTCTTGTGCTGTTGATCTCTCGTCAGATTATTACATCCTGGAGAATAACTCTGCGCTCAAAGCTGCTCTGAGATACAAACGAATCCAGCTGCTGGAGTACAAAAGCATCCAAACTGACCACTTCGGTAACGTACCGCTCAGCTTTACCTGATAAACACACAGAGCAGCTTCAGCAGACAGAATGAATAATGTGTTGGTTTGGTACTGCCGGAGTTCAATATATTGCTCTTGAAGATACAGTAGTGGCCAAAAGTGATGTCTGGAGGGGATGTTTGTTTTTAATGACCCTACAAGTTCGATTCAGCCATCAAAATATGAGGAAAATATTTGATGGTTGAACAAAACACTAAACTTGGTTATGGTATTTTTATCTAAAAAAAAAAAAAAACTACAGATACAGGAAAAATCATACATTGACAACATAATCAGTTATCAATATTTTATTAGTTCTCTCTTGTTTTTGCATGCGTTCATAGTTTCTTTGTATGACAGCCTGGATAAAAATGGTGTCTGCTTAAAGGCACAATATGTAAGATTTTTGGATTAAAATATCCAAAAACCACTAGAACAGTGTTGTATATTTTGTTGACTTACATTATCCCAAATGTTTTAATCCAGAGAAATTCGTGCGTCGCCGATCAATGACAACATATCCGTGTTACCCTCGATTTCCCGTTTTATTTTGTAGAAACAATGGAAACACCAAAAACGCTTTGATATATTATGTGTTTTATAAGACAAGGGAACAACAGTTTGGATACATTCATCGACAAAAAAACGAATCATTGCTATATAACTCAACACAGTAAGTCTTGCTGTAAATCTTGTTTTCTTGATTTACCGCGAGTACCATGTTTTACCATGACTAATATCGATCTAGCTTACTGCAGTGTGCAGCAAGCGTCTCATAGCAGCCGCCGACCGAACGCACAGAGTAACATTATAACTACTTTCAACACACAAATGTGTCTAATATGATAAAACAGCGCTGCGTTACCTCACATACGCTTGACCAGAAGAAGCGGAAGAAGCGACTGCGGCATAATAAAAGCTCCGCTGCTCTCGAGACTTGTGTCGCGCTCGTCTCTCATTAGCAATCGCTCCAGCGGCTTTCAGTCACACCCTGCTTACTACAGTAATGTTAATAAATCTTTAATACATTAGCTCATCCATTAATATGATTTCTGCCTGAATCCCATCGGATTCTTTTCCACCGGCTGTAGACGTGAAGACAACAACTCCCATGATTTTACAAAATCAAGGCGTCATCAAGCTACACCTTTGTTTTGAATAAGCGACCTCTAGTGGTGAAAAATTACATATTGTGCCTTTAATCTGGCATGTTTCATTGCATTATCACAAATATAACAATCAATTCCAAGCACAACTATGCAATATGTTTATAAAATCTTTAAAACATTTTGAATAAAGGGTAAAGATGTCAATTTTCCTAGGCTGGGCATCACTTTTGGCCACTGCTGAACTTTATAGATAGTCATACGCAGCACTGAACTGTTCCTTGTGTGTTTTTGCAGAGTTGCCGCTGAAGATCGCCTTTCCACCCGATTTCTCTGAGTCCCGCACTTACGCCCTTCTGCTGATCATGTAAGCAGATTTGTGCCACGATCAATCAGTTTAAAAAATAAATACAAAACCTGTCCTAATTGAAGGAAAACAAGCTGACAAAAAGATTTAATTCAATATTTGGTGATAAGGTAGCATAACAAGAGATTTATAAGCAATTTTTTGCAGACCGGTCATTTTTGACCTGGAACACCACGAGTGTTATAGGGTTTTCAACACAGCACAAGGGTTAAAGATACTTACAATGGATCTGGCGTATAGTAGAGGCTTTGTTCATATGGTACTATTAGATCTGCTGTTCACCTGGGTTTATGGAGTTGTTTGAAGTGAATAGTTGTGTCACTACCTTTACTAGTCTCCTAAAGCCCTGTGATGTGACGTTTAAACTGCTCTGAGGTGAAATAAACAACTTTTTGTGAGTAGAAGGGGTGCCATGCACATTTCTCAGCTGTGAAAACATTACATTCCATTGAATTAGAGCTGTAAACACACATGACCAGAAGCAGGAGAGGCATGTGATTTCAGATCGAAATACAGGCAGTGATGATGTGCTGATGTGTTTTATTTGTGCGTCAGTGATGCTGCCCCCGGTGGTCAGCAGGTGAATGAGCAGTACGCAGTGGACTGGGACTCTGTGCTGGTCAGTTCGGACAATGTCATCGTAGCTCGTCTGGATGGCAGGGGAAGCGGTTTCCAGGGTCAGAAGGTGTTACAGGACGTGCACAAGCGCCTGGGAGCCGTGGAACTGCAGGATCAGCTGGCTGCTGTTGAGTAAGAACGTTTACCTGCCAAAAAATTACATTTCTTTCCTTATTTACTCTCCCTCATGCTCTGTTTGTGTGATCTAAAACTGCACACACTGCTGTGAAACATGCTAACGAAATCATGCTGTTGCTCCAGGTACCTGCTGAAGTCTCCATACATCGATCGAACCAGAATCGGTGTGTTTGGTCGGGTAAGTCGCGGTTTAAGTATCGCACACGGCTGCTGTAATGATAGAAACACTGTTCCTTCATCACACTTCCATATTCGTCTTTCTGCAGGATTATGGAGGATATATCACACTTCTTCTGATTAAATCCACTGAGAACTTGTTTAAATGTGCAGCAGCCATGTCGCCTGTGACAGATTGGAATTTGTACGGTAAGTTATTGTGATTGTGAAGTATTGTGATTGTTTTAATGTTGCTGTTTTAAGCATGAAAAAGCTTTCCAAAGCACAAAGAGTTATTTTCTATATCAGTGACACTGTTTCTGAACTCCCTGAAACGCTGGATATGGTAAGGGGCGGGGCATTCCCCAAACATGCTCGAAGTGCTTGACCAATCACAACACACTGGTCCAGCTGACCAATCAGAGCACACTGTGCTTTTCAGAAGGAGGGGCTTCATAGAGACAGGAACTAAACAAAACATCCTCAGAGAACATTTTAAAATTTAAAAGCCTCTGACGTGTCTAGAACAGCATGAGTTTCAGATCAGAGGTCATCATTGTTTTCTGTTCTGTGAGTGAAACTGATCTCACTCTCTCTCAGCCTCGGCCTTCTCTGAACGCTATCTGGGATTTCCTCTTCAGGACGACAGCAGATATCAGGTAAGTGCTGGTTAGATGTTTGTGAACTCGGACTCTGCTTGAATGTAGTGACAGACTGTTTGTTCTCTAGTTCTCCAGTGTGCTGCAGAATCCACAGGGTTTCAGAGACCAAACGCTCATGCTGCTGCATGCGACTGCAGACGGTCAGTGTGTGTTACAGTTTCCAATGTGCACTATTCGCACAATGTGCATGACGTACAATACGTAATACAATGCAATTCACATACATGCTCTATAAATAAATTAATATACACTGGTCTGAATGATTCCATACAGATATTCACTTTGTATAGTAGTGGCCAAAAGTGATGTCTGGAGGGGATATTTGTTTTTAATCACCCTGCAAGTTCAGTTAAACTATCAAAATAACAGGATTTTTTTCATTGCATTATCACAAATAAAACAATCGACTCAAAGCACAACTGCTTTTTATGGAAGCTTGTTTATACCACTAAATAAAAAAGGTAATTGCGACTTTTTATCTCACAATTATGACTTTTTCGTGATATTCTGAATTGCGTGATATAAACTCTCAATTGAGAGTTAATATATATAAATATATATAACTTTCTTTTATCAGAATTGTGAGTTTATATCTCGCAGTTCTGAGAAAAGAAGTCAGAATTGCGAGATATAAACTCGCAATGGGAAGAAAAGTCAGAATTACAAATTTATATATCACAATTCTGACTTTATTTCTCTCAGTTGTGAGTTTATATCACAATTCTAAAAAAGTCAAAATTGCAAGAAAAAAGTCAGAATTGCGAGATATGAACTCGCAATTGCGAGAAATATAAACTCGCACTTGCAAGATAAAAGTCAGAATTGCGGAATATAAACTCACAATTGCAAGAAAAGTCAGAATTGCGAAATATAAACTCAAAATTGCAAGAAAAGTCAGCATTGCGAGATATAAACTCGCAATTGCAAGATAAAAGAATTGCGAGATATAAACTCGCAATTGCAAGATAAAAGAATTGTGAGAAATATAAACTTGCACTTGCAAGAAAAAAGTCAGAATTGCGAAATATAAACTCACAATTGCAAGAAAAGGTTGAATTGCGAAATATAAACTGGTAATTGTGAGGAAAAAAATCAGAATTGCGAAATATAAACTCAAAATTTCAAGAAAAGTCAGCATTGCGAGATATAAACTCGCAATTGCAAGATAAAAGAATTGCGAAATATAAACTCGCAATTGTGAGAAATATAAACTCGCACTTGCAAGAAAAGTCAGAATTGCGAGAAATGAAGTCAGAATTGTGAGATATAAACTCGCAATGGCAAGAAAAGTCAGAATTGTGAAATATAAACTCGTAATTGTGAGGAAAAAAGTCAGAATTGCGAAATATAAACTCACAATTGCAGGAAAAGTCAGAATTGCGAGAAATTAAGTCAGAATTGTGAGATATGAACTCGCAATTGCAAGATAAAAGAATTGCGAAATATAAACTCGCAATTGGGAGATATAAACTCGCACTTGCAAGATAAAAGTCAGAATTGCGAAATATAAACTTGCAAAAATTCGCAAATGTTACTTTATATCACACAATTCTAAGAAATTCAGAATTGCAAGATAAAAAGTCGCAATTATCTTTTAAATTGTTTTATTCTGTGGCAGAAAAAAGCTTCCATAGCTTACAACATCTTTACCAATTTTGATTACTATTTGAATAAAATTTTGCCACTTCTTTTGCCATGATATATGTTAATTATTGTCATACTTGTTGTGTTACTACTTGTACTGTCTTGTTCATGCTGCTGTAACATTTAAATTTCCCTTTGGGGATAAAAATAGTCTATAGGGTGAAGATGTACATTTTCCAAGGCTGGACATCACTTTTGGCCACTACTATATTCGCGATCGTAGCATATCATTCGATTGCATTACTCTTCCATCAAGCCATTCTTAAAAATTTTTGTTTTTCCTCCAGCGAACATTCATTTCCAGCACACAGCCGAGCTTATTAAGAACCTGGTGAAAGTGGGAGCGAATTACACGCTGCAGGTACTGACTGGCATTGTGTTTTCCAACATCTGTGTGTCGATTGATTGTCGTCTAGTTTCTTGATCATTTTCTGGATGGTTCTTCTTCAGATTTATCCAGACGAGGGTCATTTTCTGTCGAAGAGCAGCGGGCGACACGTGGCCGCGACACTGAGCAGCTACTTCAGATCCTGCCTGCAGGAGGAAGGGCTTCCCATCAGTGAGGAGGAGGAGGAAGAGGAAGAGTAGAGCAAAGATGACACGCAGCACACAAACACACATGCAGCACACACCACAATGCACACAGGACAGTGAAACACACTGGATGTTTAGACAAACATCCAGAGCAGAACGCTCAAATAAACAGCGAGAGCCAGGAGTGTGTGTGTGTGTGTGTGTTTGTGTGTGTGTGTTTGAACATGTATATATGCATGTGTGTAACCGTTTGGATGATGTATGTATTAGAGCCGTGTGTGTGTGTATGAGAGAGAGAGTTTCTATGTACTTGGCTTATTGATCATTATCACTGGAAATGGATTAGAAAGTTTCACATATCATGAATCACTATGATCTCCGACTGGCTGATGCATTGGCCAATCACAGCACAGACTGTCCAGGTGGGACGGCTCAAGGCAACCATTGCATGGTTCTTTTGCTTTGCTTCACTTCCTTTGCCACTTTTCTGTCTGTCAGTATGTTTTCACTTTCCGGAGGAGCTACATTCGATTCTGTTCATCATAAGCACATGCTGGGAAGAACCGTAAATCCATCCGTCGAAAGCTCAAGGATCCGCGTGAAAATCAGCACACGTGTATAACACTCTCTGTATGTGCATTCTGGGATGGATGCAGCTGTGTGTTGTACAGAAGAGGGCGTTCAAATGTATTTTTGACATACATCAGATGGCAGAATGGACTGTCTTGGATCAGATTATTTGTCTCTGGAGGGCTTTTGTATCGCTGATTGTTTAGTTTTACTGTTGGTGGTGGTGGTGGTGGGGAGGGGGGGTGAGGGGTTGGGTTGATTGTTATTGTTCTCTAGTTATGACAGTCAAGTCTATAAATAAACAACTAGTCCAAATCCATCATTATTCAATGTACTATAATTTACCATCAGAGTCTCTGGTTGAGCTCTGTCTACAGGAACAGTACATCATGCCAACAGTACAATTATGAGAAAACTTTAATGAATGGGCTGGAATGAATGAATTCCACATCCAGTAGTGGGCAAAATGTTATGTTCGGAGGTGGCATTTGTTTTTAATGACCCTACAATTTCGATTAAATCATCAAAATATTAGGAAAATATTTGGTATTTTGTTTTTTAATATTTGAAAGGTGTAATAGGTGATTCTCTACAAAAACATTTTTGTTATACTGGTTGAAAGTCTCCTCAAATCCTGATGGCAATCACTATGTTAAACAGTCTAAATGTATTTTTACAAATATGTCTATTGTCTGTGGAAGGCGAAAGTCCATAAAATGTTATATTAGGTCTGAATGAAATAATATGATACCTGCCTGTCAACATATGTTTTCACATACCCTGTTTTCGCGCAGACGACATATCGTAGGCGCGTTTCGTGCTATGCAGTTTATCAACACTTTATATTAGAAAGATGGTGCACTCGTAGCTATTATTAATAATGGGAGAAAGTGCAATGCGCAAAATGGCGGAATAAGTCCCGCCTTCTAAATAGTCATCGTTTCACTGCAACGGCAGTTAGAAGCTCCGGTTCTTATCTTATTTTCAGCGCTGCGCTCGTTGTCTTTTGACTTCCGGTTTGTATTTCCACAGCGATCTTACGTATTTATGAGTGAACTGCTCGTTTTAAACTCTTCCCGGTCTACTGACATTTGTTAAGACATCTGCTTTAAACATACAATGCTCATGATAACTTTTGTTAACTCTACAACAAGTACATTCACTTCACCAGCTAGTTATTCTTTGACAGCAATGCCATAGAAATATACAGAGCTACCGCAAAAACGGAAGTTCAAAGACAATATTATAAAGATGGCGGCGCCGATAGAGTTAGCTTGAGCCAGCCTGAAAAATGCAGTTTTTTGTCATGATTCAAGCGTTTAGAATCAAACTTTATGAGACATTTGTCAGATTTCATTGGTGATTTCAAATATGAAATTTAATCGAAAGCTTGGCGAACAGCTTTGGAGAATTTGATGTTTCCCCATTAGCTGCACTTGAATGCCCGAGAGGCGTTTCAAAGATGGCCGCCGAGTGAAATGACTCCTCTTAAATGACTTTGAGTTTATACAGACAGACCTCGGTCAGGAGCACCACAAACTAATAGCAGCCGCCTTTTACAGTAGCTACCGAATCAAAACAATGAGCTTATGCTGTGTTCACCTCATAACCACCGTGATTAAGAGATGGAAACTCGAACCGGAGCTGTTCACGTCCTCAGAATCGGAATTATGTGTATGTTAGCAGTTTCAACACCAAAATGAATCTGCAGAAGTCAGGTACAAGCACTCTCAAGTTGTTTACGTTCATTATTATTGTAATGTTATGTGAGACATGAGGTAGTTTAATGCTGTCTCTTTGCCAAGAAGATGGGGATGTTATGATTTGAAAGCTATTGCTAGCCTCTCCTAAGATGACCTGTTGTACCTTTAAATTTGATGGAAAAACAAAACACTAAAATTGGTTAACGTATTTGAGAAAATGATTTGGCAAACAAGGCCTTTTAGTCTACAAAAAGCTCACAGGAAAGCAAACACTGACTACAACATAAACAGTTATGAATATTCATTTATGAATTCATCTGTTCATAATTTCTTTGTATGACAGCCTGGATAAAAATTATGGCGGCACACTTTATGTTTCATCACATTATCACAAATAAAACAATCCACTACACAATATGCTTAGAAGATCATTAACAAATTTTGAATAATATTTGAATGAAGGGTGAAGACATCAATTTTCCTAGGCTGTACGTACTGTAAACAGCTCCTAAAAAGGTGATATGATCTTCTGTACAGCAACAAGACAGAATCTTTTATTTGAAAGTGTTTCAGATGTTTTTAACAGTTCACAGGATAATGTTGGATCAGGAATCCAGTCCTGCATCACCAGCCCCAAGTGTCGGATGCCTGTCCCTTACCAGCAGACACAGGTAAAGATAGTACTACTGATCATCACTGAAATATGCAGATTAATTTTGCTCGCAAAGTAGTTTATTTCATATGACAGGATCGCTGAATTTCCATATGATGATGAATTTACACCTGGAGCCAGTGAGGACTCAAAGTATACAAATGGTAAATAAAGTGAAGGTCTAATTGTACTTATGATGTAATCAATTTAAACTTTTTTGTAAATAATATTTTAAAATATCCACACATTAACTCTTATTCATAGCCCATGTCTGAAATGTTGAAAATGCAAAACCTTGCATGTCTCGCCACATTCAGTTATGAATTGCATGAATCATGTAAATGATAGCATATATTAAGTTCAAAATGGCAAAATTTCAATTTGAGTAGATCATGTGATGTCAGAGAATGTGTTAATGCGGATTAACAGTAGCTATGATTCACTGTGGCTTTAGGATTTTTTCGGCATTATTTTTGTTTAATAATTACTATTTTATTTAAACGATTATTATAAATGTTCCTATATATTGTAATGATTTTATACAATCATTCCTCATTCCTTTGAAGTTATAGTTCAGTGGCATCCAACTGCAGATCGAGAGAAGAAGGGATGGTCATTTACAGTGCTTATTGGGTTTCTAAAAACCAAATGAATGACCAGCAGATCTGGACCACAGCAATGCCACATGTGAGCCACATAACTGAGCCACATAACAAATCTATTATATATATATATATATATACACCAATTTCACTCTATTTCTGTCATATGTCTACAAAAGTTCCTATTCAGAATTAACAGAGGTTTAGATGTTTTATCCAGTTTGGTGATCAATGTTTGCTTTAGTTGGGTTCTTGAACCTTGACTTTTTTACGTTAGTTTTTTTTTTCTTGGTTGCTGTGTTTATAAGGCACATTTGTTATGGCAAGAAAAACAGAGAAAATCTGATCAGGTGTTGATGGTTATCTATTGATGACATTATCATGATGTAGTGGTCTAACTAACTCAGTGTTTCCCAACCCTGCTCCTGGAGGCACACCAACACTGCACATTTTGGGTGTCTCCCTTATCTGACCTATATACAGGTGCTCGTCATATAATTAGAATATCATCAAGAAGTTGATTTATTTCACTAATTCCATTCAAAAAGTGAAACTTGTATATTATATTCATTCATTTACACACAGACTGGTATATTTCCAAAGTTTATTTCTTTTAATTTTGATGATTATAACTGACAACTAAGGAAAATCCCAAATTCAGTATCTCAGAAAATTAGAATATTGTGAAAAGGTTCAATATTGAAGACACCTGGTGCCACACTCTAATCAGCTAATTAACTCAAAACACCTGCAAAGGCCTTTAAATGGTCTCTCAGTCTAGTTCTGTAGGCTACACAATCATGGGGAAGACTGCTGACTTGACAGTTGTCCAAAAGACGACCACTGACACCTTGCACAAGGAGGGCAAGACACAAAAGGTCATTGCAAAAGAGGCTGGCTGTTCACAGAGCTCTGTTAATAGAGAGGCGAAGGGAAGGAAAAGATGTGGTAGAAAAAAGTGTACAAGCAATAGGGATAACCGCACCCTGGAGAGGATTGTGAAACAAAACCCATTCAAAAATGTGGGGGAGATTCACAAAGAGTGGACTGCAGCTGGAGTCAGTGCTTCAAGAACCACTACGCACAGACGTATGCAAAACATGGGTTTCAGCTGTCGCATTCCTTGTGTCAAGCCACTCTTGAACAACAGACAGCGTCTCGCCTGGGCTAAAGACAAAAAGGACTGGACTGCTGCTGAGTGGTCCAAAGTTATGTTCTCTGATGAAAGTAAATTTTGCATTTCCTTTGGAAATCAGGGTCCCAGAGTCTGGAGAAAGAGAGGAAAGGTACACAATCCACGTTGCTTGAGGTCCAGTGTAAAGTTTCCACAGTCAGTGATGGTTTGGGGTGCCATGTCATCTGCTGGTGTTGGTCCACTGTGTTTTCTGAGGTCCAAGGTCAACGCAGCCGTATACCAGGAAGTTTTAGAGCACTTCATGCTTCCTGCTGCTGACCAACTTTATGGAGATGCAGATTTCTTTCTCCAACAGGACTTGGCACCTGCACACAGTGCCAAAGCTACCAGTACCTGGTTTAAGGACCATGGTATCCCTGTTCTTAATTGGCCAGCAAACTCGCCTGACCTTAACCCCATAGAAAATCTATGGGGTATTGTGAAGAGGAAGATGCGATATGCCAGACCCAACAATGCAGAAGAGCTGAAGGCCACTATCAGAGCAACCTGGGCTCTTATAACACCTGAGCAGTGCCACAGACTGATCGACTCCATGCCACGCCGCATTGCTGCAGTAATTCAGGCAAAGGGAGCCCCAACTAAGTATTGAGTGCTGTACATGCTCATACTTTTCAGTTGGCCAAGATTTCTAAAAATCCTTTCTTTGTATTAGTCTTAAGTAATATTCTAATTTTCTAATTTGGGATTTTCCTTAGTTGTCAGTTATAATCGTCAAAATTAAAAGAAATAAACATTTGAAATATATCAGTCTGTGTGTAATGAATAAATATAATATACAAGTTGTATACACCTGTATTTCTGGTCTTGGAGTCTCTACTAGCGAGCTGATGAGTTGAATCAGGTGTGTTTGATTAGTAAGAGTTTGAAAAATGTGTTATATTGCTGTGCCTCCAGGAACAGGATTGGGAAACACTGGTCTAACCATCTCATCTCATTCAAAGTCTGTATCTCTGGTAAAATGGTTGATGTTTTTTATGGTATTGTTTATAGTAGCTCTGTGATTTTATTTATTTATTTTTTAAACATAGAGAAAGATAATATTTTCCATTTTTTGTTATCAACAACATGAAATACATTAAGCATTATATGATGCCAGAGTTTCCCAAACTGGGGTTAATGAAAAAACTGCAGGGGGATTGTGAGTTGATGAAAAGCTAATGATTAATTAAATCATAAAAATGTAAAATTAAAATGAATAGATTATTTGAAAATAAAAAGATTGAACACTAAAAATGTTTTATTTGTTTACTTGCATGTCAGTGTGACAATTATCCAACATCAGAAGACTGAGAACATGCAAATGTTATTAAATTATTGAAAAATTAACTAAATCTCCAAGTAAATATTTTAGATCAAAGAAGTTTGTCTGACAAAAAACGTCTGGGAATCCCTGCATTACATGAACAAACAATAATAAACATGAAAACAGCAATGACATTTCAAACCTAGAAAAATTTGAATGTGTAATGTTTTTGTCCTGTCCAAATCAATAATTAACGAAGGTCACTGGATATGATGAAGACATAGTGTTTTACAGCTATATATCAGCAGTGTTTAGTAATTATTCGTCTCTTACATGGTGTAGTTGAGAGGCACTTTTGTCCCCAAATTTATTTACATGACATTTACACGGCCATTCTATATTGTGAATATAGTCAAAGCTAAACAGTAAAACACACATTTTTTTAGAAAGGAACATTTAAAATAGTAAAATAAAGAATCAGTAAATTATGAATTGTGGGAATAATATGTAATCCATAAAGTAACTACTGTCGTTGGTAAACACAGGACATGGACGCCTAGCATGGAAAGATGCTGCTGCTGAGGTGAACTTCAGCAAAACTGATCTACTTCCCAGGAACGATCTCTCTGGGGTGCGTTTCCCAGAAGCATTGTTTGCTAACTATGGTTGCAAGTTCCATCGTTATCAGCATAGTTCAACGAGTCGTGTTTCCCCAAAACCATAGTTCCAACAAACATTCAACTCGACCGACTACAGAACTGGGTCAGTTTTCAGGTCCTGTCTTAGACTGGTTCAGATCCTACTTAAGTAGCAGGAAATACTGCGTTACCCTGGGTACCTACACCTGCAGGCGTTACATCATATCTTCTGGTGTTCCTCAAGGCTCAATTTTGGGTTCTCTATTATTTAACTTATACATGCTTCCTTTAGCTGGCGTAATTAACCAGTACACTATTTCCTTTCACCAGTATGCAGATGACTCTTTCACTTGCACCAGATGCCCACAATTCAATTTCCAGCCTGCTGGACAGCATGGAGAGCCTAAAATTGTGAATGTTTTAGAACTTTCTACAGCTAAACAAAGATAAGACAGAGGTACTTGTTATTGGTAATGACGCACTGAGAACATCTGTTGCTCCACATCTTTACTCCCTATCATTAAAAGCCAGTAATCAGGCCAAGAACTTAGGAATCATGTTTGACAGTGACCTCAGTTTAAAAAAACAACAACATATTAGCAATGTCACTAAACAGCATATTATCACCTCAGAAACATCTACAAAGTACTGATATTATTTATATAATTTGTATAAAAATGGTAGAAAAAGCAGACAAATTAATGTTTCTTTTTCCCATAACTTTTATATATAATTGCTAATATTGTATCTGGTTAAAACATTGAGAAATACTGAGTTATTATAGTGATTGTGTCATTTTAATGTCAGACTGCAGTGGTACAGGTTTCTTATGCTCCCTTTAACAAACAGCAAACTGACACATGTCAAACTGCATTTCAGTGAATGCAGATGACATGCGCTGTATGATCTGATGTTCACATCATTATTCTCCTAGAGATGATAGGGTGGATGATGAAACAGGATTAGGCCTTCAGAAAGAGCCCAGAAAACCAGAGGATCAATGACTCAGCGGGAGCCCAGAGTAGTCAGTCATGCTCCTTTTGAAAGAAAAAACACACACTGAACTACAAACACGTTAGATGTTAGATTTTATATTGTGTACTTCTCTGAAAGTAATATATACACCAGTACAGGCCATAATAACCCGTGATCAGCCCAGTGATTTAACAATGTTTCATTCAGCCTGTTAAGAGTGACAGCACTCAACATCAGTCATGCTGATGCTAAATACAGATGTAATGCTATAGTGTGGACAAATGATGAAAAATAACAAACTTGAACAAGTAGTTTGAGTGTGTCCTCAGACTCAGCATGTGTCTGTCTCTGCCTTCAGGTCAGATTGTCTTAAAAGATGGGAGAGCTGGTCGCCAAGATGATTATTCCTGGTGCAACCGATGCTAGTCGTCATCGTCGTCGTCACTGGTTTCTGTGGGAACAGGTATGCTGTCATAGAAGCACTCTCTGAAGAAGGAGAAGCGTGAGTTCAGCATGTAGCGCCTGCTGATGACATCATGACCCTCATCAGGGAAGATCTGCACAGAGGCGAGGTCAAAGGAACGAGCGCACAAAGTCAAAAGCTGCTTCCCAATTCAGATGCTGCATCCTTCGAAGGCTGAATGCTTCACAGCGGCGCGACAAAGGCTGTCCCAAGTGTGTGAGGTCAGAGGGTTGAGTGAGGTCAGAGGGTCAGGTGCATGAGGTAAAAGGGTTGAATACATGAGGTCAGAGGGTAGAGAGTGTGAGGTAAAAGGGTTCAAGCGTGAGTTCAGAGGGTCGAGCACGTGAGGTCAAAAGGGTCGAGAGCGTGAGGTCAAGGGGTCGAGAGCGTGAGGTCAAGGGGTCGAGAGCGTGAGGTCAGAGGGTCGAGCATGTGAGTTCAGAGGGTCAAGTGCACAAGGTAAAAGGATCAGGAGTGAGGTCAGAGGGTCAGGTGCATGCGGTAAAAGGGTCAAATACATGAGGTCACAGGGTCGAAAGCGTGAGTTCAGAGGGTCGAGCACGTGAGGTCAAAAGTGTGAATTCAGAGGGTCAAGCATGTGAGGTAAAAGGGTAGAAAGCGTGAGGTCAAAGGGTCAAAAGTGAATTCAGAGGGTCAAGCACGTGAGGTAAAATGGTCGAGAGCGTGAGGCTAAAAGGGTCGAAAGCGTGAGTTTTGAAGGCCGAGCACGTGAGGTCAAAGGGTCGAAAGCATGAGGTAAAAGGGTTGAGAGCGTGAGGCTAAAAGGGTCGAAAGCGAGTTTAGAAGGCCGAACACATGAGGTCAAAGAGTCGAGCACTTGAGGTCAAAGGGTCGAAAGAGTGAGTTCAGAGGGTCGAGAGCGTGAGGTAAAAGGGTAGAGAGCGTGAGGCTAAAAGAGTCGAAAGCGTGAGTTTAGAGGGTCAAGCACATGAGGTAAAAGGGTAGAATACATAAAGTCAGAGGGTCGAGGGTGTGAGGTCAAAGGGTCAAAAGCGTGAGTTCAGAGGGTAGAGCACGTGAGGTCAAAAGTGTGAATTCAGAGGGTCAAGCATGTGAGGTAAAAGGGTCGAAAGCATGAGGTCAAAGGGTCAAAGTGTGAATTCAGAGGGTCAAGCGTGTGAGGTCAAAGGGTCGAAAGCTTGAGTTCAGAGGGTCAAGTGCGTGAGGTAAAAGGGTCAAAAGTGTGAGGTCAAAGGGTCAAAAGTGTGAATTCAGAAGGTCAAGCGTGTGAGGTCAAAGGGTCGAAAGCTTGAGTTCAGAGGGTTAAGCGTGTGAGGTAAAAGGGTCGAAAGTGTGAGGTAAAAGGGCAGAGAGCGTGAGTTTAGAAGGCCGAACACGTGATGTCAAAGGGTTGAGCACGTAAGGTCAAAGGGTCAAAAGTGTGAATTCAGAGGGTCAAGTGTGTGAGGTAAAAGGGTCGAGAGCGTGAGGCTAAAAGGGTCGAAAGCGTGAGTTTTGAAGGCCGAGCACGTGAGGTCAAACGGTCGAAAGAGTGAGTTCAGAGAGTCGAGCACATGAGGTAAAAGGGTTGAACGTGTGAGTTCAGAGGGTCAAGTGCGTGAGGTCAAAGGGTAGAGAGCGTGAGGCTAAGAGGGTCGGGCACGCAAGGTCAAAGGGTCAACAGCATGAGTTCAGAGGGTTTAGCGCGTGAGGTAAAAGGGTCAAGCATGTGAGGTCAAAGGGTAGAACGTGTGAGTTCAGAGGGTTGAGAGCGTGAGGTCAAAGGGTCGAGAGAGTGAGGTCAAAGGGTTGAAAGCGTGAGTTCAGAGGGTCAAGCGCGTGAGGTAAAAGGGTAGAGAGCGTGAGGTAAAAGGGTAGAGAGCGTGAGGCTAAAAGGGTCGAGAGAGTGAGGTCAAAGGGTCGACAGCGTGAGTTCAAAGGGTCGAGCGTGTGAGGTCAGAGGGTCGAGTGTGTCAGGTCAAAGGGTCAAGCACGTGAGATTAGAAGGTAGAGCGCATGAGGTCAAAGGGTAGAGAAAATTAGGTCAAAGGGTCAAGTGCCTGAGTTCAGAGGGTCACGAGCGTGAGGGGTCGAATGTGTCAGGTCAAAGGGTCAAGCACCTGAGTCAGAGGGTTGAGCGCAGGAGGTCAAAAGGTGCAGTGTAAAGGACTCACCTGTAACCTGTAGTTTACATTAATCACAGACAGCAGCTTCACTAGTTCTGCAGTGTGTTGAAAATGAACGTTTGCTAATAGAGAAAGAGAAAGAAGTCATGTGATGATTTGCAAGTAATTGCAAATTTGCCTTTGTATTATGGGTTTTCTTTCATGGGCTCACCATCCGCTGTTCCGTGTTGAATCAGGAACCGTAACATCTCAGAGTACGTGTTGTTCGGCAGGAGGCTGGAGATCTGAAGGACACACAGTAAAAGTCTTCTGTGACTGTGATGTCGAGCCCGTTCACACCCCGTGCCTGTGTGTTACTGCAGAGAGTTGAGCCTCTAGTTCACACTAAACCACATTCACTGATGCCATTCAATTCAGCTTTCAACACGCAAAATAAATAACTGGTGCAGGAGATACAGTTCCTGCAGTAATTTAGAGTTTGATTACAAAAACATTTCTCCAGACTGATTCTGCTCCATCTTTCCCACACTCCACTACAGTATCTGACAGGAGAATGCAAATTGTGAACATGCATTCATTCATCTCACTTCATCAACACATTCAGTATTCCTCAAAACGAATAAACACAGTGAAATGCAAACTCAGAATATTACGCAAACCTGCAGTAAATAAATATGCTAAATAACACAAATACACTTTATGCATTTAATATCACTTTATTAACCGATATTTTTGCTGCTGACATTTAATGATCCAGTTAAACCATACGAATAAGCAAAAATGACTTTAGTTAAACATCACATTTGTGGTTCATTTCTTTACTTTTTATTCCTAAAATAAGAGTGTTAAACTCTCTTCTCCTGAGTCCTATTCTTCTGTGATGCAGAATGGCAGCACATCTGAAAGGTTTGTTTGAGCTGCGCCCTCTACTGTACAAATGTGAATTTAAATTTTCTTTCAGCCCGAGGCTTATTTATTTAACTTTTGGAGCCTTTACGTTTGCCAAAAATACATTTTTTTATTTTTATTTTTTATTAAAAATGAACAAACAAGCCAGCCCAGCCCAGGTAAGAAAACGTAACAATGCATTACTTTCCATAAAAAGTAACTAAGTAACGCAATTAGTTACTTTTTTTAGGGAGTAATGCAATATTGTAATGGATTACTTTTAAAAGTAACTTTCCCCAACACTGAATGTCACACCTTTATGTTTCAAACTATACAGTAGCAACAACATCTTACCTTGTATTTTAGCTCATTTTGTATGGGGAAGCCAAAGTATCTCTCTGTAAAGGCAGAAGCTGTGTAGAAACACAGAATGGTCACACTAGTGAGTGTGTGTGCATGTGTGTGTGTGTGTGTCCATGCTAAGTTTGTGTGACACATACCATAGAGTTGCCAGTCAAATATGGGTGTCATGGCCGCGCCGCAGCGGAGTGCAGAACTGTGAGAGAGCAGCAGAAGTGAGCTCAGAAACCCGCCGTAGACCTGCACAGAACCGCATTATGAACATCTGACGTCTAAGATCAATTCACATACTTTGAAATGGACAAAAATACTACGTTTTGATCTTGAAGAGCCTGTTTCTATTTCTGTAGTAGACTGAAACTTTAATTATAGTCTGTACAGGTATTTTTATCTCCATTTCTCTGATAGAGATGCCGTTTATTTAAAGCAGCTGATTTGTTTAAACGTCTGTGCTTTTTTGGCCAATTTATTTAAGCCTGCAGAGTGTAAAGTTGCAGCATACACTTGAAGGGATAATTCACACAGAAATTATAATTCTGTCATCATTTACTCTCTCCCTCGTGTCATTCCAAACCTGTCTGTGGAACACAAAAGTAGATATTTTGACAAAATGTTGTTTGCTTTCCAATGTTCAAGTCAGCATCTTCACAGTAATAAACAGGAAAATAACAGAATCAATTATGCAAACTTCAAATTTTGCTGTAAAACAGCTCAATAGTGTTTTTATTCAGATGAGTTAAAGTTTTCTTCTCATCCAGTAGTGTCAGTGCAGTCAAATCAATAATATTACTGAATATCATAAAACCCCAGAACACATTTTTTGAGCTGTGAACAGATATGTACGCTGCACATCATTGAAAACGCTAAAGGTACTCATTAATTTAAAGCTGAAATTAGTTATTTTTGCACTTTTCAGAGCAACGTCACGGATTCTGACGTCATCGTGTACTACCGGAGTGCTGATTGGCTCCAGTATGGGCTGGTCGAACATGTTGACGTCATTTATTCATGACAAAAACTAATTCAATCCAATCACTGCGCTGTAGTATGCAAAAGATTATAATTGCGATATTATGCATGAGGAAGTACCACTTCTCTTGCCTCTGTCTCTATTGTTGTCATTCAGAGACATGTCGTAGGTGCTCGTTTTCTGCGTTTTCCTGCGACCAGAGCAGAAGTGTGGGTGCATGTGGTTTGTTTTGCTGTAATCTACCAGCGCAAATGGAAAATATGTTCGCATGAGATCGCATTACAGCGGAGAATTCAAATGTCACAAAAGTGCTGTTCATTCACCTCTGCGTTCGGACACGCGGGCCGTGTGTATGTTTCCCTCAGCACTGTAGCACATGAGTGTTGTTTGTATTTTGCCCGCGATGCGGTTAGAACTGGAGTTTAAAGACGAATACATGAAAAATACAATTGTTATGATCTACACGTGGAGCGCGCTCGTTATCGGTTTCAGCGCGGAGCTCCGCGATGAGTTTAACAACACTAGCCACGTGGATCATAGATCATATACAGATATGTAATACATATTTCACACATTCTCCAGCATTAAACATGAACCAGCACGGTGTATGAACATCAAGTCTTCTTCAAATGAAATATACGTGGACACAGTGGTGTATCTGAACGCGACGACACGATTATTCTGATAGACAAAAGACTGATTTAGATCGAAAATTCAAAGAAGAATGGACAAAAATTCTTTGTGTTAAACTACGTGTCGTTTATCATGAGACTGTAGTGCTTGTAAACGTAATGAAAGTATTTTTAAATATTCTTGGTGCTTGGGAGTTAGTCATTTTTCTCTGTGCTCATATATTAATATTCATTATTCTGTATAATGAGTGTGTTGTATATCTGTGTTTCATTGGTTGTTATTCCCCCCCCCCCATCTACACGCCCATTTTCACAGAGTTTTTCAGCTTTGAGGTGTGAACGACCAGGCTAAAACAAAGGGGGTTTCATGACCCTTTAAGTGTCTTTTAAACCCCAACTAAGCAAACCAAAAGCAACAGTGGTATCTGTGTTCAGCAAAAGAACAAAGTTTTACAGGCTTGAATGACATGAGGATGAGTAAATGATCATTTTTGTGTAAACTAAGACTCACCTTGCCAAAAACCCCGACTCTGCCTCCATCAATGTACGGCTGCTTCACCAGATACCTGCCGCAGACAAATAAACAAATGTGCATAAGGTGTAATGCTAATGTGAGGGAAAATAGTCTCATTTAAGACCACTGTTATTTCCACAGTAGAAGAGATGATGAATCATCAGTCACCTGAAAACTGTTTCTTTAAGTGACCAGTGCGAGAAAAGGCATCTTTTCCATTGTGTTAATTCCTAACCAGCCACGACAGCGATTCTATTTAGAAATTTAGAGATTCTATTTTAGAGAGACTCCGCCCACACGCTCTTCTGATTGGCTGTGATTTCTGATTTATTTTGTTGCGTCTCGTTGTCGTGTCACATCTGGGCTGAAATCGAGTTGGACGCTTATTTTGACTAAGTAATTACTTCACGACCGCTAAAAAAGTATGTTCTTTTTTATTTTATTTTTTATTAATCAGTCAGCAAGTACGGATATAATATAACAAGAGTGCCATGTTGTCATTGTCGTGTGACCTACCAATGTCAGTTGCGTCACTTCGCCATCCACAAATCCTCTCCCGTGGCCTCAGGGGATAATAAAGTGTCCATCATATGCACACTTCAGAAGAAGTAGTGGGTCATCCGGGTACTTTTTGCCTAATCTTTTACGAGTACTGTAAATTCAGACATACTACTTTTGTTGCATACTGTTTTTCGCCTACTATATGATTTTGGATGCAGCCCTGGTGTGGACAGACAAATTGCTTGTCGCTGGAATCTTATCGCATCACATCTGGTTAGGACACAGTGTAAAACTTTCGCACAGTAGATGGAGATTGTTCGGCACACTCACTCTAAAACAGAGAGTTGATCCTCTGCGTCCACGAGTCCCAAACGCTTGTAAACATCCTGGAGAATCTGCTGGCCCTGAAAGCCGCTCCCTCTGCCATCCACCCGGGCCACAATAACATCATTACAGCTGACCAGCACATCGGCCCATTCCAGACGAAAGCGTTCGTTCACTTGCTGGCAGCCAGGATCACACTCGCTATCACACACACACACACACAGAGGTCAGACAGATGTGGCATGATCAGTGTATTTGTACACAAGAAACACTTGCAGACATTAAAATAGTCTTTTTTAGTGGGTAATAAATCATAATAAAGTGATGTTTTTTTGAAAATCTAAAAATGCAGAAAGTTTTTAGGGTTAGAATATAAAAATTGTCTATGGAAACATGGAAAACCAACGTGTGTGTGTGTGTGTGATCGTACAGCAGCAGCAGGAGAGGATACCGCTTACTCTCTTCAAAATGTGGAGGGAGGCTGAGCTCAAGTCTCAGTGCTGTAAACACACAGTAAAACACACATCTGTCACTTACAGCAAAGAAACTGAATCAGTACAAATCATCTGAGGCTACATAAAGACTGGAGCCAAAAGTGGCACAAATCAGATTTCTTCTAATCACGGATTGTGATGCAGTTGCTGTCAGATACAATACAGTTTGCTGCTTCATCTTTCAACAAGTTTCTTTGCGAACTCTTCTTTACACTGTCTCTCGTTTACAAAACGAAATGCTCCGAACAAACATAATCCTCCGACGCGACACGGGATGCCACTAAAATAATTATTGTTATTATTCACATGGCGATGGTGGTGAAGATGACTGTGATGATAATGATGATTCATACCCTGGTTGTTAATCTGTAAAGTCGTGATTTGTCTAACTGGAATTTGTTTCTTTCTGAGAAATTCTCTGATCTTCAGACGAGCATCTATAATCACGTGATCTAGAGAGGAAGAGAAAGAAAGCAAGACAGCTGAAGGTTTGATGTGTCCTGGCAAGACTAAATACATATATTATTGGTCAGAAGAACAGCAGTATGTTTCAGCATATACAGCATAATTTTATTTTAGGGCCATTGCCTTTATTGACAGGACGGCATAGAGTAGATGGAAAAGTAGGAGAGAGTGGGATTGTTAGGGCACTATGAAATCCAAAATCTGGTGTTTTGGGACATGAGCGAAGTCCCTGTGAGCAGCGGTTTTTATATGTCATGATCACTGTGCGCATGCACAACAGCTCAGATCAAGAACAAGCATTTGTGTTTGTGTATATCAGCGTTTTGTGTTTGGACTCACCGCTGATGTTGCTGAGAAGGTGCACAGTGGTTTGAGGGATTCCTGGACCTTAACATAAAATACAGATTGTTTACAGAAATCTTCAGAATGAGGCTGATATAGGAAAAATCCAATGTGATGTTGTGAACTAGAGCTGCACTTATTCCTAAATGACAATGATTTGTCTATGTCTGTGATCATAGTGAACATTCAAATCTGTTTTGGTGCTGATCCAGAGAAAGCCGTTGTCATGTATAGGTATGAAACTGTCTTTTCAACATCACAGTATCATTATTTCTGTCTTACAGTAATTAAAATTATTACAAAAGTACTGGATAAAAGTTTATAGTTCAGATATAAACACTGATGTCTACAGTAGTGATCAAAATTGAGTAAATCACCTTTTGAATGTAACTTGACGCTTCAAATAATGATTGTATCAATTACATTATTACACCAGTAGGTGGCGACAAGTGACAGTTAAATAATTTATTTGTCATTGAATCATTAATTCAAGAGATTCATTCAAAAACACTGATTCATCCAGTAATGAAACAAGTGAAGTCTTTGAGTCATTGAATCATTCACTCAAGCGAACATTTTGTCAGAACTTCTAGTAAATTACATGTTATTTTGTTTAATTGTCTATTCAGAATCATGGGAGAATCGTGACCTCTATTTTGAACAATAAATCGCGATGTGTGTGTGTGTGTGTGCTAAGTCATTTACCCCTGCAGTTCAGCAGTACAGCTCGTCCGTGTGGACTCATAGAGGCTTCATAGAATGAACAGTGAGGTTTGAACAAAGAACAGCTCAAGCACTCACGATGGAACGGATCCACCGTGCTCACCCTGGAGGTCAAAGGTCACACTGCTGTAATGTGAGGCATTCAGGAAGAATAAAAACAAATGAAGTCTGTGCAGAATCAGTGTGTCTGACCTGTACAGGTGCCTGTGACTGAATCCAGCCTCATTACTGAGAAAATATCTGCATGAAAACACACATCAGACGTTTAATTGGCTCTTGCGTGTGTGTGTGTGTGTGTGTTTGTGTGTGTGTGTGTGTGAACAAGTGACTCACACTGTATCCCACTTTTCGTCATAGGTCAGGATCTCTGTGACCTCCCAGGTGCCTGAGGTCAGGTGATGCATGCTAACCTCTTTAGCTTCAGGCTGAAAGCAGAAAAAGAGGACCTATTATGCCCTTTTTCAAAGTCTTGATGTTGTTTTTGACACATTGTTTTTTTTAACATTCAAACACACACTCTCTTACCAGTCTGTCAGTAACGCTCTGTTTAGTTCCTGTCTCTCTGATTGGTCGGCTGGACCAGTGTGTTGTGATTGGTCAATTGCTTTGAGTGTGTTTGGGAAATATCCATAACCGCCAGTTTCAACACACTACTAACTAACTCAACCAGGCCCGCCCTTTTATTCTGCGTATTAATTATTTAAATTGGGAATATTGTGACGTGTTCGTTCCCGGAAGAAAACTCAAGACTACAATGGAGGCGTTTCAGGGAGTTCAGAAACAGTGACACTGATATAGAGAATAACTCCAGCTAGAGGGACTTTGTAACTTTGCAGGCCTTTTTCATGCTCACACAGCAACATTACACACTAAAGAAAGATGAACATGGAAAAAAGCATAATAGGAGCCACTTTTATACCTGCTCTGACATCATGGTAAGGTGTCTAAAGGATCCTCGGTCTCCGCTTCTGAGGGGTGATGTCACGAAAAATGTTGCTCCATCTTTAGAAAAAACTGTTTTTTCATTCTGCACCAATGAGATGAGAGCATCAGTTTACTTTATCTCAATGTCTTGTTTGAGGTAAATAAATATGGCAAAGTCTAAAGTGACAATCTTACCTGTCTGTCAATCCATTTGTCTGATGTCATGACATGCTTCTGCAATGAGAATCCAAACCAACATGTATATGTGTTTGTATACATTATACAAACTTATATATGTGTGTGTGTGTGTGTGTGTGTGTGTGTCAGGGTTGTATGCCATTCAGAAGTGAATTGAGATGGCTTTTAAATTCCAATTCAGTTCCTTAATGTGAATTGAGGTAGCAATTCAAATTTGAATGCAAGGAAATAGAATTAAAATGAATTGAAACTGAAGTCTTAAAAGTGTTTAGAGGCTTTCAAGACAGACGAAAGACTGTATATACCAGGCGGTTCACTCATTATTATGAATGGGAGAAAGTGCAACACGTAAGATGGCGGAATAAGTCCCGCCTTCTAAATAAGAGCCAATCACCGATTGGTAAAGACATCGCGTTACTGCAGCGGCCTTTAGAAGCTCCGGTTCCTATAGAAACAGTCAAGTTTGGAGAATTTGATGTTTCCCCATTCAAAGAGATAGGAGCTGCACTTGCACGCCCGAGAGGTGTTTCAAAGATGGCCGCCGAGTGAAATGACTTGTCTTAAAGGGACTTTGATCTAAATAATAGAGCCAATCTTAATCTGTAAAGTCATCACATCGGCAGTGTGGCTACTGAGTGAACTGACTTTCCTTGAAAGGGACTTCGACAGACAAGAGCACTTCATTTCCCAGAATGCCCCTGTGTTTAATTCCTTTGAGTTGCAATTCAGTAAATTCCTCTTCTAGTTCAACTTTTTGTGACAAACTCAATTCAGATTCTCTCTCATGAATGGTGTGTTTTTGTAAGCTCACCATCACACATTTCCCCGTTTGTGTGTAGCAGAGTGTGAGTATGGAGGCATTCTGAGGACGGTTTAACCAGCGTACAGCGAGACACTCGTCTGTTACCCACTGCACCATGCTGATATAGAGCTCACTGCACAAACACACACACACACACAGCAGGCTGTCAGCTCAAACATTATGAACATCTGAAGGTTTAGAAATGGAGCAGTCTTATTAAAGATGACCTATTATGCCTTTTTTCAAAGTTTTGTTCTTGTTTTGGGCTCTACTAGAGCTAGAGCAGGTTTTCATGCTTGAATGTTCATTATTTTCCTCATATTCTCCATTGTTGCAGCTCCTCTCTTCCCAGTCTGTCAGTAACGCTCTGTTTAGTTCCTGTCTCTATGAAGCCCCTCCTTCTGAAAAGCACAGTGTGCTCTAATTGGTCAGCTGGACCAGTGTGTTCTGATTGGTCAAGCGCTTCGAGTGTGTTTCGGAAATGTCCCACCCCTTACCATAACCATGAGTTTATAACACACTCACTTCGTCCAAAATCGTGTAGTCTGAGTAGGTATTACCAGTGTTGCAAAGTCCGCAGTTTTCCCGTGGAATTGGGCTACTTTAACGCTATTGCCGCGGGTTGTTTTTCATGTCCGTGGGTTGAAGCGATCCCAAATAACATGACATTTAGCCCTTGGAATGGGAATTTTACCAGGGGAGCCTGCCAAAAACACAGATTTTACCCCCCGGAACACGATTTTTACTGGGGGACCCCCCCTGAAATGCAACTAGGCTAGTTTTGAGTAGCAATTGGGCGGGTTTTGTTGTGAAAACCTGGCAACCCTGGGTACTACATTTGAATTTGAACTTCATGATCATTAAAGTATGTATGAATGCAATTCGGATGTACAACATTCAATTGTTTTAAAATGTTTCAGTGGCTCCTATGAACCAGTGTCTATATGGTTTTTAAAAGTTTTATAAATTCGTAGACATTTTTAATGACACATTTGTATAATAAAAAGGAAGAGTTTTAGTTAATGGTTAAAAAACAAGCCCTACAATTTAATAAAATAACATATTATACAGACACTTCATATTTAATGGTATTAGATGATTTGTTATTTGCATTTAATAGATTATACTTTCAATAAAACATCTGCAATTGGTTCGTGAAAGGTGTTTTTATGCATGTTTTGTTTGAGTTTTCGTTGCATTCACCAGAGTGAATCATTTTGTGAAGCAATTGGTTTATTTGATTCAAAGTTTCAAAAAGCTTTGTTTCTCCCATCACTTCATTTTTTTTTTTTTTTTTGAAAAATGCAGTATGTTTTCTGTTAGGTTAGGTTATAGTATTTATTTATAACTCATTTAGATAGCTAAGTAAACGTGTGTGTTTGTGTGTATGCAGTACCTTCTCTGTAAGCTGTCTGGATGCAGGAGTTGTGTAGTGTGCGTGGATCCGTTCACACTGACCACATACAGTGTCACTTGAGGATTCACCTGTCCAGCCTGTTGCACACACAGAGAAATAAGGTGAAATCCAGTGTTCTGTTGTTTAGTCACAGCCGTAACTAACCCAACTCTAAACACACACGCTGGAGCCAGTGAGTTGATTTTGAGAAGAGATCTTTACACTGGTGACTAAGAACAAACAGAGGCCAGTTTAAACCAATACAGCTTCATGAGTTTGTCATTTCAGTTGAGAATGAAAAACATTGGAGGAGGGAGAGAGATCCAGGTCCAGAAAGTCAGTTCATCACGAGCTGTTAATCTTTTGTAAGATACACATTCGACAGCTGGTTGAGGCAGACAGATGTCCAGGAATTGCTGCCGAACTGCCGTGTTGTGCCGAATTTCGACCCCCTGCCAGATTATTACCCCCCTAGTATTAGTGGGTTTAGGAGTAGGTGTAGGGGAGGGATTAGGGGTGGGGTTAAGATTAGACAATCAGGTAGCGGCTTCAAAGAGGGGGGTTAATAATTTGGCAGGGGATTAAAATTTGGCACAACACTTGATTACCTTCGGGTATGGATACTGTTTTCCACGAGGGTAAAGCGTCCCTGTAAAACGGGGCAGTTGCTCTTTGGGTACAAGAGTGTCATTGATGGTTAGAAATGCCAGACTGGAGCCCGATGGAGACCACCAGTGAGCAACTGAAGCATGCAAGACCTCCTCTAATAGCCAATCAGAAAAACAGAAAAGGTTAGGATCAGACAGTAATAGAGACATGGCTTGTGTTATTCATAGCAATATGATGATGGTGCATTACCCTCATAAAGCCAGTCAGTTATTCCATTAAATACGAGGCCATCTTGCCCTGATGATGTCAGTCTTAAAGAACTGTTCTTCACTTCTGGCTGATAGTAGATATTATTCTCAAATATGTATACCTGAGAGAGAGAGAGAGAGAGAGAGAGAGAGAGAACGAGCTGAGAGGATGCCACGCTTATTGAAGAGAATAAAAGAAAAGATTGGGTCCACAGCTGTCAATCACTAAAGAGGAACTAATATGCCCTTGATTTTGTTAATGGGGTCTACTAGAACAGGTATAAATGCTTGAATGTTCAAAAAACACATTATTTTCCTCATATTCTCCATTGTTGCAGCTCCTCTCTTCCCAGTCTGTCAGTAACACTCTGTTTAGTTCCTGTCTCTATGAAGCCCCTCCTTCTGAAAAGCACAAGGTGCTCTGATTGGTCGGCTGGAGCAGTGTGTTGTGATTGGTCAAGCACTTTGCGCATGTATGAGGAAAAGTCCCATAACCGCCAGGTTCAACACACTACTAACTAACTCAACCAGGCCCAGTCCCTTTATTCTGAGGAATATTGTGACGTGTTCGTTCCCGGAAAAAAACTCAAGACTTTTTATTTTCAGTGTTTTCCCGTGGAATTGGGCTACTTTTACACTGTTGCCGTGGGTTATTTTTCATGTCAGTGGGTTGAAACGACCCCAAAAACGCTGATTTTACCCCCGGAACACGATTTTTACTTGGGGACCCCCCGAAACGCTACTGGGCTAGTTTTAAGTAGCAATTGGGCGGGTTTTGTTGTGAAAGCCTGGCAACCCTGACCTATAGGTTGCAAAATATACTCTAAAATGTTTACTGTTAAGTTTTGTTTATAAGTGGTTTTGTTTTGTCTACCTCTTGCATATGACCAATAAACCAGATATTAATATTATACCTGAGCAGATGAAGTGTTAAGGGTTAATGAAACCCAAATGACATATATATGGCAGTCATTTTCAAAGCATTGTGTGTTTCAAGGCTTTACACATTTTTATCCAGCAGATGTCCTCAGATGTTTTGTGAATCATTTTACATAATATTTGGCTCAATCGATTTCCTCGATTACTTTTTTTTTCAGCACCTCAGAATTGAATCACTGAATCCCAGCTTTAGTTTTCATCTCTTATTGCGCTCTGACTGCATTTTAACTGAAATACTGTCCGTGACTTTAATGTCTGATGTAAATACATATTCCAGGTGCACTTTACTGTTATTTCTTAGAAGACTGCAGCTATTTTTGACATGGTATTTTCAATTTTTTATATCTCTTTAGTACATATAAAATATATATGGACGATGAAGCTTTTCTGGCTCTTTCAGTTTGATCTGTTTCACATCAGCTTATGATTTTTTAATGCTGGTTAGTGCTTGTTTGGTGATGGTCTAGTCAGCGGACCAACATACATAGTTGCAAACTCCTCACCTTTCAGTGACAACTCACCTTTTTGAGATCAAAATAGGTCAAAATTTGATCAAAGAGATCAAAATTTGCATAGATCCAATGAGAAAGTGTTTTTATGGGGGGGTACTTGTAAACTTACAAGGGTAAATAAAGAACTGGTTGTTTCAGAAAGTACTGCACAGTGCTACCTTTACTCTTTACTTTAAAAACTACGTCTATAAAGGGTAATATTTGTATGTGAGGTATGAGATGTGGGAACGGTGAAGATCAGCCAATATTGTCTTAAACAACATGCCACGCAATGTTCTCACCTTTTTTCCCCTTGCCTGTTTGCATGCCCGAACATAGCCTAACCAGGTCTTTCTGATGAAGCTGCTTGACCGTGGGTTTCTTGCTGGTTAAGCTATATGAAAAGCCTGGTAGGTGACCAGCAAAAACCCTTTTCAACAGGGTTGTAGTGTAACAAAGATACACAAATGCTTGTGAATAATGGTTTTCCTGCTGTTTATATACCAGTTACTGATTACCTAGTGAAGTCATAAACCACACTGCTAGGATAAATGCGCCAATGATTACTTCATTACAATCCTTGAAGACTTGTAAAGATACAGGGTGCATCTCAATCAGCTCATAATCAGGCATTCAAGTGAATAGCGCTGAAACCCTGTGGTAATTGTTAGGATTTTCAAAGATCGGCATTCTGCCCTAAAAGTGATCAAGCAGATCAAACCGTAAGTCATAGAGACTTGAAACTCTGAGGATACCCCGTCTACAATGTCACCAAGGCTCGCCCCGAACAAAACGCATGTCTCGGATTTAAGCACATTTTTTGGGTATTTTGGATTGGATTTGAAAAACCTACTTTTGCGAACTAGTCCTAGGGTTTTTTTGCCCCATCGGAACCAAACCAGTGCAGTAAGATTCTCTGGAGTCTGACTGTCAATAATTATTGAAAAAAAAAAAGTCGAAAGTTCGATTTATGTCCGTGTCGGGAAGTCAAAACAGTCAAAGTGGGCAGGGCCACTTTTACTAAAATGGCTCTCACTCTTGAACGAAATGAGATAATTTTCCCAAACTCGGTACACCTATGTATGGGCTCAGTCTGTGGTTGCGTGAAAAAGGATCCGGCGACTAGCCACTCGGTGATGCTATAAAATAAAATAAAAAAACAACATGAAAATGGCTATAGCAATGCAACAGTCAGTCCGATTGATTTGAAAATTGGCATGCGGTGTTTTGGACCAAGGTGCCATGATTATCTATGAGGACATTCATATATCTCGAAAAACACGACCGCCATCCGCCAATGAAGTTTGAGCACCTATCAGGCAAGGTTAACGGAGGCCAATCTGAACGAGAATTGCTGGGCCTGTTTGACTCACGGCCCTAGAGGCCTGAGGGGAAAAAACAACCTACTTTCGCAAACTAGTCCTAGGTTTTTCACTAAACCTCGATAAAACCACTGTGGCACAATTCTCTTGACTCTCTAGGTCAATAATTATAAAAAAAAAAATTGAACTTTGGCATTTAGATAGCTATAACAGGGTCATTTAAAAATGGGCGTGGCAAAATATACCTAAAAGTCTATCAATCCTAAACGAAAACTCAAAACTTCACGAAATCAGGCGAGCATATGCAACATATGATTCTACGTGGCGTTATAACTGTTAAAAATATTTAAAAACCTTATATTTCCATAGTAAATTGCCTGTATTGACTATAATGCAGTTATACTCTGTCTTTATAAGGCTTGCTAAATAAAACATAATACCTTTTTATACATGTGCTTAAAGGCCTTAAATCGCTCAAACCCCGATAACTGCTGCTTGCAGCTATATTTATTTTTGTAATGCGCATCACTACGTTATTGACAATGGGCCTTTTTTTTGCCCATGAAATTTCGCTAATGTGACCGCACCTTCAGTCTCTGTGCTGACAGTGTTTTGTGTTGTAGTGTTATGGTGTGATGTTGTGCGTCTGTGTGTTTTACTCACCAGCTGTTGGCCATGAATCCCCCATGATGCAAACTGTAGAATACAATCAGAGACCTCTGGAGGATTTAGTTCATGCACTTCCCTGCACACACACAAACTAAACATTATATAACTTTCACACAAATAACAGTTAAACATGTCTGTTTAGTCAAGTCAAGTCAGCTTTATTTTTATAGCGCTTTATACAATAGAACTGTATAATACCGTGTTTGTAAGTTGAAGATCAAGTAAGATGCCAGGTAGGAGTATCGATATACCTAAAAACAACACAAGACAAAACAACATATATATATTTGGCCCTTTTATAAACAAAAGCTCCTGATAATCATTGTGACCTCTGACCTTTCTGACATCATACGCCAGTAACACGTAGTTGAGGTCTGGTGACACGGCAAACTTGGAGGCCTTGAATACTGCCTGTGTGAAAAGCAGTCTCATTAATTGATCGTTGAATTATTCAATACAGTGATGCTGCAGGCAACCAGTCAAATGTTAGAAGGCAATCCTTCAACAATCAATGTTATGATGCTGTAGTTTAGCAATTAATTGTTAGAAAATTGCATATTGTGAATAGTAACTAAGAACACTAAGACAATATACACTACTGTTCAAAAGTTTGGGGTAGGTAAGATTTTTTAATGTTTTTGAAAGAAGTCTCTTCTGCTCATCAAGGCTGCATTTATTTGATCAAAAATACAGTGAAAACAGTAATATTGTGAAATATTATTACAATTTAAAATATGTGAATGTGAATATACAGGTGCTGGTAATATAATTAGAATATCATCAAAAAGTTCACTAATTCCATTCAAAAAGTGAAACTTGTATATTATATTCATTCATTACACACAGACTGATATATTTCAAATGTTTATTTCTTTTAATATTGATGATTATAACTGACAATTAAGGAAAATCCCAAATTCAGTGTCTCAGTAAATTAGAATATTACTTAAGACCAATACAAAGAAAGGATTTTTTGAAATCTTGGCCAACTGAAAAGTATGAACATGAAAAGTATGAGCATGTACAGCACTCAATACTTAGTTGGGGCTCCTTTTGCCTGAATTACTGCTGCAATGCGGCGTGGCATGGAGTCGATCAGTCTGTGGCGCTGCTCAGGTGTTATAAGAGCCCAGGTTGCTCTGATAGCGGCCTTCAGCTCTTCTACATTGTTGGGTCTGGCATATCGCATCTTCCTCTTCACAATACCCCATAGATTTTCTATGGGGTTAAGGTCAGGCGAGTTTGCTGGCCAATTAAGAACAGGGACTGTTCTGGTGGCTTTGGCACTGTGTGCAGGTGCCAAATGCTGTTGGAAAATGAAATCTGCATCTCCATAAAGTTGGTCAGCAGCAGGAAGCATGAAGTGCTCTAAAACTTCCTGGTATACGGCTGCGTTGACCTTGGACCTCAGAAAACACAGTGGACCAACACCAGCAGATGACATGGCACCCCAAACCATCACTGACTGTGGAAACTTTACACTGGACCTCAAGCAATATGGATTGTGTGCCTCTCCTCTCTTTCTCCAGACTCTGGGACCCTGATTTCCAAAGGAAATGCAAAATTTACTTTCATCAGAGAACATAACTTTGGACCACTCAGCAGCAGTCCAGTCCTTTTTGTCTTTAGCCCAGGCGAGACGCTGTCTGTTGTTCAAAAGTGGCTTGACACAAGGAATGCGACAGCTGAAACCCATGTCTTGCATATGTCTGTGCGTAGTGGTTCTTGAAGCACTGACTCCAGCTGCAGTCCACTCTTTGTGAATCTCCCCCACATTTTTGAATGGGTTTTGTTTCACAATCCTCTCCAGGGTGCGGTTATCCCTATTGCTTGTGCACTTTTTTCTACCACATCTTTTCCTTCCCTTCGCCTCTCTATTAATGTGCTTGGACACAGAGCTCTGTGAACAGCCAGCCTCTTTTGCAATGACCTTTTGTGTCTTGCCCTCCTTGTGCAAGGTGTCAGTGGTCGTCTTTTGGACAACTGTCAAGTCAGCAGTCTTCCCCATGATTGTGTAGCCTACAGAACTAGACTGAGAGACCATTTAAAGGCCTTTGCAGGTGTTTTGAGTTAATTAGCTGATTAGAGTGTGGCACCAGGTGTCTTCAATATTGAACCTTTTCACAATATTCTAATTTTCTGAGATACTGAATTTGGGATTTTCCTTAGTTGTCAGTTATAATCATCAAAATAAAAAAATAAAAAAACATTTGAAATATATCAGTCTCTGTGTAATGAATGAATATAATATACAAGTTTCACTTTTTGAATGGAATTAGTGAAATAAATCAACTTTTTGACGATATTCTAATTATATGACCAGCACCTGTATAGTAAATGTAATTTCTTGCTGTGATCAAAGCTGAATTTTCAGCATCATTACTCCAGTCTTCAGTGTCCCACTGTGTGTGTTAATGTAAATGCTTCACATTTTATATTACATAAACACTTCAGCTGTGATTGACATTACTCACAAATGTGCTGTTTTTCATTAAAACCTCCGTCTGATTATTCTCCATGTTCAGCATCTTTAGATCTCCGTCTCTGTCCCTGTAGACGAGCTGATGAGCTGAAGGACAAACATATTCACATACAGCACATACTGTAAACAGCAGTGTGACACCACTATTCAGATTCAAGGGTTGATTTTTTTAAAGGATCCTAATATGCTTGTCTACATGTTCCTCTGTCTTTAGTGTGTTTAATGTTGCTGTTTGAGCATGAAAAAGAAGTCATTATCTATATCAGTGTCACTGTTTGAGTTTTCTCCCGGGAACGAACACGTCACAATATTTCTCATTTAAATAATTGATACGCCGAATAAAGGGGCAGGGCCTGGTTGAGTTAGTTAGTAGTGTGTTGAAACTGGCGGTTATGATAAAGAGCGGGACATTTCCCAAACGCGCTTTAAGAGCTTGACCAATCACAACACACTGCTCCAGCCGACCAATCAGAGCACAGTGTGCTTTTCAGAAGGAGAGGCTTCATAGAGACAGGAACTAAACAGAGCGTTACTGACAGACTGGGAAGAGAGGAGCTGCAACAATGGAGAATATGAGGAAAATAATGAATATTCAAACATGAACACCTGTTCTAGTAGAGCCCAAAAACAACATCAAAGGCCCCTTTAAAGAGCCTACATATGTGTTTACAGCCTTGTGTGTCTATTTGACAGGTCTTGTTTAGTCCAACAGACACTCAGAATGTACTGAGATTGTGAGTGTGATCTTTCTCACCAGAAACCCACTGAGTTTCGAGATTGTGATCCTGCAGCTCACTGGAGAAAAGGTCATCCAGGGTCAAACAGGATCCCAGAGTGTGGTGAGCATCACCTGAGACCATTAACACAAATACACACACATTTTGGAAAAAATATTAGACCATTCACAGCATTTGAAAGCAATCATAAATGTTAGCCTGGTGTGTATGACTCTGTTTGGCAAACAGGTACGCTATGTATAGTGGGCGTCCATACGGGTTTTGCACAAAAGATTAACATGACGGCACATGCTAGTCGATGAGTTGAATCAACTCCACAGCAACTACATAAATTTATCCACTAACCATTCAGAAATGTCCAGTTTCATTCTAAAAGTTGTAACTTCTTCCTGAGTCTCTCCATCAGTGTTGACTCCGGTTTGAACGCCGTTAAGGCCTTTGCACACTGAGTCTGAAATTTTCGTATGCGTTTTTTTCAAATCTAAAAATTTGTCACGCACAGAGACCTTGCACACTGAGTCCGATGCGTATTAATTCAAAAAACAATACAAAATGGAGTCTTCAAGCAGTGAGCATGATTTAGTTGTCCTCTCTCTTCTTAAAAAGAGAAAATGAAAGAGGAAATATTGGGTCCATCCAATCCAGAGATTGCGTAGAGAGGAAGGAGAATTCCACCACATCAATGAGCTGCGGGATTATCCTGAACGTTTCAAAGTTTACTTTAGGATGTCAGTGGCTCAGTTTGATGCTTTGCTAGCGATACTGGCACAATCTGTCTTTATATTCTGTCTCTTTATACTCCGCACTTTCCTACTACTGCTTTGTGCTTTGTAGACGACGTGGATCAACTTGTAGTTGCTCTGAATTGTCTCACAAAATGGGTGCCATAGATGCGAAAAACGCAGAAAATCGAACCTGATCCAAATTTTTTTATGACGGATGAAAGTTTCAGTTTCAGAGGCAGTGTGTCAACGTGATTGACACAACGTGTATCTATTTTTTAATGTGCGAAAAATTCGGACGCGAATTTCAAAGACCGTTACTGACAATCCTCATTTTGGCTGCGTGAGATTCTCCAGCTTTGTTGTTGGTGAGCAACCGAAGCACGAGCTGTTAAAGCTCCGCCCTCTTCTGGAAAGGGGGTCAGGAGCAGCAGCTCATTTGCATTTAAAGGGACACACACAAAAACGGCGTGTTTTTGCTCACACCCAAATAGGGGCAAATTTGACAAGCTATAATAAATGATCTGTGGGGTATTTTGAGCTGAAACTTCACAGACACACTTAACTTTGGAGATGTTTCTCAGGTGACAATATGCTGTTTTAGTAATAATGCTAATATGTTTTTTTAAAACTGAGGTCACTGTCAAACATGATTCCTAAGTTCTTGATCTAAATACTGCCTTTTAATGATAGAAAGTCAAGATGTGGAGCAACAGATGTTCTTTGTGCGTCATTATCTTTGTGTGTGTGTGTACAAATATCTTAACATTCTTAAATTAAGACACATTAACTTAAAAAGCAAAATATATGCCGGTGGAATAAGAAAAATCTTGTTTTCCCTTTGAATTAAGTATATTTTCTGACCCACCTGGCAGATATTTTTTTGTTTTGTTTTAAGCATAAACTCAATTAATTTTGATTCATTTTTCAGAAAAGAACATGTAAGACATTTAGCTTCTCCAGTAACTGTATCTTGATTTAAGAATGTTTAGATATTTGTACTGAAAAACAAGAGGAAGAACATAATTTTTAACAGTGCAAAGTCAATTTGTCAGACATTTTTCAGGTTTTTGTCCTAAAAAAAAATGCTGTTCTGTGCAGGACTAATTTCTTAATTTCTTAAAACTTAAAAAAGGAAATTGTTTGTCATTATTGTACACTTCGTTTTGCTTGGTCAGTGTCTTTGTGGGTTTTTGGTTTTATTGCTGTTATAGGTACCTATTGTTAAATACCTGAAATAATTTGGCAAAGTGATACATGGAACTGTCAAAACTTGCCTGGAACTACTTTAGCTGTGTGTTTACTGGAAAACCAATCAGAATCAAGCATTCATGTAGTTTAACAATGAATACTTTTTATTTGTTTGTTTTGTTTACAAACTAAAATGTGAAAAACCGACTTAAAACCATACATTTGGTACGCTATGTGAATGAATGTTTATTGGCACTGGAAACACACAGACCTTTAGACAGCAGAAAGATGGACAGACCGATCAACGACAGCACAAACGCAATGACCAGAAGTGAGATTCCCACACCCTTCCAGTTCATTTCTGAGGAAATACTTCCCACATCCTACAGATGACAGAGAGAGAGAGAGAGAGAGAGGAGGAGGAGGAGGATATTTCAACCTTATTAATCCATGAGTTTAGATAATACATTAATCTTTAATCAGAACGTCTAGGTGACCATAGACTGTTTTTGAGTCACTGACCCTGTTTACTTGCACAAGGATATTTAAAAATGCTGGTTTAAAAACAATGCAAGTTGGGTTAAATACGGACAAACCCAGCGATTGGGTCGTTTTGACCCAGCAATTGGGTTAAATGTTTGATCAACGTGCTGGGTGGTTCAATCAACTCAACTATTGATTAAAAAGTACCATATGGCTGGCTTAAAATGAACCCAAATCAGATACATAATTACAAGAGGCAACAGTAATACTCAAAAAGTGAAAAGCATTTTTTAGAGTGCAATATTAAATTATTAGTAAGCTTAATGTAAACACATTAAGCTGATAACCATAAGCAGACCAGTTGCAAGAAATCTGAATAAGACAGCTGATATATAGCTATATTTATCAGAATTCTTTGTCATGTTAACAGCTTATTCAGAAGATCCACTGTACTTAGACTGAATCTGGTTGACTTTGTTCTATTTTTAAGTGCATACTGAACACTTTATTTATCAAAATGACAACCCTGTTTCGTTGCTGTCTTGGATTCTGTCAGAATGAGACAAACTTTGAATTAACGCATCTGATAAACGAACACAATTTTAATTTTATCTGGAAGCAGACATACTCATAAATTTAGGGCATTAGGAACATGTTAAGACATATGAGTCTGAGTGCTGGGTATTATGCCATCATTTGTTTTGTTATATAACTTCAAAACTCTGTGAAATAAAGCCACCCATTCATTTGGTCAGACAAGTAAAATTCAGTGCTTTGCATCTGATTAGGACAGACACTGAGTTTAAATACAGTATGTACAGTAGTGGCCTAAAAAATGCTGGGTTGTTTCAACTCAAATTTGGGTCATATATGGACAAACCCAACTGTGCAAGCAGCCATTAAGGGGCCAAGCACAAAGAAGCAAGCAAGAAGTAAAATCATCAGTAAAATATAGCATTTTATTTCATATACTTTATTGTAGTTAGTGGCAATTTAATATTTTGTTCAGTCATAGCGCCACCAACAGGTGCAATCCCAGTGTGTGCCCATGAATAAGTGTCAAATTTAGTGAAAATATCTCATTTTGTTTAGGAGTTATAGACATGTATATGTATGAGTACATAAAAAACGACCCATGCACAACGTTGATTGCCATTTTTTGCCACTTACTATCAAAATTTTAGTATTTTGGCATTAAAGTATACTCTCTCCGGACCAGTAGGTGGCGCTGTGCCGAAATGCAGCATGTAACCTCAGGTCATGTGATGACGTACCAAGTTTGGTCAGAAAATGTTGCTTTTTCTATGCATTTTTTTTTTGCATAGTAAAATAAAACTCGCCTTTTTTGCCAAATAGTTTTGTCAGTTAGAGTTTTGTTCTTCCCATATTTAAAATATAGTAAAAAAAAAATAATAATAAAAATATATATATATATATATATATATATATATATATATATATATATATCTTTTTTCTCATAATTTGATGGTTTTATCAGACTTGTAGGGTCATTAAAAACAAATATCCCCTTTTGGCCACTACAGTAATCCATCAACACAATCTCAGCACAAATACAAACAGATTTATGTGCTGTTTTTCTTATTTCATTTTGTCTTTTGTTTCAATCTCCACTGGCATTAAGGCTTAAAATGCTGTTAGAGATTAAATAGTGAGTTTAACTTTAATTTCAAGCAACTCAGACGTTATACAGACAGATACTTTCTTCAGAATGAAGCTTTAAACCTTAAATGACAGGAGCTTTTAAACACACGATCTGTATGATCTGCTCTTCCTAATGCAGATGGGGAAGAGTTGAAACACTTCAGATTTCAATGACACAATACATCTCTCTCTCACACCACTGGAAGACAGTTAAGAATGTGTATTTTTCATTGCAAACATTATCAAGAAATACATGTATATAAACACACATACACACCCCTGCAGTTTCCTTCATGCTCTACATTTAGATGCACTTAGTATAAGTTTGAGTGAGTCTCATGAATCATTGAATGAAAGTCCTCTGACGTCTCCCTCGAGATCTGCCTGACCTTCATCCAGTTAAACCTTTAATCTGCAGAGCGCTTTAACTTGACATGAGCTATTTTATTTTGTGCTGATCATAAAACTAACCAAACTAACCCCACATGCAGAGATAGTGATCATACACTACCACTCAGAGGTTTGTGGTCTGAAAGATTTTATAATATTTTGAAAGAAGTCTCTTCTGCTCACCAAGGCTGCATTTATTGATCAAAAGTACAGTAAAAATTGTGAAATATTATTATCATTTAAAATAACTGTTTTCTATGTGAATATATTTTTAAATGTAATTTATTCCTGTGATTTCAGCATATTGACCCCAGTCTTCAGTGTCACATGATCCTTCAGAAATCATTCTAATATGATTTGTTGCTCATAATATAATATTAAGCAGCAAATCAGATTATTTCATTAATAAATCTCAAAAAATAGAATCTTTTGTAACATTATAAATGTCCATTTTGATCAATTTAATGTGTCCTTGCTGAATAAAAGTATTAATTTAAATGATTAAATGCAAGTATTTCGCTCTTATGAATTACAGAATGAGTTCAAGGTTAGCTCTCTAGTTTCAAAAATTGACATTATGCAGTATATCGGCCTGTAATCCATTTAAAGAAAAACATGTTTTATATAATTCAGGACTCAGGTTGTTGCCAAACCCCTTTCAAAAAGTTTCAAATCTATATTAAACTTGCAGCAGTAGTTGCGCGCAGTCAGAATCACGAAACCAGAAACAGCCTTGATCGTTTCTTTTGCACATAATGATGAGCAGAAGTCTTCCTCACCTTCACGTCGATAGATGAGCGCCTGTGGCAGTGGTTGGACACTCCAGCCGTCTGATTCATGTCTTCTTCTTTTTTCCAGCAGTGAATCGCAGTGAAACGGATCCTGCTGCAGATGCTCCGAGTGTGTTATCCAAGCGCTCTGTCGCTGCAGCGCTCCATCAGAATCCAGCTGCACGTCACTGATGCACCAGATGCAGAACCATCTGTCTGTCGGAGCGCAAAATCACCATAAACATCAGTCTACTGGATTATGACAATGCGCTCAATGATTTACACAAGTAGGACATGGGCCAACAAACAATCACTAACTGTAAAAAATTATTTTTGATGCTTTTTTAAAATTTACATAGGCCTAATTAAAATTAGTTAAAGCAACACATTTTGTTTCTACTTAATTGCATAATTAAATACAGTAGTGGCCAGAAGTGATGTCCGGAGGGGATATTTGTTTTTAATGACCCTACAAGTTCAATTGAACCATCAAAATATGATATATATATAGAATATGAGGGAAGAACAAAACACTAAAACTTGGTTCAGGTATTTATCTGACAAACTTAAAGGGGACCTATTATAGGCTACCTAGTGTATTCGCGCTTTGCGAGTGTTGGGCGCATGCTCGTGCGGCGACCGGCAGTGGGATTTTTAGCATTTTTAGTGAGTTTTTCTCATGCCTTGTATGTTTAATTGCGTATGATTGTCATGAATAAGTGCTTTTAGACACTGCACCATTGATCTGAATTAATGGAGCTTTTAATTATCGCTGCCTTGTGGACTTTGGTCAACTTAACCTTCGTTTGTCAAGGGATCACATTGCAATCTCCGAGGATACAATATACTAAAGATCAGCTTTTTAACAATGGAACACGCAGAATCCAATCACCGGATTACAGCTAGATCTTCAGTATCCCGATTGTATTCAACGAAGGGATTATATTAAAACTGCGACTGGAGAAAATTCAGACAAAACTAAGAAAAGGAAGCGTGGGAAAAGAGGACCGAAGACACCGAATTGCGTTCACTTCCGCATCTACAGGTGCTGGTCATATAATTAGAATATCATCAAAAAGTTGATTTATTTCGCTAATTCCATTCAAAAACTGAAACTTGTATATTATATTCATTCATTACACACAGACTGATATATTTCAAATGTTTATTTCTTTTCATTTTGATGATTATAACTGACAACTAAGGAAAATCCCAAATTCAGTATCTCAGAAAATTAGAATATTGTGAAAAGGTTCAATATTGAAGACACCTGGTGCCACACTCTAATCAGCTAATTAACTCAAAATTAGCCTTTAAATGGTCTCTCAGTCTAATTCTACACAATCATGGGGAAGACTGCTGACTTGACAATTGTCCAAAAGACGACCATTGACACCTTGCACAAGGAGGGAAAGACACAAAAGGTCATTGCAAAAGAGGCTGGCTGTTCACAGAGCTCTGTGTCCAAGCACATTAATAGAGAGGCGAAGGGAAGGAAAAGATGTGGTAGAAAAAAGTGTACAAGCAATAGGGATAACCGTACCCTGGAGAGGATTGTGAAACAAAACCCATTCAAAAATGTGGGGGAGATTCACAAAGAGTGGACTGCAGCTGGAGTCAGTGCTTCAAGAACCACCACGCACAGACATATGCAAGACATGGGTTTCAGCCGTCGCATTCCTTGTGTCAAGTCACTCTTGAAAAACAGACAGCGTCAGAAGCGTCTCGCCTGGGCTAAAGACAAAAAGGACTGGACTGCTGCTGAGTGGTCCAAAGTTATGTTCTCTGATGAAAGTAAATTTTGCATTTCCTTTGGAAATCAGGGTCCCAGAGTCTGGAGAAAGAGAGGAGAGGCACACAATCCATGTTGCTTGAGGTCCAGTGTAAAGTTTCCACAGTCAGTGATGGTTTGGGGTGCCATGTCATCTGCTGGTGTTGGTCCACTGTGTTTTCTGAGGTCCAAGGTCAACGCAGCCGTATACCAGGAAGTTTTAGAGCACTTCATGCTTCCTGCTGCTGACCAACTTTATGGAGATGCAGATTTCATTTTCCAACAGGACTTGGCACCTGCACACAGTGCCAAAGCTACCAGTACCTGGTTTAAGGACCATGGTATCCCTGTTCTTCATTGGCCAGCAAACTCGCCTGACCTTAACGCCATAGAAAATCTATGGGGTATTGTGAAGAGGAAGGTGCGATATGCCAGACCCAACAATGAGAAGATACTGTTTAGCTATTTTAAGTTATTTTAACCAAGGGGACTCCCAAATAAAATTCTGCTTAGGGACCCATTAAGGCTTGGGACCCTGCTTCGGAAATATAGAGATAGTTGTGTCATGGCATTCACAGGGACTTGGACAGCAAACTGTTTGTTGATGGATTTGGTACTCTATTTCGCCTGGATCAGAGAGCCGACGTAACAGGTAAATCACAAGGAGGGGCCGTGTGTCTCTATGTCAACAAGCGCTACTGTTCCATGTACTGTTCCATGTTCATCTCGCATTTTTATTGGCTGGTCAGTAGACGTAGGTAGTAGCAGCAAACACACTGTGCGATGATCATGCTGAATTTCTGACACTGTCAGAAAATGATCGTAGGCTATCTTTGGTCGCAAAACAGCCGTCTTTGAACATCTCTCACTGTACGACATAGGACCACCGATTCAGAGCCACGATCACAGAAATCGCCACGATTGTTTCACGATAGCAATCTTTCATCTGGGACAGCCAAAAAGAGTGCAGTGTATCCCGGGCTTTAGAGAAAGACTCTGCATGCCCGATATTGAATTGTTATCGGTATCGCTACGTCCATTCTATCTGCCTCGTGAATTCCCGCAAATATTCATAACAATTGTGTACATTCATCCTAAAGAAAATGCAGAGTTACTGCAGCGACCACTTTGTTTGATGTGCAAAAACTTCAGAACAATTCACCTGAAGCACCCAATCTCATTCTTGGAGATTTTAATCACGTGCCCCTAAAAAAGACTTTTTCAAATTTTTATCAATATGTAACTTGCTCAACCAGGCAGAATAAGACTTTGGATCTCTGCTATGGGACTGTCAAGGGAGCATATAAATCAGTACCCTTGCCTGCCTCCATAATTGTGTACTGCTTCTTCCTACATATAAATGTGATCTTAAGAGAGAAAAAAATCAGACCAAAGAGGTTAAAATCTGGTCTGAAGAATCCATTGCTTGTCTTCAGGGATGCTTCGACTGCACCGATTGGGAGATGTTTAAAGACTCTAGTAAGGACATTGATGAACTCACTGATTCAGTCTGCTCTTATGTTACTTTTTGTGAGAGCATGATTATTACTACTAAAAAGATTAAGGTTTACCCTAATAATAAACCTTGGATGTCAAAAGCAGTTAAAGGTAGTTTACAAAAGAAGCTGTCCAAAGAGAAGCAGCAAAAAAGGAGGTAAAGTGGACATCTTAAAAGCTAAATAAAGGTATAAAACTAAATTAGAGAGTAAACTGGCTGAGAAGAATATTGCTTTAGCATGGTCTGGTATGAAAACTGCAGAACTGATATTGCCATGGATGGTTTCAGGCCAAATAGTGAACTTGCCAATGCACTAAATAATTTTTATTTGAGATTCAAATCAGTTTGATTTTAAGAATGAAATTGAGGAATTGAGATGTTAATTTAAAGATAATCATCATCTCGTCCTAGACCAGAGAGCAGTTGAAAAATCTTTTCTTTCTTTAAAGGTAAATAAGAGTCCTGGTCCAGACAATATCTGTGGCAAACTATTGAAATATTGTGCAATATTGTACATATTTTTAATATGTCTTTATACCTACAGCACGTACCTAACCTGTGGAAGCGGGCTGTTATTATCCTGGCTCCTAAAAATAATTGTCCCAAGGCTTTAAATGACCTCAGGCCAATTGCCCTCACTTCTCTTGTAATGAAATCATTTGAAAAGCTTGTAAAGACAGAGATTGTAAGGCAAACTGAGAAAGCTCCTGACCCTATGCAGTTTGCCTATAGGGCACATAGAGGAGTTGAGGACGCTACAATTACTCTACTTAATCTTTTGTCTAACTACTTAGAAGGGAGAAATACTCATGCTAGACTGTTGTTATTTACTTTTCCTCAGCTTTTAATACTATCCAACCTCACATTTTAGCTATGAGACTTATAGAGCATTTTAAGCTGAGCAACAATTTAGTGGGTTGGATATTGGATTTCTTGACAAACAGAACACAGAGGGTGAACGTAAATGGCATTTTATCAGATTTATTATGTTCGTCCACTGGTTCACCCCAGGGCTGTGTTCTTTCACCTTTATTTTATATTTTGTATACAAATATGTGCCAAAGTAACCATGTAAATAGGACTATATTGAAATTTGCTGATGACACAGTCATCGTGAGTTTGTTATACGACAATGAGTCTGGCCATGGTCCTGTTATTAAGGAGTTTGTCACCTGGTGTGATGAATCTTATTTGCAGTTTAATATAACTAAAACAAAGGACATGATTATAGATTTTATAACTTATGACACTACGATTATTAAAGATCAGGTGGTGGATTGTGTAGAAAGCTACAAATACCTTGGGACACTTCTAAATCGACTTAGAACTGTGAGATGGTATGTAAAAAAGGGACATCATCGTCTGTTTTGCCTCAGAAAGCTGTCTAGATTTTTACTTTGACAAATCTATGATGACCCTTTTCTACTGGGCTTTTATTGAATCAGTCTTGTCGTTCTCCCTTGTGGCGTGGTTTGGTAATTTGTCTTTGAAGAACAAAAATTCTCTGAATCAAATTGTTAGGTGGGCAAGTAAAATTATAGGTGAACCACAACTCAATTTAGCAGGTCTTACCCCAACTATTTACAGCATAAGGCGAGTTTTATAATTAGAGATTGTTCCCACCCTTTACATGCTAAGTTCCAGCTCCTCCCCTCTGGATTAGGGATGCACCGATCCGATACTCAGATCGGGTATCGGCTCCGATACTGACATTTTTGCCGGATCGGGTATCGGCCGGACGGGACCGATCCAAATCCGATATTGTACGTGTATACTATTCTGTGTTATTGTTAAGCTCCACAAAAGGCACAAAAAATTAAAAAGCACCATAAAGTTTCCGTGGACTATATTCCAAGTGTTCTGAAGCCATTCCATAGTTTAATTTGAGGTACAGATGAATATGTAAGTCGTTAAATTAAAGTTCACGTAAAGAACTTTAAATTAAATTAAAAACGTTAAATTAAAGTTCCTCCCTCAGCTGCGGCTGTCAGTCATTCAGCACTCAGACTGCATGTCACGTTCGGATGAATCAATGTTTCTATTATTATACTTCATCTGTAGACAACGATACCGGTAATACAATACGCATTAATATATCTTCACTTTGTGCTTTGAACTGTTCAGTGCGGAGCGCTGCCGCTGCGCGCTGCGACTCCATAATGCTTCAAGCGCATCATTCTGCACACATGATGCGCATAAGCGCTTTGTGCCGCTCTGTATGGGAGCCGTTCATATTATAATACGTTTGCGCAATGAAAGATTGTTAATAACATTTTTTGTTCTGTCCTATCTATCATATGTTGCTGCCTCATTAAAAAAAAAAAAAAAAAAACACGCTATAAATTTAAAAGAAATGTCTTTTAATTTTAAAGTATAGCCTATATTTATATATACATATATTTAGTTTATGTCATGTATGACTAAAATATTCATGAAAAACAAGCCATGAGTCATGGATGAAAGAATCCGCTGCATTCCTGTTTATTTTGAATGTCTACGAAGCTAGTGAAGTTAGGAAAGTAATGTTTAAGTCAAGCCTGATGCCTTGCACAAAAGAATGATCCCAGTTTCTCCCACACAGTGAGGCATACAGTTTATTAGGTAATTTAGAACTTTTTTTATTATTACTTGAATATCGGATAGGTATCAGCCGATACTGAATCCCAGGTATCGGAATCGGTATCGGAAGCGAAAAAGGCGCATCGGTGCATCCCTACTCTGGATGCCGGTTCGTGGCCCCTAGGTGGAGAACTAGACGATATAGGAATACTTTTGTACCTGCAGCTATAGAATAATAAATGAAAAAAAGTAGGAGATGACATGCATGGTTACTTTAGTATATCAGGTGGGCGTTGAGGGAGTGTGTAGAAGCATATTGTCATGACTTTTTATTTATTTTTTAATATTTTATTCTTATTGTATGTTGTTATGTCTTATGAATTGTCTTAAGGATGGATTGCTGAATCTCCTGTCTGCGCAGCAAATTTACCTTCGGGTACTAATAAAGATACAATTGACCTTGACCCTTTTTACAAGATGTAATTTAAGTCTCTGGTGTCCCCAGAATGTGTCTGTGAAGTTTCAGCTCAAAATACCCCACAGATTGTTTATTATACCATGTTGTAAATGCCCATTTTTGAGTGGAAGCAAAAACATGTTGTTTTCGTCTGGGTATCTGTAAATGCAAATGAGCTGAAGCTCCCCACCCCCCTATCCAGAAGAGGGGCGGAGCCTACAGCTCATGCCTCTGATACCCTGACAACATCTGTTTGGTTTTGATTATCATCTCTATCGCAGTCACGCACATGTGACCTTGCAGTTCTTAAGTTCTTAGTCATCATGAAAGTTTATTATCTGCATGCGTTTTAAAGCCATATCCGTTTAAACTTCTGATATATGGTTTTATGAGCACACACATCTGAAGCACACGCACAGAAAGGCTGGCTGTCAGACGGTGCGTCATGTGAGTATTAAAATAAGTTCTCTTACATGTCTTATTGCGCTTATAACCTTGTGTTTATTTGACAGTTTATCAAAAACACACACAGTTCACATAAACACAGTTGGGTATGTCTGTGAACGTATACAGCAGGGAAAGAAATCACATATTAGATCTGTGTATTAAAGTGAAAGCAGTTTAATATATAGTACCTACTGGTATATAAGCTATTAATATAAAACGACAAAAGAAAAACAGAAAATCACTCACTGCTCTTGACTGAATAACTTTAGTAGCTTTAACAAGAATACATTTCTTACTTGAATGCTGCTGTTAAATGCTCTGGTGAGGAGATAAACATGGCGGACTGTGTACAGCTCACTGAGGGGAGGAGCTAAGCTAATAGGGCAGATTCTGTCACCAGTCATGGGCGGGGCCTGTTCTAATGTGATGTCACGTTTGAGCACATTCTTAAACTGCTCATTTTGAGACACACACACATACTGTAAAAAAATGTACTGTACTAAACATTTTCTATTTTATACAAAATATATATTTTACAAAATGTTCCATTATGTTCCAAATTATAAGATTATATCACAAAAATTGAAGTTGCTGAATTTTGTTTTGGCGCTATACCAAAAAATAGCCACTGGGTGACGCCCACATTCCATTGCATTTTTTAAAAAGCATTCTCTTATAACATTTCTATCACAGTATCACTTCTATCACAAAACACTCACCAAATACGGAACCTTAAGACATTTCCGACGATGTTTTGTCAAGATTAGAATAAATTTTGACTATAAAATAGTTATCAATGAACAATTAACCTCACACAGCTGTGGGTAATAGATAGGTGTGTGTAGGACAAAGACTAAAGCCAAAACAACTATAAAGATAACTATATTTGCGTCCACACCAACGAACTATAACGGTTTGTTTATTCTAAGATGGCGCGCTGCGGTTTCAAAATGTAGGTATACATGTTTTTGCTTGTTGTATTTACACGGCTTTAACCAGCAGATGTCCTCAGCATGCTATGTTTTGTACTCGAGCTAATCTAGCTGACGAAGTCAGTATAGTGGAATAAAAACGTCTTTTTTTACTGCAACGTAAAAGGAGGCAAGCCAATGTTGTCGAAACTAGCGCTGGATAACGTTACTTGAGGTAATTTTATGTTCTGTTTGCTAGCCTTATACATAATGATCTCATCGTTAATACTTCTCACCATTTATTCCGAGGGTATGACCGATTGTATTCCATATATTTATTTTCTTTAAAGTATTCTCGAAAAGGGAGTTGACTTGTTAAATAGTGGTGGCTTTTTCTGAACCGCGCGGCGATTAACCTAAAATAACGGATTCTGAATGGCTTTTATCGTTCAACGGCTATACAAATATACAAGATAAACAAAGTGCAAAAAAAGCAAAAAACAATATATATTATAGATAATTTGTATGTACAGTTATGATGTGTGCAAATTATTAGAACTATCTTTATCGTTATCTTTATAGTTATCGTTCTTGGTGTGAACAAGCCATAAAAGAGAGCCAAAAAATCCCACGCACTGTCTGTACTTGCAAAAATTATTTATTATGCGGTCCCATGACACATGTATGCCTGATCAAGGTCATGTAAACAAAAGGTCATAAAATAGTTAAAAATAAATACACCCTCCAGTAGGGGAAGGAGCCCGCTAAAACGTTTTAAAGTACCGTTTCCATGTTGACGCAATGTCCGATTTCTAAACGGGTTTAGAATTACGAATTTTCAAATGATACCTAATTTATGATGATTACTAAATACGTGATAGGCAAAAAGGCAATAGAAGAGAGCCCTGACAGTGACTTTCATCCTCTCCTATTTATGTTATGTTATGTTAAGGTACTGTACAGACGATTTGGCCCTTCAGCATCTGAGTTATAAAACTGAAAGTTACTGTTAGAAGAACATTTTTTTGATAATCATGAGTTGGGCTTCAGTTCAGCTCTTCAACGCAGATAAATTTAAGGATTAATACATTAATAATACATGTAATTATTGTATTTTATGAAAGCAATAAGCATTGTAGTGATTCACATCACGGTTCAGGGGTTTTCAAGCACAACAGCCTAACCAGATGAGCACTGTCACTGTAATACTTTTGTGTTTTGCACTTCTCGCATTTTAGGAGATAACCTTTCTTTGCACTTAAGAGAAAACAGGAAGTTCTTGCTCTGCTTGTGGCTTCTTTGTCCGTGTGGTTTTCATCTTGCTTAATTTCCACTAAAATTCATACGCAGGACCTCTGAACATGTTGTTATATGGCTGCATTCATTCCTCTAAACTTCAGTGAATGCAAATAATGTTTTTAATGACTGGATTAAACCATCAAAATATGGGGGAAAATATTTCATATTTTTTGCATGTGTTCATCATTTCTTTTCTTTTTTTCTTTTTTTGACAGCCTATATAGAAAAAAATCATGTTGTACAATTTATTTCATGGTGTTACCACAAATAAAACAATCGACTTCAAGCACAACTACGCAATATGCTAATAAAATCTTTGACAGATTTATTGAAGAAAATCGGTAACACTTTAGTTTACATCTCACTATTAACTAGTTGCTTATTAGCTTGCATATTACTAGGATATTTGCTGTTTATTAGTATTTATTTATTTGAGGGGATTATTGAACTTGAAGCTATTATTGAATGGCCTTGAGTGCAATGTCGCTTAAGGATAAAAGCATCTGTCACATGCATAAATGTTAAAGTATTAAAAAGTATTTGTTGAACTTGCTCCTGATTATAAAACCGTTTATTGTTTTATGAACTTTAAAACTGTTAACTTGCTTAATCCCTTTAATCTCTTTATGATATCCTGTTTTTTTTTTTTAAAAAGTATAAGATCAAAAAAGAGAGATAAAGTGAAGATTATATGATAGAAGAGTTCAGTAAATTACATCCTCTTTCATCTACCACAGACTGTCGCAAATAAATACCATCAGCTTCACTAGAACTTATTTCATTATTACACACTGGAACCGATTACACATCCTGGCATAAAGGTACCACACTTTTGTTTCATTGTTAGAGTTATCAGTATAGGGCGTTGCATTATAATAAAGTAGTTATGAACTGAATACTGGTATTTTAGCCTAGTTTGAGATTATTTGCTTTACAGGGATGATGATGAGGATGTTACAGATGATTTTGCTCCTGACTGAATCTGTCCTGGTCTCGTCATATCAGTTGAACTCCACAGGTAACTTCATATTAGTAAATTTGTTAAAAAATTTATATTTGGGTTGTTGACAAAAAAAAACAAAAAAAAATCATTCATGTTTTTGGGTAGTTGACAGATTTTAAGTCATTTATATATATATTTATTTGCACATTTCTTTAAAAATAGATATTTGAGTTGTTGACAAGTGAACAGATTTTAAGTTATTTATTTTTGCATTTAAAAAAAAAGACATTTGGGTTGTTGACAAGTGAACAGATATTACGTTATTTATTTATTTTTATTTGCACATTTCTTAAAAAAATAAATATTTTGGTTGTTGGGAAGTGAACAGCTTTTCAGTTATTTATTTACTTTTATTTATTTATTTGCACATTTGTTAAAAAAAAAGTTATATGGGTTCACAAATGGACAGATTTTGGAATAAAAGGAGAAGGTGGGATGCTTTTTGGCAAAGAAAATAAACTGGTTGACCTATTTATTTGTTTATTTCTTTGAAGGGATTATTTAACTGAATATTCATATGCATACAGGTAATTTTGCTCCTGACTGGGTTAAAAGGAGATGCTTTAAACACATTTAAACATGTCTCTTTTTTATTAGTTCAGTGTGAAAAAGACAATGAAAGGATAACAGTGAAAGTGATCGCTGGAGAATCCCTGAATTTACCCTGCCTCACCACTGATTGCCGTAATATGATTGGAAACACCTCGTACGAATGGTTCAGATACCTCGAAAGAACAGAGCAGTTTGAGCAAATCGGGACGGAAGAGAGCGAACGCATCCATTACAACCTTTCTGAATTATACATCCTTTGGTTAACCCTGAACGACACGGGACTCTACATCACACGCTGGTGATCGCACACACTTCCATTCACTGTCAATGCACCTGCTCTAAAGGAATAGTTCACACTTTATTCACGTTTCATCCCAGAATCTTCCTCTTACAACAGTGTGTTTTCCTGTAGGTGGCATGAGGAAGACGAATGTGAAGAATATGAAACTGATATTGTGGTTTATGAGGAGTTCAACGAAGATCTCTTGTTCACTTTGGCAGAAGAAAAGGTATCAGCAATCCACTGTCCAGTGTGTGAAACTCAGCAGGCCACGTTCATCTGGTATAAGGTACTGTATGAGGCGTTTGATGTTTGTGGTCATTTTGATGTCATGTTTGCAATGTATGAGTCAACTAAACTGATCTTTCATCATTTGATCTGATCAAGGTTTAGACATGACAAATATCCTGTGTTCGACAGTTTGATCAGTTTCATGTTGGCTAATGCAAACGGGGAATTCAGCTGTTTACTTATATTGCAAATAATTTACTAAATTATAACACTGAATGAAATTAGACAATAATACGAAACGCAGTAATTTCACTATAGGCTGTTTTTCATCTGTTCAAATACTTAAAGACGTCATGAATAGCATTTTTTTCCTAAGGTCCAGTTATAGTAAGATTTGTACAAAAAAACAGTCATAATTTAGAAATGGCCTTTTTCTACTGTGTCTGAAAACTCTGTTTAAAGGGCTGTGTCTCCTTTAAGACTTCATCTTAACATCTTAATATATATACATATATATATATATATATATATATATATATATATCGGTACATGTATTCATCCTGAAGTGTCACGGTTCATGCAGTTACACGACGAATACAGTCAGTCACAGGCGATCCACACTCCAATCCAAAAGGGGGCGCGCGCGGTAATGCTTTTGAGCCTAACCAGCATTAACCACCAATAATCGCAATAAGCTCTGTGTTTTGTTACTTTCGATAAGAAACAAAGTGCCATCTTTCAGATTCTGTCCATTTTATCACGAAATTCAAACAATAAATGGCGTTTTGGCGCTTTTTGATGTGGCGTGACAGATCGCTGTATAGGCGGCAGCGCGGAGCACGAGTGAACGCGATCATCTCTTCCTCTTCACTACTACAGAATGGACGTGATATCATGATATAATGATATCAGAATGATACTACAGAATGTATCATATCTCGTGTAATCGCTCAGTGGAAAGATGTCAGTAAAACAGTTTGTAAACAGGGTGGCCGCGGGTCCTTAAAAAGTCTTAAATATATTTTTCCTAATAAAAGGCCTTAAAAAGTCTTAAAATTCTTAAATATTTTTCGTCCCATTACCACAAACATTTCTATAGACCCAATGACTGATTATTGGACAGAAGATCTTCTCGCGCTGCGCCATCTGCAGGACAAAGCTCAGCCAAGACAATATTATCCGTCTGTAATACCGGAGGCATTTTCAGGACCGCAGTTCTAGGACCGCATTCCTAGGACCCTAGTTTTTTGTGACAGCGCCACCTACCGAATCGGAGAACCGCAGTGCCACGACTGCATTTCTAGGACCCTAGTATTGGGGAACCGAAAAAAGTGCCACAAAGGCAGTATTTTCACCCAATTCTAACTAAATAAGAGTTTTTTTTAAAGGGTTATAACACCCAAATACTACTTTCATTCTTGCAATTAAACCTGGGTGCTAAGAGCTGAATGTTGAATAATTATTGTGACTAACTAGCATAATATAATAACTCATCAAGTAAAATAAACAAGGAATCATGGTATAGCCTTTTCAGTCAGATCAACCACATTTTCAAGTACAGAGGGAAAACACAAGGATGACTCTGGGGGTATATTTAAAATTGTGCATATTTTATAAAATAATATATTACAACAGTTGAACACACAAAAACGTGAACCACACAGAAAGAACGTCTTCAGTGACTCCTGAGAGAGAGAGAGAGAAGTGAATGAAATAAGGAACATTTAGTTGAACATGTTCAACTCTCTAATTTTAAATTTCATGTTTAAAAGATCATAGTGACCACAGAGCACACACATTATATACGATACAAAAATAATTATATCAATCTTCATACCAATTAATGTTCATATTACTGTTATTGCATACTGTTCAAAGATTTGGAAAAATTTGATTTTGATGCTGTGGGAACAAAGGTTCTCAAGAAAATAAAACTTTCATGTCAATAAAGCCCATCTGAACTGAGAAAATAAATAAATAAATAAATAAGAGAGAGATGCAAGAAATCTGAATAGAAATAACATGTTATTGGCATGACTTTTCCTGACCTTTAAATATTTAAAACACAGTTTGTGAAGTATGCAGAAGCACTACCTACCAATTGGATGGATGTCCTCCCCTCTTTTCTCAGTTGTTTCTCTGTTAAATTCTTCCACTTCACTGAAATAGTAACTGAATAACATAATCACTGATGGGTTAACAGAAATGCTGTTAATGCTTAAAAAATGATACATTGGACACATTTTCTATTCTTACCTGTGATGATAATCCGGACCAGAGAAGAAGGCCTTCTCAGCGTCCCGCAGAGACAAATTCTGCAGCCCAGCCAGGCCATATATGATAGTCTATCGAAAGAAAATTATTCATTGAAATATACACAGATCTAGGAATTGAGGTCAAATTAAATTAATCATAACATTGCATTTCCCAAAAGAATGTTTGCAAATGTTACCTTCATAGAAAACTGTGTGTTTGAAATGGCTCTCAAAATGGGATTTCACTTTGCTCAACTTTGTTGGGTGAAACAAAGCAGAAAAGGCAGAGGAACTCCCTGCAGCATGTGGTGCATCTCTATAGTCCAGGAAAGGATTTCCCTTCTTAGATTGTGTTTCTTGAAAAAGAGAGAGTCCAATTGGTCAAATAAAACATTTTAAGTTCATTTCATATAAATAAATAGACATAAATTAGGCCTAAGCCTAGTACTTGACCAATTTATTTATTATTCTTTTGTCATATACAGTGTTGGGTGTAACGCGTTACTGTAATTAAATTACTTATCCACTGAAAAAAGTAAAGTAAAGTTTATTTTTAGGTAATTTAATTAGTGTTACTTATAATGTAGTTGCGTTACATACTGTAAATTATTTCAACAGTTCTGTTTAAATTAATATTGAATTTAAAATCTAAATTTGTTGTCTAAAGGTAAAAGTAAACGCTGCCTCTTTAAAATCGTTAGCTGTAGTGAGTTGCACGTGAGTTCGCAACTTCACACCAGTTGGCTGCGTAATCGCTGTCTGAAGATGTCGGCAGAAGCAAGTGGCTGTTTTGCAGAATGGAAATATTCCAGTTTACTTTTTTGACACAAGTAGGCAAGAACTTTACGGTAAAATGTAAGCTATGACCTAGGGAGAAAAAACTGCGCGCGCTCTGTGAGAGACGCTCTTCAGTCAGTGCGCTCTCGACCAAAGCGCGCACACAGCCGCCTCTCGCGAGTGTCAGATTTTCGCGGTTTATTACACATAAACGTTCAAATACACACACAGTTATGTATATATATAGTTATAGTTATGTTATACATCACCGCTATCCTGCTGGTTATAGGTACTACAACACTTAGTTTGGCAAGTAGCACATAAAGGCCTTCTTTACACAAATGATGTCGGTACACAGCTTACATACAACAGCTTTTGCATGATAATTGCTTACTGAATTTGATGGCATTACAACTTGTTTAATATTTTTACTAATAACAGTGAAGTTATTGATTTTTATTTAATAATTAATAAGCATAAAAGTGATGCATTTTTTTTTTTTTTATCAAACTAAGTGTTCCAGTACAACCAGCAGGAGAGCAGTGATGTATGAACTGAATTTGGTGACAGTACAGTGTGTTACAGTGAAGTTATTGAGTATTTTTCATAATATAAAATGAGCAAAAGGGTTTTGAACTTTTCAGACGGTCCCTTCAGACTTGTCTCTCCTCCGCCGTTTCTCGGGGAACGCAAAAGATTTGAAAAAAAATTCCTCCGATCCCAATTTTTTTTTTTCCACCATGATCTACGACTGTTTGTTTGTTTTATGATGGTTGTTCATGAGTCTCTTGTTTGTCCTGAACAGTTAAACTGAGCTCTGTTCTTCAGAAAAAATCTCCAGGTCCTGCAGATTCTTCAGTTTTCCACGATGCATTAATAGACGGGGGGTGAAAACTTTTGGAATTTGAAGATCAAGGTAAAATGTATTTAATTGGATGAAGATGTCCAAATTGTTCTTATTTTGTTTAAATATACATTTTTTTCATTTAGTATTGCCCTTCGGAAGCAACAGAAGATTTCATGTTTCCCGGAAGACAAATTAAATACAATTTACCTTGATCTTCAAATTCCAAAAGTTTTCACCCCCTGACTCTCAATGCATCGTGTTTCCTTCTGGAGCATCAGTGAATGTTTGAACCTTTTTTAATAGTTGTGTTTGAGTCCCTCAGTCGTCCTCAGTGTGAAAAGACGGATCTCAAAATCATTCAGTCACTGCTGGAAAGGGTTCAAATATGCAAAAGATGCTGGAAAACTGAAGAATCTGCAGGACCTGAAGGATTTTTCTGAAGAACAGAGCTCAGTTTAACTGCTCAGAACGAACAAGAGACTCATGAACAACCATCACAAAACAAAACAAACAGTCGTGGATCATCAGGTAACCACACAGTGTTAAGAATCAGTGGTTCACATACTTATGAATGGGGTTATTTTAATAAATTCAGATATTTTTTTTGTCTTGTGGATTATATGTAAACATCTTTTATGTAAAATATCTTACTCAGGACAGTACTAAATAAAAAATAACATGCATTTTGTATTATCTCCTTTATTTTGTTAAAATTATTCACATTTTCACAGATTCTGCAAGTGGTCCACATACTTTTTCTTGCAACTGTATTATAATTTATTACATATTTAATTAACATTATTATTGTGACAAAATATATATTTAAAAAAGAAGAAGTGCCGGGACATGGCTTGGGTGCGTGGTCACATTTTCTTGCTTTTTTTTTATTATCTCTAGCTGATCACATGCCTGAGATATATATATATATATATATATATATATATATATATAGATATAGATATATATATGTATGTATATGTGTGTGTGTGTATCTGTGTGTATTTCCATCACAGGATTGGTCTTAAATTTCATGTAAGGTGGTATTAAAAAGGTCTTAAAAAGTCTTAAATTGAACTTGTTCATATCTGTAAACACTCTGGTAAACAATATGTACATTTACCTCAGAAAAGCCATCCAGTGTCAACAGCTTGTTAGTTCGCTAGAGAAATGAACTGTTTATGCTCCCCTCTGTTCTAAAAATAAAGACTCAGAGAGGAAATAAGTTGTTTTGTGTTTATGTTAGCAAACCTAGCCCACAGCTCAGTGGTAAACACCCAAACGGTCATGGTATATGCGTTAGCCCAACGCACAAACGTATTGATAAAGCACTGCAGTTGTACACCAACGTATTGCTCTATTCTTTATCGTAACTCCAAGTAATAACAACGAAAAACATTTGACACATTTCTAGACAATTGCGAGCGAACACATATTGCTGTTAGCTGGTTAGCCGGTGACCTACAAGCTGCGCGGAGCGTACACAACACACACAGGCTAAATACGTATTTGTGCATGCTACAGAGAATGTGGTGACTCTCGCTGCGTCCGAAATCGAATACTACTCTACTATATAGTACGCGAAAAACAGTATACGAACAGAGTAGTTTGCCCGAAATCATAGTATTCGAAAAACAGTAGGCGAAAAGTACCCGGATGACTTACTACTTCCGGCGAGAGTCTGAAGTGCGCATACGATGGACACTTTACTATCCCATGAAGCCACGGGAGAGGATTTGTGAATGGAGTTGAAGGGACGTAACTGACGCTGGTAGATCATGTGACGGTAACAACATGGCGGATGTAGTACGTCCAAATTCATTCATACTACACGCATTCGTACTATATAGAACGTACTTTTTCAACGGTCGTGAAGTAAATTTCAGTTCAAATGTAGTACCTACTCTACAGTACGTGATTTCGGACGCAGCCTCTGGCTCGAAATTTGGACGCGAAGACGTCACTGACATGTTCGGACCGTATAAGGGTTTAAGTCCAGTGACGTTACTCTACTTAGGCCATTGAACTGAAACTCAGAACCGTGTGGATGTTAGACACTGTATTTTAGTCCTTGCTAATCGCTTATTTGTCTAGAAGATTTTTATTTATTTATTTTACTGAGAGGACATATAAGCCTCGTTCAGACTGTCAGTCCAAATCCGATTTTTGTGCATATCTGATTGAAATCCGATCAGATTTAGCAAGTCTGAACTGTCTTGTTCTGCAATGGACTGCAAGACCTCACGGCTGTTACTGACCCACTGAGTTAGATAGAAGCCTCCTTTGTGACAGAGAGTGGTCAGGTCTTTGACCATCTGAATTGCCTCATACTCTGTAGGTAAGCTTTTTAGGCAATCATCCATGTAGAAATTATCCAGACCAGAAGAACGCCAATTAAAGAGCTTGTGAGGTTTGGGCCTTGTAGAAGTTGACTGTTTAAAGATGTGCCTTGGTATTCTGCTCCACAGTCAAATACCACTCGTAACTTGCCTTTACAAAGGTGGTACACACCATGATGTGGAATGTACCAAACCTTACCGTCACCTCGATCCAACTGATGGTCTGGCACTTTCTCAGCATAGCCTTGGATAATCATATCGTTGAGAAAGTCTGTATATTCTTGCTGAAACTTTACATTCCTTTCAAACTTTCTCTTTATCCCAACAAGACGCTGTTTGGCAATGTTAAGATTGTTGGACACAACAACATCTTTGTTTTTCATCCGCCATTTTTAAACCTTTAAATACTCACTGCATATTTTACATAAACATAACCTCAGACATCGTAAACACGGGCAAACAATCATTTCAAACGATAAAACATTGGATTTTTGTTTGTTTGTTTCGTGTGCACACTGCTGTTATATGGCCATTTAACTCAAGTTCAAGTGAAAGCGATTTTCATACCTCAGTTCCAGAAACGCTGAAGGCTGAAAACTTTGGCGTTCGTGTGCGCTGTATCTTCTTTGTTTACATGTGCGGGTTTGTAGTCCCTTGAAATCCGCAATCAATCAAAACAATAATCCACAGTAAATCCATCAAACGAAATGGTCATGAATGAGCATCATCCGACTTCAGATCAGCTGACTTTTCCTGTAGTTATCCAATTTGATCCAATTCAGTCGTCGATGTCGGTGCGAAAGCCCAGGCTCCTTCGGTCAAACAAGTTGTTAGCAAGTTGTTAACATGACTAGCACGTTGTTAACATGAATAAGTACATTGCTAACATGATAACCATGTTGTTAACATGATGTAGCATATTGATAGCATGTCTTGCTAACATGACATGAGCACATTGCTGGCATGAATAACATGTTGATAGCATGATTTACCATGTTGATAGCATGATTTAGCATTGTTGTTAGTATTTTGTTAACATGATTAACATGTTGCTAGTATGTTGTTAACATGATTAGCACGTTTTTATCATGAATTAGCACATTGATAACATGTTGGTAACATGATTAGCACACAGCTAGCATGTTTTGCTAACACAATTAGTACATTGCTAGCATGATTAACTTTGTTGTTAGCATTTTGATAGCATGATTTAACATGTTGTTAACCTGATTAACATGTTGCTAGCATTAATTAGCATGTTAACATGATTAGCACATTGCTAACATGATTACCATGTTGTTAACATGATGTTGCACATTGCTAACATGTTGCTAACCTGGGGTGCATTTCCCGAAAGCATCGTTAGCAAACTGGTCGTAAGTCCCATTGAACTCTATTGTAACAAGAGAACTTATGAGCATAGTTCGCATTGGGAAACACACCCATGATTAGCACATTGGTAGCATGCTGTTAACACGATTAGCATGTTGTTAACATGTTTTGCTAACATGATTAGCACGTTGCTAGCATGATTAGCATGTCGATGACATGATTTACCTAGCATGCTGATAGCATGATTTAATATGTTAGCATGTTGTTAACATAATTAACATGTTGCTAGCATGAATTAGCATGTTAAAATGATTAGCACATTGCTAGCATTTGCTAACACGATTAACATGTTGCTAGCATGATTTAACATGTTGCAAGTATGTTAACAAAATTTAACATGTTGGTAGCATGATTTAGCATCTTGTTAACATGTTGCTAACATGACCTAGCACAATGCTAGCACATTGCTAGCATGTTGTTTACATGATTAACACATTGCTACCATGTTGCTAACATTATTAGCATGTAGTTAACATGATAAGCACATTGCTAACATGAATTAGTGCATGTTGTAAGTCAGATCAGTTAGAAAAGATATAGCACAATAAGTCAGAACAGTCTGATGGTCTGACCTGAGTTTGGAGATTCTAGCTTAAAAGTCTCAGAAAAAGAAGAAGAATGGGTTGGCTTTCTCAAGCCAATACATGAGGAACTGTCGAAACTGTTGAAATTATAATTACAGTTACAGTTGATTGTGGAAAGTGTGGATTACACTGTTATGTTTAAATCTACTCCATCAAAATTTCTTTTTAACTGTGTGCATGAATGTAATATAATTGTCCCGATCTTTTCTCTTTGGCAGGATTTCTCTCTTATTCCAAACCAAGAGTCTGCAAAGTTTTTACGTATCCGTAACTCTTCAAAAGAAAGTGAGGGTATTTACACCTGCATCTGCACCTGGGAGCACAACGGGATAAAACACAACACCTCTGCATTTCTCAGACGGACCATCAAAAGTATATATTCCTCATCCGGCCATGTCCAGTCCTATAAACTCTGTGCTAGAAGTTAATTTCTAACACTATCTTCCTCTTGTTCATAGATATGTCCAGCATTCCTCCTGTGTTCCAGCTTCCCGTCAATAACTCCATTGTGATCACTGATGTGGGTGAGGAATGGGTTAAAATCTCTTATCATCATAAATCACACTATTAAAAAAATCTGGTTAAAACCGTAATCCTTCAACACTAATACTTCTGACATATTTCAAAATGGTAACACTTTACAATAAGGTTTCATTTGTCAACATTAGTTAACATGAACTTACAACAATACTTCTACAGAATTTATTAACATTAGTTGATGTTAATTTCAACATTTACGAATACATTTTTAAATTTAAAAGTGGTATTTGTTAACATTGGTTAATGTGTTAGTGTGAACTAACATAAACAAACAATAAACAACTATTTTTATTAGCTAACATTGATTATGATTTTTAAATGTTGTAAACATTATTGCTCGCTGTTAGTTTATGGTAGTTATTGCATTAATTTAAACTAATGTATGGAAGCTTGTTTCCGCCACTAAATAAAAAATAAATTAAAAAAAAGGTAATTGCGACTTTTTTCCTTGCAATTCTGACTTTTTTTCTCAGAATTGTGAGTTTATATCTCACACTTCTGACTTTATAACATGCAATTGCGAGTTATAAAGTCATAACTGTGAGATACAGTATAAACTCGCAATTCTGAGAAAAAACATCAGTCTTTTTCCCCTCACATTTGGACATTATATCACGCCATTCTGACTTAATATCTCACAATTCTGACTTTATATCTCGCAATTCTGACTTTATATCTCACAATTCTGACTTTATAACTCGCAATTCTGACTTTATATCTCACAATTCTGACTTTATAACTCGCAATTCTGACTTTATATCTCGCAATTCTGACTTTATAACTCGCAATTCTGACTTTATAACTCGCAATTCTGACTTTATAACTCAATTCTGACTTTATAACTCAATTCTGACTTTATATCTCGCAATTCTGATTTTATATCTCGCAATTCTGACTTTATATCTCGCAATTCTGACTTTATATCTCACAATTCTGACTTTTATATCACGCAATTCTGAGAAAAAACTTACAGAATTGTGAGATTTTTTTATTTTTATTTCATGGCAGAAACAAGCTTCCATACAAATGAGAGCTTCTCTAAAGTGTTATCAAAAAGGTAAACATCTCAACATATTTTTTAAGCTATTTTTTTTAAACATTTGTTTTTCTCAAAATGTGAATATTATAAATGATATTTTAAATATTTAAATATAAAACCCTCAGAGGGTAGCAGTGTTATTTTAGTTTTTATTTTAATTTTATTCTTGTTCATTTTGAATTAGCTGTTTTTAGTTTTGATGTTAATTTTACTTTCATTTTTAGTCATTTTTAGTTTTTGCTATTTAGATTTAATTTATTTTTATTTTGGTTTTATTTCCAGTTAATAATGTCAACTTATTTCAGTTTATTGCCAAGGCAACATTTCTAATTTTAATTAGAAGTTTTTCAACAAATGTTTATATTTTATTATATATTTATTTATTCATCTTTATTTTTTGTATTTCTTACTTTCACTTTAAATTAACCGAAATGTTTTTAATAGTTTTAGATTACAATAATAATCCTGGAGGGTAGTTGAGAATCTCACAAAACAAAATACATATTTTATCAAATTGACCCGCAAAACATTAAAAATGCAATAGAAATTTCGTATGCATGTTCCACAACATCTCAGAGTGTCGAAACTTTGCATGCATGTTTACGACCCTAACTGAGAAATAGTCTCAAAATATAACCAGTTTTTCAAATATGTTTGGCGGACCACCTTGAGGTCCTTTTGTAATGTTGGTGTTTTTTATGCACCAAAAGTTTTCATAGTAAAGTGAACTCTGGAAAGATTTAATGTCAATGTCAAATCTGAAAGCCTTGATTGCTCTTGTTTCTCAGGTACAGAATTGATCCTCCAATGTTCTGTCTTCTTTGGACACACTGTGTGTGACGAGTGCTCTGTTCACTGGGAAAGGAATAAAACCAAGATAAATGCGGTGAATGGATACAAGCAGAAAGAAAGGTGGATACCTCCTTCAATAAACTCGCTGTAAACTACTTATAATTAAAGGATTTTTTTACTTGTTCCTTGAGGTTGTCATGAGAAAACGAGTCTGAGTTAATTTCGAGTTTAATAAATGAGTGTTTATTACAGTAAGTGCACAAACAACATGCTTCAAATATAAAATGAATGCCTATATATTGCATAATAAAACAAACTGGAAACACAACCATGCCTAAAAATGTAATTACTATGTTCTGTAAAAGTAATTTAATATTACTTTTACACAATAATATCAATGTGTTATAGTATATAATATTACTAATATAATTTTTAATAAATTAATTGTCATGCTGAGTATACACGAACATCATTAAGCATTAAACATGTAATTAAGAACTATATTGGAAGCAGAAAACATACCTAATATAATATAAGCTAAGCTAGCAGGCTAATTTCACAACCTGTAGCTTCAGTATATATGAACCATGTAATTTAAAAGACATTAATGGTCATTATAACGCATTTTAAAAGGTATAAATCATAACGTGATTTTGCAGGAATTATAATCAGCGCTAAAAATGCTACCCATTAAAAGTCTGTTGAACCAATGGGATCACTCTGGTTCCTAAAGGAGACACAATTTCTGGGGGGGACTCAATTTCTCACCACACCGGGACGCCATTAAAATAAACCATCCACTTGTTTCCGACACTGGGATCCTTCTGAAGTCTGTACAGAGACGCAAATGAGCTTTCATTTGGACACGTCAAAGCGAACGTTCTTTCACTCTTCCATTTGTTCTGTTGTCGGCAGACTCAAGCATGTGGAGTATGTGAGAAACTGAACGCTCATCTGTATACTGTATCCAGTATAGACAGCGTCAGTGATCATAATGGATTCTATTTGCTTTTGATGCGACGCTGACATCAGTGTAGGCAAATGTCAGCCATTAATCAACTGAACGGCAGTGGGTGCGATGATGTACAACCCGAATTCTGGAAATGTTGGGACGATTTTTAAATTTGAATAAAATGAAAACTAAAAGACTTTCAAGTCACATGAGCCAATGTTTTATTCACAATAGAACATAAATAACACAAATGTTTAAACAGAGAAATTTTACACTTTTATCCACTAAATGAGCTCATTTCAAATTTGATGCCTGCTACAGGTCTCAAAAAAATTGGCATGGGGGCAACAAATGGCTGAAAAAGCAAGATATTTTGAAAAGATTCAGCTGGGAGAACATCTAGCAACTAATTAAGTTAATTGATATCAGGTCTGTAACATGATTAGCTATAAAAGGGATGTCTTAGAGAGGCAGAGTCTCTCAGAAGTAAAGATGGACAGAGGCTCTCCAATCTGTGAAAGAGTGCATCAAAAGATTGCAGAATACTTTAAAAACAATGTTGCTCATCGTCAAATTGCTTTGCAAATCTCATCATCTACAGTGCATAACATCATCAAAAGATTCAGAGAAACTGGAGAAATCTCTGTGCGTAAGGGACAAGGCCGAAGACCTTTATTGGATGCCGTGGTCTTCGGGCCCTCAGACGACACTGCATCACTCATCGGCATGATTGTGTCAATGACATTACTAAATGGGGCCAGGAACACTTCCAGAAACCACTGTCGGTAAACACAATCCGCCGTGCCATCTGCAGATGCCAACTAAAGCTCTATCATGCAAAAAGGAAGCCATATGTGAACATGGTCCAGAAGTGCCGTCGTGTCCTGTGGGCCAAGGCTCATTTAAAATGGATTGTTTCAAAGTGGAAAAGTGTTCTATGGTCAGACGAGTCCAAATTTGACAGTCTTGTGGAAATCATGGACGCCGTGTCCTCCGGGCTAAAGAGGAGGGAGACCTTCCAGTGTGTTATCAGCGGTCAGTTCAAAAGCCAGCATCTCTGATGGTATGGGGGTGCATAAGTGCATATGGTATGGGCAGCTTGGGTGTTTTGGAAGGCACTATGAGTGCTGAAAGGTATATAAAGGTTTTAGAGCAACATATGATCCCCTCCAGACGATGCCTATTTCAAGGAAGGCCTTGTGTATTTCAATGCAAAACCACATACTGCAGCTATTACAACAGCATGGCTTCATCGTAGAAGAGTTTGGGTGCTGAATTGGCCTACCTGCAGTCCAGATCTTTCACCGATAGAGAACATTTGGCGCATCTTTAAACGAAAGATGACCACTAACTCTTTAGCAGCTGAAAACCTTTATCAGGCTATGGGACCAAATTCCAACACCAAAACTCCAGAAACTCATAACCTCGATGTCCAGACGTCTTCACACTGTTTGGAAAAGAAGAGGAGATGCTACACCATGGTAAACATGCCCCCGTCCCAACTATTTTGAGACCTGTAGCAGGCATCAAATTTGAAATGAGCTCATTTTGTGCATAAAGTTGTAAAATTTCTCAGTTTAAACATTTGTTATGTTATCTATGTTCTATTGTGAATAAAATATTGGCTCATGTGATTCGAAAGTCTTTTATTTTATTCAAATTTTAAAAATTCGACTTACATATCCTGCAATATCAAAACTAGCCATTTTTGGAGCTTGATTAAATGCTTAGTTTAAGGAGAAGAATGTTTTAAGCTCTGAAACTTGCAAAATGTTTTAATAGTACAAAGACCTATATGTCAAAAGATCAACGCAAATTTGATTTCTCATGACCCCTTTAAAAGTAGTTAAACTACAGTTTAACTACGTTTTCAGAAACGTAGTGGCTCAAAATAAATATACATTTTTAAACTAAACAATTGATATCCTGCTCTTCTCTAGTTCTTGTTACTCTAAACAGATTTGTGATATGAAGAGCACATTTTCTGATGAAGAAATGGGTAATGTCTGCTGTTTTTCTCCAGAAAGCAAGATGGCATCATGGAGTCATTTTTGACCATTACTAAAGTTTCTGAGCTGGACCTCCATTCTGAGTATTGCTGCAGAGCTGAAGACTCCTATAAAGTGTTTTATGTATCAATCATTTTGAAACGTAAAGGTAAGATCTTCTGATCCCATCTATGATGAATATAGTTCAGCCTAATTAAAAAGCATTATTTAACCCAATATTTGTGTACTGCGTGTATTGTGATTAATGCCTCTCGCTTGACTTACAATATAGAGCAAAGTTAATACTTGAATAAAATATTGCTAAGATTTCTATTTTAGTATTAATGTTTATTAGCATTGATACTTTATATTTATTACATTTTATCACTATTAGGGGTTCAAGCGCATAGTGCTAAACCCTATTGTAATTGTAAGGATTTTTATTATTTTTCTTCTGCCGTAAAACTGATCGTGCAGACCAAACCGTAAGGCCTAGAGACTTGAAACTTGGCCAGAAGTCTCAATTTTTGGGGTTGACAGAGTATGACCCAGATTGGCCCATAGGTGGCGCTACAGCGATAAAAAAAATTCAAAACTGGTCATAACTCCTAGACCATTTGTCGTAGACTCAAGTGTCTTATATCATTGTAATCCTTGGCTCAAGACGAAGAAGAATGGACAAATGTTCGGCCATTTTGAATTTTGTCCAAAACCTACTTTTGTGAACTAGTCACCTGATAGGAACCAAACCAGTGCAGAAAGATTCTGTGGAGTCTGAATATCAAAAGTTATCAAAAAAAGTTTAAATTTCGATTCACGGTCGCTAAGGGGTGCCAAAATGGGCAGAACCACTTTTACTAAAATGGACGGAATGAGATATTTTCACCAAACTTGGAACACGTGTGTAGGTAGCGCTGTGAATCTTTGGGTAGGCAGCGAATCGATTCGATTCACGATTCATAGGATTTAAGAACAATTTTTGCAAATTCAGAACGATTCGATTCAAGACGATTCACATTAAAATTCGATGCGATTCAATTAATTCGATTCGATTCTGCATTTTTATATGCATTCATGGGGTTATTGAAATGCTTCCCCCAATGTGTTTTAGTCAGGGCGGGAATTACTGACCTTCAGGAGGTCAGAGAGTAAGGGCAAAAAAAACTAACTTTTGTCCACTGTTAATGTTAGTTTATGTTAGTTCTTAGTGATACTACATAACTTTATTTTAATAGCCTATAAAAATTGGCATTTGTAGAAATTTACATAAGGCAAAAATTTAAAAGGCTTTAAAAGTATTGTTAGTTTATGTTAACTATAGTGCAGGATAGTGTTAATGGCTACACAACCTTATTAAAGTGTTCCAGGTACATTAAACATACTAATGCTTACATGGAGAGACTACCTTAGAATATCATGCACTTTCCCAACTAATCCTAAACTAAATTTTCTTCACTGAATAGTTATAAAAGCCCTCTTTGTTCTTTTTATAGGGAATATTTTCCTTAGGATGATTCTGAAAGAAAACGTGCTGGGTTTGTACTGTTGCAATAGTAACGAACGCAACTTTAATGCGCATCTGATTGTTAGACCACGCGCTCTTATTTCAGTGTTGTTAATGTTGTAGTTATTTCAACAGTTTCCTTCATACATTCAGTTTAACAACATTAAGTTGATTAAGTTCATAATTAAAGGCGGTAAAGAGTGCAGCGCGTATCTGTGAAGGAGAGCTGTGAGGGCGCGAATGAGGGCTCCATCGATTTGCGCATGTAGTAATTTAATGTTTATATATTTTAAAGTACTGATTCGCTATCGAATCGCGATTAATCAGATTCTTCGCATTTTACATCGATTATCGACCGGAATTAACGATTCATGATTAAAAAATATGCATCGTCAGGATTTGTAATCGATGCATCGAGAAAACGAGTGAATCGTTACACCCCTATGTGTAGGGACTCAACGTTTGGTGACAGTAAAAAAAATTTGCGTCGATTGGACACTTGGTGGCGCTATAACTTGAAAAAAACATGAAAACAGTTGTAACTACGCAACCGTTAGTCCGAACAACTTGAAATTTGGCATGGAGTGTTTTGGTCCAATGGGGCATGATAGTCTATGAGGACATTGGCGTATCTCGAAAAACATGGCTGCTATCAGCCAATGAAGTTTAAGCACCTATTAGACAAGGCTAACGGAGGCCGAATGGAACGAAACTCAGTGTGCATGTTCGACTCATGAGCCTAGAGGTCTGTAAGAATTTTGAAAGAAATCGGCCACTAGTTGGCACTAACGAGTTTTATGCCTCTGTAATCACGTGGTGTTTCACAGATCCACACAATATGCATCATTTGATCGATCTCCTCATGCTGAATAACTTTGCCTCAAGTTGCCTCATTAAATATTCGCAATTATGTAAAAAACCTACTTTTGCAAACTAGTCCTAAAATATTTAAATATATATTCAAAATGATTTATTCAGCGAAAGTCATAACAAAGAGTCAAAGCATTGTTTTGTTGTTCTGTGCATTTTTTAATGTTTTACTTTAGCATCAATGCTCCCTGAGATTCTGGCATGCGTTTGCACATTTCTTCTTGTCCTGGTGCTCAGTGGAATAGTGAAGTGGTTTTCATTGGATCTGGTGCTGTTCTTAAGGGAAATTATCGTCAAGCTCAACAGGACAGAGGGTAAAGAATAATATTTTATAATATTTATTAGATTGAAGATTTATTACTCGGCATTTTTGTCTTGTTTTTCAGTAAAATAAGTGAGTTTACGCTTAGAACAAGAATAAATATCTGCTAGTAATAACGCAAAATACTGCCATTAACACTTATGACTACGATGCAATGCAAAAATGCAAATTCTTCTGTTGACAGATGGGAAACTGTATGACGCTTATGTGATTTACCAGAGAAACTTGGAAGAGAAGACAGACAAAACTGTAAGTGACTTTGTCAATGGATCTCTTCTAACAGTGCTGGAGAGCTACTGTGGCTTTAAACTTTTTATTCACGGCAGAGATGACCTACCTGGGGAAGGTACGCTTCATATAAACATCTTTCGGTGGTATATTTTTGATACATTGCGTGATGTACATTGTCATCTATGTGCTTGCTTTCACTATACACTGCAAAAAATGATTTTTTTCCTTCAGTATTTCTGTCTTGTTTTCCGGTACAAATATTATTAAATCAAGATACATTTACTGAAGAAGCAAAATGACTGAAGTCTTGTTTTCTTAAAAATGCATCAAAATTAAGCGAACAAATATCTGCCAGTGGGTAACAACTTGTTTTTCCCTTAAATTAAGTTTATTTTTCTGACCCCATTGGCAGATTTTTTTAAACATGAACTCACTTATATTGCTTATCAAGTAAATGTATCTTGATTTAAGAATGTTTAGATATTTGTAAAGGAAAAATACTTTTATCTATTTTTTGTGCAAATAGATATACTAGTGCTTTTTGATGCATGTTCCTCAAATGTTCCATTCCCGTGTCTCCACCAGACTGCATGAACATGGCTGAATCTAAGATACAGCTTAGTCGGAGGCTTATCATCATTTTAACACCTGGAACAAGTACCATTTCTTCTGCAGCTTATGATCTGGAATTGGGGCTCCATCAGGCTCTGGTACAAGGAGAAACTGGTGTGATTCTCATCCAGCTGGGACAGATGCAAGACTACACACATCTACCTCTCGGACTGCAACATCTCCTCTGTAAGAATTCTCCTTTACTGTGGGGAGACGGCGAATCCTCACCAAGCTCGAGATTCTGGAAGAGAGTGCGATATAGGATGCCTGTTGCATCATCCCATTGGAGGAGTAGTTCAAAAAAAAGATCACTGGAATGTCAGCGTTTAACAGTTTAATGCAAGAGATTCATTTTAGGTCAGGCGCCGGATTCACAAACAGTTTCTTAAGAAAGAAGTTAAAAAATGTCTTGAGATGAGTTCCAAGAAGAAGTTTGTCTTGAAATATATCTTCTTAGGAATATCTTATTTTTGTTTTGTTTTGTCTTTAAGAAGAAAATGACAGGCTTTGGCATTATTTGGTGATTTGACTCTCTTTTTTTTTTCTTTCTTTTTTTTCTTGTAGAGACAAAAAGTCATGTCAGACGTAATCATGACCAACCCTTGTTTACATTATTGATCACTGGTGGCACTCGAAAGAACTCGCGCACATTAATAGTAATATGTAAAGTTAAAGGGGTCAGTATAATATTTTAATGTTTTTGAAAGAAGTCTCTCCTGCTCACTAAGGTTGCATTTATTTGTTCAAAAATACAATAAATACTGGAAAAATAGTGAAATATTATTTCAATTTCAAATAACTGTATATATAGTAAAATGTATTCCTGTGATGAAATCTGAATTTTCAGCATTATTACTTCAGTCTTCAGTGTCACATGATCTTTCAGAAATCATTCTAATATGCAGATTTGCTGCTCAAGAAACATTTCTTATTATTATTATTAAAGTTGAAAACAGTTGCGCTGCTTCATTTTTTTGTGGTAACAGTGATACTTTTTATTTTATTCTTTGATGGATAGAAAGTTCAAAAGAAAAGACGAAACTTAAGAAATAAAATTCTTGAAAAGATTCTTCTTAAAAATCACCGTAACTTATTAAAGTTAGGAAAACCTCCAACTTGTCTTAAATGCCCAAAGGTAATGTTTCTAATTAATTGTTGTAATTAAGCATCACAACACAACACTATTTTTGTAATACTTTTATTAAGCAAGGAAGCATTAAATGGATCAATAGTGACAGTAAAGACATTTAAAATGTTACAACAGATTTCTATTATTATTATTTTTTTAACTTATAAGAACATATTTAAAAAAAAAAAAAAAAAAACATTATTAAGTATTTTGGAAATACAAAACATTCTTAACATTAAATGACAACAACCCACTGAAGAGATGTATGTCGATCCCTCAGCCTCGCTTTCATTCGCGTCAAAAATCAAAGATGGCGCTGCTGTGAATAATGTCTATAATTATTTTTTAAAAATGATTACTTTTTCTAAGAGCATGTAAGTAATGCATGATCTAGAGTCAGCTTTTCTCGTCTCACTATTATTTAAAAGGGTCGTTAACTTAAAATGTTTGCCATCATTTATCCACCCTCATGTTGTTTTTGGAGTGAACTATCCCTTTAAGACACTTAGCGACGCTTCCATAACGACCAAATCAGTCACACCTCAACTATCGCTTACAATGAACTCTAAACGGCACAATAAAACACTTCATATTTATTCTCTTACAGGCAGTAATGTAAGTCGTCGTGTGATTTTTAAAATATATTTGTAGAACTAACATAATTTGTACGGTACTTTAAATTCTCTATTTATTTCCACGTGTTTCTGTATTGCCAACAGAATGTGACGGAGTTTACCTCAGTGGATCAGGAAGAAATGAGCAAAAAGGCTTGAGGGGTGAGGAAAAATAAATAGCTATGGGATGAAATATGTGATTTTTACTAAGTGCATCGTGTATTTTGGCTAAAATTGTAGCGAGGAGTTTTGTGGGGTAGATACGCTTTTCAACCGCTCTTAAAGGGATAGTCACCCCAAAATTAAAATTGTCAAATTTAGGCTAGCTCTCGTATTCCATACTAGTACGACTTTCTAACATAGAACACAAAAAGAGACATTTGAGAGTATAATATTTTCCCCATGAAATTGCTTTTAATATGGACTGAAGTTTTGTTTCATAAGCACCATAAAATAGTCCATACAACTGCTGCTATAATTCAACTCTAGAGAATAACTACATTGAACATAGAATGAATCTAAAGCAGAATTAGCATTAGCAGTCTAGTTTAATAGAAAGCATGTCAGTTGCTTTTCTCAATGATAATGTAATCTTATCATCCATGTAAAGAATTGCACTTGGTGACCATTACTGTGGGTCATTGACGAATAAGGTTTTTAAAAGTGTAAAAATAATAATAATGGAGATTTAGTTAATTTTGTTAACAATGAGATAGTGGTTTTATAATCAGTTAACACAGTTGTCTTTTTTTTTACAAGATGGACAAAATTTGTCACTAAAAGTCAGTTAACAAATGATACTATGAAACAAATGATATAGACCCTTTTCACAGACTGTGATGACGTGTTTTAATGGTCCTCAATATCGTAAATCCTGCAAAGTTTTTTATATTTTTATTAAAAAAAAAAAAAAAAAGAAGTACATTTATAACACTATACTTCATATTATATTACCTTTGCATCAAATTACAAAAAACTAGTTAACGCTGCTGTGAGGGTGTTTCTAATACAACAGCTATGGGAGTGACGGTAAAAATTACATCTTTCTCTTGACTGCCGTTATCATTAGCTCTCTCTTTTTTCCTCTTTTTGAAAGTTGTGAAAACACTATTGTGGAGTTTCTCTTTTACTATTTGAGTAAATGGGACGTTACGCCCTATGAGAGTCTAGGGGTTGTTTTAAGAGCATTTGTCCAGGTCCTGCCACAGCACCACAACAAGACTTCTTTTAATAACTTTATTAAAGGCTAGCAAAGCATAGCCAGGTTTCTTTAGAACAAAAAAAGTACAACTTAAAGGGGAAACAAAGGCTTCAGGAGGGGGCAATGCCAAAATAAACAAAAGTTTAGTCCCAATTTGGAAGTTAAATTCTTACTAAATCTCTCAAAGAAAAGAAAAACAATAACAGAATTTACACTCACTCACTCCCTATCTAGCCACAAACCAGGAGAAAACAGGGGATTACAAAATAAAAAAATGGCGCCCACCTCCCTACAGTTCCCAACTAATGATAAAACAAAACAGACAATCAGATGAAACAGCTTAAGGAGGTGAAACAAAGAAATAAAGTACTTCGTCACAACAAAACAACAGACCTCTTAGCTTAGGAGTTTAGCAGGACTAAAGTGTTCCATAGAAATCAAGCAGCTAAAGCAACAGCATTCTTAACCAAAGGGGAAAATGCAAACAATCAACAAGAGTGGGAGGAGCCAGAGGAGAGCAGGAGACACAGAGGAGAACTAAAAGCAACCATACCACAGTGCAATATGCAACTGTCACAAAAATAAATACGTCTTTGGACGTAACAGGAAACATATTTAATGTATTCTTTCATTCACCGCTATGACGACTTCCGCTTCTGAGAAACCCGTAAATGTGAAAAGGGTCTATGCTAACAGGCTGATCAAAAGGACAATCAAACATTTTATATTTAGTTTTTAAAATATTACAACATTTTCCATGTTTTATAGCGGTTGTACCGAATGTTTCGGGACATGCGTATGATCAAGTGAAAACATGAATTTTTCAAATAGTTAAGAGAGAGTTAGTTACTTTGCTTCACGACCATGTGGTCCTTTGCAGGTGTCTGAATGATGTCACATCCTGTCACATGATATTGACCGCGTGACTTGATCCGAAATGGTCCCTTTATATTGGTTACTCCGAATGACATCAATTTTTCCGGACATTCTTTCTCATAACAAAGCAACGACTTCTACACATAATTGTTGATATGTGATGTTAAAAAATCATGCGAGAATAAAAAATATATACATTTATTACATTTTAAGATATTTTAATCACAAACGAAATGGTTGTATTGGCCTTTGGACGGTTAAACCGAATTACATTTTGACACTTCAAAATCTTTAAAATACCTTTATATGTAGCAAAATATAATTAAAACCTTTTGGATTCAATAAAAGAGATCTAGTTGTACTACCTTACATACTTTGGATGTCATATCTTTGTTTTTTTATTAATATTAAGGCCTTTGGACAAAAATTTGTAAAGGATAACAATAAAAATACTGAACTTTTTTCTTTTTTTGCTGTGTGCAATAGACATACTGGTGCGTTTTGATGCATGTTCCTCAAATGTTTCACGTTTCTTTCTGTGTCTTTATCAGACTGCATGAACCTGATTGAAACTAAGATACAGCGTAGTTGGAGATTTATCATCATTTTAAGTACAATTTCTTCTGCAGATTATGATTATCATCAGGCTCTGGTACAATCAGAATCGGAAAAAGCTTTATTGCCAGGTATGTTTACACATACAGGAAATGTTTTTTTTGGTGGCAGAAGCAACAAGACAAAGATAATAAAGACAGACAAATATAGAGTAAGTAAATAAGAGTGGGGGGAATGTTGCTCTTAAAGTCGACCTCCACTGTTTTGAGCGTGCTAAGCTCCAGGTTGGCCACCTCTTTAACCTCCTCTCAGATAAGGCTTTAAAACACATGCAGATAAACTTTATTGAAAATGCACCGCTGGCCCTGACAGTGACAGTTCCATCGACTGGCCCGAGTGTCTTTCACACTGGCACCATGCATCTAGTATTGTCAAACCCCTGCTGTATTTTGTACAGGTTTCATTTTGTTTTGGCAAGTATTTAATTATTTTACCCAGAGAAAAATGTTGGATTATGCAACAAACATTATACAACTCGTTCATTTTACACACAAAGCTTGCAGAAGCACACCAGAAAATGTAATGAATATGGCGTGACAAAACAGAAGGAGACTGAACGTTTTAATAATTTATTGATAAACTAGCGTTTTGTGGGTTTTCGGCTGCAGAGATGAAGTCGACGATGCTGACTCGTCATCTCGCAGTAGTGGACGCGCCTATATGCATGTTTTATTACATAATCTGAGAATATTTGTTTTAGATTTGAATCGGTTCATTTTAAAATAGACATCTCAAGCTTTCCATATAGGTATATTTCTCATGTATGTGAGGCAAGTATACACTGAGTTTCGGTTAACGCTCAAGTTCACTTGAAACTGAGATGTCAGAAAGCTTATCCTGTTTGTTTTCTTTATTTTTACAAAAGCACAAAATTTTGTTGTTGTTGTGAGTTTACAGAAATAAAAGCAGACCATTTACAGTTTCGAATGTTGGATTATTCTTATCTGTATGAACAAAAATGACGGAGTATTGTAAGTTAAATGCAAGTGATCGCCTTCATGTCACGCAGTAAGCGTGATCTCTACACAAACACTTCTGGATATGCGCCAAAAAATAGCGCACATTTATCTAGGTTAACGTCAGAGCGAGCGAACTTGTAAAGTTGCTACTACTTACATGTTTCAAGTGATAAGTTATATTTGAAACAGCATAGGAGAATGACACATAAGTGAAGATATTGTTGAATAAAGTCGTTATTAGGGCTCAAGCCCTATTCTTCTTGGCTATTATTTTTCTTCAGGGTTTTGGGGGCTTTTGGGGCCCTTAACATGCTCAAAAACTTTTTTGCACACAGGTTAGAATCTGTGGCCATTAATGCTGAGGCAAAGCTGGTACACGGACATGGCAGAGGGGCTCTTTGGCGCCCCCTAGAATGGAACCAGAAATCTTGGATACATACTAGCATGTATATGTATGAAACTCGATACATATATAGATCTCATTAGGTTGAAGAACTTCCGCACTCTATGTCATTAGCTCCGCCCAACAGGAAGTGGGCTATTTAGGGTTGTTTGAAATACATATGCTCTGGATTTTGATATACTCCTCCTAGGCGATTCATACGATCGTGACCAAACTCTGTCAGCATGACGGTAAGACATTGAGGATGCTAAATTGTAAACAGATTTTTGATATCTTAAACAGTTTGGTCGTGGTGTTGAAATAAACTTATGGCGACAAAAGGGAAGCATACATTGACTTTTTTGGATGGAACTTCAGCTGCATGTTCATTGTAGGAGGCCGATCACATGGATGTGATTATTTTGAGTCAAAGTCATAGCGCCACCAGCTGGCAGCAGGAAGTGTCACTTTTGAAAAATGCTTTGAAATCACCCTCCTAGTTTTATCCGATTTGCTTCAAACTTCATCAGTATAATGTCAAAACAGAGCAGATGTAGACCTGCGAAAAGGATTCTTGATATCTTAAATACTGTTTCAATGGCAACATGTCAAACTTTAATAATCTTTTTGGGAGGTTTTGAGACTCTTATGCTTCAAATTGCATGAAATTTAATTCAATTCAATTCACATTTATTTGTATAGCGTTTCAAAGCATGCATGCCAACATTACAATTTAGAAAATGCAGTTAGCTAATAATGTAATAATTTAGGCAATTTATTTATAGTCACTGTTAGCAATTTAATTGAAGGTAGAAGCAATGAGCTCCTGGAAAAATGAATTACATATTAACAGTAATTAGGATATATAGAAATTTGGGAATGTGCGTGTTGATCCAGATGTTGCATCTTCTGAAGTCCACGCAGGAGTTGGCGCCGTCTCTTCAAAGGTGTTGGTCATCTGAGATCTTCTTAAGAGGCTGGATCCAAACTGAAGCTGACGTACTCTCTAGTCAACAGAAAAACGGAAAAGCAAATGGCAAAGCAAATGGAGAATAATTAGCGTAGCTGATGTTCATAACATTAAACAAAGATAGTCATGTGCAATTGATCTGATATGAGATGCATTATGTGAATGCTTGGGTAAAGAGTTGCGTCTTTAATCTAGATTTAAACTGGGAGATTGAGTCTGAGCCCCGAACATTATCAGGAAGGCTATTCCAGAGTTTAGGAGCCAAATGTGAAAACGCTCTCCCTCCTTTAGAGGACTTAGATATCCTAGGTACAACCAGAAGTCCAGAGTTTTGTGATCTTAAAGAGCGTGAAGGATTGTAGGGCAATAGAAGATCGGTTAAGTACACAGGAGCTAAACCATTTAGAGCCTTATAGGTCATTAGCAATACTTTATAATCGATACGGAGCTTAATAGGTAACCAGTGAAGAGATGATAAAATTGGTGTTATATGATCATATTTTCTTGACCTGGTAAGAACTCTGGCAGCTGCATTTTGTATTAATTGTAGCTTGTTTATTGAGGATTCAGGACAACCAGCTAGTAATGCATTACAGTAATCTAGTCTAGACGTCATGAATGCATGAACTAACTTTTCTGCATCAGAAACAGATAACATATTCTGTATCTTAGCAATGTTTCTGAGGTGGAAGAAGGCTGTTTTTGTAACATATGAAATATGATTTTCGAAGGACAAATTGCTGTCTAATATAACACCCAGGTCTTTAACTGTGGAGGATGAAGTAACAGTACATCTTTCTAAATGCAGATTGTAGCACGAGAGATTCTGTGTGCAGGTTTTTGGCCCAATAAGTAATACTTTCTTCTACTAAATTCAGTCTTATCTGAATTTAGTAGAAGAAAATTACTAGTCATCCAATGTTTTACTTCTTTAACACACACTGTCAGATTGGATCATTTAGAGATTTTATCTGGTTGTGTTGAAATATATAACTGAGTATCATCGGCATAGCAGTGGAAACTAATTCCATGTCTTCTTATAATATAGTGGCAGCATGTATATTGAACATAGCAGAGGGCCTAACACAGATCCTTGCAGCACTCCATAATTTACTATCGTTATCTTAGATTTTTCCCCATTTAAATGAACAAAATTGTGATGACACACACATCAAAGATGTCGTCCAGTAGACATGGCAAAGTCTTAGAAACGGGCAGGGAGGATGGGCTCTATAGCGCCACCTTTTGACAAAAGTGGGGGGGTTAGTTTTGCCTACAATCACCAAACTCGCTACATATATTGTTCTCATCAAGCCGGACAACTTTCTAATTTACACTCATTAGCTCCGACAAACAGGAAGACGGCTATTTTGGTTTGAATGTGGATTTTTTGAAAAATCAGGCTCTGAATTTTGAACTACTACTCCTAGAGAGTTTATACAATTCACACCAAACTTTCTTAATTTGGTGCAAAGAAATTGAAGATGTTAAATTGCAAACGGATATTGGGTGTCTAGAATTTAGTGTTGCCGTGGCAAGGGATTAAATTAATGTCATTGTAAATTTAAATGTGGCATATTCAAACTATTTTAAAATAGTCTTTTTATATTTACCCGGTTTAAATGCATATTGCCCATCGTGCACAGTTGCCCTGAAGCCACGGTGCCACCAGGGCTTGCAGCTATATTTTTGTTTTGTTTTTGCACACAAAAAGTATTCTTGTCGCTTCATAACATAAAGGTTGAACCATTGTAGTCATGTGGACTGTTTTAACGATGTCTTTAATACCTTTCTGGACCTTGAAAGAGGTGGTTAAATTGCTGTCTATATTTCATCAAAAAGATCTTAATTTGTGTTCCGAAGATGAACAAATGTCTTACAGGTTTGGAACGACATGAGGGTAAGTGGGCTACTTAATGACAGAATTTTCATTTTTGGGTGAGCTAACCCTTTAAGATAGTCTTGATTTCTGAAAAATGCATCAGAATTAAGTGACTTTATTTTTAAAACAAGAAAAAAAAATGTCTGCCACCGGGGTAAGAAAACAACAACTTGTTTTCCCTTTGAATTAAGTTTATTTTTCTGACTGCACTGGCAGATATTTGATCTTGTCTTAAGCATAAAATCACATCATTTTTCAGAACCCAAGACATAATATCTTCTCAAGTAAATGTATCTTGATTTAAGAATGTCTAGATATTTGTAAAGTATAACAATAAAAAAATACTAAGGAAGTTTTTTTTTTTTTTTTTTTTTGCTGTGTGCAATATACATACTGGTGCATTTTGATGCATGTTCCTTTGATGCATGTTTCTTCCTGTGTGTCTTCACCAGACTGCATGAACCTGATTTAAACTGAGATACAGCTTAGTCAGACACTTATCATCATTTTAACACAAGGAAGTACAATTTCAGCTTGACAATTATGATCTGCAAGTAGAGCTCCATCAGGCTCTGGTACAATCAGAGTCGGAATCAGAATCAGAAAGAGCTTTCTTTTAAGAAATAACCGTATGTAATTTTTTAATTTTTTTGAAAATTACAAGGTGCAACCTTGTAAAATAAACAAGATACGCAATATACAAAAAATAAATAAATAAATAAAAATAGTATGTGTATGTACAGGTATGTTACAGGAAAGGAAATGTAAATAGAGGTATGGTGTGTTAAATAAATAAATAAATAAATATATTTATAAATAGTGTTGTGTATTGCACATGTATGTTTATTGCCAGAGGGGGCATTAACTGTTAATGAGATAAATTGCCTGTGAAAAGAAACTGTTCCTGTGTCAGGGGTCCAGATTTGATTTTGCCAACCATTTTACTCTGGAATAACATCAACCCACTGAAGAGTGTTTAGGTACACTACTCAGTGTATCTGAGTCAAACTCATAGAAAATAAGCAAAACAATCCAAGGTTCTTGTTTAGTACAGTGGCTAGATTAACAAATAAACAGACATCACCAGAACAAAACATTTCATTACAGTTTAGTAGTGATGACTTTATGAATTTCTTTACTGAGAAAAACGAAAGCATCAGAAATACAATTGTAAATGTACAACCTTTGACAGAGTTTTATGATTTAGCCTCAATTATCACCCCTCAAGAACAGTTTCAGTGCTTTACAACTATAGGACAGGAAGAGCTAAATAAACTTTCATTGCGTCTAAACCAACAACATGTTTATTAGATCCAATACCCACTAAACTACTGAAAGAGTTGTTACCTGTAGCAGAAGAGCCTCTTCTCAATATTATTAACTCATCTTTATCTCTAGGTCATGTCGCAAGACCGTTCAAGCTAGCAGTTATTAAGCCTCTCATTAAGAAACCACAATTAGATCCAAATGTATTGGCAAATTACAGATTTCCATTTATGTCTAAAATACTAGAAAAAGTTGTATCTGCTCAATTGTGCTCCTTCTTGCAAAAAAACGCTATCTATGAAAAATTTCAGTCAGGATTCAGGTCTCATCATAGCACAGAAACTGCGCTCGTTAAAATTACAAATGACTTTCTTCTAGCTTCTGACCAAGGCTGTAATTTAATACTAGTGTTACTTGATCTCAGTGCTGCGTTCGACACTATAGATCATAAAATACTTTTAGATCGACTACAAAAGTACACTGGTATTCATGGACAGGCATTAATGTGGTTTAGGCCGTATCTATCAGACACAATTTTGTTTATTTAAACGGGGAAAAATCTAAGATAACGATAGTAAATTATGGAGTGTCGCAAGGATCTGTGTTAGGCCCTCTGTTGTTTTTAATATATATGCTGCCACTTGGTGATATTATAAGAAGACATGGAATTAGTTTCCACTGCTATGCCGATGATACTCAGTTATATATTTCAACACAACCAGATAAAATCTCTAAATGATCCAATCTGACAGTGTGTGTTAAAGAAGTAAAACATTGGATGACTAGTAATTTTCTTCTACTAAATTCAGATAAGACTGAAGTATTACTTATTGGGCCAAAAACCTGTACACAGAATCTCTCGTGCTACAATCTGCATTTAGAAAGATGTACTGTTACTTCATCCTCCACAGTTAAAGACCTGGGTGTTATATTAGACAGCAACTTGTCCTTCGAAAATCATATTTCATATGTTACAAAAACAGCCTTCTTCCACCTCAGAAACATTGTTAAGCTATGGAATATGTTATCTGTTTCTGATGCAGAAAAGTTAGTTCATGCATTCATGACGTCTAGACTAGATTACTGTAATGCCACTTTCTCATGCCACTAATATTTAAAAGGATAATTCACTTAAAATGTTTGCCATCATTTACTCATTATGTTGTTTCAAACCGGTATAACTTGAAAAGACATGAGAGTGAGTGATTTTAATTTTGGGATTAACTCTCCCTTTAAGACACGGCACGTGGCGTCGCTTCCATAACGACCAAATCAGTCACACCTCAACTACCGCTTACCATGAACTCTCAAACACACCATATATTTATTCTCTTACAGGCAGTAAGTCGAAGTGTGACTTTAAATATATATATTTGTAGAACTAACATAATTTGTACGGTACTTTAAATTCACTATTGATTTCCACATGTGTTTCTGTATTGCCAACAGAATGTGACGGAGTTTACCTCAGTGGATCAGGAAGAAATTAGCAAGAAGGCTTGAGGGGTGAGGAAAAATAAATATCTGTGGGATAAAATATGGGATTTGGTAAGTGCATTGTGTATGTCGACTAAAATCGAGGTAGATGCTCTTTTCAACCGACTATCCCTAGTCACCCAAAAATGAAAATTGTCATATTTAGGATACTGGCCCTCACGTTGTTTCATATGTGTGTGATTTTCTTCCATAGAACATAAAAAAAGACATTTTTGAGAGCATAATGTTTTCCCCCATGATATTACATTTAATATGGACTGAAGTTTTGTTTCATAAGCACTATAAAAATAGTCCATACAACTGGGCGCTATAATTCAACTCAAAAGAATAACTACATTGAACATAGCATGAATCTTAGATTATTCTTCTAAAGCAGAATCAGCATTGGCAGTCTAGTTTAATAGAAAGTTTCACAGAAAGTGTGTGTTAGTCGCTTTTCTCAATAATAATGTAATCTGATCATCCATGTAAAGAATTGCACTTGGTGACCATTGTGTGGCAACTTGTTTTGGTGACTAGTATACTTCTGTGAAAAAAAGCACAGCGTAGTGTTTAAAGTCAAGCCTTCAGCATAGGTTTTTATTATTTTCACTTATTTCTTCAATGTGAAACCCAGTCAGAATATACAATGATGAGTTTATTTAGTATGTGTTAAAGTAGTTTATTACTTTATTGTGTAGTCAATGTAAAAATAAGCTATTTCTTTTTCTTTTTTCTACCGCTGGTCTGTGTAACCAGGCTAGAAGGATGTCATTCAGTTCCCTTTCAAGGGAACTCGCTCTGTGTCAAGCGCTTTGGAAACGCCGCTGCGTGATTGCGTTGTGAAGCACATGTGAAATCAGTCCAAAGGCGTGACGGAACGTCATAGGCGGGTGACGTCATGACCAGGAAACTATGAAGCACACCTGAACCAAACAGTGTTAGCTTCTGTGTCTTCAGTAAGCGCTCTCTGTGAAATCCTCTGTCTTATTTACTGTTGTTTGTCTCTCATGTTATTCAAGCACTCAGAAAAAGACAAGTTATAATGGCGAGTAAGCAACAATTCAGACCGTGTGCTTCTCTCTGCCCTCGTTACATCACGGGTGGGGATTCACACGAGCTTTGTGTTGTTTGCTTGGGAGCTCCTGCTGGGCGCTTTTTGAGGAAAGCGGTTCGGCTCGCTGAGGCACAGCGAAGGCTCACGTCGTGGGGCTTGCAAATGGATCTTGCAGAGGGGTTAGAGATGGGCCCCGCCCTTTCTCTGCCTTTACCTGCAGGATCCAGCGCTTCATTTCAGGAGGTAGAAGCACGCTCTGTGGTTTCTTCTGCCCCTGGTGAAGCGCCAGTGCTGCACCGATTTAGTTCTGAGGAATTAGATGTTGTCATCATCGATCCTTGTGATGTTGAGGACTCGCCACCTCACACACAAGCATATGAGGAGCTAGTGGATGTTGTGACTAGAGCTGTTGCCAGATTGAACATAAGCTGGCCAGCTGAAAAGCAGGAAGCCCATCAGTCTAGTCTATTAGACGAGCGCTTCCTTCCATCCCGGTCACAACCTCCACGCCGGGGCTTGCCTTTCTTTCCCGACCTTCACACCGAGGTGTCGAGGTCATGGAATAGACCTGCCTCCTACCGGGTCTTTTGTCCCCAAATATCTAATTATAGTAACATCATGGGACTAAAAAGGAATGGTTATGGAGAGATGCCACGGGTGGAAGAGACGCTTGCGAGATATCTCTCCCCTGAGTCTGCATCTTCCCTAAAAGCCCCAAAGTTACCCACAAAGCCACTCAGAACATCTTCCGCTTTAGTGGGTAAAGCGTACTCGGCAGCAGGTCAGACAGCGGCGTGCTTGCACACAACGTCCATATCAAGCCGACCTGCTTAAAGACCTTGATGGGGGTGGGCAAGTTAGTAGCGAGGCGTTTACTGAGCTACGTAAACTGCCAAGTCAATTGGGCGGTCTATGGCCTTCCAAGGGTAAGACAGATCTGAGGACGTCATTATCCAGGCTTCGGGAAAGAAGTCCTGATGCCAGTGGTGTCTGGCTTCTGAGGGAAGTCCCCTCTGGGGCGAGTCAGTTCCCACCTCTTTACACAGTGCCTGTCTCCCCTCTGTGCCCTCAGGGGGCGGTTCTGCAAACCCTGCCACCTCGTATGCTTCAGGGCGTAGCGGTTCTTAGCAAACGCATATCTCAATGTCCACCTAGCAACGTAGTGGCGCTAGGATGTTCGCTCCCTCCGAGGAGGGATCAAAAATGGCCAGTTCAGTTGCTCCCTGCCGGTTCGCCATTTCAGGGCACTGGGCTGGTCACCAGAGGTCAGTCTCGAGAGACTGATTCCCTTAGTAGACTTTCTGGCAGCATGGAAACTTCTGTCAAATGTATCTCAATGGGTCCTGCACACAGCAGAATTTGGGTATAGAATTCAGTTCGGGTTGCGATCGCCCAGGTTCACCAGGGTTTTGTTCACAGAGGTAAGCCCCAAGCAGGCTCTGGTTATGGAACAAGAAGTACAGACTCTCTTGCGAAAAGAAGCTATAGAAAGGGTTCCTTCTCCCAGCAGGGAGTCAGGGTTTTACAGCCGGTACTTCATAGTTCCAAAGAAGGATGGAGGGTTGCGTCCTATTCTAGATCTGCACCTACTAAATCGCTCTGTCAAGAAGCTCAAGTTCAGAATGCTAACTCTGAAACAATATCATCAGGGGGGTCTGTGTTCGCGCCCCTTATGCAAGTTGGCACACCGGATCCTCCTGTGGGCCCAAGGGAAGTTACTGTCAGTCAGGGCAGTTTACATTCCAGGGCATCTGAATCAGGAAGCAGACATCCTGTCGAGGCAGGGGCTGAGGCCCGGGGAGTGGAGACTTCACCCCGAGGTGGTGGAGCTCCATTGGGAGCGCTTCGGGAAAGTTGAAGTGGATCTTTTTGCATCTCGAGAGATGACTCACTATCCATTGTATTTCTCCCTCACGTATCCAGCCCCCCTGGGGTTGGATGCGATGGTGCAGATGTGGCCGAGGCTGCGTATGTACATCTTTCCCCCGATTGCTCTGCTTTCAGCAGTTTTGGAGAGAGTGTGCCGGGACGGGGTCCAGTTGCTGTTAATAGCAAATGTTAATATTTTGGTTTTCGGACCTGATGTCTCTCCTCGACGGCTCTCCCTTCGAGATTCTGGTCAGGAGGGACCTACTCTTACAGGCGGGGGGCTCACTCCTTCACCCCCGCCCGGAGGTGTGGAAACTTTGGGCATGGCCTCTGAGGGGGCACAGCTTATAGATTTGAGTCTCCCTACCTCGGTAGTGGAGACCATACTCCAGTCCAGAGCTCCCTCCACGAGGAGGATTTATTTATTCTTCTTGGTGTAGAGAGTGTACTTTAGACCCTGTTAACTGCCCAGTTGGTACAGTTCTGGAGTTTCTGCGAGACAAGTTCTCTTCAGGTTTATCCCCTTCTACACTGAAGGTTTACGTGGCGGCCATTGCGGCTTACCACGTTCCTTTGGAGGGTGCTTTTTTTCACATTTTTATTTAAAAAAAAACCCCACTTGTTTGCAGAGATGCTGTTCCCATCAGAGGAGAAAGTCCACCCAATGGATGTCAGCAAAATCCAATTAGGGAATCTGATACAGACAAATGTATTCCTAAATATTGAGGTAAGACATATTGCATGTGTGTTTGGCTATTTACATTAAAAATAATAATAATAATTGAATTAAATATTATATATATATATATATATATATATATATATATATATATATATATATATGGGGTGGAAAAATGTGTCAGACTGCAACTTGTGTCAGACTTGTGTTGAATTCAGGGCAAGTTAACACGACATTGACCCTATGAATCACCCGTAGTTCAAGTCAGGGTTGCCAGTTCCACATTTTTCCCTACACCAAACATTATTTGTAGGGCCTCCATTCCAATAATTGGAAAGAGCTTTGTGCTTTGTTACTTCTGCTGAGAAACAGCCTCAACTTTCAAATTCTGTCCGTTTTATCTAAAAATTCAATCAATAAATGGTGTAAAATGTGATGTGACAGATCGCCGTACCACCTCAGTTCAAGGGGTTACAGCATGAAAAAATATTCATGAACATCAAAAGGTATGTTTAAAAATACAGTACAACTTGCTGAAATGAATCATGTCTCATGTAATCACTCGATCAGTGTTTCAACTGTGAAAAGACATCAATAAAACAGCTTGTGTACATTGTGTCACTTAATGTAGTATTTACCTCAGGAAAGTTGTCCTATGTTTACAGTTTGATAGTTAGCTATAATAAAACACCAGAAAGGAGCTTATTACTGTTAATTATATATGTTTCAATAAATGTGTCACGAAGACAAGTGTTTATGAAAACTATGTGCAACCGAGTTGCATAAAAACATTTCAGTTTTTATTTGAGTGTAATTATTATATCTGAAAATAAATAGGACAGATACAGGGCCCTGTTGTTAATTTTAGTGTCTAATATTATAGTAATGCACCAAATGAGAGGGTTCCCTGTATAGCATTATTTCTGAGATTTCTTTCCTTAAGAAGATCAAACAACATCAGCATCGGCAGAGAAATTTAGTATCTAATGTGCATATATATATATATATAATATATATAAAACCTCTTAGTTATTACCACAGAGCAATCCATGAAATTGCGAACAATTTAAAAGTTGACATACAAAAATATCAAGCTAATTTGGTCAACAGAAAATATAATTAATCAACTATAAAAAAAAAGGTGCAACATATAAAACACGTGTGACAACCTGCCCCGACCTGACATTTATGTATAATACCTTTATGCTGAGAACCATGGTTATTAGCATTTACTAAAACTAAATCATAAACTATTTTCAGTACTTGAAATAAAAAAAATAAACATTAACTGAAATAACATAACCGCTAAAAAGGTAAACTAAAACTAAATAGACTAAAAAAAGCTAAAACTTAATTTTAAAAAAATGTATGTAAATTTGTAAATAAACAAAACCTAATAAAAATGACAAAAACACAACAAAATCACTAAAACTTTAAAATTAAAACAGAAAATATAAAAACTAATTCAAAACAATAACAAAAAAACTAATACTATATCACTGATACTAAAACGACACATATATTTATATATTTATACTCATTAAATAGTGTCTGTTGCATTCATTTACATCAGTGTTGACTTGTTTATTAAGCAAGCAAAAATATTATGATTTTATCATTTTAGTTTGGAGGACAGAATCAAGAACTGACAAAAATGATCCTTTTTTTTTTTTTTTTTTTTTTTTTAAACTGTATTTAAAACATTCTAATTTTTACTGTGGTTCGCAGCAAAGTTGCAGTATGTTTTCATAGTACAACTCATGATTAAAGCCCTTTAACAAAAATAAATGAAGTTTTCAGACCCTGTCCATATTTCAGTAGTGCTTCCGTCCCTGTGGCTGACATCACTGGTGCAGCAGTGCAGTTTTTCAGTGCAACAGCAAATGCATTGTAGGCCGTCCTGCCCGTACACACCCTCCCCCTCCGGCACGTCTGCCCTCCTCATTCACGCTCACTGTCTCTGATACGAGCATGGATGAGGCAGCGGTGGAATCAACCCTCGTGCAAACGCTTGCTGTGAGCGCTGTTAAAGGTGGCCGATATCTGTGTCTGTCTCCCTCCTTCCAGCGCTGCTCGCTCGCCTCCTGGATTAAAGGGAACATCAAGAAGAAAGAGTGCTGCTTCTATGTGGAGGATGCCAGGTATGAGGAGCGTGTTTGGGCAGATCAGACGAAGTGAATGGCCTTGACTTGTAAAGCTTAATCACTCTGGGGAATTAACTCTTAATTAAGACTCTAAATGATTAACAACTTTACTGAAAACCCTCGTGCACACAATCTACATGCCTTCATGTCGTCTGATTTTAAAAGTATAAACTAGCAAGCTTTTAGCAAGCTAACCTTCAGCTTGTGGTTCATGTGTCTTTTTGCTGTGAAATCTTAAATGATTTTTATAAGTACCCTGGACTGAAGCAACTTAGGTTTACAGTACTTAATTAACCATCATAATTTTTTAGAAAAAATCATGTTCAGATGTGAGTATCAAATATGATCATCAGGCTTTTGATGAGCGTTTATTTGTTCATCTCTCAGTCATCATTGTATTGCATTGCATTACGTTTTAAAACTACAGAGCTTTGATCATAAAAATATAAAAGTTTGTAAATTATATGTTAGATGCAATAAACTGCGATTAATCGATTTGACAGCACTAATTATCATCTTACTAAGACATTATTGGAGATATAGTGTGACAACTTCTTATCTTATCGATGTTACGCTGATGATTTGATGAAAACGGTCTTATTTTCCAGTTTAGATACGTACGGAGCCCCGCACATGACATGCAGGAAAAAAATAGTAGGCTAAATCGTGCGCACGATTTGTAAATCAAGGAAAGGAATAAGTAAATTGTGCGCACGGTTTAGCAAATCGAGGGAACAAAATAGTAAATTTTGCGCATGGTTTGTAAATCGAGGGAACGAATAAGTAAATTGTGTGCACAATTTGTAAATCAAGGGAATAAATAAGTAAATCGTGAGCACGGTTTAGCAAATTGAGGGAACGAAATAGTAAATTGTGTGCACGGTTTAGCAAATCGAGGGAATGAAATAGATAATCGTGTGCACGGTTTAGCAAATCGAGGAAAAGAAATGGTAAATCGTGCGCACGGTTTAGCAAATCGAGGGAACGAAATAGTAAATCTTGCATACGGTTTAGCAAATAGAGGGAATGAAATAGTGAATTGTGTGCACGGTTTAGCAAATTGAGGGGACGAAATAGTAAATTGTGCGCACGGTTTAGCAAATCGAGGGAACGAAATAGTAAATCTTGCATACGGTTTAGCAAATCGAGGGAACGAAATAGTAAATCTTGCATACGGTTTAGCAAATCGAGGGAACGAAATAGTAAATCTTGCATACGGTTTAGCAAATCGAGGGAACGAAATAGTAAATCTTGCATACGGTTTAGCAAATCGAGGGAATGAAATAGTGAATTGTGTGCACGGTTTAGCAAATCGAGGGAATGAAATAGTGAATTGTGTGCACGGTTTAGCAAATTGAGGGGACGAAATAGTAAATCGCGTGCACGGTTTAGCAAATCGAGGGAACAAATTAGTAAATTTTGCGCATGGTTTGTAAATCGAGGGAACGAATAAGTAAATTGTGTGCACAATTTGTAAATCAAGGGAATAAATAAGTAAATCGTGTGCATGGTTTAGCAAATCGAGGAAAAGAAATGGTAAATCGTGCGCACAGTTTAGCAAATCGAGGGAAAGAAATAGTAAATCTTGCATACGGTTTAGCAAATCGAGGGAATGAAATAGTGAATTGTGTGCACGGTTTAGCAAATTGAGGGGATGAAATAGTAAATCGTGCGCACAGTTTAGCAAATTGAGGGGACGAAATAGTAAATCGTGCGCACGGTTTAGCAAATCGAGGGAACGAAATAGTAAATCTTGCATACGGTTTAGCAAATCGAGGGAACGAAATAGTAAATCTTGCATACGGTTTAGCAAATCGAGGGAACGAAAGAGTAAATCTTGCATACGGTTTAGCAAATCGAGGGAATGAAATAGTGAATTGTGTGCACGGTTTAGCAAATTGAGGGGACGAAATAGTAAATCGCGTGCACGGTTTAGCAAATCGAGGGAACGAATTAGTAAATTTTGCGCATGGTTTGTAAATTGAGGGAACGAATAAGTAAATTGTGTGCACAATTTGTAAATCAAGGGAATAAATAAGTAAATCGTGAGCACGGTTTAGCAAATCGAGGGAACGAAAGAGTAAATCTTGCATACGGTTTAGCAAATTGAGGGAACGAAATAGTAAATTGTGTGTACGGTTTAGCAAATCGAGGGAATGAAATAGATAATCGTGTGCATGGTTTAGCAAATCGAGGAAAAGAAATGGTAAATCGTGCGCACAGTTTAGCAAATCGAGGGAACGAAATAGTAAATCTTGCATACGGTTTAGCAAATCGAGGGAATGAAATAGTGAATTGTGTGCACGGTTTAGCAAATTGAGGGAACGAAATAGTAAATCGTGCGCACAGTTTAGCAAATTGAGGGGACGAAATAGTAAATCGTGCGCACAGTTTAGCAAATTGACGGGACGAAATAGTAAATCGTGCGCACGGTTTAGCAAATCGAGGGAACGAAATAGTAAATCTTGCATACGGTTTAGCAAATCGAGGGAACGAAATAGTAAATCTTGCATACGGTTTAGCAAATCGAGGGAATGAAATAGTGAATTGTGTGCACGGTTTAGCAAATTGAGGGGACGAAATAGTAAATCGTGCGCACGGTTTAGCAAATCGAGGGAACGAAATAGTAAATCTTGCATACGGTTTAGCAAATCGAGGGGACAAATTAGTAAATCGTGCGCACAATTTGTAAATCAAGGGAACTAAATAGTAAATCATGCACACGGTTTAGCAAATCAAGGGAACAAAATAGTAATTTGTGCGCACAATTTAACAAATCAAGGGAACGGATTATTAAATTGTGCGCACAATTTACTTTTCTTTCTTGAATGTCATGTGCGGTGCTGAGATGTTTCTTAGACAATGTTTGTGACTGCTATAATGACATTAAGCTTTGGATGTATACTAATTTTCTTCAGTTAAATGAGAGTAAAACCGAGGTTCTGATTGGCCCTTCCACTAAACCTCTATCTACTACATTTAGGTCCTTTGTCCTTAAATTTAGAAGATCACATAAAGAGTCTTGATAATTGGTAATTATGGACTCTTCTTTATTAGGTTAGTGCTGTTGTTAAGAATAGCTTCTTTAATTTGAGATTAATCGTTAAAGTTAAGTATTTTCTTACCAGAAAAAATCTGGAAATTGTGGTCCATGACCGTGTGTCTGTGCTTTTTCTGTAATAGGTCCTAAACTTTGGAATAGTCTCCTAATCCATGTGAGGTCAGCTCCATCAATTGCCACCTTTAAATCATACTTAAAATCATATTTTTACTCTCTAGCTTTTAAATATTATTTCTTATATCCTGAGATGGTTTATTGTTCTTTATCTATGCTGTGATGTGTTTTTTTTCTGCTTGTTGTTTTTAAATGTGTTATATAAATTAAGTTGCTTGATCGACTAAACTGATATTTATATGCATTTCATGTAAGTATCTGGTATCCGCTTATAAAGATCTTGTTGATTTACATTACAAACTGTCAGAATTTCATCTTACTTTTGCCCGTATAAATTGCATATTTTTTTTCAGCTTGGGCCTCTGAATAAAATTTTAGAGTTTTCCTCCTAAAGTACAAGATCCATATTCTCATTTTATCACACTAAATGAGCCATAAAAGCCTGATGCATCAAATATGATACTCTGTCTAAAGGTTTAGAAAATTATTCATTTAAAAATTATTTTATTATTTCATGTCTGGCTTTACAGAGTTAAATGTATTGTTATATTTAATATACATTTATAAATTTTAACATATTAATAATATTAATATATAAATAAATATAAAATATATTTATTAAATATATTTATATATATATACACACACACACGTATAATTTATTTATTTATATATAAAACTTATTCTTAAAAGCTTTTATTTGAAAAAACACTACTCATCCAAACCTATATGACTTTCTGACACAAAAGATGTTTTACAGAATTTACAGAATATCTGAAAGTGGAATGTGATTTTTATTGTCGAGCTCCAAAATGATGCATAAAATTATCATGACTTGTGTACTATAGATGTATATATTGGTGAGCTATTCTTTTAAAGTCATTGTAATGTGTATAAAACATAAAGTATAATTAATGATATGTCAGTCATAACCAACTTGACAAGCAGTAAACTAAAGACCATGTGTATGCACTCTTGTTCGCTTCTGTGTGTGGTTCAGCAACATTCAGACAATATGTGTGGTGTGCGTGTTGTTGGGCTGTAACTCATGTGTGGATAACATGGATTACTGTTGGCAGGGAGGGGATTTGTAAGTGTGGTTACCCAAAGATCCAGCACTGCGATGAGGCCATCAAACCGGAGGACTATGTTGGGGAGCAGTGGGACAAACACAGGCACGTCAGAGAGATGCCCACCGATGCTTTCGGAGATATCAGCTTTGGGGGGATTGGACAGAAAACCGGGAAGGTAAAATGACAACTTGATTCAAACGGACCTCCTTTCTATTATACACTCTTCAAAGTAAAGGTTCCAAAAGTGGGTTTTTGCAGCATTTTTGGTTCACCAAAGAACCTTACAGTAATCAGTTCTTAAACTAACCATTTTTTTCGTGGTGTGAATAACATTTAAATAATCTAAAGAACCTTTTATCATAATTTTTTTGTTTTTGTTTTAAATCAAAAAATCATATTCTTAAAAAGCATTTTGTCATGTTTTCCAGTTAAAATATATAAAAGTCCTTAAAGGGGACCTATAATGCTCCTTTTCACAAGATGTAATATAAGTATCTGGTGTCCCCAGAATGTGTCTGAGAAGTTTCAGCTCAAAATACCCCACAGATCATTTATTATATTGTCAAATTTGCCCCTATTTGGGTGTGAGCAAAAACACACTGTTTTTGTGTGTGTCCCTTTAAATGCAAATGAGCTGCTGCTCCCAGAAGAGGGCGGAGCTTTAACAGCTCGTGCTTCGGTTGCTCAACAACAACAAAGCTGGAGAATCTCACGCAGCCAAAATGAGGATTGTCAGTAACGGTGTTCAGCCTTACATTGTTCAAACCGGAGTCGACACTGATGGAGAGACTCAGGAAGAATGAATGAAACTGGACGTTTCTGAATATTTAGTGGATAAATGTATGTAGTTGCTGTGGAGTTGATTCAACTCATCCACTAGCATGTGCCGTCATGTTAATCTTTCTGAAACCCATATGGGCGCCCACTATACATAGCGTACCAGTTTGCCAAACAGAGCCATACACACCAGGCTAACATTTATGATTGCTATCAAATGCTGTGAATGGTCTAATATTTTTTCCAAAATTTTTTTCAGAAACGCTCCTCTTTTAGCAATCGAGCTTGCCAGAGTCAACTTACAGGCTATCCAAGCTAACGTGACTCTAAACAGTGTTCAGCGCTCGTCTGCGCAGCCAACGACAGAACAGTTAGCATGTTTTCTCCAACTTTTGCCATGGCGTTAGAACTGCTACACCGTTTTCGCTTGCGAAAACAAAATGGCGGTGCCATGGGTGGAAACAGTTACTGGGTTGTCCTTTTTTACGTTTCCTGGGTTGGTAGATGCACCGGGGATCCGATTGTAGCACTTAAACATAGAAAAAGTAGGATTTTCATGATATATCCCCTTCAAATTGAGATAACATTTATTTGAGAAGATACAGTAAGATATTTAGACTTGATTTCATTTACATGACAACAGTGTTTTGGGGTCCTGAAAATGCAAACTCTTAAAACGGTGCATGTTTTTTAAAACGAGACCATTATTGTCTCTGTGTAAACTTTGTAAACGCAAATTTGTGAGGACAGTGTTGTCATACACATGCATATTACGCGTTCATGCTGCGCCCGAAATCGCATTCTGTGTAGTAGGTACTACTTTGGTTTGAACCTTACTTTTAATAAGGTACATTCTATATAGTATGAATGAAAATCGGACGTACTGCATCCGCCATGTTGTCATCAGTTGCGCCGCTTCACCGCCATTCACAAATCCTCTCCTGTGGCCTCATGGGATAGTAAAGTGTCCATCGTATGCACACTTCAGAATCTCGCCGGAAGTAGTAGGTCATCATGGTACTTTTCGCCTACTGTTTATGAGCACTAATTCGGGACGTACTACTCGGCTTGCATAATGTTTTTCGCCTACTATATACTGTAGTAGGGAAGTAGACATATTTGGATGCAGCATCAGTCTATAGGAGCGTAGTGTTTTACATTGTGATATCGCCATCTACTGGCCTGGCAGCATAATACAGCGTTTTTAGTCGTTTTCTTGGATACGTGTGAACAATGATGTCTGTACTCGAAACTTTTCCGTTTTTTGTACATCATTGTCGTGTGAATGATGTACATTAATACACTAGCAGATTATAAGTCAAATATAAAGGTAACCTAAAAATGATTAAATCTAAATTAACTGGTTTTATTTAAGTCAAATATATTACTTATTATTGATGAACCCACCTATTATTATTATTATTATTATTTTACATTAAATTTTATTGGTTAAATTAAGTAAAAACATCTCTTTAAAGTAACAATTGCAGAAGAAGACATTTTAAATGTAAAATTTATATTATAGTAGAAGGACCAGTACAAACTGAATGGAGAAAGACTGAAATTTCCAAAACAGTTTTGTCAGGATTGTTTTACAATAATATTTCATATCAAAAATATCATCTGACAACAATAAGATCAATTTTGTTTCAATAATAAAATGCATTAACTGATAAAATGTATACTTTGAAAGCAGTGTAAGTCACTTTGAATAATGCAAATCAAAACGGCATTATTCAGGCTGTTCCTCCATCACAGTTAGAAGGTTAAATACATTCACCTTTATCTTATGCTAGAATTATATATGCTAACTCATGTTGTGTGTGTTTAGTATGTTCGGGTGTCGTCGGACACATCCTGTGAGAGTCTGTACCAGCTGATGACAGAACAATGGAACCTGCGTTCGCCAAACCTACTGATTTCAGTGACCGGCGGAGCCAAAAACTTTTACATTAAGAATCACCTGAAGGACAAGTTCCGTCGGGGCCTCATTAAAGTGGCCCAGACCACAGGTACAGTGATATATACTATATGAAATATCAATTGCTTGATTATACTGTATATTATTGCATAGCTCTACATATCAAGTTGGATATATAAATATATCCAACTGTACCCACATACGTACAGTACACTCATGTGATACAAATACATTTGACTTGACATATAATGGAATGTAGAGCATGATTCATATGGCACGATTATGTAATTTTCCAGTTTTTTAGAGCATGACAGATTTACAGGCATTGTTGTTAAAATGAATGTTTTGATTGTTTAATTTGCCCATTTATTATAAATTAAACATTCAGTAGAATTTTTTTTGAATGAGTGTCAAAACAATCTCAAATATTAGTGCATGTGTTCAGTTCAATTCAATTTATTATCCGAGAGAGAAATTGATTTTGCATTTATTTTTACAAATTCAATTCATACATTGCCTTCTGCAGAGCTGCTTATAGCTAAATTGAACATATTTTTCATAATTGATGAACTTTGCAACACTGACACTGTTATTAAACTGAATTGCATCAACATTAAAGCTGAATAATGAGATAGCTCTTTTGTAGAGCTGCTTTACAGCTGAAAATGAATTTGTTTCATAACTGATTCATTTAACAACATTAACAATGATATTTTCCTTAGGAATGCATGATATATATCGGCCACCATATCGGTATTGGCTGATATATATATGTTAATTTTTAATGTTATCGCTATCGACCCAGTAAGAAAATGTTTCCGATAAATTAAAGCCGATAAATAATGGATTATGAAACACTTCAGATGCGCACTGTTCACTGTGATGGTTTTGAATTGATTGAAATATCATTGGAATCACCTCGAAAAGGAAAATACAGTTAAGTGCTACATAAAATTATAATGAAAACACTACTCTAAAAGAATGTTGTGAATTCTTTGTGCACTCGTGTTGTAGCGCGTTGTCTCGGGATAAGCGCATCCACAGTACACCCGGCGCAATGTGACACCAGACGTGACGCAAGTGTTTTTTGCTAGTTTACGACGCAGTTACAATTTTCACTTCCAGCACCACGTTGTTTAAAAAGCAAATGAATTTGCGCCCATTTGTGCGCCCATGGGCGTGCTGGTCTTAAAAAGAGGTGTGTTCAGGCACATTGTTGGTGTGTTGCTATTTTGAGGCAACTGAAAACGACTGCATCACTGACCAACTGAAACCTACATTATTTTTTTGTTATTTAAAGGCCGCGCTAATAATATGCGCTAATACTCTGCACGTACACTCTGCTTGTTACACACACAGGGACGTGCAGCAGCACACAAACATGCCAAATACTAAAAATAAAAGAATTACAATGTAAAAGATTATCATTGTGTACATAAAGATAAAATTGCCTACATGTCATAATGGAGGGTTTTTGATGGTTTGTGTTTTGAGACAACTACACTTCTCCAGTTCCAATGCTGTATGTGTGGCAGGTGCGTGGATCCTGACAGGAGGCACACACGCAGGTGTGATGAAGCACGTGGGCATGGCCGTGCGAGATTACACGCTTAGCAGCGGGTCGATGGAGGGACAGATCGTCGTCATCGGTGTGGCACCCTGGGGTGTCATTCACAACAGCCACACACTGATCCATCCTGAGGTCAGACATTTCCCCTTACCTGAATACACACAGTTTGAACAACACAAGAACAATTTTATACTTTAGATCAGGGTTTCCCAAACTCACAATACCCCCCATAGCCTAAAGGCCCATTTACACCAAGAACTTTAACAATAACGATGAAGATATAGTTTTTAAAATCATTCTAATTGTAAAAGAACAGCAGAGTTCACACCACAACTACGATAACGACACAGAGAAACAATATCGCTTTCAGAACGATTTTTTCCAGCTGGTGAACGATACATTAAGAGCCAATCAGAACCAATCCTGCTTTAAAGAGCTCGAACATTTGAAGGTTTAGTTCACCCAGAAATGAAAATTCTGTCATTGTTTACTCACCCTCGTGCTGTTACAAACCCGTAAGACCTTTGTTCATCTTCAGAACACAAATTAAGATATTTTTAATATAATCTAAGAGCTTTCTGTCCCTTCATTGACAGTAAGATTAATATTAATCTTAGTATCATGACTAACATCAGAGGATAAACTACATGTAAACACGTTGGCAGTTTGGATGCTAGAGCTGGCTAGACAATATTGATGTCTCGTTTTTAATACTTTCGTATTCTGTATAACATCTTGCATCACTTCTGTTTCAGATTTTTGTATGTGCTTTGTTAAATATAGAGTTGTTTTACTCAAGATACCTGCAAAGGACTGGGCAAAGATGAGCATAACCGATGTCCTTCACATATGCAGATTGATATATAAAAGTTTTTTTATTTTTCTTCTCACTAAAAGGATAATGAAATCAAATAAAACACCAACAATAAAAATAACTAGCTAGGTTAGTGTCACGTAATGTGCCTATAGAAGCTCACGAAGACGAGGATGAACAGGAACTTTAATAGCAAAACTCGGGTAACTCTTAACAAACGCTATAACATTGACGAGAACGGACAAGGAATGAGGGAGAACGCAGGGTATGAATGCATGGGCAAACAAAGGGAGCTGATGAGTGACTAAACTAAAATTAGTGAAAACTAATTACATAATTAGACAGACTGGGGAAAACTAGGTCACAGGACTAAACCAAGTTTCCATCCAGTTTTGTTATCGACAAAGCAAATATGTGCAAAAAAATATTTGCAAAATTTGCTTGTTTCCATGTTTACCAATAAAATGGTGTGCATAATGACGTCAAGTTTTGTTATCGCTAAAAAAATCTGTCCTTGAGCCGTTTCCATACATAATTTTGTGTATATCACACATTCTAATCTTTTGTAAAATGTACAGAGAAATAAGACAATTGAAATTCGCCAGTAGCCTACTGCGTATTTTCTCATATAATGTTATTAAATTGTTTATTTTCTTTCCAGAGACTGATGGAGTTGTGTATTAAAACATATTATTAGTGTATTTTTACCTTTTTTTAAGTAGTCTGCACTAGCTTTCTGAGGCTTATTCTCACATAACGTTTCTAAAATTTTATTTAACAACTACTTTATTTTCCTAATTTATTAGAGATACATTTCTATATTAATAAATTGTACTTATAAAACAAGTGTCATGTTTTCGTTTGTCATGTAGCCTAGAACCCTTCCTGATCATTAAATCAAAACAGACTAGGCTAATTCTGTCATTATTTGCATTAAAGCCCCTTTTCTCAACAAAAGGTGTTTCCAAACTCATTTTTGCAACATTTGAACTATTGATATAAATTTTATGTGCTAAAAATGAACAGAAAAAGATTGTGTCAGCATTTGAGAAATTTTATCGACAAATGGCATTTCCATCAGCTATATCGCTAAACATTTTAAAGCATTAAACCTTTTTTTTTTCGCAAAAAAAATCCTTGGATGGAAACCCGGCTAGTGAAACACCGGAGACAAACCAGACATGTAACAGTTAGCTGATTACCTTAAAAGTTATTTGAATATTATTTTCAGTTTTGGTTTTCAGCTAAATGAAGACTTGGTTTCGGTGTTAAAAAAAAATTAATTTGCTGTCAGTTGGGTGTTATTAGCGATTTTATAACAACAAAGTTTTATGAGTTCTTGTTGTCTTTCTCTTTTAGGGCTGTTTCCCTGCATACTACTCTCTGGATGAGCAGGGCCAGGGGCGTCTCTCCTGTCTCGATATCAATCATACTCACTTCCTGCTGGTGGACGATGGCACTCATGGACATTATGGAGTTGAAATTGAGCTGCGGGCCCGTCTGGAGAGACTTATCGCTCAACAATCACTGGGAAACAGAGGTCAGGGTTCTCACGGATCCTTAAAAAGTCTTAAATTAGATTTTTAAAATGTAAGGCCTTAAAAAGTCTTATTTTTACTTATGAGTGTTCTTAAATTTGACTTGGACATATCTAAATCATTTACCAAACTAAAACTTATCTAATTAGCGTACATATTATTTTTCTTTGTGGATTTGCTTGTTCACGTGACAATTTGCGGGCCTCGCGGCATTTACGACAGTGTATAACGTAAGGTCTCCTGCACGCGAAAGGAAGAGAAAGCAGAAGAAAATGGGAAAATGTCAGTTCTGTAACAGTTGTAAATTAATTCTTTATGTGCGTAAGTGTGTGTGATAAGTATGATGTATGATGATATCGTGATTATTGTTTTAACGATGTGCGAGCTGACACGCTTTCATTGCATGATGTATGCAGTTGTATCCCCTCAAAATTCAAGAGACGTGGGCATTTTTGCCCCGATGAGTTTTTGTCTCATAATTATATCATATGATGTAGTTATACAATATCAAACGTGCAAGAGTGCCGTTTTCCTCAAATCAGAACGATTGCAAATGTGATATTTATTTAAATTAACAATAAGTTAACATTTTGAGTTACATTTTAGACAATATTGTCAATTTTGTTTGTTTTTCCTTCATTTTGCCAACGAAAATTTAAAAATGAAGAACAGCAGAACAGTCTCCATGCAACAGACATAAGAGTTTTTATACTGACTGACTCCGCGTTTTGAGACGGTCACTTGCTTCGTTCCTGAATGAATCAGTCGTTTGAACAAATCGGTTGAATGAATGACTCACTCATTTCATTTTCAAAGTACATTTTAATTAAAAAGTTAAAATTAAAAATAACTTCATATTACTGCAGCTTCATAAGATTACTCATAATTAAATTTGTTTTTGCAATCACAGTAGTAATTATATGGCACACAAGGGAATATAGATCAAATATAGATGTAATTATAAATTATTGTACAGCACAGTAGTACAAAGTTTGGAGTCGGTATCAAAAATACAGTAAAAATTCTGAAATATTACAATTTCAAATAACTGGTTTCTATGTGAATATATTGTAAAATGTAATTTATTCCTGTGAATTTTCTGCATCATTACTCCAGTCTTCAATGTCACATGATCCTTCAGAAATCATTCTAATATGCTGATTTGATACTCAAGAAACATTTCTGATTATTATCAATGTTGAAATTGTCTCCATCAGAGAGTGGCGTGAAGATACCGGTGGTCTGTGTGGTTTTGGATGGTGGTCCAGGAACTCTAAATGTGAGATTTTAAAGTCATCAGTTTTGTAAATCATCAATGTTCTTTCATTAATCCAAATTCACATATTTTTTCACAGACGATCTACAATTCAATGCTGAACAACACGCCGTGTGTCGTGCTGGAGGGATCTGGACGCCTGGCGGACGTCATTGCTCAGGTGGCGGCCCTGCCGGTGTCAAAGGTTACTCTGGTCCTTATCAGCCAGCTCTTGAAGAGGTTTTTTGTACAAGAGTACAAAAACTTTACTGAGCTGCAGGTCATTGAGTGGACCAAGAAGGTAATGGACAAAAGCACACATATTAGGGGTGTAACAGTACACATATTCGGTTTGGTTAACCACTGCATGTGTGGAATGTAATTTCAAACTTCCCCTATGGGACAATATTGTTTATATTGATATACTTTGATGTTACGAACACATCTGAAAAATAACAAAGGACACAGAGTAAGACGCTGACGGATAAGTGCATAATCCAAGTCGTCTTAAACATGAGATGTGCTTTATATTAAGCTCTTCAAATTAAATCGTATTTGAGACGCGTTTTCCTTAGCGCATAACGTACACCTTGTGGTTTTATACTAACCTGTAAATGTTACAAAAAGTATTTCCATTTCTCATAAAGTATTATCCTGAAAGCAAGCGAGTCTACGTTTTACTTCGCAGACTTCAATGAACGAGTGTCAGTGTGCATATGCATGTCAAATAGATGAAGTGGATTTGAATATGAAAGCAATAATTATATTAACAAATATAGCTGCAAGCAGCAATTATCAGGGTTCAAACGCTTTAAGGCCTTTAAGCAGATTTAGCACCCGATCTCGATCACAAATGGAAAAGACCATTTACAGCCAATACAAGCAATTTACCCTAGGAAATATATGGTTTTTAAAGCTTTTTAACAGTTACTGAGGTTGAGCCAAAAACCTAGGACTAGTTCCCCAAAGTTGGTTTTTGAAATAATCTCCAATATTTAACGAATGATACGATGGACAGAGGTGGTCCTAAAGGCAAAGTTGCTCAGAATGAGGAGTTCCACCATGTGGTACAAATGTCAAAAATCCTTTACGCACGTGAAAAACGTGAAGCCGCCCCCTCGGTGGCCGATTTCTTTCGAATTTCTCACAGGCCTCTAGGGGCGTGAGTCAAACAGGCACAGTGAGTTTCGTTCCAATCGGCCTCCGTTAACCTCATCTGATAGCTGCTCAAATTTCAGTAGCCGACAGCGGACATGTTTATTTGAGATGCGTCAATGTCCTCGTAGATAATAGTGGCCCCTCGGATTTCAAGTTGATCGGGCTAACTGTGAAGTAGTTATAGCTGTTTTCATGTTTTTTTTTCCTGTTATAGCGCCACCAAGTGGCCAGTCGCCGCATCTCTTTTCACACAACCACAGAATGAGCTCTTGCATAGTTGTGCCAAGTTTGGTGAAAATATCTCATTCCGTTCACCAGTTATAGTCATTTTAGTAAAAGTGGCTCCTCCCACTTTGAACGTTTTGGCGGCCCTTAGGGACCGTGAATCGGAATTTAAATTTTTTTTGATAATTATTGACAATCAAAATTCTGTATATATATATATATATATATATATATATAGTATATGAAATATAAGTGATCTAGAAGATGTATTTATTTTTGTCTTTTAGATTCAGGACATTATCCGGATGCCTCATTTGCTGACTGTGTTTCATATTGACGAGGATAAAAACTATGATGTTGACGTCGCCATTTTACAGGCTCTGCTGAAAGGTATGATCACTTTTCAGACGGCACATGCTCACATCCCTCCCTTTCTTAATCTGGAAACTGAAGACTTAAATTCACATTTCCAGGCAGAGGGTAATTGGATCATGTTGTGAGTGGATCTTTAGCAGTAATCTTAACAGTGATCGAGAGCCTATCAACATTATTCTTTACGTTTTCTTAAATGATTTAAGAGTTTTTAAGTTGTTTAATGCTTTCCAGAAAGAATGAATCATATTCCTGGAGAAATACCACAAGGGATTTGTATTGTTCAGCTCAGACTGACTTGAGCACTTTTATCCTCCCTTAAGAGTCTGGAAACCTCTCTGACTGCAGAAGCTATTAGTGTTTATGTTACCATATCGATCCATATCGATGGATGGCGCTTATCTAAAATGCTAAAGAATTTTTTTTTGTGTGTAGCTCTATTTAATATCGAATAATATGTTCACTCACAATCTCACTTATAGACACAGTTGACTTGTCTTTGAATTAGATGCTCGTGACCAACACAGTTCTTCAGTGGAACACAAAAGGAGATGTTGGACAGAATCGTTTTTTCTCCATGCTGTAAAAGTAAAAGGTGACCAGGGGTTGTTGAGCTGTTTTTGAACTGTCCGCCCTGTGCGAAATTAGAGGATACCATATAAACTATTTATTTTTGTATGAAAGCTGCATAAAAATGTTCTTTTGTTTCAAGTAAAGCCTCATAAATATATGATATTCCTGCAGCAGTGTTATTTTAGTATTATTTATTTATATATTACTACTATTATAGTTTTTTTTTTTTTTTTTTTGATTAGCTATTATTTTAGTTTTAGTAATTTTGTTAAATGCTTTTGTCATGTTTATTCGTTTTTTAAAAAAAAATGTTTCTAATAATAGACAACACTTCTAATTTTTATTTTATTTTGTTTTTATTTGTTTTATTTTAGTTACCGAAAACATTTTTAAAAAATTTTTTTAGTTAACAATAACAGCACTGCACATAAGGCAAACATTTTATTTTATTTTATTTTATTTTATTTTATTTTATTTTATTTTATTTTATTTTATTTTATTTTATTTATTTTATTTTATTTTATTTTAATATTTCTTATATTTATAATATAAGGCAACATTTCTTATTTTATTTTATTTATTTTTTTTGTTTAGTTATATTTTCATTTATTTTAGTGTAGTTTAGTTACCGAAAACAATTTTAAATATTTTTTTTGTTTTCGTTAACAATAGCAGCACTGCAACATTTCTCACTTATAATCAAGGCAACATTTCTAATTTTTATTTTATTTTGTTTTTATTTGTTTTATTTTAGTTACCGAAAACATTTTAAAATATTTTTTTAGTTAACAATAACAGCACTGCACATAAGGCAAACATTTTATTTTTATTTTATTTTATTTTATTTTATTTTATTTTATTTTATTTTATTTTATTTTATTTTATTTTATTTTATTTTATTTTATTTTATTTATTTTATTTTATTTTAATATTTCTTATATTTATAATATAAGGCAACATTTCTTATTTTATTTTATTTTTTTTGTTTAGTTATATTTTCATTTATTTTAGTGTAGTTTAGTTACCGAAAACATTTTTAAATATTTTTTTTGTTTTCGTTAACAATAGCAGCACTGCAACATTTCTCACTTATAATCAAGGCAACATTTCTTATTTTATTTTATTTTTATTTTATAAATATTTCTAATATTTGTAATATAAGGCAACATTTGTTATTTTATTTATTTTTTGTTTTGTTTTATTTTTGTTTATTTTAGTGAAGTTTTAAATAGTTTGTTTTCGTTAACAATAACTGCATTTCTCATTTTTAATCAAGGCAACATTTTTTCAGTTACTGAAACAATTTTTAATTGTTTTAGTTAACAATAACAGCACTGTCCTGCAGCAGAGTTTATAAAACTAATGACTTGAGACATGAATTGACAGGGTTGAGGACTTGAGGACGTTTTCAGGAGGAGAAATACAAAAGACAAGCTGGTAAGAATTGCTAAACCTCTACCCGATAAAGACAAGTGTTATTGCTCCTCAGCCTCCAGAAGTGATGAACATGCTGGCCGACAGTCCTGGGAGAGACAGCTGGAGCTTGCCGTGGCCTGGAACCGGGTCGACATCGCAGAGAGTGAGATCTTCACTGAGGAGAGCCAGTGGACAGTGGGTGAAAATCACGCATAAAGCTATGAGAATTAACAAAAAAACATAAATCAATTTGTTGATGTCTTTCCCATCTCAGTCCTGTGATCTGCATCCGGCCATGTTTTCTGCGCTGGTGGGCGATAAACCTGAGTTTGTGCGGCTGTTGCTGGAGAATGGAGTGTGTGTGCGGAAGTTTCTGGAACATGAGGAGACGCTCTGTAAGCTCTACGCCCACCTACCCACCTGCTTCTTCCTGCGCAAGCTTGCAAAACGCGTCCAGGGTGGCAAAACCCGCAGGGGTCAAGCGCCGACCTCTGGAAGCGGAAAGATTTACTTGAGTCACGTGTCTGAAGAAGTGCGCCACCTGCTGGGAAGTTTTACTCAACCGTTATACGTCGCTTCACGCTACAAGCCAACCAAAGATGATGTCCGTTTAACGGCAAGTTTGAGACAAAAAACACCTCAGCCACAAGGACAGGGGAAAAAATGCCATGACGTATAAATACTAATAAATTAAAATAATATATTGTTTTTTCCCCCACAATAAAGTACAGTATTATTTATATAATATTATAGTGTTTATTAATATTTTTATATTTTACATTTTCATTTTAATTTAAGTTTAAGCATTATATACTTATACTTATTTTGTTTTGATTATTTGCCAAAGCATTTCTAATTTCTGTTTTGTTTTTTTGTATTTTTCATCTAATATTTTTATTTTTTATTTTTTTTTTTAGCTTTGTTTCAGTTAACAAAAACAATTTTTGATAGTTTTAGTTAACAATAACACTGAAACACCTGCGTTTTTGTCATTTTAAAAGTTGTTTAAAATATATTTTTAGTTTTTATTTATTTGAGTTATTTGCCAAGGAAACATTTCAAATTTGCAAACTTTTTAACATTTATAATAGTTTTAGTTTTATTTAACACTTACAACACAATGAATAAGAATGTTTTTCTGCATCAATGCAAAAAATATCATTTTATAACTCGTTTTCCTGGTTTCTCACATAAATGTAAGTTTAAGGATGTTATTTTTTACTGTAAAACAAGATAAAAAATATTGATGTTGAAATGATAATAAGAGTTATTAATTGGCATGGAAATATGGTCACAATGCAAAAAACCTCAAATATCCTAAAGTAGGCTTCTTTTCTTTATACAAAATATAATTTAATATTACTTTTTTTGAGCATGTTTTTGACATGCTTTGAGCAAATCAGCAGTAAATAAAATCATCAAACTATAAAGCTTTCATTCTGGTTCTGACTGTTATCAAGAGTCAGGCTCTTTTATTCATTCATCACTGCGTCTCTCAGGTGCCGTCCAAAGGGCCGGTGGAGCTTCCGTGTTTGGGTGAAGAGCCGACCGCAGACACGGTTTGGGACCCGGGACGGGATCTCTTCCTCTGGGCTGTTGTACAGAATAACAGAGAACTGGCAGAGATCGGCTGGGAGCAGGTACAGCACTGATTAGTCACAATCTCTTCGCTTTATATCACCTGTCTTCTGCTTCATTTAGTAGAAACTCATATTTTTGCTGAAGCTGTGAAATACCTATAGTCCTAAAGGCACAATATGTAATTTTTCACTACTAGAGGTCGCTTATTCAAAACTTGATGACGTCTTGATTTCGTGGAATCATGGGAGTTGTTGTCTTCATCTCTACAGCCGGTGGAAAGAATCCGACAGGACTCATGTTCATGGAAGAGCTAATGTATTAAAAATGTATTAACATTACTGTAGTATGAATCAGGGTGTGACTGAGCGATTGCTAATGAGAGACGAGCGCGACACATGGCTCAAGAGCAGTGGAGCTTTTATTATGCCGCAGACGACCGCTTTCGCTTCCTCTGGTCAAGTGTGTGAGGTAACTCAGCACTGTTTATCATATTAGATACATTTGTGTGTTGAAAGTTGTTATAACGTTATAGAGCGTTCGCTCGGCGGCTGCTATGAGACGCTTGTTGCACACTGCAGTAAGCTAAATCGATATTAGTCACGGTAAAACATGGTACTCGCGGTAAATCAAGAAAACGAGATTTAAACAACAAGACTTACTGTGTTGAGCTATATAACATGATTCGTTTTCTGTTGATGAATGTATCCAAACTATTGTTCCCTTGTCTTATAAAACACGTAATATATTAAAGCGTCTTTGGTGTTTTCATGGTTTTTACAAAATAAAACCAGAAATCGAGGGTAACGCGGATATGATGTCATTGATAGGCGACACACGGACATGGCGTTGTTTATTTCTCTGGATTGAAACATTCTTGGAAATATCTGGGATAATGTAAGTGTCACAGTCACCGTTCGTCTCACCTTCCCCGGACTCCATTTCCCAGCATCCCTCCTGATCCACACCTGCACCCAGTCAGCTCATCTCATCACATGGATTCCCTGTACGTGCACATCCTCATCAGCACTCCCTTTAAAGACTCACTCCTCCGGCACGCCTGTGCGGACTACGGCAGAAGGGCTGGCCTTTGAAGAGGTATGTGGAGGTGTTTCTTGAGCTCTCGTATCAGGTGAGCTGGCCTGATGCCTCCCTCAATGCCTGTTTTCTGATGGGACTGGATAAGGATACAATTCGGTATAGTGAACCTGCTTGTTATTTCTCACTAGTTAAAACGATAAATCTTGTTCTTTATTTAAACGGTTCTAATTTTGAAGTTGAAGAAGTTAAAGTAAAAGAGTATCCTCCTCATCCAATCCCATCAGAAACAAACGAGGCCTCGCCAGCTCACCTCACACCGGTTCCCTTCACATACCGCTCCAATAGCTCTGTCTATTCCTGCGTTCTTGTGTTTCCCCGTGGACGTAAATGGGCTTCCAACAGCGCTGATCTGGGGGCCAAGGTTGCCAACCCCATGTTAACATCTGTCAGATCAGCGCTGAAGTCCGCCTCCCTTCCAGCTACAGCTGCTAATGCCATCCTCAGTCCAGTGAGCAAAATGGACCGCCAGCCCAGAGTCCCTTCTCAAGATGGCCGCCGCCACGCATGAGCCCTCAGTCAAGATGGCCGCCGTCACACCAGAGCCTTCAGTCAAGATGACCACCGCCACGCCTGAGCCCTCAAGTCAAGATGGCCGCCGCCACTCCAGAGCCCTCCGTCAAGATGGCCATGACCACGCCCAAGTCCTCACCAGAATCCCCAGAGGACCCATGGCTAATTGACTTCTGGTCAGAAACAGTGTCTTCTCCTGAGCCCACTCCAGTGTCTTCTCCTGAGCCCACTCCAGTGTCTTCTCCTGAGCCCACTCCAGTGTCTTCTCCTGAGCCCACTCCAGTGTCTTCTCCTGAGCCCACTCCAGTGTCTTCTTCAGCCCCTGAATCGGCTCCTGTGCCTGTGCTAGCCCACGACCAGAGTCCAGAGATGGCTTTAGCCCGTGACCAGAGTCCAAAGATGGCTATAGCCCTCGACCAGAGTGCAGAGATGGCTTTAGCACGTGACCAGAGTCCAAAGATGGCTATAGCCCTTGACCAGAGTCCAGTGATGGCTGCAGACTCTGCTTCAGTCCCTGAGTCAGCTCCAGACTCCGCTCCAGCCCACCAGCCCAGTCAAGAGTCTGTTCTAGTCAAGACACCCAGAGTCTCACCCAAGTATTTTTTTTTGGGGGGGGGCTATCCGTCCCCGAACTTGGTGGCCGAGCCTGGGGTCTGGGCCAAGGCCACGGAACCAAAGGAGCCTGACCCGCCATGGCGTCCTGAGTTGCCAGCACCTTCATGGCGCCCCGGTCAGCCAGTACCGTCCTGGAGACGACCTACCCTGCACCACCTGGATCACCCGTCATGTCGTGCGACAGTGCGAGGACGCGCCTACTGGGAGGGGGGAGTACTGTCACAGTCACCGTTGGTCTCACCTTCCCCTGACTCCATTTCCCAGCATCCCTCCTGATCCACACCTGCACCTAGTCAGCTCAGCTCATCTCATCACATGGATTCCCTGCATGTGCACATCCTCATCAGCACTCCCTTTAAAGACTCACTCCTCCTGCACTCCCTTGTCTGTCCTCGTCTTAGTTTGGTTGGTTGTTTCTGTTCCCGCTCCTGAGTGTTTTTGTGTTATAGTTATTTGTGAATAAAATCTTGCTGCTTCAATTGATCCTGCATCCTCTCCTCAATGACAACCAGCCGTGACAGTAAGCACACAAGTCAACAAAATATATAACATTGTTCTAGTGGTTTCTAGATATTTTAATCCAAAAATCGTACATATTGTGCCTTTGAATGTTTAAATATTTGTAGGGAGTAATAGTCATTTTTACTCTGCTCTTTGAAAAACTTTGATTATTATTTGATTATTATGTATTAAAAGTTATTATAGTATTTATTGATTTTGAATTAGCTTTTATTTTCATATTTTGTTATGTGCTTTTGTCATGTTTGTTCATTTTTGTTTGTTCGATGCATTTCATTTGTAATTTTTAATCAAGGCAACATTTCTAAGGGTTTCATTTAATAATTATTTTATTTTTAAAATATTTCTAATATTTGTAATATAAGGCAACATTTCTTATTTTATTTATTGTTTTGTTTTATTTGTTTATTTTAGTGTAGTTTAGTTGTTTTCGTTAACAATAACAGCACTGCACATAAGGCAACATTTCTCATTTTTAATCAAGGCAACATTTCTAAATTTATTTTTATTTTATTATATTTTATTTTATTTTTAAATATAATCTAATATAAGGCAACATTTCTTATTTTATTTATTTATTTATTTATTTATTTTTTCATTTTTGTTTTATTTTCATTTATTTTAGTGTTGGTTCTGATGGATCAACATTGTTGTGTTTCTGTCATATAAAGTATTGTCCATCCATTTTAGTGAATTAAACTGGTTAAAAAAACAGTAGCTGTGTGGAATTTATAGTGAAATATTTTGTTATTGTATATACAGATTATTTTTATAGTGTCCAATAACCAAACAACCACAACCAGTTTTTAATTGTATTATTGTGTTTTTGACACAATAATACATAATCTTCAGACAATTAAAGAACAATTAAAACAAAATTATATAATATACATAATAATTATTACTTCATTGTCAATTCATTTTAGTGAATCACAAATTTAGTGTACAACAAAAAAAACAAAACAATTCACTGATTCATTTGAATCCCTGTGTGTAATTGTACATAAAGTATTTTCTATTTTATTAAAGGCTTCTGTTCAAAAATTTGACTACATTATATAAATTATAGTGTTTTATATTTTATTGGTTGTATTTTGCATTAATTTATTAATTCAGATGCTGGTAAATACTGATATGATACAATTTATAAATAAATTGTATATCTGATCTGTATTTAAACAGCATGACAGTTGCTGCAGTTTTAAGATTCTCAGAGTTAATGACAAACGCGCGTGTGTGTGTGTGTGTGTGTGTGTGTGTTTGTTTGTAGTGCAGAGACTGTATTGCAGCCGCTCTGGCAGCCAGTAAGATCTTGAGGAAGCTGGCGCAGGAGAGTGGCGAGGATGATAGCGAAGAGGCAAAGGAAATGAGAGAACTCGCCAATCACTATGAGAAACAAGCCATCGGTATGACGTAACAAACACTCAAATCCATTGAACTGAGCTGTGATCTTTAACCTTGTGTTTGTGACTTCCTGTCCCAGGTGTCTTCAGCGAGTGTCACAGCTGGGACGCACAGCGAGCGCAGAAACTGCTGATCCGCATCTCGCCGTCATGGGGCAGAAGCACCTGTCTGTGGCTCGCTCTAGAGGCTGATGATAAAAGCTTCATCGCTCATTCAGGGGTCCAGGTGAACAAACCCTGTGTCATATTTAGAAATATCAGCGGATTATGCAGTCTCGGCAAATTACACTTGGATAGGAGAAAGTATTTCAACTTGCACATATCACCTTTATAATATAAAACATAATATTATAGAAGAGGATTAGGGCCAAGTAATAATAAAAAAATAAAACTATCTCGAGATTCAAGTCGTCATATTGTTAAAATAAATTCTAAATACAATGTAGAGAATAAAATAATACAATTTCCAGAATAAAGTTGACTTTATTCTCAAAAAATCAACATTTTATTTAGACATTTTCTCGAAATTTAACGATTTTTTTTTTCTCGAAACAGAATGACCTTATTGTTGTAATTTAATGATTTTATTCTCAACGTATTTCGACATTTTTTCTCGAAATTTAACAAGTTTATTCTCACATTAGAATGCCTTTATTGCCTTTATATAGATGGTTTTATTCTTTAATTATTGCTTGGCCCTAATCCTCTTCTGTATAATATAATATAATAAAATATAATTTATAATATAAACATTTTTATATAAAACATATACATTTTAATGACTGATCTCATACAGATTATTTTATTTATGTTTGTGTTCAATAACCAATATGCAAAATTATTTTTTTAATTTCTATTTTTGACACAATAATAAATAATATTTAGACTATTAAGGATCAGTTATTTATTATGACTTTTACAAATATATTATTATTTTTATATTGCACTGATAACAAAATAATAATTTCTGCAATAATAATAACTATTATTATTATTATCATCATTTAAACACATTATTGTTTTTGTTATTTATGGAATTTATATTTATATGGCTATTTTTATTATTACCTAATCAATATGCATAACCATTTTTTTTTTTTTTACACAATAATAAATCATCTTTTAAATATTAAAGAAATGTTATTAATTATAATATTACATAAATGTATTTTTTATATATGTGTGTATATATATATATATTTACTGTATAGTGTTGTGGTTTTAATGGTTGCAAATTATGATTATCATACTATTATCATACAAATCGTGTTATTTATGGGATTATTTTTATATTTATATATTATATAATATTTAATAAATAAATAAATAAAATATTTATATATTATTTTATATATCTTTTGTGATTGCAAATATATCTTTTTTGCAGTACTGTCTATTAGTTAAGCTTAAAATGTCGCATGACAATGAATGGGTAGGTAAGTAATTCATGTAAACAATGCAATAAGAGTTACTTTACCTGTGACACCTGTTATTTTTGGTGTTATTCCTTAAAACTATATGACTCAGCACTGATAGCTCAGGTCTCATTGAGTGTCTCCGTCAGGCCCTGCTCACTCAGATCTGGTGTGGAGAGCTGTCAGTGGAGAATCCACACTGGAAAATTCTTCTCTGCATGATCTTCTTTCCTCTGATATACACCGGCTTTCTGTCCTTCAGGTAAAAACTTTTTCCATGATTAAAAGAATCAAGTTAAAATGGGAATGCAAACCTTTTGTGCTGTCAGGTCTGAAACCATGTCTGAGTCATTATATGCACACACCATCAGATGGCAGCGTTGCACTCTCAATAATTGCAATGCAAATAACACTTTTACCACAAACAATGACTATTAATGAGGTGTTTTAACCTTTAAAGGAATAGTTTACCCAAAAATTAATTATCCCATAATTTACTCTGCCACCTTTAATGGCAGACGTGATGAAGACATCCAGAGACAGGCCGAGAGGAAGGAGCAGCAGAAGCTGGCGATGGATTCAGTCTTTGCCGGAAACTCAGATGCCAAAATCAAACGCCATTTTCGGTTAGCATTAAACTAATGTTAGCATCATACAACTTTTTTTTTATGTTTAATAATGTTTATGTGTTCAGTAACCAATATTCATAACCATTTTGAAAATGATCTTAGACACAATAATAAATCATCTTTAGACTATTAACAAACAATAATTCATTATGAATATTACATAAAGATTTTATTATTATTATTACATAACCAATATGCAGAACTTGTTTTTAGTGATTTTTTTTAAACAATAATGAATAATCTTTAGACTATTAAAGAACAATTATTCATTATGAATATTATAAAAATATATTATAATTGTTATTACATAGCCAATATGCAGAACCGGTTTTTAATTATTTTATTTATATTTTTTGAAATGATAATAAATAATCTTTAGACTATTAACAAACAGTTATTCATTTTTAATATTACAAAAAGATATTATTATTATTATTATTATTACATAACCGATATGCAGAACCGGTTTTTAATTATTTTATTTCTATTTTTTGACATGATAATAAATCATCTTTAGACTATTAACAAACAATTATTCATTATGAATATTACAAAAATATATTATAATTGTTATTACATAGCCAATATGCAGAACGAGTTTTTAATTATTTTATTTATACTTTTTGAAATGATGATAAATAATCTTTAGACTATTAACAGTTATTCATTTTTAATATTACAAAAAGATATTATTATTATTATTATTATTACATAACCGATATGCAGAACCGGTTTTTAATGATTTTATTTCTATTTTTTGACATGATAATAAATCATCTTTAGACTATTAACAAACAATTATTCATTATGAATAATACATAAAGATATTATTATTATTATTACATAACCAATATGCAGAACGAGTTTTTAATTATTTTATTTCTAATTTTTGACACAGTAATAAAAATATAAGCTATTAAAGAACAATTATGAACATTATGAATTTTACATAAAAATATTATTATTATATAATATATATTATACCATTATTATTATAAATAATTGAATCTAAATGATTGTATCAGTCAAACTAATGTTAGCATCTAGAAACATACTAAAACACTCTCGACCTGAATAATGAAGGATCATTATTTTGTCTCAGTGGCCCGTCACAGAAGTCTGAGCTGAAGCCTCTGAACTGTTCGTCACGTCTGATGAGTCTGTTCACGTCCCCTCAAGTGAAGTTTTACTGGAACATCGCTTCATATTTTGGTTTCCTGTGGCTCTTTGCTGTGGTTCTCATGATCGATTTTCAGGCCTTTCCGTCATGGAGAGAACTTCTGCTCTATGTGTGGCTCACTTCGCTGGTGTGTGAGGAGGTTAGACAGGTGAGACACACACACACACACACACACACACACACACTCTTCAGACATATACACTACCATTCAAGAGATTGTTTAATGTCTTTGAAAGAAGTCTCTTCTGCTCACCAAGGCTGCATTTATGTTATCAAAAATACAGAAAAAAACAGTAATATTGTGAAATATTATTACAATTTCAAATAACTGTTTTCTGTTGTTAAATGTAATTTATTCCTGTGATGCAAAGCAGAGTTTTTTAGCATCATTACTTAGTCTTCAGTGAAATGCTGTGAAATGTTATAATGAAATGTTGATATTTTCTCACTCTGATACTCCACAGCTCTATCATGACTTCGATGGGTCCGGCTTTCGGAGAAAAGCAAAGATGTATATCAGGGATCTGTGGAACATTCTGGATGTGCTGTCAATCATGCTGTTCATTGCTGGTCTCGTCTGCAGGTCAACACAACCACTATTTCACTCAATACAGTTCAGATATGATTAAGATGAATTCAGTACAGTTAATAGTTGACTCATTAAGAATATACAGAAAATATATCTAGGGCTGTATGAAAAACAAAATCCTTTTTTGACAATTACCGATATATATCTCAGTATGTGTTTGTTCTGAAATTGCTTTTTTTTAATCAAGAGGAACCATCATTTTGACTAAACAGGCAATGTAGTCAAGTAGATTCAAAATGTTTAATAATATAAAGATGTAAAATAAAGTAAAAATCTAGGTAAATTTTAATTTATATGCACCAATATAACAATAAATGATAATAAAAGCAATATTTACCTGCATATGTTTTTACTAAAGCATTTCAGTGCGTTAAAGGTGACCTATGATGCCCCTTTTCACAAGATGTAACATAAGTCTCTGGTGTCCCCATAATGTGTCTGTGAAGTTTCAGCTCAAAATACCCCACAGATCATTTATTATAGCTTGTCAAATTTGCCCCTATTTGGGTGTGAGCAAAAACACACCGTTTTTGTGTGTGTCCCTTTAAATGCAAATCAGCTGCTGCTCCTGGCCCCCTTTCCAGAAGAGGGCGGAGCTTTAACAGCTCGTGCTTCGGTCGCTCAACAACAACAAAGCTGGAGAATCTCACGCAGCTAAAATGAGGATGGTCAGTAACGGTGTTCAGCCTTATATTGTTCAAACCGGAGTCGACACTGATGGAGAGACTCAGGAAGAAGTTACAACTTTTAGACGTTTCTGAATGGTTAGTGGATAAATGTATGTAGTTGCTTCAACTCATCGACTAGCATGTGCCGTCATGTTAATCTTTTGTGCAAATCCAGTGTTGAATTGACCCTCGTTTGTGTAAAATGACGGCATGGTAACAACACTTTACTACAACAACTCTTCCTCTTCTCTAAAGCAGCCCAACATGTCCTCACCCCCTTTGTTGTGTGTTCTCAGTGGCGGGGTTTATGTAAATTTTAGGGTTAGTGATGTCACCCAGGAAGAAGCTTGTTGTAGTCCCTACCAGCCGTTTGTTGTAGTTCTTAAAAAGTTATTTCTGTAAAAGAAAATATCTCTCTTTGCATTGAACTTTGAGCGTCGTAACTTTGCAGATGTTGTTTACGCTCAAACAGCAACATTACACACTAACTAAAGTTAAAAAAATGAAATCATAATCAACCACCCCTTTAAGAATTTACATAAGCGATAACAAATCATGTTATGAATCTTTTCACTAATAGAAATCATATTTAAAATTTTTGCTCCTCATCTTGAGTTCAGTTCAGCTGCATAATGACTCAGAACTAAATTAAATCAGTATTTTTTTTTTTACACTTAATCAAACTCTGTGTTTATCGTACAGACTTCAGGCCTCCGGCACTGTGTTCTACGTGGGTAAAGTTCTACTCTGCATCGACTTCATCATATTCTGTCTACGACTAATGGCCATCTTCACTATCAGTCGAAACCTGGGCCCGAAAATAATCATTGTCAGGAGAATGGTGGGTCTGCATGTTCATAATGTTCATTTATTCAGTTCAGATATGTTATGTAATAATTCTGCACAGCCTAAGGGTACGTTTACATGACAACAATGTACTAAAAACAGAAAAGTTTTTCCTTTGCGTTTTTTGCGTATAGACAATGTGGTCAAAACCCGTTCACACGGATCCGTGAAAATGATGCCAGGCCAGTAGTTGGCGATGTCACTTTGTAAAGAAACACTAGACTGAACATGTAACACACATGCATGTGACGTCACAGTTTTTGTAGTTTACACGGAGACGATAACGGTATCATTTTAAAAAATTTGCACTTTAAAACTAACATTTTTAAATGTTTGCGTTTTTCCCCCATAAAACATAAAAAGTTTTCTGTTTTTAGTTGAAAACTGTGTCGTGTAAACGGGACTCATGCCATGAGGAATTAAATGCTTCTTGGTCTTTTGAAAGGAAAGAGTTCATTGTACTGTATACTAGGAAACATACTGGAACTCAGGGTGAAAAAACGATTAAATATTAAAATAATGAATGTCATGAGCTCTCCAAGAATATTCTTCCTCTCATAGTGCACAAAATGTTTTTGCATAAAAGTAAATGCAGACTAAGCTATGAATGTGCATCTTTTGTGTCCTCTCATTTTCCCTCTTTCTCTTTGCAGATGATGGATTTGTTCTTCTTCATGTTTCTGCTCAGTATCTGGGTGGTGGCGTACGGTGTGGCGAAACAGGGCATTTTGATTCAAAATGAAGAGAGACTGAACTGGATCATCCGTGGAGCTGTCTATGAGCCCTACCTCATCATATTTGGCAACGTCCCCTCTAATATTGACAGTTAGTTTACTCTTAGATAGATAGATTTTTTATTTTTTATTTTTTTTTTAATTAACTAATGGTACAACTTTTGATTTTAATAATGTATTGGTAAATGTTCAGACTGAACATTTATTAGCTAAGATTAATAAATGCTGTAGAAGTATTGTTTATTGTTAGTTCATGGTAACTAATGTTAACAAATGAAACCTTATTGTAAAGTGTTACCATTGTTTTAATAAAGAAAGACAAATCAGATAGCTAACAAACATTTCTCTGTTTTGCAAACCAGACACTCAGTTTGATATAAGCAGCTGTAGTGTGAACGGCTCCGATCCTCTGAAGCCGAAATGCCCCGTGTTGAACGACGATGACATGCCGGTGTTCCCAGAATGGCTGACCATCATCATGCTGTGTATATATCTGCTGTTCGCCAACATTTTGCTGCTCAACCTCCTCATCGCCATCTTTAAGTAAGTAAACAGATGGGTGAACAGAACCATTTACACAATGGCTCTGTACCAAAACCTAGTGAGCTGACTTGATGCCTACAATCTACATGCACTCTTTATAGGCAGCAACTCTGTATCTACTGTAAGTAGTGCACCTTACTAAGTAGGCAGCTCACTAGGTTTTGAAGCAGCCCGTATTTCTTTCTTTATAATCCTCACATTGTATCTTGTCATTTGCTAAATATTTCCTGTACAGAATTGTAGAAGATTTATGATAAAATACCATGTACCATCCAAGATGTTTATGTATTTCTTTCTTTACTCAGGAAGAAATGAAGGAAAACATTCCAGGATTTTTCTCCATATAGTGGACTTCACTGACCGTCCAAACGTCAGTTTCAGTGCAGCTTCAAAGGACTCTACGTGATCCCAGACGAAGAATAAGGGTCTTATGTAGCAAAACGATAAAAAAATATATACATATATACTTTTTAACTACAAATGCTTGCACTATATGTGCCACGCATTACGTGATCACGTTGGAAAGGTCACGTGTGACGTAGGTGGAAGTACAGATCCAGTGTCTACAAAGCAAACGTGCAAAGACTAAGTGAAACGCCCTTTATAAGAAAAGGTAAAACAACAATGTCGGACGATTTCGCCCTACTTCCGTGACCTTTCCAACGTGATTACGTAATGCGTGGCGCATCGCATAGCACTGCAAGACGAGCATTTGTGGTTAAAAAGTATATAATTTTTTATAACCGATGGTTTCTCTAGATAAGACCCTTATTCCTCGTCTGGGATCATGTAGAGCTCTTTGAAGCTGCTCTGAAACTGACATTTGGACCTTCAACCCGTTGAACCCCAGTGAAGTCCACTATATGGAGAACAATCCTGGAATGTTTTCCTCAGAAACCTTCATTTCTTTTCGACTGAAGAAAGAAAGACATAAACATCTTGGATGACATGGGGGTGAGTAAATTATCAGGAAATTTTAAACTCTATCATTGTGCATCACAGCTACACGTTCCAGGAGGTTCAAGACAACACGGACACCATCTGGAAGTTCCAGCGGTACGAGCTGATTAAGGAGTACCACAGTCGACCTGCCCTTCCTCCACCCTTCATCCTCCTCAGTCACCTTGTCCTCTTCATCAGAGGAGTGTTTTTGCGCTACCCTCCACAGAGACACAAACACTTCAGTGAGTGCTGGTCCAGTACCACGCTACAACCACAAAACCTCTTTTACTGAAAACACACAGTAGATCGCTGATGTTCGGTAGTCTAGATCAGACTATCAGCATAAAGTCTGGTCCAATTTATTCTGTCCAAGAAGCGCTCAAATAGACAGAAAGGGTCTGTCTGACCAATGCATCAAAAACAGTTCATTTTGTTTATTTAGCTGCTGCATGTTTACAGTATCTAAAATAGTCAAGTTACCATTATTTCGATAGCGCTTTATAGACAAAAGTGTAATTTTTCAATTGAAGTCAATTCAATGTTGATTCAATTCAGTTCAAAAACTGTGTAAAGTTCATCAATTTGAATAAAATAGCTGAATCCGCACTGAAAAGTTAAAAGCACAAAGGGAAGACATATTGATGCATAGTGTACTACCAATATATCTATGCAATAGTTTATTGAGGCTTTTCTTTTAACAGTTTTAAATTTTAGTTACTGTCCACGTGAAGAACAATTCATAGTGCTCTCTACTTCAGTGTTGTGATCTAACAGACACTCGGTAAAGTAAAATAATAAACCACAAAAACTTCAACACGAAAGTCCTTTTATGCAAAACCATAGATCTTTATCTACAGATCAAGTATATTAATTGAAACATTGAATCATCTTGGGAGAGTTTCATTGTGTTGACTGTCGTAACCGAATGCTGATGGAGGATGGCTGACAGCCGCGGCGGAGGGAGGTATTTACGTGAACTTTAATTAACGACTTAAATCAGAACACTTGGAATACAGTGCACGGAAACTTTATGGTGCTTTTTAATGTTTTTGTGCCTTTTGTGGGGCTTAACAATAACACAGAATAGTACATGCACAGTATCAGATTTGGATTTGTCCCGTCTGACCGATACCTGATCCAGCAAAAATGTCAGTATCGGAGCAGATACCTATACTGAGTATCGGATCGGCGCATCCCTAGATTTAACACATTGCTAACATGTTGCTAACATGAATTAGTAGATTTTTGGCATGATTAGCATGTTGTTAGCATGTTGCTAATATGTTTTAACATGTTCCTAACATGATTTAACAGCTTGTTAGCATGATTTAACACATTGCTAACATGTTGCTAACATGAATTAGTAGATTTTTGGCATGATTAGCATGTTATTAGCATGAATTAGCATGTTGCTAACATGTTCCTAACATGATTTAACAGCTTGTTAGCATGATTTAACACATTGCTAGTATGTTTTAACACATTAGTAGGATGAATTAACATGTTGCTAATATATTTTAGCACATTGCTAACATGATTTAACACTTTGCTAGAATGGGTTACCATTTTTTTTAAAACTTTGTTAGCATGAATTAGCATGCTACTAGCATATTTTAACACTTTGTTAGCATGAATTATGTTGCTAGCATGCAAACATGAATTAGCATGTTTTAGCACATTGCTAACATGAATTAGTATGTTGCTAACATGTTTTATCAAATTGCTATCATGAATTAGCATGTCGTTAGCATTTTTAACACATTGCTATCATGAATTAGCATGTTGCTAGCATGTTTTAACACATTGCTACCATGATTTAAAACTTTGCTAACACGAATTAATATTTGAATTAACAGCCGTCATGTTAATCTTAACTAACATGTTGCTAGCATGTTTAATACTTTGTTAACATGAATTAGCATGTTTTAACACATTGCTACCATGATTTAACACTTTGCTAACACGAATTAATATTTGAATTAACAGCCGTCATGTTAATCTTAACTAACATGTTGCTAGCATGTTTAATACTTTGTTAACATGAATTAGCATGTTTTAGCACATTGCTAACATGAATTAGTATGTTGCTAACATGTTTTATCAAATTGCTGTCATGAATTAGCATGTTGCTAGCATGTTTTAACACATTGCTACCATGATTTAACACTTTGCTAACACAAATTAATATTTGAATTAACAGCCTTCATGTTAATCTTAACTAACATGTTGCTAGCATGTTTAACACTTTGTTAACATGAATCAGCATGTTTTAACACTGTTAGCATTAATTAGCATGTTGTTAGTATGTTGTAGTAGGTTGATAGCATGAATTAGCATTTTGTTAACATGTTTCAACATGTTGTTATAAGATAGTCATTAAGCTTTGTTAGTGATTGACAGTTTAAATACTATAAGCTAAGGAAAGCTATAGGAGAAGTCCAAAATTTGGCTCAGAAGAATAATAATAGGTTTAAATAGTAGATCAGTATGTTGGCTTTGTCAAGCCTATTTTGTTTTATGACTTTAGCATTTACATTTATGCATTTGGCAGATGCTTTTATCCAAAGTGACTTTTTACCAGTTCATGCATTTCCTGGAAATCAAATCCCAAACAAGTTCTGCTGTTTGAGCTACATGAACAGAGCTTATATTTCTTATATTTTTACTGTCTTTATCGCTTTAAAAAACTGTGTGGAGTGTCTCAATCCCTGGTTTAAGTACATGGTTCTACACAGGGCAGGAACTAGAGCAGACTGAGGAAGAGGAGCTGTTGTCATGGGAGGCCTACATGAAGGACAACTATCTGGCATCTACACGACAGGACGAGAGCCAGAGCGTGGAGCATCGTATCCAGGACACCGCAGAGAAGTAACTTAGAAAAGCACAAGACTAAAATAGGACAGCTCATATGTTTGAGTACCGCATTTGATTTGAGGAAACGTTTAAATCAACTCTGGAGTATAAGGTAGAGTAATGGTCTGAAAAGTAAGGGGGAGTGGCTTAATATAATATTCATGAGCTTACAATTGTTACACTTTTGAATATTAATTAAATGACATGATGAGGTTGATCATCAAAAACCACCATAGAAACACCAAAGCCTGTCATTTTCTTAAATGAAAGGTGACCTATAATGCTCCTTTCACAAGATGTAACATAAGTCTCTGGTGTCCCCAGAATGTGTCTGTGAAGCTTCAGCTCAAAATACCCCACAGATCATTTATTATAACAAATTTGCCTCTATTTGGGTGTGAGCAAAAACACACTGTTTTTGTGTGTGTCCCTTTAAATGCAAATGAGTTGCTGCTCCCGGCCCCCTTTCCAGAAGAGGGCGGAGCTTTAACAGCTCGTGCTTCGGTTGCTCAACAACAACAAAGCTGGAGAATCTCACGCAGCCAAAATGAGGATTGTCAGTAACGCTGTACAGCCTTACATTGTTCAAACCGGAGTCGACACTGATGGAGAGACTCAGGAAGAAGTTACAACTTTTAAAATGAAACTGGATGTTTCTGGATGGTTAGTGGATACATTTATGTAGTTGCTGTGGAGTTGATTCAACTCATCGACTAGCATGTGCCGTCATGTTAATCTTTTGTGCAAATCCAGCGTTGAATTGACCCTCTTGTGTGAAGCAGTTCGGCGTAAAATGACGGCATGACAACAACACTCTACTCTCAACTCTTCCTCTTCTCTAAAGCAGCCCAACATGTCCTCGCCCCCTTTGTTGTGTGTTCTCGGGGGCAGGGTTTATGTAAATTTTAGGGTTAGTGATGTCACTAACCTGGGATGAAGCTTGTTGTAGTCCCTACCAGTCATTTGTTGTAGTTCTTAAAAAGTGATTTCTGTAAAAGAAAATATCTCCTTTGCATTGCACTTTGAGTGTCGTATCTGTTGTTTATGTTCAAACAGCAACATTACACACTAACTAAAGTTAAAAAAGTGAAATCATAATCAACCACCCATTTAAATCTTGAAAAGTATGAATTTTTACTAATTTATTAGGTTGTTTCATATATTAAACGTCTGTCTGTTTTCCTCCCAGGGTTGGAGCGATGTCAGAACTTCTGGAGCGGGAGCAGGAGATGGTTTCTGCCACTATGGCAAAACGACTCGCCAAGCTTGAAGAGCAGGTGTCGTTCTTCCACAAACACTCACAAATACCCCATAAAGAGTGTGTTACAGTCAGTTTGTTCTGTTCATTATTTCAAGCAAATGTGAGTGTCAGATGGTGAATCTCTTGTCTTCTGGCAGGTCTCAGAGTCCGCCAAAGCCTTACGATGGATTATAGACGCGCTGAAATCTCAAGGATGCAAATCCAAAATGCAGCCTCCTCTAATAAGTGAGCAGAGTGTTTTTAAATCATTATAAGATGTATGCATCATTTTTGATACTCATGATTTATCTTTATAAGTTTATAGTACATTCACATTGATTTTTTTTAAAGTATTAGAGACATAAATCCCATTTTTTATAATGAGAACTTCCATACACTACTGTTCAAACGTTTGGGCTCAATAAGATTTTACAGTAAAAATAGTAATATTGTGAAATATTATTACAATTTAAAATAAGTTTTCTATGTAAATATATTGTAAAATATAATTTATTCCTGTGATCAAAGCTGAATTTTCAGCATCATTACTCCAGTCTTCAGTGTCACATGATCCTTCAGAAATCATTCTAATATGATGATTTGCAGCTCAGAAAACATTTCTGATTATTATCAATGTTGAAAACAGTTGTGCTGCTTCATATTTTCTTTGATTCTTTGATGAATAGAAAGTTCAAAAGAACAGCATCTTTTGTAACATTATACATGTCTTTACTGTCATTTTTGATAAATTTAATGCATCCTGAATAAAAGTTTTATTTATGTTAGATTAATATTGTATGTTAGATAAACTTTTGTCTATCATAAAGCTAAAGTTCTGAGAACGTTCCCTGTTAGCTGTGTTGGCACTGTTGCAGATGAAGACCTCTGTCCATCCAGCAGGTAAAAGCTCTGACAGGGACGATGGTGAATCTAGTGGACAGGAGACAGATGAAGAACCAGCCCCTCACACATTTGCACGTCAGCTTCAGTATCCCGGCAGTACCGTCAAACGCTTTCCTGTGCCTGAGGAGAAGGTGTCCTGGGAGGTGCCTGATATAAATTATACAACACATTTTATAACATTGAACAGCATTCTGTTGTAATGTTTATCTGATCTCACACATTTTTCACTCTTTTAGGTAAACTTCGCTCCGTATCTTCCCCCAGTTTACAATCAACAGGACAGCAGCAAGTAAGTTTTATACTGAAAAATGGAGTGTCACAATTAATCGAACTGATCAGCGATATAGTCTTGTGCACTTAATATGCACTATTAAATATATAGCTGAAAGTGAAAGGCGACACTCTGTTCTAACAATGCATTCAAGTCATGTCGGAAATATTTACGATTTGAACGCACATAAACATCACCATAGTTGTAATTATGAGTGTGAAACTTTTTTTTTTTAATCCCAAAGTTTCCAAGTTATTCCGAGTGTTGTAAGAAAACATGTCGGACATAATAGATGCCACATCTTTATTAATGGTATATTTGTTGAAATTAATTAAATTATAATTTTTTTTATCCAAGTTGCATGTACAAAATACCATAGTATTGTACAATTGTCATAGAATATGTAATTATTTAATTACCAGCACCTTCTTAAATGAAATAAAAACATAAAAAAGCAAAAACATAACTGATGTACATACTTTATTCATCATTTTGCAGATTAAAAAAATCTTGTTGAATTTTGTGTATAAAAGTTGCATCGCCATCTTTCTCCAACCAAAGTGATTGGAACTAGGGTTGCAAAGAGTCCGAAATTTTCCAGTAAATTTCCAGAAACTTTTTCCATGGGAACTTAACCTGGGGAATTTTGGAAATATTCCAGTTAACAGGTAATTAACCGAAACTTTACAGGAATTTATGAGAATTTATGGGAATTAATTGGAAATTTTGGGAAATGTATATACATTTCTATATAAATTTTATATAATTTTTTATAAACTATCATATACAAACATAAATATAAACATGAAATAACAGTTATTTATTTTTTGCATCCAATTAATTCTAATTTAGTAAATATGTAAAATAAATATATTTTTATGATTTGATACTCAGTTATTATCAATGTTGGAAACAGTTGGGCTGCTTAATATTTTTTTGGAACCTTGGATGCTTTTTTTTTTACTTTTGTTTTCCCCAACTACATTTAAAGGGTTAGTTCACCCAAAAATGAAAATAATGTCATTAATTAGTCAACCTCATGTCGTTCCACACCCGTAAGACCTTCGTTCATCTTCAGAACACAAATTAAGATATTTTTGATGAAATTCGATGGCTCAGTAAAGCCTGCATTGACAGCAATTTCAATGCCTTTTTCAATGCCCAGAAAGTGATTTCTGTAAAAGAAAATATCTCCTTTGCATTGCACTTTGAGTGTCGTATCTGTTGTTTATGTTCAAACAGCAACATTACACACTAACTAAAGTTAAAAAAGTGAAATCATAATCAACCACCCATTTAAATCTTGAAAAGTATGAATTTTTACTAATTTATTAGGTTGTTTCATATATTAAACGTCTGTTTAATACTTTCAGTGGTTCAGAGCGCCAAAATAAAATGATTTAAGTAAACGAGGCTTCGTTACGTTGTGTTTTGAAATTTTAATAGTTCACGTGACTTTGGCAGTTTGATACGCGCTCCGAACCACTGATTCAAAACAAAATATCCATAAAGCTTCGAAGCTTCATGAAGCAGTGTTTTGAAATCACCTATCACTATAAATTGTGGATAAAGTCGTTATTTTGTTATTTCTGGTGCACAAAATGTATTCTCGTCACTTCATAATATTAAGGTCGAACCACTGTAGTCACATGAACTGTTTTAAATACGTCTTTAGTACCTTTCTGGGCATTTGAAAGTGTTAATTATCTTGCTGGCAATGGAGGCCTCAGTGAGCCATCGGATTTTATCAAAAATATCTTAATTTGTGTTAAATTGTGTTGAGTAATTAATGACATAATTTTAATTTTGGGGGGAACTAACCCTTTAAGTTTCCTGTTGTAGGCTAACCTGCAATTTTGCAAATTCCCTGTTTATTCCCATTAATTCCCATATATTCCTATTAATTCCCATGGAAAGTTTCCAGCCTTGAAAATTCCCGCAATTTTACAACCCTAATTGGAATGCACCCAACGTCGTAATTATGACTTCCCAACTCGTAAATACAACTCGTAAATTGCTTTTAAGAATTATAGTTTAAACAGTAAGATGAATAAAAATGACAGGACGATGACTTTACTGAATTGCAATTTTGTTAGAGCTGAAGACTTATTTTAAATCTTGAAATACTTTTTTTTTTTTTTTTTTGTATTCCTGACAGTCTTATTAGCCTTGTTATTGTGAAGCTTTTTGTGAATAAAAACACATTTTTCTCTGTACAGCTCTGACACTCCAGTCTTAGACAAGTACAGGTATGCAAAGCAAAATATATTTAATCTGTGCCTTTATTCTCCTACTGGAATTTGCATTTAATTGCATTTGATTGAGTCTCATTCTTATGAATGGATTTTACAGGAATCCAGAAGGAAGGACTGGGATACGGGGAAAAGGGACTCTGAAACGACTCGGTCCGAATCACACTCTCCACCCAATCTTCACCAGGTACACAACACTGGAATTAAAATCCCATTCAAGATCCTCACTTCCTGCTGGAATTAAAATCTAATCTCATATCAGATGAAATTGAAGTTTACAACCGAATACACCAAAATCAACGCAGGCCCTTGCATTTATGAGATTATAGCAGATTAGAGATCACATTCAGCTCATGTCCTTAGTTCATCCTGCTGTTAGTGTAAGAGGAATGATAAAGCTTTCTGCCTGTTTTAAAGGTGGCGTGATGCTGAACACACAGTGCTGGAGTTTCTCTCTGTTTGCGAGGATGCAGAAAAGCCTGGTGCTCTTCCTGGGGTGAGAATGCATAAAATCTGTACATATTCAGAATCTTAATATACATATAGAGAATTGTTGTTACATTTGCTTTTTTATTTGCTATATTGTCATTTTTGGACATTTCTTGCAGGGCCCAGCCAAACCTGATGAGCCTCTCCCACAGACACTGGAGAGGATTCTGGGTAAAAAGTTACATGACAAGACCAGGTCTCAACTAGAGGCTGGGGAACAGGTGAGCAGGATAAATCAACAAGATGCACAGCATATTAGGATCACAGATTTGAACTGCATTGCGTTTCATATATTATCTATAGGTTAGTTAGCTAGTCCTGTTTCATGGAAAAAATACAGCATGCAGTGAGTAAATAATTATAGAATTTAGATTTTTGAGTGAACTGTTCATCGACTACGGAGCTCCACACATGACATGGAAAAAAAGTAAATTGTGCGCGTGATTTATTAATCGAGGGAACACAATAGTAAATCGCGCGCAAGATTTAGCAAATCGAGGGAACGAAATAGTAAATCACATGCACGATTTAGCAAATCTTGGAAGCAAAATGGTAAATCATACGCAAGATTTAGCAAATCGAGGGAACGAAATAGTAAATCATGCGCACGATTTAGCAAATTGAGGGAACTAAATAGTAAATCGCGCGCATAATTTAGCAAATCGAGGGAGCGAAATAGTAAATCCTGAACAAGATTTAGCAAATTAGGGAACGAAATTGTAAATCGTGCACACGATTTAGCAAATTAGGGAATGAAATTGTAAATCGTGCGCACGATTTAGCAAATTAGGGAACGAAATTGTAAATCGTGCGCACGATTTAGCAAATGAGGGAACGAAATAGTAAATCGTGCACACAATTTAGCAAATTAGGGAACGAAATTGTAAATCGTGCGCACGATTTAGCAAATCAAGGGAACGTAATAGTAAATCGTGTGCACGATTTAGCAAATTAGGGAACAAAATAGTAAATCGTGCGCACGATTTAGCAAATCAAGGGAACAAAATAGTAAATCATGTGCACGATTTAGCAAATTAGGGAACAAAATAGTAAATCGCGCGCATAATTTAGCAAATCAAGGGAACGTAATAGTAAATCGTGCGCACGGTTTAGCAAATTAGGGAACGAAGTAGTAAATCGTGCTCACGATTTAGCAAATCAAGGGAATGTAACTCTATAACTCTAACCAAAGAATTCTATTAACGTTACTGGAAGAATATTTGCTCATAATTTTGAGAGAACCTTGCCAGAATGTTTGCCAAAGTGCTGAGAACATTCCCTGTTAGCTGGGTAGGTGGTTTGTTTGATTTTTCATTACATTTATTTTCCTGTATAATTAGTTAAAACATAATCAACTGGTGCAACTAGTATATCAAAAATCACAAAAATAAAAAAAAGTAACGTGTAGTTAAAAAGGATGTGTGTGTTTCCTCTGTTATGCAGGTCTATAAGGGTTATGTAGATGACAGCAGGAACACTGATAATGCCTGGGTGGAGACCACCATCATCACACTTCACTGTGACAAACACACTCCACTGATGGCAGATCTAAACAGCATAGTGAGTAGAAAATATTACGTCATCTCACATATCTGTGATTTTCTGTAAAAACGGCCAAACTGAATGCAAAGTGTCTCTTGTTTGAATAGACCAAAAATAAAATACAGCAAAGTGCCAAATGCAAGTAAAAAGTGTCAAAGCCAAGAAAAATATCTCCAAGTGGGTAGTAAAACGAGATGTGGTTTAAATCAGACCCTGCTGTAGGTGATGTTGGCAGTCAAGAAAAATAAATAAACAATCTACTACAGAAAACATTTGCTTTGACTCATGCATCTTCACATTTTTGTGACAGACGAAGACTGACTCATCTCACTTTTGATGTTGCCAGTGACACAATATGTATATATAAATACATATATATTTATACAGCAGTTCTTTCTGGTTCTTTCAGGTTCTTGTATCTGATTGGCTGAGAGCCGTGCAATATTCTAGTGATAACAGCACTTACCTTTTCGCCGTTTGTAAAAACCGAACAGTATTTATATCATTTTTTACCTCTAATACACCACTATGTCCTCGCGCACGGCGTCCGGTGCGTGAGGTGTGTACGCACTCTGGTGTAGTTTAAAGGATTAGTCCACTTTCAAATAAAATTTTCCTTATAATTTACTCACCCCCATGTCATCCAAGATGTTCATATGTTTCTTTCTTCGGTCGAAAAGAAATTAAGGTTTTTGATGAAAACATTCCAGGATTATTCTCATTATAATGGACTTCAATGGTCTCTCCAAACAGTTGAAGGTCAAAATGTCAATTTCGGTGCAGCTTCAAAGGGTTTTAAACGATAGCAGACGAGGAATAAGGGTCTTATCTAGCGAAACGATCTGTCATTTTCTAAAAAAATACAAATGTATAAGCGTTATAAACACAAATGATTGCCTTGCACGTGCTTCCGCTTTCCGTATTCTTATGTATTATGTATTACGTATTCGTATGTTCTACGCCTTCCTCATTCAACTTACAGAACGAACGCGGCGCCAGTTACGTTTTTTCCTTAAGTAGAATAGGGAAGGTGTAGGACATACAGCGTAAGCTTTTTGAAGAATACGGAAAACGGAAGCACGTGCAAGGCAATCATTTGTGTTTATAACGCTTATACATTTGTATTTTTTTAGAAAATGACAGATCGTTTCGCTAGATAAGACCCTTATTCCTCGTCTGGTATCGTTTAAAACCCTTTGAAGCTGCACCGAAATTGACATTTTGACCTTCAACTGTTTGGAGAGACCATTGAAGTCCACTATAAGGAGAATAATCCTGGAATGTTTTCATCAAAAACCTTAATTTCTTTTCGACTGAAGAAAGAAAGACATGAACATCTTGGATGACATGGGGGTAAGCAGATAAACATCAAATTTTCATTTTTGGGTGAACTATTCCTTTAAAGGAAATAGTTATTTCTCACCCTCATGTCGCTCTACACCTGTAAGACCTTCGTTCATCTTCAGAACACAAATTAAGATATTTTTGATAAAATCTGATGGCTCACTGAGGCCTCCATTGACAGCAAGACAATTTACACTTTCAAATGCCCAGAAAGGAACTAAAGACGTATTCAACCTTAATGTTATGAAGCGACGAGAATACTTTTTGTGCACCAAAAAAACAAATAACTACTTTATTCAACAATATCTAGTGATGGTCGATTTCAAAACACTGCTTTATGAAGCTTCGAAGCTTTACGAATCTTTTGTTTCGAATCAGTGGTTCGGAGCGTGTATCAAACGCCCCCCAGTGGTGAACCATTTAAATTTCGAAACACTGATGATGTAACAAAGCCATATATATATATATATATATATATATATATATATATATATGTCTTCACAACGCATAACAGAAGATTATAACAACGCATAACAAATACTTTGTATAAATTGTGGGATTTCCCACTTTAAAGTTGCAGTGCACCACATATAGTGTGCAGACACTGAATGAATGAATGTCTGATGCGGGTGATTGTGAAGATGTGAGTCCCCAGTTGAATGCGGTCTCTAAAGACATAAAACATCATTTAGGCACATTTAGTTTTATGTTCTGTGCAGTCACAGCGCTCCATAAGGGTTTTTTATTTAGTGAATTAGAGGCAGTATTTCAGCTCTCGTTGGGTTTACAGAGCAATTCAAGCTGTCTTTGTTTATGCTGCAGGTTGAGAGCTCGCCGTCATCTCATCAGCCGCTCAAGTGGCGGGAAGTGAGCAGCATTGCGTGTGTGTGTCCATACCAGCGAGAGGCTCTACGTCAAGTAGCAAAGCTTCACAACACACACTTTTGACCCTCAGGAAAACACACACACACACATGCTATACCAAAAATGATGAGTGCAAACACACTGTGTCTTTAAAGATGTGTCATTTCTGTGCCACTAACACCACCAAACAGAATTGCATGAATAATGACTGTTTTCAAACAGGTTTTGCATTTCATTTGATGCCATTAATGGTGCCTTTAACACAACTCCAGATAATTTGTTCACATTCATGCAGATTTCTGTACAATCCATAAGCCATACAGTTCGCTTTACACATATGGTATGTTGAATGTGTTTTATAATGCATTATTGTATTTATTATTAATTTTGGACATATGTTTTCGGTTGCCAGGGTCAATATGAATTTGAATGTGGTTGTTGAGCATTTTAAAATATAAATGCAGGTAAAAAAAAATCAGGTGTTTAATTTGAATAGATATATGCATAAACATATATACTGTAGTATAGTTGCAGAGTGAAGTTGAGGACTTTTATTTTGCGATAATGACTGGTCAGCTGTACATTATCCCGCTTATTACACAGCTATTTAAATAATAAATGTATTCACATTAAATATATAAGCAATAACCTTCAAATTAAACTTATTTATTTTAATTTGTGAAAAGAAAGAGTGGTATAAAGAATTGAACCAATTATGAAATGCCTTAAATATTCGAAATGCAAAGCAAACAATGAAGTGTATAAGTTTTAGTTAGTGGTACTCAGGTTTGTGAACTAAATATCTGCACTGTTAAAACTATTAAAACAGGATAAAAATTACTGAAAGCAAATTATGTGATGATGAATGATGAATAACATGCATAATGGCATATGCAACAATAAATATGTGTGACCTTACAGTATTTTCCTGGCTAATTTGTTGTTGTTTTTTTACGTGTAGTTGTGCAGGTTTGTTATAAAAGCGCCTGCTAAGTGCATAAATGTAATTAATTAAATAATTGGGTTTGCTGTGATGCAACATTTAATTACATCTTCCAAAAAAAAAAACAAAAAAAAAACACAGCTCTATTTTCATTCGTGAAAATTAAATATATTAACTATAAGGTCCATAATGTACAACAATGCCATTTGTAGTGTATACCCACATGAAAAAAAATACTATAGTAATTTATAATAAATACTGTTTTTACATGTTTTTGAACCATACTATAGTAAAGTACTTTAATTACTTTACCCAACTACAGGGTATATTATACTATAATACACTATAATTTACTGTAATATTCATCAAGTGTTGAAAATACTATAATGTATACTACAGTTTACTGTAGTATGGTTCAAAAACGCTATAGTATTTACTATAAATTACTATAGTATTTTTTCATGTGGGTATTGTAAGTTGATAGTAGACCTAAGAGTTAATAACTTTTCTTAGCTTGTTTCGTTTTCTTATATTTATCTGCAATATATGCTGTACGTTCTTTATTTTTATTTCATTCCTCTTTCCCAAAACCCCGCCCTTCAAATACGTTAGTGCAGCAAACGTACACGAGCAAAATGATTGACAGGCAGAGAGCGTTTCTGATTGGCTAAACACGCGCTGGCCACTCCTCCGACGCTTTCTCTGCCGTTTACAGAGCCTAGCTGTGTTTTTTCTCACATCGCATATTTTGAGTGATTTGTGCGAGGTGACAGCGATATTTTAGGTGTTGTACTAAAAACGCTTACAGCATCTTTAAGAATATTTGCATGCTTCGCAAGCAGTTCGCGTTCGGGACAGTTTCGCTTTGAATGTGATGATCGCGCGCTGATTGGTGGACGCGTGTGGCTCGAGCTCACAGCAGTATCGGTTCCACGCCCTTCAGATGTGAAAGAGCCCACGCACCGCTTTCACTTAAAGTAAACAAATGTTGTTGAAATTATTTGAAGGTATAAACAGGAAACATTCATACCTGACCACTAAGCGATTACGCAAAATACTCGACACTATACACAATACTACATACAAACAATATACACGAGCGGTGTCCGATTCGCTAATGAATCGTTCATTTGAGTCGGATCTTTTCGATGAATTTGTTGAACTAGTTGACAAAACTAGTCCTACCGATTCTTTCATGAGGTTAGTATGGTTCACAGGTCCGATTCGTAATAAATGAACCGAGGATTTTGTGATGGAACGGAAAGTAATATATACCAAATAGTGTTTGGTAAGTTACTCTAAAAAAAAAAAAAAAAAAAAAAAAAACGAATTAATTACTATCTACTAATGACATCTTCAACAGTGTAATTAGATTACTGTACTAATTACTCTCTCTAAAAAGTATTGCAGTACTTATTACTAATTACTTTCTAAAGTATAGGTAGAAGTTTACATTAAAAACATGCATTTTAACATCAGTCGTTAAATTTTGATGTTAAATCCACTATTGTTTTTTATAGTATTGTTCTATAGTCTATACAAAAATGCAATAACATCAGATGTATTTGTAATTAAGTAATCCCTTATTTTACATTTTCAAGGGAAAAATATTTAAATTATGGTAATTAATGACTTTATAATGCATTACACCCAACACTGATTATAGTCATTATCGAATAGCAAAAATATTACAAATAAACCTGGCTGGTTAATGCCTTTAAGTTATATTAATAAACAGGATTTCATTGTTTAATAACAAGCGAAAAAAAAATCAGCTAAGATGGCTTTTTTTGTTTAATGTAAATGCTATATATATATATATATATATATATATATATATAATATCTTCGTGTTGTATGTGATGAACATTTGCTGCAATGAAGTGAAACATTGATAAATCTTAAAAATAAACAGCAATGTGTGTCTGCATATTGATTTTGGAACGCAGGGATAACGTGATGAAGTAAAAGAATCACTGAGTCGGTTCTTTGAACCAAATTGTTCGAAAGAACCGGTTCGCTCAAATGAATCAGACTTCCCATCCATAATTTACACATAATTTAGTACAATGTGCACAATAAAAAAGAACTAAGCGAAGTGTGTAATGGTGTATGTGGAAAATGTAAGTGTAGTGAGCGCGATATTTAGAGTATATTTAGTCTAGCAGTAATAAATAATGCGTGAGTAAAACGAGTGAAGGCAAGAATGCGCTATTAAAAAAAAGATATTCCGCACATTTACACGGCGTTTGTGACTGAAAACATTCAGCATCCCCGAAGACGCGACTCTATGAATGAGAACGCGCGCTGTGATCTATTTTTATCCCATCGCTGGTGCAGGTGCACAGGTCAGAGCACGCGGAAGTGACGTGCGCGCTCACGAGACTCGCATTAAACCATCGGGATTAGATCTGAGGACAGTCAAGCGGAGAGCAGCCGAGTTAAACGGTAGGATTTTACCCCTTCCTTTTTATATATTCGCAGTTTTTTTTGGTTTCCGATCTCTCATAATTGCTTGTGGAATGAACGCTGACATATTTTGCGCATTTTATCGGTTTGTTTATGTGTGTGAGTGAGAGAGACGAGTGTGGGTGATTATCGCTCGTGCGCCTGATGTGATGTAGAAATATCCCCACAGTTGTTTTACAAACACCAGTTCGTGTTTTAATACGGTTTAAATCGCAAGTGAATTTTAAACAGCTTCAAAATACATATAATACCTCTATATACGGATTTAATGTCTCTGCCTAATGAGCTATTGGCCAAATTCAGAGCTGCCAATCGTGTATTTATTTATTTATGTATGTATATATTTCATCTGCAGCCCTGACGTCTAAATGGGCCACTGAACACAGAGGCCCCTAGTTAGATGCAGCGTATTTGTTTCTCTGCCAAGAATGTGACTTGTCCCAGCAGCCTCGATGGTGCAGATGCTGGAACAAAGCTTTCACATCACAAGCCTGATTGTTGTTGTAGGATATAAACAAATCTTCCCATTCCAGTCTGCTGAAACAAGGCTGTCAGATCTAGATGAATAGACTTTTGCTTTTGTTTCGTTTTTGTGTAGTTTAAAGGGTTAGTTCACCCAAAAATTAAATTACTCACCCTCATGTCTTTCCTTCATCATTTTAATGAAATCTGAGAGCTTTCTGTCCCTCCATTGACAGCTACCACTTTCATTTTTGGGTGAACTATCACTTTAACATGTATAGGAGAGACTCGCAAGGGTTTTAATTTTAGTATCTAAGAGGGTTTTTGTTTCACCTGCTTCATAGAATCGTGTTGTGCTTCATAATTGTATGATTTGAGCGTTATAACAGGTTATTTAATGGTAGGTTCCTATTGTGACAACTTGCCCCGCTCTTCCCTGCTTGCTTGCATATCCGGGTAACTCCGATGTGCTGATCTGTACGTATAGTCCACTGTAACTGAAAAAAATGTAGTCAGCAGTTATCTTGGCGTCCTGTACCAAAGTTTACAGCCTGTAATATAAATAAAGAAGCTGATGTGTTGCTGATACAAGCTTTGCTTGAGATTTCCTTCGTCTTATTTAACCCTGTAAAGCCTGACATTTGAAATAATAGTCAGATACAGATTTAAAAAAATGGAAGTTTGTTGAACCTTTAGACAAAACATACAAAAGTTTGCATAGCTATGTGTTTTGTATCACATTTGATATATCAGACGTTTATGGTTCATATAGTGAGAATATGAAACTCATGGATAATTTTATCACACTAAAGAAAATATGCAATTTGGTGCAGAAAGTATGATGAAATTCTGATTGTTTGTAATGTAAATCAATGAGAACAGATACTTACATAAAACGCATATAAATATCAGTTATCACTCCATATCTCCAATAATATGTCTTATTAAGATGATATTTAATGCATAGTTTTATGATCAAATATTTGTACAGTTTCAAAACATATAAAATGCAATGCAATACAATGATGATTGAGAGATGAACAAATAAACCTGCCTCAAAAGCCTGATGATTATATTTGATACTCACATTTTAATATGATCTTTATAAAAAAAATTATGTATGGATAATCAAGCAAACTTAAGTTGCTTCAATCCAGCAAGCGTTCAACCACGAGCTGAAGATGAACGTTTAAAAGGGCTTTTACTTGATAAAATAGTACTATCAATTAGACGACAGAAGGCATGTGGTAGATTGAGTGCCATAAATATATTTTTTATAGGGTTATTGCTGCAAAATATTGTGCAGTGCAGTTGGTAATGCAATGTATAGATATAAATACTAATATATATATATGTGTGTGTGTGTATATATATGTATATATGCAACCCTCTTCGTTGATGTGCTTCCCCGACTGTCTCTGCGTTGTGTTAGTGTTGGAGGGGGAGGTAAATAGGAAGGACACCAAAGTCGCTGGTAGAGTCAATGCTGAGCAGCTTTCTTTTATTAGGCTGCTTTTCCAGTTCAGCCACTTTTCATAAAGGAAATAAGACTGGTCATTTCAAATTAACTTCAAAATTACAATACACAAGAATCCATAATGGGAAACAACAAAGTTAAAACCTCAGCTAACTCAATAGTAAGCTCATTGCTCAGAAAAGATAAACTAAAACATGTGACAGACAAAAATAAATGCTCAGCTCAAAAATAAAAAATATACTCAGCCACATGGAACATAGTAAACGTGCGATAATATCAGAAATGCAAAACAATTGATCAAAAATAATCTTGCATACGCTTTAGTAAATTTGTTAACATCAGTATATTTCTTTTAATAATACGGATGGCTAATATAATTAGAGAAATTAAACAGTTATTATGGAACAACAGTGGTAGCCTTCCTTACCTTTTCATAAAGGAAATAAGACTGTGGGGGTGAGGAAGGGGCAACTCCCCCAAAGAAGCACAACAGACAGCTCCCCCCAATGGCAGGGAGAGCACATTACATCTTCCCTACATATATACATATATATTATGTGTAGTCAGTTTTCTTATTCGAGTCAACTACTGTCATGGTGGAGCAATAGTTAGAAAAAGTTCTTCGGCATGTTTATTGCATGCTATTTGAATTATAACACATTTGTGACCTATAATGCCTCTTTCACAAGATGTAATATAAGTCTCTGGTGTCTCCAGAATGTGTCTGTGAAGTTTCAGCTCAAAATACCCCACAGATCATTTATTATAGCTTGTCAAATTTGCCCCTATTTGAGTGTGAGCATTATATTTGGGTGTCCCTTTAAATGCAAATGAGCTGCTGCTCCCGGCCCCCTTTCCAGAAGAGGGCGGAGCTTTAACAGCTCTCGCTTCGGTTGCTCAACAACAACAAAGCTGGAGAATCTCACGCAGCCAAAATGAGGATTGTCAGTAACGGTGTTCAGCCTTACATTGTTCAAACCGGAGTCGACACTGATGGAGAGACTCAGGAAGAAGTTACAACTTTTAGAATGAAACTGGACGTTTCTGAATGGTTAGTGGATAAATTTATGTAGTTGCTGTGGAGTTGATTCAACTCATCAACTAGCATGTGCCGTCATGTTAATCTTTTGTGCAAATCCAGCGTTGAATTGACCCTCGTTTGTGTAAAATGACGGCATGACAACAACACTCTACTACAACAACTCTTCCTCTTCTCTAAAGCAGCCCAACATGGCCCGCCCCCTTTGTTGTGTGTTCTCGGGGGTGGGGTTTATGTAAATTTCAGGGTTAGTGATGTCACCAACCCAGGAAGAAGCTTGTTGTAGTTCCTACCAGCCGTTTGTTGTAGTCCTTAAAAAGAGATTTCTGTAAAAGAAAATATCTCTCTTTGCATTGAACTTTGAGCGTCGTAACTTTGCAGATGTTGTTTATGCTCAAACAGCAACATTACACACTAACTAAAGTTAAAAAAAGTGAAATCATAATCAACCACCCCTTTAAGTGCATGAACACAATTGCAATAAATTGTGCATTTTCTAAATGTCCACGTGTGTCAGTAATGAGACGCTGCCTGTCTGTCCACCATCAATCTGCTGAGACTGACACGGGTGCAGTTACAGGTCACTCTCTCCAATTTAGCAAATGTGGGTGTTCCCTCGTTCTCTCTCGTTCTCCTCTGCACCTCTAATTAAGCAAATGTAGCCTCTCGCACTCGAGACGCCTCTCGGCTCGGGCTCAACCTATTATCTTTGTTTTTTAAGTGTGATGGAAGGAAAGTGGATAGTTGGCACTCGCCAGCAAACGTGAGATTGGAAATGCGTGAGGGATTTTGCAAGGGCATATGACTCGTGCACTATATATTCCACGTCTTCTGAAGTCATACGATCCAGTTCAGTTATCCTGAAGAATGAGATTTGAGAGAACTGTTTCTGTAATGGCCAAAAAGCTGCGTATTATCTGGTATGGACATTAAATGGCAATTCATTACAGGCTAAATAAAGTAACTATACTTTATTTAGCCTGTAATGAATTGCCATTTAATGTCCATACCAGATAATATGCAACAATAATGTAATGTAGAGAATATTATCTGTCAGGTTTGTACTAAAATGTGAATGTAAAAGACCTTATTGGAAACAGGCAGAGAGCGAGATGCTCATGTGTCGTCTTATGAATCAGCATCTGATTTCTTATATAATCTCTCCACTGAATCATATGAAAATAGGACACTGAGGGTCTCCTGCACGCTACAGTACAGCTGCACAAAATATATCAACAAAATATATTCAGTAATATCCCAATTTTATATATATATATATATATATATATATGTATTATATATAATATATAATGGAGAAATATAATGGAAAAAATATATGTAATATGTAATTTCATATAACAATATATCATTACAATAGCTTTATTAATTATATATATATATATATATATATATATATTTACTTTCACTTATATATAAATATAATATAAAAGTGTGTGTGTATGTGTGTATATATATGTGTATGTATATGTTTTTGAATTTAATAATCATTATTATAATTAATAATATTATAATTACAGTGATAATGCTTGAAAATAAATAGGAAAAAATATATGTAATACATAATATATATATATATATATATATATATATATATAAAGAATATTTATATATTGTTTATAATACATTCCTATAAATATTTATATATAATATTATATATATTTATATTTATTATTACAATGGATTTAATAATAATCATTATTTATAATTATTACAATTACAGTGATAATGCTTGAAAAAAATAGGAAAAAATATATGTAATACATTTAATATATTTTATTTAACTATATTATTACTTTGATAGATAGATAGATAGATAGATAGATAGATAGATAGATAGATAGATTTTCACACAGATTTCACTACATTTGCACAAATTATATTGAATAATTTCCATATGCACTAGTAAAAAAATACCTAGTCATAAACAGCAATATTTACCTCTGGATATGTTTTAATAAAACTTTAATACATGAAAATTGGCATGCAGAAAACATCTTCACATTTAAGGCACTCATAATGTGTCGTTTCCCAGAAGTGACATCACAAAGGGAGGAGGCGGGGCTGGAACGGAAAACAGTATTTATGTAATTGACATGTGGGACACATCCCTGTAATCCTGGAGAGAGAACCTCTCCTTCTGCGGTTTCATTTTCATAAGCTCACAGCGACTGTCAGGTTTGCTCAAGTATGTATATGAGCCCGTTTGTTTCATAAGAGAGCGACCTTGATCTGTGTGTTAAAGAGCATATTTGTTCTCTGGCTCACAGTTGTCCGTCCGGCGGCTTCTCTAAGATACTAAGTAGTGATTGACTGATAAGGGTTTTTAATGGCAGATGATGCATGATAGTGATATCTAGAGAACATTTTTATGGCACATTTCTGTATCTCTCAAAGAGGGAATGTATGAATTTGGTTTGTTTTCAACCCAAGGGCTGGGTAAATATATGACGGAGCAGATGTTAGGTTAATTTTACCCAGCAAATTGGTTTGTTTATTTAACCCAGCCTAACGCGTTGATTCATTTTTACTATAACACTAGTTTCTTCTTTTTACTTCATACATGAATTAATGTTTACGGATTAACTTAAATCCTCTAAACTTTTTTTTTTAATACTCCACACAACCACTGGTTTGTGTGACAATTCCTTTATTTTTTATCATATTTTATAGTTTAGCATATTTTATATCATTTTAATACATATTGCCTACATTTAAGCTCGTTTAACAAATGTTAGAAGTAAAAATTAAACATTTAGAAGTAATTCAAGTGTAATCGACCAGTCTCTGTTGTCCCGTTTCCACTGTAAGGCGCTGGGTAACACAAAACCTACCCAAACACTGGGTTGTTACGTCTGACCCAGGAGCTGGGTAACACAAAACCTACCCAAACACTGGGTTGTAACGTCTGACCCAGGAGCTGGGTAACACAAAAACTACCCAAACACTGGGTTGTAACGTCTGACCCAGGCGCTGGGTAACACACAAAACGACCCAAACACTGGGTTGTTACGGCTGACCCAGGCGCTGGGTAACACACAAAAAAACCCCCAAAACACTGGGTTGTAACGTCTGACCCAGGATTTGAGTAAAGCGAAAACTACCCAAACACTGGGTTGTAACGTCTGACCCAGGAGCTGGGTAACACAAAAACGACCCAAACACTGGGTTGTAACGTCTGACCCAGGAGCTGGGTAACACAAAAACTACCCAAACACTGGGTTGTAACGTCTGACCCAGGTGCTAGGTAACACAAAAACGACCCAAACACTGGGTTGTAACGTCTGACCCAGGAGCTGGGTAACACAAAAACTACCCAAACACTGGGTTGTAACGTCTGACCCAGGTGCTAGGTAACACAAAAACGACCCAAACACTGGGTTGTAACGTCTGACCCAGGAGCTGGGTAACACAAAAACTACCCAAACACTGGGTTGTAACGTCTGACCCAGGATTTGAGTAAAGCAAAAACTACCCAAACACTGGGTTGTTAGTCTGACCCAGGATTGGGGTAACACAAAAACTACCCAAACACTGGGTTGTAACGTCTGACCCAGGCGCTGGGTAACACAAAAACGACCCAAACACTGGGTTGTAACGTCTGACCCAGGCGCTGGGTAACACAAAAACGACCTAAACACTGGGTTGTAACGTCTGACCCAGGCGCTGGGTAACACAAAAACGACCCAAACACTGGGTTGTAACGTCTGACCCAGGCGCTGAGTAACACACAAAAAAACCCCCAAAACACTGGGTTGTTACGTCTGACCCAGGAGCTGGGTAACACAAAAACTGTGGCTTTGAGGACATATATGCGACAACTAAACGTTGACTTTTAGCATGCATATACACTGGGTTAAATATATGCTGGGTTAAAAACAACCCAAGCTGGGTTAAATATGGACAAACCCAGCAGGTTGGGTTAAAGGGCACCTAGTATGCCCTCTTTCACAAGATGTAATATAAGTCTCTGGTCTGGTCAAGTGTCTGTGAAGTTTCAGCTAAAAATATGGGGGTGAGCAAAAACATGCCATTTACTATATTACTATATGGCTGGCTTAAAACAAACCCAAAATTGGTTGAAAAAAAAAAAAATGGCTGGGTGAAAACAACCCAGTCCCTGGGTTTGTCCATATTTAACCCAGCATTTTTTAGAGTGTACGCATTCTAAAAAGTCTTTCTCCTACAGTAAAACGATGCAGAATTATTGATGACATCATCCTGTCCTCAGGGGCGTATGCAAATTTTTGTTCAGTTAAATACTCTCTAGAATCTGATTGTCCCTCCCTGGTTGTGATGTAAACTAAAGGTTATTGGATGAGCCTTTGGATATGTTTCTCCCAAATGTTGTTTTTAATAGGAAAAACATCAGTATAGGAAAGAAAACTGCTCTCAGTTTAAAGGGTCTTTGTGCATTAAACTAAATCTGTCAGTTTCAGTGGACTCTTGTCCACCTCCAGTCTGTGAATATTACCAGACTATCACTCCCTCCATCTTCCCGTTCTCGTTCTCCTCCTCTCTCAGCGTGTGTTTTCTCCTGTGGAGTGACATTTCAGTAATGAAGCGATCTCTCCTCTCTGCAGGGCTTGAGCAGTGAAGGGTCCCTCAGAAACTCAAACACTAACAGCACACAGTCCACTGTCTGCCCTTCAAGGACAGCTCCTTTTCAAACAGATCCATGACTGGTTCAGTTCCAGCTCTGTAAGACAGGATGAACACATTAAAAGCCAGATGGATGGCTATGGATGGCTGGACAATATAGCTTTATATTTTAATATTTTTTTTTAGTATTAAATACTTGTTTCATTACTGGATGAATCAGTGTTTTTGAACGAATCTTTGGAATAAATGATTCAATGACAAGTCACTTGTCGCCACCTAGTGGCGTAAGATGTAATCGATACAACTGTTATTTGAACAGTTAGTTTCAAAAGTTGGTTTGCTCTATTTTGATCGCTATTGTAGACATCAGTGTTTATATCTGAACTATAAACTTTTATCCACAGAAATAACTACTGTGTGGTTTAGAACTGCTCTCTTTGGATCAGCGCGAACACAGATTTGAATGTCCTGGTATGATTTTGTCAAAGGTTTAATAGACATGGGTGAATCGTTGTTGTTAATAAAATAAGATCGTGTGGGTGTTTGAATCGAGATCGCAATCTTTTTACGATTAATCGTGCAGCTTTTTTTATATTTATAGTTTTTAATATTTAGTTATTTTATTTTTTTAATTTATTTTAATTTATTTGTTCATTCTTTTTAGGTAATCTCACTCAGAAAACTGGTAACAGCAGTAATCTGCGAGAATCAACTCAGTGTTTTGAATCAATTTCAGTGAATTGATTCAAAATTCTGATTCAGTGACTCGTTTGCTCCTTGTTACTCAGAAATGTTCACAGAATCCACATGGCATTTGTTATGTATCACAGTGTTTTAAGATCTTTGCAGACAAATATTGCTGTTTATTACTAGATTTTTAATGCATTATGCATCAGTTCACAACAAAAACATTTATTCAGTCATGCACACATTTGCGTTTTCTGAGGGAGTTTTACCTACAAATATCAAAACTGCAGAAAATATATATATGTTTAATAACATTTAGACAGACTAGTCAACCTTAGTAGCCGTCCATTGTGTTCCATCAATTCTCATTTTCATATATGGGTGAACTGTTTCTTTAATAAAATGTCGCCCGTCTTTAAATGTAGGGTTGAGTTTCCTGGGAGGAGTCTACTACGTCTGTAATTCCCACAATCCAACATTGATTGTACTTGAGTGCGTTTCATCTTGTTGTGATTGTATCTGTGTGTTTAAACCAGAGAGAAGTGCACTAAGCAAACAGCCGTTATGACTGTGCACTTCTGAAGGGTAAGACTTATTTTGCTTTAGTGTGTGTTTGTTAGTGTATCATACATTCACGTGTGTGTGTGTCCTCCCAGATTTGTGTGCTACTATAATTACGAGCGCCTGCAGCGTCTCATGGGGAGCGTATTAACACACACGAGTGGAGGAATAAAAATCACAGTGTACATGCTCTTTTACTCCTCTTTTCTCCTCTTTTCTCCCATTGCTGCCCTCCTCTCTTCTCCTCTCTGGCCTATATCGCTATTTACAAGTATATTTGATGTAGAGTAGGCGTTAAAAAGTTGATACTGTCATTAAAAAATTTTATTAGATATTTTCTGCATTAAAAGAGTTTTAAAAAGGGTTCTTGGATTCAAACCACCAGCTTCACATTATAAAAATCTTGGATAAGGACAATAAGCTAATTTTATAAAATAGATCTAATCTGATTTGCTTTTCATCTAACAAACTCAATAACAAGTCCTTTTTTTTTTTTTTTTTTTTTTTTTTTTTTTAAACATTACTCCATGTTTCTTCATTACTTTTACATGTAAATAATATTATTCAGTCCTGGCCATTGATATTTATGCAAATATATCATATAGATGTATCTTATCATTCAAAATGGGGGCAGTACGATTTTTTTTTTTATAGTTTTGAAAGAAGTCTCTTCTGCTCACCAAGGCTGCATTTATTTGATAAAAAATATGGTAAAACAGTGAAATATTATGAAAAGAGCTGTTTTCTATGTGAATATATATAGTTGGGTGGGTGGGTGGATGGATGGATGGATGGATGGGTGGATTGGTTGGATGGAGGAGTGGGTGGGTGGGTGGGTGGGTGGGTGGATTGGATGGATGAGTGGGTGGATTGGATTGGATTGGATTGGGTGGGTGGGTGGATTGGATTGGGATGGATGGATGGATGGATGGATGGGTGGATGGGTGGGTGGGTGGATGGATGGATGGATGGATGGGTGGATGGGTGGGTGGGTGGATGGATGGATGGGTGGATGAATGGATGGGTGGGTGGAGGAATTGGTGGATGGGTGGATGAATTGGTGGATGGGTGGGTGGATGGATGAATTGACGGATGGGTGGATGGATGAATTGACGGATGGGTGGATGGATGAATTGACGGATGGGTGGATGGATGAATTGACGGATGGGTGGATGAATTGGTGGGTGGGTGGATGAATTGATGGATGGATGGATGGATGGTGGGTGGATGAATTGGTGGGTGGGTGGATGAATTGATGGATGGATGGATGGATGGATGGATGGATGGATGGATGGATGGATGGATGGGTGAATTGATGGATAGATGGGTGGGTGGATGGGTGAATTGATGGATGGATGGGTGGGTGGATGAATTGATGGTTGGATGGATGGGTGGATAGATGGGTGGATGGATGGATGGGTGGATAGGTGGGTGGATGGATGGATGAATTGGTGGGTGATTGGGTGGATGATTGGATGGATGGATGGATTGGTGGATGGGTGGGTGGATGGATGGATGGGTGGGTGGGTGGATGAATTGATGGATGGGTGAGTGGGTGGATGAATTGATGGATGGGTGGATGGATGGTGGGTGGATGAATTGGTGGGTGGGTGGATGGATGGTGGGTGGATGAATTGGTGGGTGGGTGGGTGGATGGATGGATGGATGGATGGGTGGGTGGATGAATTGGTGGGTGGGTGGATGAATTGGTGGATGGATGGATGGATGGATGGTGGATGGATGCATGAATTGGTGGATGGGTGGATGATTGGATGGATGGATTGGATGAATTGATGGGTGGAAGGATGGATTGATTGGTGTTTTAAAGCATGTCTTATTTAAACTTTAGCATACAATTTCAAATAAGTGTTTTCTATGTGAATATATAGTAAAATGTAATTTATTCCTGTGATCAAAGCTGAATTTTCAGCATCATTACTCCAGATTTCAGTGTCACATGATCCTTCAGAAATCATTCTAATAGAAATATTTCTGATTAATATCAATGTTGAAAACAGTCGTGCTGCTTCATATTTTTGTGGAAACATTTTATTTTTTTAAATATAAAGTTCCAAAGATCCATGGATACTATTGGATACTATTCATTGAAATAGAATCTTTTGTAACATTATAAATGTCTTCACAGTCACTTTTGATCAATTGAATGTGTCCATGCTGAATAAAAGTATTGATTATGTATGTATACATTTTTTTTTTAACTGTATTGTCATATAACAACGCTCAGCCACAGAGGTTCTCATCAGGACAGGTTCACCTCATCATCCTCTCTGTTCTCTGGTTGTCTTCCTCTTGTTTTCTCTGCTTTTCAAATCTTTTTACATGTACTGAGGTGATTGAATGACGTCCAGGCCTTTGTTTGTATGCGTGTAGTTCATTTCAGGTCTTATTCCTCTGCACCATCTGTAATTCCTTTATCTTTTTTGGAGTATTGTGATTCAGTAAAATTGGGCAATATATTAAATAACTGATTATAAAATTCAGCAGCATCATGACAATGCACTTTGTATTTGTCCATTAAATATGATGTCATTAAGAGCACATGACATGTTTTCAGTTCAGTAGCAAATCATGATGTTATCTGTTGAATTTATTTTTTGTGATTCAGTTCAAGTGGTCGTTTCAGTGAGTCGATTCGTAACTCTGATTCAATGATCTGTTTATCACTTAAAATTATGTCACTAATATTCGCAGAAGTCACTGCTGGGTATTTTTGATAAATGTTTTAGTATAAATATACATCAGTAAATATTGCTGTTAGTGGATATGTATTTTTATATTGGTTATTGGTTTTTATATTGGTATATTATATACTTCTTTATTTGCTGTTGAAGGTTTAGCGTGACTCCACACTGAGTCACTGTTACATAACTCACCTGTGTCCAGACCTGACGAGGCGATCAGCGAGTGCTGTAATCTCAGACTCTGTCTGTCTGTCAGCCGCTGGCAGGCCTGACTGAACATGCTACATGGACTCATGCATGTCTAAGGAGGGCGTGATACACACTCTGAACCCCTGACGACCGCGTGGCCACTATCATCTGATCTTTAATACACCGTGTGCATGTGAGGGCGTGTGTGATTGAGGGTTTGTGTGTTTTGGCCCTTGCGCTGTTGACTTTAAACCGTGCATTAACCTCTCGGACAGGACCACATCAGGGTTGTAAACCATAACCGACTCGACATTAGTTTGTGAAATATCTTACGGATCATTTATTTGTGGTTGGTTGATAGCAGTTTTTTCAATGACCAATGCCTATATTGTGTGTGTGTGTGCTGTGTATATAAATGGATGGATGGATGGATGGATACTTGGATGGATGGATGGATGGATGGATAGGTAGATGGATGATGGATAGATGTATACTTGGATGGATGGATATCTGGATGATAGATGGATGGATGGGTGGGTAGATGAATGATGGATGGATGGATGATGAATGGATGTATACATGGATGATGGATGGATGTGTACATGGATGGATGGATGTATACTTGGATAGATAGGTGGATGGATGGATGTATTCTTGGAAGGATGGATGGGTGTGTGGGTGGATGGATACTTGGATGGATGATAGATGGATAGGTGGATGGATGGATGGATGGATGGATGGATGGATGGATGGATGTATACATGGATGGGTGGATGAATAGATGGATACTTGGATGGATGGATGGATGGATGGATGATAGATGGATAGGTAGGTGGATGGATGGATGGATGGATGTATACTTGGAAGGATGATGTGTGGGTGGATGGATAGATGGATACTTGGATAGATAGGTGGATGGATGGATGAAGGAATAGATGATGGATGGATGAATGGACATATGGATGGATGGATATATAGATGGATGTATAGATGGATGGATGGATATATAGATGGATGGATGGATGGATGGATGGATATGTAGATCACCAAGGCTGCATTTATTCGATTAAAATACAGTAATACTGTGAAATATTATTACTATTAATAATAGCCAATTGCCGATTGGTAAAGTCATCGCGTCACTGCAGCAGCCGTTAGAAGCTCCGGCTCCTATAGAAGACGCGCGCCTCTGAAATGAAACACAAGAGACGCACTGTTTAGGACTGCACATGCGCATTAGCTTGATCCAGCCTGAAAAATTCAAATTCGCCGACTGAAATGACTTGTCTTAAAGGGACTTTGGTAATATGCAGCTTGTTATGCGTTTTGAAACCAGTGAAAATTGCAGGATAGTAGAACATGAGCTCACACAACGTCACATCACGCACATGCAGCGCTTCTGTGAACGGAGAAAACAGAATAAAACTGTAGGCCTACATAACACATATACAATAAAAAGGTAATGTTTAGGCCTATAGGTTACATTAAATATTTCACTTAAATAATTAGGTCTACACATTAACAAAACGAAAGTGGGTCATTGTGGCGCACTCCAAAGATCTAGGAAAGGAAACTGAGACATTCTGCTTGTTTTCGTTATTTGTGTCTTTTGTAAATGTATGAATTATGTCTTGCTTTTACCTGTATGACCATAAATTACGGAGTACAGTTTACTGTCTTGGAAGGAAAAAAATTCCGGTGGTCGCGCCGGCGCCTCATGCGCGCGCACAAATTCTTGCATTGCTTAGTTGATATCGCAGCCTGTTAAATAATAATTAAAATAAAATACAATCAACCAAACATATAAAACGCTACACTGCTCAAGTTCTGTGATACAATCTGCCGTTAACCACCCGTGTCCACCGCCTGACTGTGCTGTTATGTGAAGGATGATGTTGATAATGCGAGTGAAGTACAAAGCTTACATAATAAATAATAGTTTAGCATTCGTCTCGAAAATGGAAACGGTGCCGAATAAGAAATGTAGGCTTCAGATTCACTTTAAATTAGTTTGTTTAGAATCTTTTTTTTAGTTTTATTTCTAATAAATAAACCTGTTTCTTGCCTTGAATATAGCAATAGAAGCTGGAATGGCGTTAAAAAAAGAAAAGAGAATTTTTTAAAAAAAATTTTTTATTTGTTGTGGCTTGACATATAGCCTGAATAGGCTGTTAACTTTAGAGGTTAAAATAGTGAAGTTTTGTTCTTAATTTATGTTTACAAACATTATAATTATATTATATATATATACATAGGCTAGGCTATTTGTAAACATTTAAAATATCTTAAAAAAATACTTTATAAACCGTTGATAGTTTTTCCTTTCGTTTAATAGGTTTACATTTGGACAGAATCTTGGTATAAAAGATAATTGTCGGCCTCTCTTTGTTTCTTAATAAATAAAATGCTGTACGTATTATCATTATTATTATTATTATTATTATTATTATTAAGTAGGCTACATGCAAACAAGCAAACAAAAAGTAAAAAAAAACAAAAAACGTTATTGTTTCGGAACGTTAATAATACAGAACAGAAACGTTAATACAGATTGTGCTCGGAGTGAAACGATTAAATTTTTTCGTTTTTAATCCCTGTTTAAAACAAATAACTGTTTTCTATTTAAATATATTTTAAAATATAACTTATTCCTATGATGGCACACCTGAGTTTTCAGCAGCCAGATATTAATAACACTATTTATTAATATTCCAGCAGTGATTGGTGTTTTACAGAGCATGTGATCGAGCTCCTGGTTTACTGGAATGAGGGTGAATTCGTTCCCGTCTTCAGAGTCCTCATTTCTCTTATTCATGTTCGGGACACAAGAGCTGTCAGTGTGTGTGTTCCGACGGTTCTGAATTATTAATGAGAGAGTGTAACGGAGCTGAGCCATCGCTGGATACTTTACAGCCCGGCCCTGTTGGGCCAAAGAGGCTTAAGATGGATTTCAGTCCTTCATCTCTGTTCTCAACAAAGGGCCTCTGCATGTGAATTAGGTCTAGTTTATCTACTAAAGTTTAAATCAGACACAGTTTAGGTTTCATTTAGGTCTGGACCTTGACTAACCTGGGTTTATGGCAGGGGAACTGATAAAGCACTTGTTTTGGAAAGTCTGTTGCCAGCATTTTACCAAACTACACACAGATAAAGTCCAGTGTTGTGTTTTAACTCGTGCAATAGCTTCAGATGTTTGGGCTGCTTTATTTATTGTGCTGAATATGCGATTTTTATTCGAATGAACTTTGGAATGTGCTCAGATGTGTCAAACAGGACTAGCTTGCTAAGCAAACATGGTTGTCAGTGCAGTCTGCTTAGTCAGTGTTCAACAACACTCTTGACCTGGGTTTAACATGACTGTATAGTTCACATGTCGTTGTTTCATTTTTATATATTTATTAATCCACAACATCTTTTAAATACATGATCAGTGAGCTTTATAGAGTAGCAAATAAATTATTTTGTCAGGCACACCAATGTACCAGCCACAAATATTTTTCAATCAGCTATTTTAATTTAATTTAATTTAATTTTTTATTTTTTTAAATTTTATTATTTAAAATTTTAGTTTTATTTATTTTAAATTTTGTATTTTTTTTAGTTTTAGTTTTTTTTATTAGTTATTTATTTGTCATTTATTTTATTTTATTTTATTTCATTTTTAATTTATTTTATTTTATTTTTAAATTTATTTTTTATTTTTAATTTGTTTTAATTTATTTTCAGTTAAATTTTTTTAATTTAATTTTTAATTATTGTATTTGATTTTTATTTATTTATTTAAGCATACTGTAATCAGAAGACCATTGACTTTGTTAAGAAACTGCCAATTTAACAAACTAAAAATTGTCATTTTAGACTACATAATTTTATTTTAAAAAAAATGTTGCTTGTTTTGTTTATAAGTCTGAGACTGATGTATATCCAACACCCAGGTCCAATCCAGTAGTGTTCAGTGAAATTGATTACTATCATAATAACAAGGATTGCAATAAAGTGATCAGAATCTGAATCCGCCATGATAAGATGTCTTTGCTTCGCTGGGTCTCTCAGTATTTTCAGTTGTGTTTTGGTGCCGCTGCTGTTATTTTGTCTGTCAGAGGGAAACTAATGAAGCGAGGACTGTTAATTTATGGGAAACTTATTAGAAAAATCACAATTAAGTTGCTCCAGCATCATTAGCACATCCTCAGAAGTAGTTATGCACGCTTTTATGAAGTAATTAACATGAGGTTCATTATTAATTTATGAACTGTAAATGAAACAGTTTTTTTGTGTCAGAATATGTCGCATTTGTAGTTTTTGGGAGAAACTGAACATTATCTAGTTGCACGTTTTATTACTTTTTATTATGTTTTATTAGGTGTGCTTAATAATAACAAAAATGTCATATTGCAAAAAATCCCAATTGTCCTAAATGATTTAGACCAAATATAATTTCTCATTTCTGTGTTTAGATTTTGGGGTGACACATGAGCTGTTTCTTCATTAGAGTCACACTTTGGAGCAGATGTGAACCTCATTTAACAAAATGTTTATAATCTTCATTTACAATTCCGGTGATAATATCTGAGACTGGCCTCAGTCGTGCATGAAGTGTGTGTTTTTTATGTGCTGTCACGCTTTAATTGGGCAGAATGAGGTGTAAATGAGATGGGTCTTTGTCGCCATGCGGGGCGTCCGGGCGCCTGCAGGGTGTGGTTGAGGAGGTGGGACTCATTTGACATGCCACATCCCCCCCCTTTCATGAGCAGACAAACACACACATACCCCAGAGGTTTGACCTTTAATGATCCAGACACGAGCAGCTGTTCATTAGTTTATCCCTTTAGTGTCCTGACACCCACAAAATATACCTCCTTTATTCCCATCCATGTACCACCTGAACCTCACAATTCAAAACGTCAAGAGCAGATCTCACTCCTCCCTTAAAAGTCACAATGACATAAATGTACAATATTTTTATATTTTATATCTACTTTATTATTTTATTTTATATTTATATATTTTAATTGTTCTTTAATACAAAATGAACAATGTGTGGAATTTATTTTATTTTATTAGGTGCAGCATATATATATATGTGTGTATATATATATATGTGTGTGTGTGTGTGTGTGTGTGTGTGTGTATATATATATATATATATATATATATGTGTGTATATATATATATATATAATTGTTGTACTAAAATGCACATACTAAAAGCAATGTTGCGTAATGTTATCAGAACAAAAATCAGAACAAATAAAATTTAAATATTTTATTTTATTTATTTTAATTTGTTGTTTCTTTAATAATTTATTTGATTATAAAAAAATAAGACTTAATTATTGCAAACATTACAGCACAGTTTAAAAACATCGAATAAATCTCTTCAGTCTTTAACCTTTAACAGGAAGTGACATCAGGACATATTTTCCATCTCTTTATCTATATTTACATTACATGGTTCCTGTAAGCAGGAAAAAAAGCACATGGATTCTGATATTTTCAGATCTGTTAAATCTGATATAAATTGGATAAGTGCATTGCATCTACCATGTAACCGGACAGATCGGATATTTCCGTCAATGCAAGTTGTACGTCATTGAAAAAGAGACTGTGGCGAATAACCTGAACTCAGGTGGACAACAACCACGATCACATGACTCTTTTCAGTGGCGCAATGGAGGGCGAAGGCTCAACCCAGTGTTTTACTGATGTTAAGATGGTGCGGATAGCAAAAGCTTGTATTATGATTTCGTCTGCGTTCATTGCAAATCGTGCTGTTTTTACGGTCAAAGCTTTTCCGGGTCAGTACGTCTACCTTGGGTTATTTTGCCAAGTGTATAGTGTAAATGCAGGTATGAGTCACTTTTAAAAAGAATTAAGCTGGTCGTCAAAAACTCTGAATTGTTGAACTCGTGATCCGGCATATCGGCAACAACAAAACAGGATGAGCTCACGCACCAAAAAGGTCAGGTCAGGTCTTTTTTTTTTGCCATTTTAACTAGGTAACTAGGTAACTAGGAAACTGTGAGGGCATTATCCTTTCTGGATATGAAGTTTAAGCAGATCATCACTGGCTGTGGGCGGGGCTTCTCCCTACGATGATGTCATTGTAGGGTAGAATCTGAATCAGCTCATTTAATGAGACCGCTTGATTTATGGAAATTATAAAAAAAGGAGTGAGTGGATTTTTACCATTATAGGCTAGAGGTTCTCTCACACTGTGGACACACGTCAGTGTTCAAACACCTTTATAAAAGTTAATTTTGTGTAACAGGTCCCCTTTAAACTCTGATCATAGTGAGCTGCGCAAAACATTTCTCAAATTGTTCCCTAACTTGATGCAGTGCATCTTGTTCTCCTTTGTTTTGGAAGAGGGATTTTGAGCAGTAATACTGCTGAATTTTTAAATACGATCACAGTAACAGAGGAGATTTTCACACATTACCCTCTAAATAATTGACTGCGCTGGAGAGATTCTGTCTGCATACAAATGCTTGTGTTTGGGAAGTGTGTCTATCGTCATAGGGTTTTGCATTCTTGTTTCGATGGCATTCGTGGTATTTCAGCGTTCCAGCAGTCCCTGCTAAACATTAACCCATATTTCAGGCTGGGATTCCCCAGCAGACGTTCAGATGTTCAGGTTAACACTTCTCATGTACATACACTCTGGCTCAGCTTTTGATTTTTCCTTCGGAAAGTGCGATCACAGAGTCTGATTACTGACCTCTAAACTCTGACCCTTCTGTATTTATTATTTACAGGTGCGAAGAGAAGAGAAGATACCTTGCGGTCGGCATTAGAAGCACCTTAAGGAAATGAGTGTCAACTTCTCTGGAGGTAAAAACTGTGATTTTATTATTATTATTATTAATGTGCAGCATATGTCATACACTCAAATGAAGATGCAGAGTAAACTTAAATAGAGGAAGATGTTTCCATGTGCAAAGAAAAAAGCCTTTTTAACAAAAAATTAATCTTCTATTTAATTTTCTATTTAGTTTGTGCTAGATGAAAATGCAAAAAAAGCTAAGCTGAATTTGAATACAACTTTAGTACAATTACTTTACAAATTCTACTTCCTTAACAATATTACAATATTTACGTTTTCAATGCATTTTGGTCGACTGATATTGTTTTTTGGTTGCCGGTGCCGCCCGTCAAAATAAAAGTCCCGCTTCGAATGCATCAGCTAATCAGAAAAACTCATCGGCCGATGCCGATATTTTAAAAAAGCCGATATATCGGCCTTGGCGATTATACCGGTCGACCACAATTTTTACAATTTTGCATTTATGTTTGACATTTTCAGTTTTTTCCATATGTTAGCTTTTAAAATATTTAAAATAAAATAAAATAATAAAAAAATAAACAGTAACAAAAAAATCCTTTTATTGTATTTTTTTTTTTCTTCTTTATTTCATTTAGAGTACTAAAGTAAATGACATGGACAAAGTTAAAAAACATTGCGTTTGCATCAGTTTAACCATGTCGGTCTGGATCTGTTTTCTGTACGTCCAGTGAAAACAAATCTGATTGCATGCAATTAAATCAAGTTGTCACAATATTCAAGAATAGCGTTAGCTAATTTAATTAATTAAACTGAACAAGAAGCAAAAATCAGTTTTTTGAGTGTTATATTTTCCAGTTTCTTGTCTAACCCAAACTGTTCCAATTCAGGAAATTCACAAGCTGATATGTAGCACTACATGCTGCTTTGTCTTTGCCTGGCATGCTGGGAATTTTTGCATGCTCTACATGCTTTGCTGTAGCACAGGCTAATGTAAATGACAGGAAAGGCTTCAGCAAGTGGAAGTTTCAGTTGTTCCAGTACTTCTGTGTTGTGGTTAAACTGGGTAGAGTATTTAAGTTTAGAGAGCACATGCATTATTGTTAACTGGAGTGGGTGGTTCAGTTTTACCTCCTAAACACTTTTACTTCAAGAGCAAGATGAAATTCGAATCTTATTCTATGTCTATGTTGTTTAATGTCTTGTACTCATGACATAACCTTATTAGGTTGTGATTTCAGACATTTATGAAACGCTGTGTAAACAAGGCCCCGCAGAATCACAAAAGCTCGCACCCACCCCTCCCACAAACACTTTGCATTCAATATTCGCCCTTCAGCTACAATGAAATGATACTAAAACCACCAGTAGGTGGCAGCAAACAATTGTCTTAATGAGTTAGTCACTGAATTATTCAGTCAAACGATTCGTTCAAAATGGCTGATTGATTCAGGGACAAAGCAGAAGTGACTGAGTGAGTCGTTGAATCATTCATTAGAATGATTCATTCAAAAACGCGGATTCATTCAGTAACTAAACTGAAACCGTGTTGCTCTGAGATGCGCAATGGCACAATATTGACAGTATTGTGTGTAAAATGTACAGTAAGTCACCTAATAGCCTATTAATGTATTGTTTATTGAATTGTTGTATAAAATCAATGTCACATTTGCAGTTGTGCTGATATTTGGGAAAACATCATATCTTTTTTTTGCATCATATCTTGTTTTTGGAAGCATTTTTATTCATTTTTTCCCCAAAACCCCCTTCCGACCCTGCACTGTGTGATGGCGAGGGGTGGGGCTCTTTTTCGAGCGCAGGTGGAGCGTACATGGCAAAGGCCGCTACTGCTTCTGAGTTGTAAACAGCGTTCTATTATAGTGAAACTGAGACAGAATAATTCCCCTTCACCGTTTGTCTCCCAGCAGTGTTCTGGAGGATGTGTTGGGAAAGGGCTGAACTCTCCTCATGCGCCGCCAGCATGACATTACTGAGCCCGACATGAATCTACATCTGTGGAATTAGGCCAAATATGCGCTTTAGAGAGGTGTTTTGTACAACTTTAGTGAGTGTGTTTGTCTGCTGGTTCCTTAAATACAGAATTAGGGGTGACGCTGACGTCAGTTTGGAGAGTTATTTGTCTGGCTTTTGTTTTAAAGAGTCTTAATATGTGTTTATACGCAGTGGCCTTGGTTTAAAATAGCAGCAAATGCACAAATCCACAGCAGAATTCATTTAGTCACATGCTGAATGCATACAGAGGTGAATGAGAACACACACACACACACTCAAGCACAAACATATGTTCACACATACACACTCGGGTTCCAAAATTAACACTCGCCAAGTGCCAAATGTGAGGAAAAATTGGCTTCAGCGGGTAAATAAAATGCCAGCTATTCACCAGCTGTCTGGTCATTTTTTCATGAACTGCAACATTTACATTTTTTCATTTAGCAGATGCTTTTATTCAAAACATTACATCGCATGGATTTGATTGAGTTATGAGAATGATTGAGCATCAGTGATGACTGATGATTCTGCTAAAGACACTTTTATCTCAGTGAAAAATATGTATTTGAGTCAATGAAGTGACGGGTCATTTTTTTTGTCCAAAGGCCGTTAATAATAATAAAAAACAAAGATATGATATCCAAAGTATGTAAGGTAGTACAATTAGATCTTTTATTTTAAAGATTTTGAAGTGTCAGAAGGTCATTTGGTTTAACCGTCCAAAGGCCAATACAGCCATTTCATTTGTGATTAAAATATCTTAAAATGTAATAAATGTATATATTTTTTATTCTGGCATAATTTTATAACATCATATATCAGCATAGTGCAAAATGGTATAAAAATGTTGTGTGGAAGTCGTTGCTTTGTTGTGAGAAAGATACCGGAAAAATGAATTTTATTGATGTCATTTGGAGTAACCAATATAAAGGGACCATTTTGGATCAAGTCATGCCGTCAATATCATGTTGACAGGATGTGACATCATTCAGACATCTGCAAAGGACCACATGGTCATGAAGCAAAGTAACTAACTCTCTTTTAACTATTTGAAAAATTCATGTTTTCACTTGATCATACGCATGTCCCGAAACATTCGGTACAACCGCTATAAAACATGGAAAATGTTGTAATATTTAACTTGTACTAAATATAAAATGTTTAATTGTCCTTTTGATTGCTAGCTAGCAAGCTAACTAACTAGCTAGCTAGATATCAGCCTGTTAGCATTGTTCGAAAATATCGTCATTCGGTATAACCAAAAGTGTCATTCAGTAAAACCGAAATGTTGGTTAAAGAATTGGCCAAATATTAAAGATTAAGTAAACATTTCAATTAAATGTCATTTAGTCAGTATTAAACAAGAATTTGATCAGTTGTAATGTGTAACAACACCCGGCCGTTGGCGCCCTCTGCAGGCATTTGTTATTATACATAATGTATATAAGATGATTGTTTATATTATGTATATTATGTATTTTAACAGTGTTGTTCTATAAAAATACTGATACTTTATCTGAACCAAATATTATTGCCTCATTGTTATTATATATGTTAAGTAATTTTAAAGGCTTGGGTCTTTGCTTAGGTCTATTTTTATTACCACAAAAAGTATCAGATTATTGATTAATAATCAAAGTAATAGACCGATTACTCGATTACCAAAATAATCGTTAGTGAGAGCCCTAGACTTAACGCTTTTTGTATTATATGGCCAATAGGTTATGTTTAGTTCTAGACAGAAAGAGGAACATTTTCCTTCTAGAGATCTTTTGATTGGACAAAAATTTGAATGTGCCTCAGAGTGCAAGATGATGTCATGAGTGTTCTTGTTCCGTTTTCGTAGAAGAGAAAGACTGTGTGCATCAAGTAAACTTTTAGAAATATACTAGCATAGAGATGATGAGCTAAAAGATGACAGATATGGACCAAAAGCTGCAAAATAGTCCTATTTGCTAAAGCAATGCACAATGTGACCTCTTAAATTTAGAGAGCGAATGTGTGTATTAGTCTCCCGTGTTTTGAAATCATCCCCTCGTCTGTTCCGCTTCCGCATTCTGTCTGTGTGTGAGAGAGATCAGGCTTGCTGCATCGTGCCTGCGTCATCCGGCCCCTTCATTCATGAAAAGTGTGACGTGAGCAGTCGCAGCTCTGTTGCCGCCCACTCAGGCGATGCAGCTCTCTCTCTCTCTCTCTCTCTCTCTCTCTCTCGGCTGGTTGGTTTCAGCTGTTTCTCTGCTGAAGGAGGATCATGTATGGCAGCCCCGTCAGCTGTGAGTAATCCACTGCAGCTCCTCGCCGCTCTGTGTTTGCATGCTTGTATTGGGCTTCAGTGTTTTTCTTTTCATTCTTCCTGTGTATGTATTTGCCGTGTTTTCTGTCTTGTATACATGCTTTCCGATGGCTGTTTAGAGTTGAAGATGACTAACTTGAGTGAATGCGTGTTGGTGCGCATATGAGCTATATTTGTCTCGTGTTTGATGCGGCGATTCTACTCCCGCCGCCCTCTGTTGAAGGACAGACGGAGCAGCCAACAGGGATACACCACTACACACACACGCATGCATACGTAACTTAATGACTTCTCTCAAGGGAATCGCATGTCATGCATTTTAAAAATGCGCCTCTTTCCACTTCTTTTGTGTTGCCTATTTTGTCCAGATTAAGATCTTTAATTACACTCTAAGTAATTTTAGATCACAGTATGTGTGTTTATCACAATATAGTCATGCTTGAAGATTTAACTAAAATTGATTTACATATTAATCGCATGATAATACCTGTTTAAATGCTTGCTGAATTAAATACTCTCTTTATTTGGAACTTGATGGATGCAAGCCAAAAGCTAAATTATAAAACCGATTGTTCAGACTCTAAATTCTGAGCCTCATTAGAAACTGTTGTAAAATAGTCAATATACACACACCTTCTTTATTAATGCATTAAGTTTGTGTAATGCTGTAAACAACTAAAGTTCACTTAATAACTAATAATCGATATTTCAGTAGTCGGTACTTATACCAGTAAAATTTCATGGTTCTCGGTACCAATTTGGTATCATAGCAAAAACTGTTGGAACCATTTAAATTTAATTAATTTGTAATGCTAATGATAGTTCTATGTAACCAATTTTTGGTACCATATCTTAATAGTTATTAGTAAATAATATTATTATATTATATTATATATGTGTGTTCAGCGCCTAAATTAACACTCGCCAAGCGCCACATGCGAGTAAAAATCTGCGTTCAGTCATCATTCACCCGTTAGCCGGTAACATTTTTATGAATTCTAACAATGCAATATTGTGAAAACATGAACGTGAACAAACATGAATGACGCTCAGGTCAGTTGACAGGCCACTAAAGTTTAAGCCTTGCCAATTTAAATATTCAAGCCAAGAAGCCGCGAAAGGGAACTCCATTCATTACTCACGTGAGAAGCGCGTGCTCAGAAAGCCGTGTCTCAGACAGCGCACGAATACTGAATTGAGTTCTTGCGCTTGAATTACAAATTCACACAAAATTATGTCAAAATGTCTTTGTGAGTATCCTAGTAAACACAGTAATTTATGGCTTAAGTGAATTTGGTATCATAGCAAAAATTGTTGGAACTATTTAAATTTAATTAATTTGTAATTAAATTCAATTTAACTTGTAAACCATAGCATAATAGTTGTTATTAGTAAATAATATTATATTATATATGTGTGTGCAGTGCCTAAAATTAACACTCGCCAAGCGCCAAATGCGAGTAAAAATTGGCTTTGGTGAGTTTAGAGTATATAAAAACAATGTCATTCTCCTTTTAGCTGGTAAATTTTTATGAATTCTAACAATGCAATGTTGTGAGAACATGAACAAACATGAATGACGCTCGGGACTGATGACAGGCCACTAAAGTTTAAGCCTTGCCAATCGAAATATACAAGTGCAAGAAGATGCGAAAAGGAACTCGATTCGTTACTTGCACACATACGAAGCGCGCGCTCAGAAAGCCGTGTCTCAGTCAGCGCGCACATACTGAATTGAGTTCTCTTTCACTTCTTCTTGTGCTTGAATTACAAATTTACACACATTATGTCAAAAATTCCTAGTAAACACAGTAATTTATGGCTTAAGTGAACGTAAACAGTAGAGAAAGTCAACAAGTAAATCAGTATTGGATCTGTGCGTTATGTCTTAAAGTGACAGCAGCCTAATTCCTGTTGCTGTCTGTGTTTTTAATGTTAATCAAACAACAAAGGACAAAAAAAATCACTCACTGCTCTAGACTGAATAACTTTAGTAACTTTAATAAGGATTAATCTGTTTAATTTATACAGTGAAGACCTCTGATTGGCCATTGTGTTCACACGCTCATCAGATATGTCTGTGATTGGCTACAATGATCAACACACGGGAGCGTTTGAAAGTGTTTTGAAAGCAGGAGCGTTTGAAAGCAGGTGTCTATCAGCGGACTGGTCCTGTGTATCTGTGTAAGCGCTCGGTGAAGAGCGTCAAAGATGTCTATTTACAGCATGTTTTTGAAGCGTTGGTCATTGTAGCCAATCACAGACATATCTGATGAGTATGTGAACACAATGGCCTATATATATATATATATATATATATATATATATATATATATATACACACACACACACACACATACACACACTCAGTTTGTCTTGTACTTAGTCTATTGTTTCTGTGATGTTCCTGTTATTTTGTGAAATCTTGTCCATCTGTAACCCAGATGCAATAGAGGAGAGCAGCTCAGTTTGTTTCTAAGCATGTTTATATAATCTCACGCTGGTCGCCAGAGGTTTAAATCAGCTGAGGGAAAGCGAGGCTCTTGGGAACTGCTCATATAGACTAATAGAAGATCTTCTTCAGCCGGTTGTAAAGATGGAATATAATGCAAGACTGCTGCTGGTTTTGCAGTGTGTGTGTTCTGTCCGCAGCAGCTAATGGAAGTGCCAATGTAAAGTATTGATTATGTGTCAGAGATTTAAAAGAGTGGGGTGGAGGGGAGATGAGAGAAAAGAGCTGCAAGTGCCTGTAGTCTTGAGTCGTGTCATGCGGCTGTGTCATTATAATGTGTGTGTGTGTGAGGGTCAGTCTGCTGTAATGTGCAGCATCATCTTCGTGGCTTTTATTTCCTGCTGTGTGTCGTGTAGAAGATGAGCAGCAGCTGGTCGATTTGCTCGTGGAGCCGGTCAGATGGAGTCGCTCCTCTTGTGTCCTTTGTTGTTGCTCTGGGATCTTTTGTCATCAGAACTGAGCTGAAGCTTTTTTTCTTGCTCCTCTTTTTATCTTCTAATTCCTTGTGTCTTCCTTCTGTGTCCGTAAAGTATTTTAATAGAGTCGAGTTCTGGATGTAAAAATCCCATAGATTTGAATGATAACTAAACTGTTAAAGACAGACCTACTGTGAGCTATAAGGTTGTTGATCGATGGTATATGCTTTTGATGAAGCCATGAATTGCATTATTTCAACATTTTTTTTAAATAATCTAATTTAACAGTGGACTTCCTGCTGGGAAACATACATTATCCATGATTCTGCAGAGAAATCTCTATCAATCAGAGATTGTGGCAAAAGAACCTACAAATGACGTAAAAGAGCCGGTTTCCCTATACTCTCAAACTTAAATATTTGTATGCATATTTTGCAATAAAAAAAAAAAACGTTATAAATTTGTAAATAATATTAAAAATAACAAAGATAAACATTTGCAAAACATTGTATATATTCATATATATTATTTATAAATATTTATTTTATATCGATTTAATAAATATGTAAAATAATAATAATAAAGTAATATTTATTTATATAATACAAATACATTTTTTGGTGTGTTTATAATGCATGGTTATCAAAAAGTACATAGCCTTGTGCTTTTGTCTTTTTGTGTATTTTCAAACGCTTTTTTCTTTGAAGCTCGTTTCCACCATAAAATAAAAAATGTAATTGCGAATCTCACAATTCTAACTCTTTTTTTTTTTTTTTTAGCGATATAAAGTCGGAATTGCGAGTTAGAAAGTCGGAATTGCGAGTTAGAAAGTCGGAATTATGTGATAGAAAGTCGGAATTATGTGATAGAAAGTCGGAATTGCGAGTTACAAAGTCGGAATTATGTGATAGAAAGTCAGAATTGCAAGTTAGAAAGTCAGAATTGCGAGATAAAAATTCGCAATTACCTTTTTTATTTTTTATTGGCAAGAAACAAGTTTTTTGCCTCAAATCAAAATTTGTAATGTTGTGATTCACCTCGTAGATGGTTGGTTTGGTTCATGGCTTGTAACTTGTAAAAATTCCTATGGGAAAAATTTTTCCGATGTCAGCCTCAGCGTCTCTCTATAAACACATTACAAGTGAGGCCGCGTGATGCCGGTTCCCCGTGGCTCTGTGTCTGATGGTGGATGGTGGACCTGCGGCGCTGTGACTGCCGGAGTGACGTTGGACTGATGCACGGCATCACAGTGTGTGTATTCCTCCCGTCTCCGCAGTCTTTTTTTAGCAGACTGCTGCATCAGTGTTATTATGACTCACCTCATACTCCCACAAACCACCAGCCGTATTTGCACTGATTTACACTCGCTGTTCTTAACTCTCGCTCCCCCTTGCGAAATGAATGAGGTTGTGTGAGTGTGTGTAGGAGGAGAAAGGTGGTGTTTTGCCCACGGGTTTTCTGTTAAGAACCAAACTTTATCCAGTATGACCATCCTGTGCATGATCACACTTACGGCGGATGTGTACGGTGGAAATGTAGAAGCTGTAGTGTTTGCTGTAGAGTTTGTACTACGGTGTCTGCATTTGTTTTTATATTTGAAAACAAACATACATTGAAACAATTCACAAGCAAATGACTCCTATGAGACGGTTCTTTTGGGTGAATCAGACACAAACATGATTCTTATGAGCAGGTTCTTTTAATGAATCATTCAAAAAGATCTGATTTGAAGTTAGATGAATCCTTGCACTGATAATAATTTAAACATTGTTATTTGTAATATATATATATATATATATATATATATATATATATATATATATATATATATATATATATATATATATATATATATATATATATATATGTGTATGGTTTACAATAACTATGTAGTTAGTTTATATATATACAAATTGTTACAAATAACAATATTTAAATTATTCTATAATTATATTTATATTACATATGTGTGTGTAGAATATTTGAATTTGAATATTTGTAACACAGAAATAAAGATACTGTGTGGTTGAAAACAGTGTTTGTGCAGCTGTTAATACCAACATGACAACTGCTCTCTCTAGACGAACTTAAGAGTAGATCAACTGTACGACGTAAGGAAACCATGAAACTGCCACAGATGAGCTGACATGTTTTTTTATTTATTTTTTTTATTATTATTTACAATCTTCTTGTTGCCAGCAGGTACAGCACTCATTATATATATATATATATATATAACAACATTGTTATTTGTAAAGTGTGTGTGTGTGTGTGTGTGTGTGTGTGTGTGTATGTATATGTATGTATATGTATATGTGTGTATATATATATATATTTAACTAACAACATTGTTATTTGTAAAGTGTGTGTGTATATGTGTATATGTGTAAATTATATATACATTTTACTAACTACATATTGTTATTTGTGTATAATAATATATATATATATATATATATATATATATATATATATATAAATAACAATATGTAGTTAGTAAAATGTATATATAATTTATATAATTATATTTATATTACATATATCGATACATTTTTTAAGTTATATATGATTATATTATATTATATTATATATAATTATATATAATAATATAATTATAGATTATATTATATATATTAATATGTTATATATATATATTAATACATAAATAATATTCAAAATGACAATGTGCTACTACATTTATATATTTTTTATAAAACATTTTTTTATTTATTTTAAAAAATGTATTATAATATTTATATATGCAAAAGTAAAATAATAGTTTTTTGGTGTGCGTGTGTATATGGAGCGAAGGATGTTTATAGTACATAGTTATCAAATATAAACAATTTTTCCTCTCACTTCACTGCTAAAAGAAAATGACAGTATGTATGTTATCGTGATATAAAATGATTCGTACCATGGTAAAAGCATTTGTTCCTACCATCCACCCCTGCTCACGCTGGAGCTCCTCCGGCTGCGTTTCATTCCACGTCAGACTGCAGCTTACTAAAGCACATGTATTTAGGCCATTCATGTCCCTGTGTTCTCTTATGATTTCAGCTTTAAGTAAACAGCAGCATTAGGATCCCAGAGGAGGAATAACTGTGCAGGCTCTGATCCGAACCCGGAGTAAACCCAAAGCAGGATCAGCACAGCTTAGGACACGCATGCAGGGACAGGTAACGTGTGTTTGTGTGTGTGTTTTAGATGCAGTGAATATCAATGATTTCCATTTGAAGGCTCAGAATACTGTTGGATCATCATATTTTGATGAACATTGAAATCTGCATTGACAGACGTTAGGAATATATATCAGTATATAAATGAACTTTCAATGATTTTAAAGCACTTTGCTTTGGATATATTTGACCCTCATGTTTCTTGAAGGTTGTGTACTATGAATGAATTAGCTCTTTTTCTGTTATCTTTTTTGTTTTCGTTGTGAAATATAAAATGGTTAAATATCATATCTGATTTAAGATTCAGTAGCAAAGGCAGAGTTTGAGATGGTAGATTTGATTAGTTTTGAACTAAATCGGACTGTTTCTTCAATAATTTCTTTAGTCAGAACTCTTGTTTTTCCCGTCAGTACCTTTGGTGTGGTCCGAGCAGATTACAGGTTTACCCAGCTATACCGTAGTAGAGCATGTTACTAAAGCAGCTTTTCCCATCAACTTGTGTGCCAATCATTGTGTGTCATCTCTACCTCTTTACTACTGGTTATAGCACGAAATAAACATGCATGAACATCAGAAGGAATGTTGTTTCAACCGCGGAAAGACGTCAATACACACCATTTTTCACCAACGTTAATCTACTAACTCTGCTGTCTAGTTTGTTTGTCTTGACAAAATGGCAGATTTGGCATTATAATAAATCTTAACTTTGTTTTAAAATTTTATAGATAGGTAACACTTTACAATAAGGTCTCATTTGGTAACATTTAGTTAATGTATTAACTAATTTTATTAACCTTTGTTAAAGGGGTTGTTGATTATGATTTGACTTTAGTCAGTGTGTAATGATGCTGTTTGAGCATAAACAACATCTGCAAAGTTACGACACTCAAAGTTCAATACAAAGGGAGATATTTTCTTTTACAGAAATCGCTTTTTAAGAACTACAACAAATGACTGGTAGGGACTACAACAAGCTTCTTCCCAGGTTAGTGACATCACTAACCCTAAAATTTACATAAACCCCAAACGAGGGTCAGTTCAACGCTGGATTTGCACAAAAGATTAACATGACGGCACATGCTAGTCGATGAGTTGAATCAACTCCACAGCAACTATTCACAGTATTCTCTTCCAAACGGAGACTGGAAAGGTCCTCGCTTCCAGAAAAACAAAAAGAAAGACTCAATCCTGAGACTGAAAAACAAGCCATTTTGATCTCAGGACAAACATTACTGTCAGTAACTCTGGATGACTTATTTCAACCGGACTAAATCTCTGACAGAAACACTGCTAAAAAGCATTTTATTTCTCTTTTTTTGTCTTGTTTTCCAGTTAAAAAATATTGGAACATCCTTAAAAAAAGACACATTTACTTTAAGCAAAATTTCATAACTTATTCTATTAAAATAAGTGTTTGTCTTTCATTAATTGAAAACTAAAAGCAAATTAAATGCATTTATTAAAAAATTGACTGTGTTTTTGTATTATATTACAAACACAAGTCTTCTCTTTGACATCCCTACAGCAGTGTAATCCATTTCCATGAGATTTTTACCATGTGAATTGCATGATAATTAGCTGAAAGCCTCAACAACTCAATTACACTGATCAATGTTGAAGTGATGATCTTTGTCCTGTGGGATGGTGATGCTCAGGTGCCACTCACAGCCTGAACTCTGAGGTTTGCATTGTTCCCTGCGATTGATTGGTCTCTCACATCTGTCAGTCATGAGCTCTCAGCGTGTGATTGGGCGAGGGTCAGACTGCCGGCTCAGACTGATTTGAGTAGCACAGACTAAATTGGCTCTTTGTTGTCGCAGCAGCTGTTCTCTGAGGAGACCCCTCACGACCCCCGACAGACGCCACAGCGCAGTGTTTGGTTTAGCATTAGTACGGACCCTTTAAAATCGTGTTTTCACCTACACATTGACATCACCCGTCACAGCTCATTGGTTCATTATGTCTAGAGCAGAGGTTTTCAAAATGAATAATAATAAAAAGTGAAAGGCATTTGAAAGGCACTATATATATAAAAAAAAAAAATATTTTTATTATTATTATAATATTTATTTTATTTTTTCATAAAATAATATTTTAATAGAATAAGTTTAGATTAGTTTCTTCATTTTTTTATCAACATTTTCCTCTTTATATATATATATATATATATATATATTATTATTATTTTTTTTTTTTATTTAAATTTGTTTTTTATTGTTATTCAGTATGAATTCTTTATACATAGAAACCGTTTGAAAAGCTTTTTTTTTTTTTTTTTTTTTTTTATAGTGTGATTTCATAAAAATATTTTAAAAACATATTTCTTGACCGGTTTTTGAGGATCCATTATTCCTGTCCTGAGGGGTGTGTGTGCTGTTTATGAATCTCTGCACACTACATATGTTTTTTGTGGAGTATGCATATTTGTTTGTTTTAGGCCTGTTGATAGATGTTTTTTACATAAAGAGTTCACAGTGCTGCAGTGCAAGGGAACATCAGTGTGCTTGTGCTTTAAGCCTGTGTGTGTGTGTGTGTGTGTGTGTGTGTGTGTGGCATCCGGCTGTGGCACAAAGCAGAGCAGATTGTGCATCCTCTTGTATCAGTGGGATTATTTGCTTGTGTCAGATGTGGGGGGATCTGGGTGTGTCTCTGTCGACCCTCGACAGGAACCTGATCCGCCAGCCCCACCAGCTGTCCCGTCCCCAGCGTGCTTCTCTCATGGATGTGTGTGTGTGTTTGTGTGTTTGTGTTTGTGACCCACTAATTTCTTTTCATCCTGCTGAGGAACATCATCTCTTTCGGCAGTACTGATGGGGATTGTAAGGAATTGAACAGTATTTTTTTTATTTTATTTTATTTTATTTTATTTTATTTTTTTATTTTTTTTTATTTTTTTTATTTTATTATTTTATTTTATTTTAAATACAATACTAACCTAAAACATGGAATTTAATAATATTATTATTATTATTATTATTATTAATTGTTATTATTACATTGTTCTTATAATTCATGAAATTAAACAATACTGATACTATTATTTCTGTTAACATGGAATGAATGATTATATACTGTTATAATATACTGTGTATTTAATAATAATAATAATAATAATTATTATGTTTTTATGTAAAAATATTAAATTATATTATTTTATAATTCTAAACAAAAATATTTTTGTAACATGGAATTTTAACATATAATTAGTAGTTGTAATAGTAGCAAGATTTTTATTTAATATTATTAAATAATATTTTTATACTTAATTAAACTATACAATATTTTGCTAAAATATGGAATTTAACATTATTATTTTTTATTTAATATTACATTTTTTTTCTTTTAAAATGATACAGTTCAAAACAAAAATATTTCTGGTAAGTTATTATTATTATTATTATTATTATATACTGTTACTATAATATACTATTTAATATTATTAAATAATATTTGTGTACTTATTACTATACAATACTAAACACATTATTAAACATTATTATTATTATTATTATTATTGGTAACATATTTTAAATGTTTGCTTGATGTTTATATAAAATCAAAATTAATAATTATCTTTGACTATTTAATGCATGTTTCTGGTCTTACTGAGTATGATTATTATTCCCCCCCCCCCCCCCCCCCCCCCGGAAAAAGAAAAAAAAAAATATATATATATATTTGTGTTTTGTAATCTTTTTAGCAATTAGGGGGAGGGGCATTCTAATTTAGAGATCATGTGATTGGACAAAAATTTGAGCATGTGGTGAATCTGTATTTCTGGAACAAACCGGTTCCTGATTGAGCAGTAATGATGAACCCGTGTGTAATGAGATGCTCTCCGTTGAGCCCAGTCTACAGATTAGTGGATTAAAGGTCTTGTTAAATCTCTCATTCTTCCTGTATGTCTCTCTTTGTCTATCTTTTCATTCTCTCGTCAGAAATCAGTTGTAAGTCCAGAAACATACTTTATACTGTTGTTTTTAAGAATATCAAGCTCATTAGTAACAGTACTGTAGGTGGGTTAGTTATCTTGGACAGGAACTGCATTGATAAGGCCCAGATATTATTTATATCAGCGCTGCCACCCCAACCATGAATAATTAATTCACAGCTCTCAGATTGATGTTGACTCGGAGAGACTGGACTGGACCGGACCGGACTGATCTAGACTGTAGATACAGAAGCAGAACTAAACTGTTGTCATGACCAGTGTGTGTGTCTCTGTGTGTCTGTGCGTTTTGGCAGGACTGGTGTTTCTTTCCCCTCCAGACTGTAACTCTGAGCCGGAGTGGAATTACACACACACACACTCACAGGTTTTGAGGGTTACCTGAGCAAATGCTCTCTGGTTTCCTGCTGCACTCTCAGCAGGGTTCTGTGAGACACATGTGATGCATTATTGATGCTCTGCTGCTGCAGATCTATCATACCCACTCACCAGATCACCTTACGCTCATAAATACCCCAAATACCCCACGATATATACTGTAGTAGGGATGCACAACATATCGGCACCATGTTGCATAATATCAGCCATTTTATTCATTTGTTTTTGTTTTTTTATTTTTAAGGGTTTATTTATTTATTTATTTAGTTTGTATTATTAATAATTATCTTAATAATACAAAATAAATACATATTTTTATTATTTATTATTGCATTATTATTATATTGATTTTTTTTTTTTTTTATATTGTTTTTTGTTATTTATTATCTTTTTTGTTTTTAATTGTATTTTTTTGTTTTTATATTTTGCTAGATATTTATTGCATTATTATATTTATTTTTTTTGTTTTTGATTTGTTTTTTGTTGTTATTTATTTATTTAGTTATTTACTGTATTATTAAATATATTTGTTTTATTTGTTTGTTTTTAATTGTATTATTTATTATTTTGTTTTATTTATGTTTTTAATTTGTCATTTTTATTTCATAATTATTCAATTTTTTTGTTTTTATTGATTTTGTTTTTTGTTATTTATTTATTTACTGTATTATTTTTTTATTTTATTTATTTTTATATTTATTGTATTATGTATTTATTTTTAGTCATTTCTTTTTTATTTATTATTTTGTATTTATCTATTTGTTTTTTTGTTTTGTTTTTTTGTCAATTTTTTGTTGTTTTTATTGGTATCAGCCAATATTGGATATTTAATTGTTTATTAAAGATTTCAGTAACTTTTGCTTTTCTCTCTGTACTTTTTGTGATATATTATGCAAATACAGTACTTTTTCTATAGTAGACTTCAAAATAAATATTTGTTCATCTTCCATACTGTACACTAAAATGGCATGATGCTTAAATTCATTTACAAACTATTTATTTTTGTTTCAGTTTTTCTTCTTACAAAGTATTGTGGATTTTTAATATCAGCCATTTATCTGTTGGCAGCCAAAACATCCTCATCCATGAGAGAGAAGATTCATAATTTAGATATATAGTGTTAATGTAAACATCTGAAACTGCTGTACGCTGCTGTAGGGTTGAGATGTGCTAATAATAATAATTAGCTGACTGTTAGAACAGCAGATGTGTTGAGGTTTGTGTGTGAGCTGATTTAAGGTGAAAGTGTTTCTCCTGTTTCTCATTAATCTGCTTTATCTGAGCCAGAGCTTTCGTTCTAATCAGAATTGGAAGAGCGCTGCACACGGGTCCTGATCCAGTTGCCGGCTCTCTCCTCTTACCCTCAGCTCTGATGGATCTTTGCTGTTCTTTTGGTGTTTCACGGCAGGTTTTTGAAGACACTCTGGCTCTCTGTGTGTTTCTAATGACTGTATAAACAGAGCTGTTCTTTTCCCAGGTCATGTGTCTGTGTTTTGTTTGAGTTTTGCTTTGGTAACTAAGAGTAACGGGTCAGTTTGTTGAGAATACAGCAGCTGTCAGAGGTGGATCAGTATGTGTGTGTTACACATAAACCCTCTTGTTCGATCTTAACCTTTTGTCAGTCTGTAAGTGTTGACCAGGAGTCGCAATATAGATCGTTTTATTATAGGTTTTGTTTAGCATGGTTTCTATGTCTACAGTTACACCGCATTAAACATGTCACATCTTCTGATTGGCTGTGATTGTGTTAAGCAGAGGACAAAAAGTCTTTTGGCTAGAAACTTGGTTTGGACACGAGAAGAACAACAAACATCAGTGCAAATATTGCGGTAAACAAGAAGGGGTAATCTGCATAATATATTTATGTGTGTGTGTGTGTATATATATATATATATATATATATATATATATATATATAATACATAATAGAAATGTATGTTAATGAGCAATTGTACCTAATGTACAGGTGTACCTAATAAAGGGTCCGGTGAGTGAGTGTATTTTTATATATATATATATAATATACACTCACTCACCGGCCCCTTTATTTTTGACCTGTGTGTGTGTCAAAAGTTTGGACACATTACTATTTTTAATGTTTTTAAGTCTTTTCTACTCATCAAGGCTGCATTTATTTGATCAAAAATACAGAAAAAAATATTATTGTGACAGTACAAAACAGTAATATTGTGAAATATTATTACAATTTCAAATAACTGTTTTCTATGTGAATATATAGTAAAGTGTAATTTATTCCTGTGATCGAAGCTGAATTTTCAGCATCATTACTCCAGTCTTCAGTGTCACATGATCCTTCAGAAATCATTCTAATATGCTGATTTATTATCAGTGTTGGACACAGTTGTGCTGCTTAATATTTTTTTATAACCTGTAATACTTTTTCAGGATTCTTTGATTAATAGAAAGTTAAAAAAGAACAGCATTTATTTAAAATAGAAATCTTTTGTAACAATATACACTACCATTCAAAAGTTTGGGGTCAGTAATTTGTTTTCTTTCTTTTTTTGAGAGAAATTAATATTTTTATTCAGTAAGGATGTGTTAAATTAATAAAAGGTGATAGTAAAGACTTATATTGTCAGCATATTAGAATGATTTGTGTGTGTATATGTATGTATGCGTGTGTATATATATATATATATATATATATATATATATATATATATATATATATATATATATATACAGTGGGGTATGGAAAGTATTCAGACCCCCTTAAATTTTTCACTCTTTGTTATATTGCAGCCATTTGCTAAAATCATTTAAGTTCATTTTTTTCCTCATTAATGTACACACAGCACCCCATATTGACAGAAAAACACAGAATTGTTGACATTTTTGCAGATTTATTAAAAAAGAAAAACTGAAATATCACATGGTCCTAAGTATTCAAAACCTTTGCTGTGACACTCATATTTAACTCAGGTGCTGTCCATTTCTTCTGATCATCCTTGAGATGGTTCTATACCTTCATTTGAGTCCAGCTGTGTTTGATTATACTGATTGGACTTGATTAGGAAAGCCACACACCTGTCTATATAAGACCTTACAGCTCACAGTGCATGTCAGAGCAAATGAGAATCATGAGGTCAAAGGAACTGCCTGAAGAGCTCAGAGACAGAATTGTGGCAAGGCACAGATCTGGCCAAGGTTACAAAAACATTTCTGCTGCACTTAAGGTTCCTAAGAGCACAGTGGCCTCCATAATCCTTAAATGGAAGACGTTTGGGACGACCAGAACCCTCCCTAGAGCTGGCCGTCCGGCCAAACTAAGCTATCGGGGGAGAAGAGCCTTGGTGAGAGAGGTAAAGAAGAACCCAAAGATCACTGTGGCTGAGCTCCAGAGATGCAGTCGGGAGATGGGAGAAAGTTGTAGAAAGTCAGCCATCACTGCAGCCCTCCACCAGTCGGGGCTTTATGGCAGAGTGGCCTGACGGAAGCCTCTCCTCAGTGCAAGACACATGAAAGCCCGCATGGAGTTTGCTAAAAAACACCTGAAGGACTCCAAGATGGTGAGAAGTAAGATTCTCTGGTCTGATGAGACCAAGATAGAACTTTTTGGCCTAATTTCTAAGCGGTATGTGTGGAGAAAACCAGGCACTGCTCATCACCTGTCCAATACAGTCCCAACAGTGAAGCATGGTGGTGGCAGCATCATGCTGTGGGGGTGTTTTTCAGCTGCAGGGACAGGACGACTGGTTGCAATCGAGGGAAAGATGAATGCGGCCAAGTACAGGGATATCCTGGACGAAAACCTTCTCCAGAGTGCTCAGGACCTCAGACTGGGCCGAAGGTTTACCTTCCAACAAGACAATGACCCTAAGCACACAGCTAAAATAACGAAGGAGTGGCTTCACAACAACTCCGTGACTGTTCTTGAATGGCCCAGCCAGAGCCCTGACTTAAACCCAATTGAGCATCTCTGGAGAGACCTAAAAATGGCTGTCCACCAACGTTTACCATCCAACCTGACAGAACTGGAGAGGATCTGCAAGGAGGAATGGCAGAGGATCCCCAAATCCAGGTGTGAAAAACTTGTTGCATCTTTCCCAAAAAGACTCATGGCTGTATTAGATCAAAAGGGTGCTTCTACTAAATACTGAGCAAAGGGTCTGAATACTTAGGACCATGTGATATTTCAGTTTTTCTTTTTTAATAAATCTGCAAAAATGTCAACAATTCTGTGTTTTTCTGTCAATATGGGGTGCTGTGTGTACATTAATGAGTAAAAAAATGAACTTAAATGATTTTAGCAAATGGCTGCAATATAACAAAGAGTGAAAAATTTAAGGGGGTCTGAATACTTTCTGTCTGTACCCACTGTGTGTGTAATAAATATATAAATAAATAAATATATATATATGTGTATATGTGTGTATATATATATATATATATATATATATATATATAATGTATATATACAGTCAAACCAAAATTGACACCTTGTATCATTATTACAGTTTATTCACTATACTTAAAAAATGGTAATAAAATATGACAAGATCTTAAATTTAAACTTTGTCAGAAAAAATTAATCTTAATTATGTCAGATAACACTTAAGCAAAACATGGTCAGGTCAAAGTGTCTGAGTAATTTTTGGTTCCAAATTTGTATCAATTTTACTGGTTTTATTAATTTTTGGGTATAATATGTCACAGTTTACTTTATTTTGCTATCCTCACTTACATAAATTAACTAGTGTTTCTTGTCACATATTTTGATAACTAAATAATTCCCAGATCTCCATATGAGTTTTCATCCTTTCACTGTTATTCTAAAATGTAGAAATGAGCAGCTGCTGGTCTGTATACATTTTGTGATTTACACACAATGATTAAGTCACATTATAATGCTGGTCTCTGGTTCAGACACTAATGCAACCAAAATTATTCCTGTTTTGGGAGAATTGGTCTTGCGTAACTACAGCAGCAGATTATAGGATGTTCGTCCTCAGTGACTCTGTGTGTGTGTGTGTGTGTGTGTGTGTGTGTGTGTGTGTGTGTGTGTGTGTGTGTGTGAGAGAGAGAGAGTGTGTGATGGTGGGCTGCGAGCGATGTGTGCCAGATGTTTCTCTCTCGGAGCTTCTAATACTCATTCTGCTTTAATCTCAAAGCAGCACTAACACAGTCGATCAACAGAGGCCGGATCACAACGACGGCTTCCCGGAATCTCTCTCTCTCTAAAGAGATAATCGTCATTAATGCAAATGCCTCCAATCCCTCTCCCGCTGTGTGCGCAATGAGATTGGAAATTAAAATGATCAACTGTTTCAGTCTTTATTTAGCATTCAGAGCTGTAGTTGTTGTTTAAAACGTGTGTTTATATTTTACAAATTCATTACACAGACACGGGAATATTTCCCGGCTCTGTTCCGAAACCTACTGAGCTGCCAATAGGTGTCTTAAGGTATCTTCTTTTTGCTAAATTCTAATGCAGTATCACATGCATGCTTCACAGAAGGTTGTCCCAGAATGCATTGTGACAAAATCCATTTAAAAAACATATATTTATTTTTTTAAATCTATTTATATGTAAGAAATTATTTTTTTTAGGAAGAAATACTTTTATCCTGCAAGGATGCATTAAATTGATCAAAAATTACAGTAAAGACATTTATAATGTTACAAAATTTTGAAACGTTTGAAATGTCCTGTGCATTCATGTCTCATCGTTTTGTGGTTTTTTTCAACATCTTACTCTGTTGCAGTTTTAAAAACTTTGTTTTTTATCCAAAAAAAAAAAAAAAAGGTAAGTTTTTAAATGCAGAAATGTGCTGACTAAAGGTGTGACGAGATAGATTTAGAATACGCCTCCTCTGTCATTTTGCTTTTTTATAAAAATAAAAATCATTTAATTCAGTTGAATAACAGTCGCTTCAGTCCCATCCAGCTCATCCAACACAAGCTGCAGAGTCATACGTAGTGCAGCAGGAATCAGAGTTCACTGATCAAGTGACGAGATGACTGACAAGACAATGGCGGAGGATTCATTGCACAACAGAGCCTAAGCGTCTGACAAATGACTGGTCATACAGAATGTGCGCTCAGCACCGCCGCTCCCAATTCACGTAGTACGTGCTATCGCGAAATAGAAAGAGAAAGTAAAACGCGAGCGCGCATTCAAACGCGATTTCAATACCCCGCATTTTGAAAGTGGCTCTGTATCATGCTTGAAGAAAAATCTCATGGATCTCATGCTTCTCTTTCCGTCTTCCTCTTGCAGGTGTGTCATAAACCCCATAAGAAGTCATCCGTAAAGCCTTGTCGCTCATTTCCTGTCGGGTGAGGAGGGCGTCTGCCCATGCACACGCACAGCACCATGGGAAGCTCCCCGGAGGTGCTGTCCTGGACATCCTGTCCCAGCTTGCTGGTGGGGAAGCTGAAGGAAGAACTCAAGCTCACGGTCGTCGGAGACTCGATGAAGAAAACCAGCAACAACGTTTCTCCTCAGGCGCTGCCGCCACTGCCGCCTCCTCCGCCGCAGATCATCACAGACCTCGCTCCGCCCACCACGCTTCCCATGCCGCTGCAGCAACTGCAGCTCCCTTGTAGGGACGACGAACCCGGTGGCACCAGCCCCCCGTGCACCGCACTCAGCGAGGACTCCACGCGGGAGCAGGGACACTTTGAAAATAGCGTGCTGCAGCTGCAGGAGCACGAGGAGGCCGAGTCGCCGGGATCCTGCGGTCAGGGAGGCTGTGGAAGCGGCGGAGAGGAGAAGAATGATGAGGGCGGCTGTCCGATGGAGCACGGCGGAGACGACACGCACCACCACCCACATGATGACATCAAACTACACTTTCATAGAGCCGGGACGGGGAGCGGTGGATTCTTGGAGGGGCTGTTTGGATGTTTGAGACCTGTGTGGAATATCATCGGGAAGACGTACTCGACGGAGTACAAACTTCAGCAGCAAGGTTAGTGACGAGTTCAATCAGGGATCAATGCTAAGGATTTTTTTTTATTGGCCTAGGGGGGCCAGTGGATAAAATCATAAAATTTTGCCCCACCACAAATATATTAGTATTTGTGGTGGGTAAAATTACAAATAATTTTCTGTTGATGGTCTTTGCTGTCATTTTGATTTGTGTACTGTGTTCACTGTGCTTTCTGATTGGTCAGTAGACATGTGGGAGGTGCCATTTGAGGAGATTTCTGAGCTGCAGTGGCTGGGAAGCGGAGCTCAAGGCGCCGTGTTCCTCGGAAAGTTCCACTCCGAAGAGGTCGCCATCAAGAAAGTCCGCGAGCAGAAGGAGACTGATATCAAACACCTCCGCAAGCTGAAGCATCCCAACATCATCAGCTTCAAGTACGTCACAGCTGCGAGCAGGAGGACCAGATAGTTGCAATAAATGTTTAGTTTTGAATTCAGGGGCCAGATCCACAAAAAAAATCTCCTATTTTCTTACTTAACAAAAAAGTTCAAATTTACTTCTTAAGGAATTTGTTCACTTCAGAATTAAAATTTCTTGATAATTTACTCACCTCCATGTCATCCAAGATGTTTATGTCTTTCTGTATTTTCAGTCTAAAAGAAATTAAAGTTTTTGAGGAAAAAAATCCAGGATTTTTTTCCATATAGTGGACTTCACTGGGGTTCAACGGGTTGAAGGTCCAAATGTCAGTTTCAGTGCAGCTTCAAAGAGCTCTACATGATCCCAGACGAGGAATAAGGGTCTTATCTAGAGAAACCACTGGTCATTTTCTAAAAAAAAATTAAAAATTATATACTTTTTAACCACAAATGCTCGTCATCTACTGCTCTGCGATGCGCCACGCATTACGTAATCACGCTGGAAAGGTCACGTGTGACGTAGGCTTTGTAGACACTTGCTCTGTACTTCCGCCTACGTCATCACGCGTGATAACGTAATGCGTGGCGCATCGCAATTTTAATTCTGAGGTAAACTAATACTTTAAAGTGGGCCTTTAGGAAATTCTTGGGATTAATCTAAAGAAATTTAGGAATATTTTCATGAATCCTGCCCCTGAACGTCTCAGTGTGTTTGACAGTGCAGTGAACACAACTGAAGCTTGTGGTGTTGTCTCTTAGGGGTGTGTGCACACAGGCCCCATGTTACTGCATCATCATGGAGTATTGTGCACAAGGGCAGCTTTACGAGGTTCTCAGGGCTGGTCGTAAGATCACACCACGGCTGCTGGTTGACTGGGCTTCAGGGATCGCCAGCGGCATGAACTACCTGCACCTCCACAAGATCATCCACAGAGACCTCAAGTCACCAAAGTAAGACTCAGCCTCAGTTCACTCTTTCATCATAATGAATTAGTCAAAAAAGACTCACAAATCAGCCTCAGACTTGTTACTGGTTTGATTCTTCTAAAGTACTAAAAGAGCTGTTAATAAAACTATTAAGAAATATGAATAATTGAATTGAATAATTATAACCAGAACGGTTTAATTTTTTGTGATTCCTATCCATAGATTTAATGTATATATGTGCAACATTTCCCACATTGCCATTCAATCATCTCTGAGTGTGTGTTTTCAATTGCAGTGTGCTAGTCACTCAAAATGACGGCGTGAAGATCTCAGACTTTGGAACATCTAAAGAGCTCAGTGACAAGAGTATGAAGATGTCCTTTGCGGGTACGGTAGCCTGGATGGCCCCTGAAGTGATCCGGAATGAGCCGGTGTCGGAGAAAGTAGACATCTGGTGAGTGTGAACTAATGCAGTGACGTTCAGACATGTTTGAGTGTGATTTATGTCACTTCATGGGACCAATGTATGTTTGCGTATATGCATTAAACTGATCAAAAGTGACCGTAAACACATTTATAATGTTACAAAAAAATATATTTTTCTAAATAAATGCTGTTCTTTTGAACTTTCTATTCATCAAAGACTCCTGGAAACTAAAACGTATCACAAGTTTCACAACATATAAGGCTGTTTGCAACAGAACCAGAAATGTTTCTTGAGCAGCAAATCATCATATTTGAATGATTTCTGAAGGATCATGTGACACTTAAGACTGGAGTAATGATGCTGGAAATTCAGCTTTAATCACAGGAATAAATTGCATTTTACAATATATATTTATATAGAAAACACTTATTTGAAATTGTGATCGTCACGGGTGGTTGCAGGCAGGTAGACGAAGAAGATGAATATGATTCCAATACGAAGGTTTAATTAAGAATATAGACTGAATACACAGACAGCCTGGGCAACACACACTAACTGTAACGTAGATCGGACAAGGAGTGCAGGAGAATAAACAACTTAAGTCTTGGAAAACGAAGACAATTTGACATTCGTCATAGGAGATCTTCTGACACTGCCAGAATTTTGTCAGAGGTAAGATTTGATCGCAACGGTCATTAATCGGCTGTCCGTGAACATGTCAAACTAGCGATCAAAGACTATAGATTTTAGCCTAAGATTATAGGAATCTTTTAGGATTCTCAAAATTAGTCTCAGACGCCTTTTAAGTTGTGAATACAAACGAGGATAATTAATAGAACACAAGCTGACACATATGAACTAACAATAATGGAAACCCAGGACACGTGATGAATGAAAACAAACTGAAAGTCCATGAAGACAAAAACAGAACATAACAGTGACATCACGCACCCCTCCGGCAAGGCGCAACCTCACGCCATAATGGAACAACAGAGGGAGGGCCGGAAGGGGCTTTGGAGGTGGACGATGTGATGGTGAGAGGCAGGCGAGGAGAGATGATGGCAGCAGGATTTGGCGAAGGGATGGTGATGGTAGGACGACGAGACACTGGTGGCGACAATGGTGGTTGGCTGATGGCACAGTCCCAGAACTTCTCAGTGCCAACAGCCCACGGCGGAGACGAGGGAGGGAGGAGCCAAGATGTTGCTGGCTTGGCTGACGACATCTGACTTGGCTGACAGAGCCAGTGGTCCGCAGGCGCAGCCCAAGGGAGCTGAGCGACATCGCTGGCGCAGGATACCTAGACGTTGTCGCAGCGAAGGCCGTCGTAGGTGGAGCCAAAGTACCTGAGGGCTGGGGCGACGGCGGTGTGAGCAAGGACAGAGGCGATACCGACGGGGAGGAGGAAGCTGCTGCAGCCGAAGGGGTAGAGGGACAGAGCGCAGCAGCCATAAGTCCATGGCGGAAGTGGTGTGACGACTGTCCAAGGGGGAGCCGGTGGGATGAGGGAACCCGGAGGAGCCACTAGACTGATACCCCTTTTCCACCAAGGCAGTTTGAGTGCTGGTTTGGAGCCAGAGCCTAGTTTCAAATCAGTTCTTTGTCTTTCAACACTCAAAGCACCAGCTCTGAACCAGGAAAAGTGGTTCGTAAGTAGCACCAAAACATTGCTGGTCTAGAAGTAAAAACCGTTTGCGTTACCGTGACCAACAAGAAACTTGTGACCGCCATTTTTGAAATGGCAGCTAATCGAGCTAATAGCAGCTGTGTAATCTCTGTCTATACAAATTACGGCGAGCCGTGTTTGGATGCCAATGTAGGTTCGCAAAGCCATGAACATCAATAGTAACGAAACGTCTGCCATTGTTGATGGAAGGCTTGTTCGAGATGCGTCGGAGCTGCGTGGACCAATCAGCATGTGATCGCTATCACTTTGCTTTGATGTCATGCGCTGATCAGTCTGCGAGAAGATGCATCTCGAACAAGCTTTGTGTGTTTGTGTTTGGTGCTGCTGTAAAAGATTAGATGTATACAGTGACGTAAGACCTGGCTCTGTGCTGGCTCTCTAGCCAGTGGAAAAGCAAACCGGTTCTTAGAAGGCTCATCAGTTGAGCCAACTCCGAACTGGCAATAGCACTAGCTCTGAACTAGCACCCAGTTCATGCTGGTGGAAAAGGGGAAATGAGGGTCTCTGGTGGAGCCAAGGGTTGGAGGAGCCAATACGGAGCCGACAGGTCGATGGAACGAAGGGATCCAAGGCCGGAGGTGGAGCTGAAGGATCCTCCTGGATAGGCACTGATGGTGGTTGCTTGACCGGCGGCTCAACATCATTGCAGGGAACCCCCAGAGATGGCGCATCCGGCAGCGATGGGACTGGTGGCGATGAAAAAAAGACTTGAGGATAAAGGTAATCATGACACATTTCACACAGTATAGAGCAAAAAATAATTCCCAGTTCTCACATTTCTCTTTGTATCATACAGATGAATTAGATATCGGGTGGGATAGGGTAGGAGTTGACAAGTCCCCTCCAGCCAGTCCTCCATTTCAGTTCCCTCAGCCGCTGGTGTCTCAGGCTCACACCCTTGGTCAGATCCTTGCTGGGGCACTGCTTCCGGGGCAATGGCAAGCTCTGTTCCCTATTCCTCGGGCTCTGGCTCACTCGTCGTGGCAGGTGGTGCCGCTCGGTCTGCCGGGGGCCCGGCTCACATGACTTCTCCACGCTTGCTGGTGGTGAAACGGACTCTGGGTCTGGCAGTGTTCTGGACACTCTCCAGTCACCTGATGACGGTCTCTCTCCAGTTCAGTCCTGTGGTGTCTGGGAGGTCGATAGGTTGGTGGAAAGTTGTCCTGATCCAGAACAAGGTCTTCTAGGTCTCATCATCAAAGGGGCTGGTGATGACAAACGACAAAAATTAACAGAAAGTTAAAAAAAAAAAATCGGTGCTCTCCTGATCCATGACTACAAACTTGGCCCGGTCGTCCATTTCGGGTGGTCCGATCTTCTGTCACGGGTGGTTGCGGGCAGGTAGATGAAGAAGACGAATATAATTCCAATATGAAGGTTTAATGAAGAATATACACAGAATAAACAGGCAGGCTGGGCAACACACACTGGAGAAGGAACAACTTAAATAGTGAATACAAACGAGGATAATTAATAGAACACAGCTGACACATATGAACTAACAATGACAGAAACCCAGGACACATGATGAATGAAAACAAACTGAAAGTCCATAAAGACAGAAACTAGCCGAACATAACGGTGACAGTAATAATATTTCACAATTTTTTCACTGTGTTTTTGATCAACTAAATGCCTTGGTGAGCAGGAGAGACTTCTTTCAAAGACATTAAAAATTCTCACCAACCACAAGCTTTAGAAGGGTGTGAATGTAGTGCCTGTAAAAGCTGATTTTGTGTGTTTGCAGGTCGTTTGGTGTGGTGTTATGGGAGCTGCTGACCGGTGAGATCCCTTATAAGGACGTGGACTCCTCTGCCATTATCTGGGGCGTGGGGAGTAACAGCCTCCATCTGCCTGTGCCGTCCACGTGTCCCGACGGCTTCAAGATCCTTATGAAACAGACCTGGTGAGACTCGTGAAATCTGAAGTAGTTTTAAAATTCAGTCTCTCTTGTTAGGGTGTTCTGGATGATTGCTAGATTGTTCTGGATGCTGCAAAGATAGAATGCTGTGATTGACCAATCAGAGTCAAGTATTTTTGAGTGTTCTGTGAAATGAGGTTTTATTGGTTGGTTGAGATGATGTTGTTCTTGTACCTGCAGGCAAGGTAAACCCAGAAACCGTCCGTCCTTCAGGCAGATCCTTCTACATCTAGATATCGCCTCCGCCGATGTGCTCGGGACACCACAGGAGACCTACTTCAAATCTCAGGTGAGGAAATCTTGATGTCCGCTTACAGTAGTCTATCCAGAAAGAGCCGTTGTGTCATTCAGAGGTCTTCGGTAATGGAGAAGGGCAAAAGAAACATGAAGCACTTTTCCAATTATTTCTTATCAACTAAAATTGCAAACATGCAGCATGAAAATGGTTGTGTGATTCATGAACAAATGACACTTGAGTCAGTTCTCTGTAATCAAACGAAAAGAGTCAAAAAGACTTATCAGTCTCAGACTCATGAGAGTTTCCGGTTTTTCTTCTACTAAAAGTACTAAAAGAGAATCCATATATAATATTTAATATTTTTATTCATCTTTTATTTTTATATACAGTTGCAAGAAAAAGTATGTGGACCACTTGCAGAATCTGTGAAAATGTGAATAATTTTAACAAAATAAGGGAGATAATACAAAATGCATGTTATTTTTTTATTTAGTACTGTCCTGAGTAAGATATTTTACATAAAAGATGTTTACATATAATCCACAAGACAAAAAAATAGCTGAATTTATTAAAATAACCCCATTCATAAGTATGTGAACCACTGATTCTTAATACTGTGTGGTTACCTGATGATCTACGACTGTTTGTTTTGTTTTGTGATGGTTGTTCATGAGTCTCTTGTTCGTTCTGAGCAGTTAAACTGAGCTCTGTTCTTCAGAAAAATCCTTCAGGTCCTGCAGATTCTTCAGTTTTCCAGCATCTTTTGCATATTTGAACCCTTTCCAGCAGTGACTGAATGATTTTGAGATCCGTCTTTTCACACTGAGGACGACTGAGGGACTCAAACACAACTAATAAAAAAGGTTCAAACATTCACTGATGCTCCAGAAGGAAACACGATGCATTGAGAGTCAGGGGGTGAAAACTTTTGAACAGGATGAAGATGTCCAAATTTTTCTTATTTTGTTTAAATATACATTTTTTTTTTTTTCTTCTCATTTAGTACTGCCCTTCGGAAGCAACAGAAGATACTTTCATTTTATTTTTAATAATTTCATTTTTATTTTTAAAATTAAATACATTTTACCTTGATCTTCAAATTCCAAAAGTTTTCACCCCCCGTCTATTAATGCATCGTGGAAAACTGAAGAATCTGCAGGACATGGAGGATTTTTCTGAAGAACAGAGCTCAGTTTAACTGTTCAGGACAAACAAGAGACTCATGAACAACTATAACAAAACAAAACAAACAGTCGTAGATCATCAGGTAACTACACACAGTATTAAGAATCAGTGGTTCACATACTTATGAATGGGGTTATTTTAATAAATTAAGCTATTAAAATAGCTACATAAGCTATTTTTTTGTCTTGTGGATTATATGTAAACATCTTTTATGTAAAATATCTTACTCAGGACAGTACTAAATAAAAAATAACATGCATTTTGTATTATCTCCTTTATTTTGTTAAAATTATTCACAACTGCAAGTGGTTCACATACTTTTTCTTGCCACTGTTTTCATTCTATTTTAATTTACATGCTTTTGTCATTAAATTAAATAATAAATAATTTAAATAAATAAAAAAAAAATTACAAATTATATAAAGTTATTAAAATATATGAATTTATTAAAAATAATAAATATCAATCAATATCAATATATTTAAAAAATAAATAATGACAAATGAAACATTAATGAAAATAGAATAATTATTTATTAATTAAAATAAAAAATCATTAAAATAATATAATATATTTAAAGTATTTATTTAAAGTAATAAATTAAATAAATTAATAATTATAAATTATTTCATTAATAATTGTTTTTAAAAATACTTTTAAAATAATTAAAAAAATGTAAAATACAAAGTCAAAATAAAACGCATTAAAAAAAGATTAAATATTTTATTTGTTTACCTGCATATCATATGAAAATTACCCAACATTAGAGAATGTGAACATTTGTTTAATTTATTATTTTAATTTGTTTTTTTACTAAAAATAATTGTAAAATGAAAGCAATCAATATAAAATTTTATTTTTAATCATCTTTTATTTTTATATTTTCTGTTTATTTCATTTTAGTTTAATTTACGTGCTTTTGTCATTTTTATTAGTTTTCTTTTTAAAATAACTTTATGTAGCTTTCATTTATTTTTATTTGAGTTTTAGTATTTTTAGTTTTCAAACTAGTTTTATTTAGTTGCCAAATCTGCATTTCTAATTTAAGTTTTTCATTTTAAGTTTTTTTTTTTTTTTTAATCTAATATTTATATTTTATTTTAGCTTAATTTCAGTGACTGAACTTTTTTTTTAATGTTGTAGTTAACAATAACAACACTGTCTGTGACAGGCAAATTGGAGAGAAGAGGTGAAGAAGCATTTCGAGAAGATCAAGAGCGAAGGCACCTGCATCCATCGACTCGACGAGGAGCTCATTCGACGCAGACGAGACGAGCTGCGGTGAGAGAGACGAGAGAGAACAGACCTCATGCCATCACTGTGTGTCTCTCTCCATTCTCACTGTCTCTGTGTGTTTCAGACATGCTCTGGACATCCGAGAGCATTATGAGAGGAAACTGGAGCGCGCCAATAATCTGTACATGGAGCTCAGCGCTATCATGCTACAGCTGGAAGTGCGGGAGAAAGAGCTGCTCAAGTAAGTTCTCAAATGTTCTTCATTACTCCTCATATCCTGCAGTCGTATGGAACATGCTTTTCCAATGCCGTTTGTGCTGTCTGCGTCTCTCTCTCTGCTTATTGGCATGAAATTACTTATGAAAGGCTGTAATGAGTCTGAACTTTGACACCGTTTGTGCCTGAACGCAGACGTCTCTCTGAAACTCTAATTAAATCTAATCTGCTTAAACCTCAACCCAGCTCGTGCAGTTCATGCCAAAATTTCCATGACCCACATTTTCACTGAACGAGCACACGGTGATCTTACTTCTGCTTTTACTACCACAAATCTGGTTTGGTTGAGATCTGAACGTTTCCCATGTGTTCCTGCAGGAGGGAGCAGGCTGTGGAGAAGAAGTACCCCGGCACGTACAAACGCCACTTGGTGCGGCCCATCGTGCGGCCCAACGCTGTTGAGAAGCTCATTAAGAAAAAGAGTGGCATGAGCCATAAGCCTGGGACACAGCAGCCGAAGAGGTGAGCGATCCGTGAAGACTTGTGGGCTGTTTGTTGTGTTTATATCATATGCTTGATAGTTTAAGCTAGGGGTTCACAAACTGGTGTTCACGGCCCCCTGGGGGTTCAAGAGGGAACTGCAGGAGTTGATGAAAAGAGAATAATTCATTAAAAATAAAGTAAATAAATTAATGATCAAATTAAATGATAAATCATACAAAAAATAAAAATAATAATTAAATAATTAAAAATATATTTAAGAAAGAAATAAATAAAATCATTAAAATAATAAATATAAATAATAAAAAATATTTATAAAAAATAAAAAGTAATCTTAAAATAAAAATCTCATTATTAATAAAATAAAGTAAATAAATTAATAATTATAAATTATTTAGTTAATAATTGTTTTAAAAAATACATAATAATAAAATTTAAATAGTAAAAATAAAACACTTACTAGAAAACATTAAATATTTTATTTATCTGCATGTCATGTGAACATTAACAAACATTAGAGAACCGTGGATATGCATGTTTTTAATGTGTTTAATAAAAAATCTAAAAAATAAATAATATATAAATTAAACATTAATGTACATTAAAGTGAATAATTAATAAAAAATGTAACTAAAATACAAATTGATAAATAAGATGATAAATTAAATAATTAATAGTTAATAATTGTTTAATCATTTTTGTGCATGTCATGTAAACATTAACTGACATTAGGGATTCCCAAACTGGGGTTCCTGAGGAAACTGCAGGGGGTTCGTGAGTTGATGAAAAGCGAATAATTTATTTTAATTTGATAAAGTAAATAAATTAATAATTAACTTATTTAAAGGTGAGGTGGAGTTTCCATGAAGATTATTAAATTAAATTAAATTAAACAAACAATTATTTAAAAAAGAATAATAATAAAATAATTAAAAATAATATATAAATATATAAATTAAATTAACTAAAATAAAAAAGCATTAAAATAATAATATAAATAATAAAAAAATTTATAAAAATAAAATGAATATCTTAAAATGAAAAGCTCATAATAAATAAATAAATAATTATAAATTATTAAGTTAATAATTGTTTTAAAAATACAAAATAAAAAATGAAAATAAAGTTGAAATAAATACTTACTAAAAAAAGATTAAATATTTTATGTTTATCTGCATGTCATGTGAACATTAACCAACACCGTGAACATGCGTGTGTTTAATTTGTTTAATTAAAATGAATAATAATAAAAATTATTTAAAAATAAAAGCAATCAATATAAAACACTTCAAAGTGGTTTGACTGTCAAAAATCTCTGGTTTAAGCGATATCACGTGAGCCAGACGCCGTTCTACTGAAATGAGTGTGACAAAAAACTAATCTCATTTGATTAATGTCTCTTTTTATTTGTAATACTTTTCTGTGAATATGCAAACATGGTTGAATAATTTGTAGTTAAAGTCAGCGATACTGTGCTAAATGAAATAGTATCCATCATGAATTCTTCATAAGCTCATTAACCTTGTGCATGTGATCTCCTGCAGACCGGATCTGCTGCGCTCCGATGGCATTCCCAGCGTCGAGCCTCTTCCTGCTCCGTCACCACTGTCAGGAAGCCCAAAAGTGTCCACCCCGCCTGGAAAAACCAGGTACCGCAGTAAACCCCGCCACCGGAGGGCGAACAGCAAGGGCAGCCACAATGATTTCTTGGGTGCGCTGAAGCCCAATTCGGGCCCCTCAGAAGAACAGCAACCCCTACAGGAGCAAAGTTACCATCACCACCATCATCACCCTCCACCCGAGGGTCCCCTCATCCCGCTGAAGAACCGCGAGAACGCCGTGGCCACGTGTGCCAACAACCTGCGCTACTTCGGCCCAGCTGCCGCCCTCCGCAGCCCGCAGACAGATCACCTCCAACGGAGGCTGTCCGGCTCTAGTCCCGATCTCATTTCCACCGCGGTGGACGCAGATTCCCGCCACCGCAGGTCCTCCATACCTCCAGCCGTGGGCTCCGGTCCCGGGCCACTCTGCCCCTGCTGCCAGGCGCATCCGTTCCCCGGCTGCATGCACTGCCAGGAGACGCCGTCCGCTCCCAGCCACCCTCAACTCCCACATTACTCGCTGCTGAGCACGTGTGAGGGAACGCCGCCCGCCGCCAAGAGGACGCTGGAGCCGACAGCAGAGGGTGAAGCTCAAGGAAAGGGAGAGCAGCCGGAGCAGAGATCCCCAAGAGGAAGCTTACTTCACACGCTCAGACCTCTCAGAAATGTAAGTCAGAGCCAAAAGTGTTATTTATTATGGAAGCTTCTTTCCGCCACTAAATGAAATATAAAAAAGGTAATTGCGACTTTTTATCTCACAATTTCTGACTTTATTCTCGCAGTTCTGAGATTAAAAAGTCAGAATTGCAAGTTATAAAGTCAGAATTGCGAGTTATAAAGTCAGAAATTTGTGATTATAAAGTCGCAATTGCATGTTATGACTTTTTTCTCAGAATTGCGAGTTTATATCTCGCAATTCTGACTTTATTTCTTACAATTCTGACTTTATATCTCGCAATTCTGACTTTATTTCTTACAATTCTGACTTTATATCTCGCAATTCTGTCCTTATAACTCACAATTCTGACTTTATAACTCATAATTCTGACTTTATATCTCGCAATTCTGTCCTTATATCTCGCAATTCTGTCCTTATAACTCAATTCTGACTTTATAACTCATAATTCTGACTTTATATCATGCAATTCTGACTTTATATCTCACAATTCTGACTTTATAACTCACAATTCTGACTTTATAACTCACAATTCTGACTATAACTCAATTCTGACTTTATAATTCACAATTCTGACTTTATAGCTCACAATTCTGACTTTATAACTCACAATTCTGACTATAACTCAATTCTGACTATATAATTCGCAATTCTGACTTTATATCTCTCAATTCTGAGAAAAAAAAAGTCAATTATGAGATAAGAAGTCGCAACTACCTTTTTTATTTTTTTATTTAGTGGCAAAAACAAGCTTCCATAATTTATAATGTTACAAAAGATTTCTATTTCAAATAAATGTTGTTCATTGAACTTTTTCCTGAATCCTGAAAACAATGCTTAATGGATTCCACAAAAGTATGAAGCAGCACAACTGTTTTCAACGTGAATAATAATCAGAAATGTTTCTTGAGCAGCAAATCATCATATTAGAATGATTTCTGAAGGATCATGTGACACTGAAGACTGGAGTAATGATGCAGAAAATTTATTTTAAAATATATTCACATAGAAAACAGTTCTTTTAAATTGTAATAATATTTCAGAATTTTTACTGTATTTTTGATCAAATAAATGCAGCCTTGGTGAGTATAAGAGACTTTTTTCAAAAACATTTAAAAAACACAGCGACCCCAAACATTTGAACACCAGTGTGTTTTGAACTCTGTAACTTAAAAAAATCAAATATTTTCGTTTAAGTATTTTCAATAATGATATCAGACTTTCAGAAATCTTTGATCAACTTAGACACTTCAGCTTTACTAATTATAACTTGATTATTTATATAAACAGGATGTTCATAATTCACTGATCAGTGAGGGATTGACCATTTGAATTGTTTTCAAATAATTTTGAATCATTTTTGAGGCTTTTGAAATGTTATTATCAAACTGATTTGTCTCTCTTGTTTTAGAGTGTCACAAACCAACTAACGACAATTCACAGAATTCATCAAATCTGCTAGTTATGTTTATTGATTTCTTCTTTTGATTTTTCCACCAAAATTGTCATCCTGTTGGATGAATTTAACATAATATGAATGTTTAGATAAAATTACAGAAAAGAGTGTTAATGTCCATACTATAAAAATGGGATGGGGAGTTTTTAATCAGTTTTGATTAAAAACTGATTAATCAAATTGAACAAATTGATCACCTATTATTAAAACAATATTCCCCAAAAACATGTTTTGCTCATGAAACATTTTAATTATACAAAAGAAAACTGTTTAAATAAGAACTAACTTATATGATTTACACTGAAGGTCAAAAGTTTGGAATTTTTATTTTTATTTTTTATGTTTCTGAAAGAAGTCTCTTTTATATTCACCAAGGCTGCATTTATTTGATCAAAAATACAGTAAAAATAGTGAAATATTATTACAATTTAAAATAGCTGTTTTCTGTTTGAATAATTTAATTTTGAATAATTTATTCCTGTGATCAAAGCTGACTTTTCTGCATCATTACTCCAGTCTTCAGTGTCACATGATCCTTCAGAAATCATTCTAATATGATGATTTGCTGCTCAAGAAACATTTCTGATTATTATCAGTGTTGAATGTGTGTGTGTATTTATGATGGATTTAACATGATCTTTTGCATTTGTCCATCAGGCGGGAGACGAGTCGTCTGAGGAAGAGGAGGGAGAGGTTGACAGTGAGGTGGATTTTCCACGCAGACAACGGTGAGTGATCTTTGATGATCAATAATTAATATTCAGTCTTTGAACTGTGGATTTTCTCTCATGATTCTCCAGAAGAGTGAATCTTTAAACCTGTGTGTTTCTGTCCATTAGCCTGTAGAATGTCACGATTCATAAAGTTTAATCTAAAAGTTTGTCTCCTTCCAGGCCTCATCGCTGTATGAGCAGCTTTCAGTCGTACTCCACCTTCAGTTCGGAGAATCTGTCGGTGTCTGACGGAGAAGAGGGCAACACCAGTGATCATTCTCACAGCGGCCCGCTGGAGCAGCTCAGCGCCAGTCAGGAGGAACATCTGGACGAGCTCCTGTCCCACACACCTGAGATCCCCATCGACATCTCCACGCAGTCCGACGGCCTGTCTGATAAAGAGTGCGCCGTCCGCCGGGTCAAGACTCAGATCTCTCTGGGCAAACTGTGTGCTGATGAGCACAGCTATGAGGTAAACGCTGCAGTGATGTCACGCAGACTCGTGTACTTGAATCAGTTCTTTAGAACAATTAATACAAATCAGGGAACTGCTGCTATAGGCTAATATTCATTCATAAACGTCAAATAAAACAATGAAACAATTACTAAAAATATGAAATATTTGAAGTAAATAAAAATAAAATAAATATTTTTAAAACACAATTAAAAATAAAACAATTTCTGAAAAATAAGGAATATTTGAAAGAAATAAAATAAATGTTTAAATAAACAAAAGATAAAACAATAACTGAAATAATAAATAATTAAAAAATAAATATTTTTATGTAAAAACAAAATAAAACACTTACTAAAAAGATATTTTATTAAAATATATAATTTTAAAATAAAACGATCAGAATAAAACATTAATAAAAATATGAAATATTTGAAATAAAAATAAATACATAATTTTAAAATAAAAAAATCGGAATAAAACATTACTAAAATGATTAAATATTTGAAATAAATAAATATTTAAAAAATACAAACAATTAAAATAAAACAATTATTGAAAAATATGGAAATAAATTACATTTTAAAAATACATTTGAAATTAATTAAAATAAAATAAATGTTTAAATAAATAGAAAATAAAACAATAACTGTGAAAACATGGAATATTTGAAATAAAATAAAAAATAATTTAAAATAAAAACAATAAAAAATGTGAAATAAAATAAAATAAAATGGAAAAACAATCGAAATATTTTATTTTTTAACCTGCATATCACGTGACCATTAACCATCATTAGAGAACTCTGAACATGCAAATGTGTTGTTAGATTATTGAAATATTAATTTTTTTTTTAAAAAAGGTATAAAATATTTTAGGTCAGTGTTCTGCTGACAAAAACGTTCCCTGGTTTAAAAGAACCAAATCAAACAAAAGAATTCATCCACGAATCTTTGCTAATCCGAACACACAATGATAATTGCAGATTTCCAGAGAACAATATTCTGAAGAATAATCATTAGTGTTTTTGACAAGACCATAATATGCTGAATCAGTCGTTGAGCAGTTCAGTGTTTGAATCCCTTCCTGTTTCTTTATCTCTTCAGAATCCGCTGCACTTCGGTGATTCCGACTGTGATACGTCGGATGCGGAATGTTCTGACGCCACCATCAGGAACAAGCAGCCCTGCGCACCCTCTTCCTGGTGAGCTCGCGACCCCACGCCAGAGCCTTCGGAGGAAACCACGGCAATAATCGACGCCTGCTGTAAACAGCCATGACCCATGTTATCCAGCCCTTCCCATAATCCACCTCTCTCTCTCTCTCTCTCTCTCTCTCTCTGAGCATCTCAGGCAGATTCCTCTGAAGTGATAATGTAGCTAGAGTAACACGCATAATTTATTTTATTATGAGCTGGAGGAAATGCAAAACGAAATCAGGAACTCGAATACCAACATCATCAAAAAAAAAAAAAAAATAGCATAAATTGAGAGTATTAGTGCTGGAGTGTTCAAAACAAAACAAGGCAACTCAATACCAGGTTAGTTCGTTAGTTAGCTAGCTTAAGATGATCGTGGTCTGCAAGAATGTGTGTATATATGTCCGTAGGTACGTGAATGAAAGTGTTAAGTGTGTAGCTTGAGGATCCATTCCATGATGGGACCATGTGACGTCAAAAATGAGACGTGACCCTCTGGCAGCCTGCTACTTCCTGAGTTTACAGAAGTGACGCCCTTCAGGGTAACTTTAGTTTGAGCACCAGCAGGAACAATGTCTTTTTTTTTTTGTTTGTTTCTTTTGCCCTTTTTGACTTCCAAGATCTATGGATAAATCCCAGCATGCCTGCTTGGTCGGCATTTGATCAGCCAATCAGATTGCTGCTGATGCTGCTGCTGCTCGCCTCTATGGACAAATAGGAAGTCAAATAACAACTGCTCTACCGGAACAACGACTTTAATGATCAAATCAGTGTTTAAATGAACCCGGAGCAGCTTTTTTCTCATCTCAGGACTGTGTTTGAAGAGACGCTGCGGACGGCCAGTTGAGAGTGGAAGTATGACATCAACCCTAAAGAGTTTGTTTTCTTCCGTCATCTTTAACTTGGCGTGAAAAACAACGACGTAGATGTTCTGGAGATGCAGTGTCCCTTTAGATTGAGTTAAAGAGTCATAATTCATGTCATTCCAAACCTGTTTGACCTTTTACACGTCAAGCTCCAAAATTACCAAAAAAAAGGCACCATAAAAGTTTCATACACTCTTAAAAATAATGGTTGTTATTGGCATCGATGGTTCCATTAAGAACCTTTGGAACCTTGCCATTCCACTAAAGGTTCTTTATAGTGAAAAAAGATTCTTTAGATTATTAAAACATTCTTTTAAAGTGCCCCTATTATGCTATTATAAAGGTTCCTAATTTAGTTTTGGAGTTTATATAGAGTTATAGATAGTTATAGATTTACATGCATTCAAGATCAAGAAACATTTAAATTTTCTTATATTTATTGCAGCATCAGCTCTTTTTTTCACAGTGTCTGAAACGGTTCATTCAAAGATCCGGTCTCTCTAAGCCCCGCCTTTTTGAAAGCCTACTCTACTCTGATTGGTCAGATGACCTAGTCTGTTGTGATTGGGTCATCTGACCAATCAGAGTAGGGCAGTCTGTTGTGTTTGGTCTACTCTGCTCTGATTGGTCAGATGACCCAGTCTGCTCTGATTGGTCAGATGACCCAGTCTGTTGTGATTGGCCTACTCTGCTCCGATTGGTCAGATGACCCAGTCTGCTCTGATTGGTCAGATGACCCAGTCAGTTGTGATTGGCCTACTCTGCTCCGATTGGTCAGATGACCCAGTCTGCTCTGATTGGTCAGATGACCCAGTCTGTTGTGATTGGCCTACTCTGCTCCGATTGGTCAGATGACCTACTCTGCTCCGATTGGCCAGATGACCCAGTCTGCTCTGATTGGTCAGATGACCCAGTCTGTTGTGATTGGCCTACTCTGCTCCGATTGGTCAGATGACCCAGTCTGCTCTGATTGGTCAGATGACCCAGTCTGTTGTGATTGGCCTACTCTGCTCCGATTGGTCAGATGACCCAGTCTGCTCTGATTGGTCAGATGACCCAGTCTGCTCTGATTGGTCAGATGACCCAGTCAGTTGTGATTGGCCTACTCTGCTCCGATTGGTCAGATGACCCAGTCTGTTCTGATTGGTCAGATGACCCAGTCTGTTGTGATTGGCCTACTCTGCTCCGATTGGTCAGATGACCCAGTCTGCTCTGATTGGTCAGATGACCCAGTCTGCTCTGATTGGCCTACTCTGCTCCAATTGGTCAGATGACCCAGTCTGCTCTGATTGGTCAGATGACCCAGTCTGCTCTGATTGGTCAGATGACCCAGTCTGCTCTGATTGGTCAGATGACCCAGTCTGCTCTGATTGGTCAGATGACCCAGTCAGTTGTGATTGGCCTACTCTGCTCTGATTGGTCAGATGACCCAGTCTGCTCCGATTGGTCAGATGACCCATCTTTTGAGGTTGGTCTACTGCTTACAGCGCGTGTCAGAAACGAAGAGCCTATTACCATATCTGAATTTCGGCTCTTCCTCAGCACTTGATACACAGTGATACAAATGATGCCGTCGGTTTTTCCGTAACAATTCCAGCGCGAGTCCTCATCCTTTTGAAACGCATGCAAAGTTGAATTGCAGCGCTGAAAACAGCGTCTTCTCAACATGAACAAAACAAACCAAACTCTTCCAGTCTCAGCTACAACTACAGTGTTTGAGGGCGGGGCAAAGAAGACGTCATTCACGGGCAGCCAGTGAAGACCATAAGCTAGCATTATGCACATTTGTTACATTGTTACGTTGGTTTGTAACAGGAAGTGAGACTGGAATTGCTGACAACTCGTTTCAGCAGGATTCTTTCTTTTAAGAGACGACAACTATTTGTCGCGCACTTTGATCTTTACGTTCTCAAACAGCTGCATTACACACTACATGAAGGGTAATGTTCAAAAAAGCATAATATGGGCACTTTAAGAATTATTCACTCAAAGGTTCTTTGGGGAACCAAAAATATTGGAACCTTTATTATTAAGAGTGTAAAGTAAAGAGTGTTCTGTGTTCCATCCAAGAACGTCATACAGGTTTGTCCCAACATAAGGGTGAATAAATGATGACAGAATTATCGTTTTTGGTGAAAATATCCCTCTATAGCGTCTTTAATGTGTATGATGTGGTTTTGCCAGTGTTCGTGTGTTTATAGTGTGCCGTTCATGGAGACTGCAGAAGCACAGACCTTTAAACGAGCTCGGTTTGTTTAAGGGCCGCGGGTGAATCAGCAATAACGTGGGTTTTGCGCTCAGGCCATTGAGAATCATTCGCTCAGGATGACTGTCTAGCAGGCTGGACAGATGCAAGTAGTAAGGCGAGTTGGAAATAAACTGCTTTGTAAAAGACCTCTATTTTTGCAGATATGAGTTCATTATTTTTACACCGTGAGTTTTTTTGAGTAAAAAAAAAAAAAAAAATGGAAAAGGAAAGAAAAAGAAATGCTGGTTTAATGCTCAGGTTCAATGCTTTATAGTGCGAATGAGTCTCCACTAGGGTAAAGCGGTTTGTCTGTCTTGCTCGTGTTTGGATAAGGCCAGTACACAAAGTTTGCAAATGACCACTGCATTTAAATCCAATAATATTTGTGAACAAAATGGTCTGTGTGTCTCAGTGTAAATGCTCACCTTTTTATTTTGTCATTTCCTTATGAAAGGGTCACTGCATCTTTCGGCATGTCTATATATTATTGTTGCATTCATATTTACCCTGTGTTTAGATATAGACGTTATAGTACTAGTTAAAATGCCTCGTTCATCATCAGTAAATGCAGCCAGATCCTCCAGATGTGTTGCTGAACAGGATACGGCATGTGAAATAAACTGTGAATGGTATTATTATTTTTCGTCTACTTGCAGCTTATTTGCAAGATGTAACTCTACACTAAATCTACAGTATCGTTGAATATGCGAGAAAAGCTGCAAGTTTGCAGCAAATGAACAAAGCAAAGGCCATTGGAAACAAACTTTAGGTCAACATGAAATCAGAATCAACCCTTTTTACTTTCCGGTTTGTTGTGGATGATTCATGTGCCGCATATCCTGTTTTAATTCATTTTTTTTTAACCTCTCTCTTCCATTCGATTTCATTATAATGTCCATTTTTCACCATTCAATCAATTCCTGAAGGGGTAAAATCAAATTTCTCTCTCTTAATATCAAGTTTCACCCAGAAATATCACCGATTACAGAAGTAAAATGGGTTCGTGAACAGTGTTTCATGTTGACTTCAAACTCTGGGCCAATTTCCCAATGTCATTGGGGGGAAAATATCAGCCATTATTCCTGTACAAATGTTTTTTGTTTTGTTTTGTTTTTTTATCATTTCTGTTCAGTATGATGGAAACGTTCTAAAAAACGTGAAGTGAACTTTGTAAACGAAAGCAAACCGAATACACGCACCAACCTCATTTCCGTTTACGTGTTGCGCTAAAGATCAGGTCTGGGTTTTTAGTGGACGATATATGAAGTATGATGATGTATGAAGTCTTTCCGGCCACAGCGCCATCACAAATCCTGTAAAATATGATTTTAATTTAATTTAATTTAAAAATGTCGTCTTCTTTTTTTTTCTTGTAGCTGGTCTACACGATAATTTAACTTATTTTGATGCACTAGTAAGATTTTTGTTAATTTTTTGTTTTTCATCTCATAACTGTCTTCTGAAGTATTACTGACGAGGTAAGATGGCATCTTAAAGGAATAATTATCTCAGAAGTGAAAATTTGGTAATTATTTTCTCCACCCGTATGCTGTTATTATTTTTATATGGAAAATTGGGGGGAACAAATACTGTACATTTGTTAAACTTTTCAGGCAAGAGATTATTGGCTCACATTTAATCATTGTAATAAAATGACACACACGTGTTTTGGTTTTAAAGATAATTTTGCCGTCATACGGTTCAGTTCGTCAGCTGTACTGTATCACAAGTCTAAACTCTAAATTTCTCTATTCTCATTAACCGTTTTTAATTGCTTTGTCAACTACTACATATACAGGTATTTAAAAATGAACTATTTTTGTGCAGAATATCTTCAGCTCTGGGCTCATTCTCCTCCTCCAGTTTGTTTCTTACTCATGTCTCACCCTTTTTCCTTCCTTATCTTGAATGATGTTATGATCAACCAATCCTGACGATTTCCTGTAACAGCCTGTGTACAGTGCGACAGGAGTGACGTGTAAAATCAAGGCAGAGCAACTGCATGGAATAAACACTGATGTACTGTACCAAAATCTCCAGCCTCTCTTCATTCTGTGCATTTGTAAACCCGATTAAGTTGGCAAATCTCAAAAAATTTGGGGCAATCAGTTTCCTCAATTTTTAAGTTAAGAAATTCATAGTTTAAGATTTTTATTTTGTACTCATGCATTTAAAGGGCTCTACTTTAACGATCTAAGCTCATGGTCTAAAACGCATGTTGCAGGTGCACTTAGGGCGAATCCACTTTTGATAATTTAACGACGGGGAAAATGGTCGGCACACCGGGCACATGGTCCAAAAGGGTTGTTCCTAGTCTCTTAATGAGTCATGGGTGTGTTTTGGGCGTAAAGTGCAATAAACCAATCGAAATTTGCAAGCAGAAAAACAACGTTTCTCTAGTGAGGAAACGGATCTGCTCGTGTGCGAGGTTAATGTACGGGAAAAGCCGGATTCCACCAAAGCATTTTATCTTTATGTACACAATAATAATCTTTTACATTGTAATCCTTTTATTTTTAATATTTGGCATGTTTGTGTGCTGCTGCACGTCCCTGTGTGTGTAACAAGCAGAGTGTACGTGCGTTGTGCACCCGCCTATTGGCGTATATTTCTAGCGCGCTCTTTAAATAACAAAAAAAATATTGCACCATTGACTTTAGAGCAGGTTTTTGTTGGTCAATGGTGCAGTCGTTTTCAGTTGCCTCAAAATAGCCAACAATAGCCTGAACACACCTCTTTTTAAGACCAGCACGCCCATGGGCGAACAGATGGGTGCGAGTGCATTTGCTATTGAAACAACGTGGGCGCTGGACGTGAAAATGATAACTGCGTCAGGCTGAAACTAGCAAAAATACTCGCGCCACACCTGGCGTGCATTGTGCCGGGTGTATGATAGGGCCCTATGTGGGGCAGCCCGTCTCAGAGCCCTCCCCAGCTCTACAGCGCCCTCAATTTCCCATGTAAATCTGTGGTGAGAAATGGAACTGCAGTGTGCTCTCTTAGAGAGCAGATTTCTGGCTGCCCAGCTTATTTTCATGTTAGGTAAACACACCGTAACCTCGCTCCAGACCAAGATGATATCAATCTCCTTCAGATACGTGTCTGCATCAGGTCAGTAACTAGTTGGCATGTCTGTTCTTCCTATGTGGAGTAGCGTATCAAATTAATGAGTATAAACCCTTTCATTTAAAGGATTATTTCACTTTCAAATGAGACTTACCCCAAGCTTTACTCACCCTCATGCCATCCTAGGTGTATATGACTTTCTTCTTTCTGATGAACACAATCGGAGATATATTAATAAATATCCCGATGCATCCGAGCTTTATAATGGCAGTGAACACGGTTCACGAGCTGAAGAAAGTGCTTCCATCCACATCCATCCATCACAAACGTACTCCACACGGCTCCGGGTGGTTTAATAAAGGCCTTCTGAAGCGAAGCGATGCGTTTGTGTAAAAAAAAAAAAAAAAAAAAATCGATATTTAACAAGTTTAACTAGCTTCCCCTAGACCGCCTTCTATAATCAACTTAGGAAGAAAGTGTAACTGACGTGACATTTTGCTTTGGATGGAAGCATTTTCAGCTCTCGTTGGTATCGCTCGCTGCTATTATAAAGCTCGGATGCGTCAGGATATTTATTAATATATCTCCGATTGTGTTCATCAGAAAGAAGAAAGTCATATACACCTAGGATGGCTTGAGGGTGAGAAAAGCTTTCATTTGAAAGTGAACTAATCCTTTAAACATGCTCATATGAATAGCTTTTATATACAGTTCTGCAGTGGTGTAGTCTACGTGATATGCAGGTATACGCCGTATACCCACTAGGAAAGGTTAAGGATTTCCGTATACCCACTTAAAAAAGCGCGAGGATACGTAACCATCCAATAAATCACAATAAGATTTGTTGCTTTTGACATGCAATAAAGTCTCATATTTCAAATTCTGCCCATTTTACTACTAAATAAAAAATATATATAAATACCGTTCTGGCGCTCTTTAATGAGTCGTGACCGCTGTAGCGCCTCATCAGTTCAAGAGAAGCTACAGCAGGAAGCGCACGTGAACTGATCCTCTCCTCCGCTTTAATACTAGTTACAACGCGAAATAAACATGAATGAACATCTGGAGGTATGTTAAAAGATACAGTACAACTTAACGAAATCCGTATCATGTCTCATGTATTTGCGTAATCAGTGTTTCAACCGCGGAAAGACGGTAATAAAACAGCTTGTAAACAATGTCACATAACGTCACATTTATGCTAACGTTACCTCAGAACAAACAGTGACCATAAACTCGTTAGTCAACTAGAAAAATGAACTCTAGAGAGGAGCATTTAGCTAAATATATGCACCATATTACATATTAATTATAATTTTTAATGTTCTTCAATAGCCTATATAATACATGTTTGAATAAATCTGTCAAGTTGACAGCCACCATTTAAATGCTTATATTTCAAAAAACTAATTAGAGTAGAAATAATTTTAAAGTTACTTTATTATTGCAAAATGTGTAGTTTAAGATCGTATGCAAATCAGTTGATTTTAACCTTCAATATTAATGCAGTGCCAACTGATTCCCATGCATATTATACAGCATTAGTTGAGAGATTTCTTTTTTTTTCTTGAGAAAATTTGCCATGTACTGTACCTGATATACAGTATATCCAAAATAACTGATACTGAATCGAATTTCAAGTTAGTGAATTGAAATGAATGACAGACTGGCAGGAAATGATACAAAACGGAAAACAAAGTCCAAAGGGGGTGATATTGTGACATACTGATAATACTCATCTTTCCATTATTGTTACACTCTAAGAAATGCTGGGTTAAAACAACCCAAGTTGGGTTGAAAATGGACAAACCCAGCACTTTTTTTTAAATGTTAAATGTTTGCCCAACCTGCTGGGTAGTTTTATTTAACCCAACTATTGTTGGCTGGCCAAAAGTAACCCAAAATAGGTTGGAAATTTAAAAATAAGACACAGTTAGAGGCAACAATAATAATCAAAAGGTGATCATTTATTAATAAACAATTTAATGTTTAATTATATTTAATATTAACATATTTTGGGTTCGTTTTAAGCAAGCAATACAGCAATTTTTACACAATAGTTGGGTTAAACAAAACTACCCAGCACGTTGGGCAAACATTTAACCCAACCGCTGAGTTTGTCCATTTTCAACCCAACTTGCTTCAGCGTTTTGTAATAATAATTGTAACTTGCACTCTTAAATGTGCATTGAAACTTGCCAGCTGATAAAACCTATGATCCAGAGACCATATTCATATAACATCTAAGGCTAAATGTAGATCTTAACTGGCTGAGTTAGATGGTTATTTACACTAAACAGTAGAAAATCAGTCCAGATTTTCTCCAGCTGTTAATGACACTGTTGCTTATAATATATTGACATGTTGATAAAATCAAATTTTCCTCGGTGGAATTAGTACATATTCTAAAACAACATTCAGAAGCAATAAATACTACATTAAGGCAATTTTAAGATGGCATTCTATGCGTTTGTCATGTGTACCAAGTCTGTCAGTGATCATTAGAGCGCCACCCTCAGGCTGAATAACGTAAGGACATTAGAATTCTGCCAAAAGTGTGTCTGATGTGAATATAACCATTTTGTAAGATTTATCATAAACTAGGCTAAGATCTGACCTACCTAAATTTATGGCCAGGATCTGCTACTGAAGCTAATTCAAAATATGCTAATTTGTTAACATGATATAGCATTTGCTGAATGAGTGCAGTAGTATAAAGCATTTAACATACTTGCTCTCTCAAATCAAGCCGAATGCACCACTTGTCACCATGATGGTAACTCTCCAAAAACATATAGGCTACAGTATAGGCTCTATCCAAAACAGAACAAGGCATCGCTTACAATAGAACATGATTTTGTCTCCCCTCGTGGGGACATTGTAAAATGCTTAATGTACTTAGTGATTTTAACAGACCAAACTCACTAAACATCATAATAATAAAGTATACTGTGTATTTTAAAAAAAAAAAGCATTTAATAACACGTTTAACGTGGCTTAATGTACTAAGAGTGATTTTAAAAAACGCTGAGATCATATTCAGGGCTATTTTTTGTAAATAGTATACTTTATTAGTATGACGTTTAGTGAGTTTGGTTTTTTAAAATCACTGTCTTAGTACATTAAGCCACGTTAAGCGTTTTAGAATGTCTCCACGACGCGATGCGACAAAATGTTCTACCGTAAAATATGCGTAGTATCTGAAATATGCATAGTATTTTAAGCGTTTGTCACATGTTGTGCATGTAAAAGTATGAAATGTCAATGTGAAGTGATCAATATGACTTCACTGTAGCCTATATGTGCGCTGGTTCGATCCTTTCCGTGTTCTGACCGGTGTCCGAATCTCAATCAAACGCAAGCCCATTCATTTAAATGATTAATAAGGGGAAATAACAAGCGCTTTCATTTCAGAGTCCCTGTTACCAGATCTGAAGATGTTGCTGTTCATGTTTGCCAGCGCAGGACATTTTACAAATCCAGACCAGACGATGTTCTACGGCCATGTCCGGAATAAAGAGCAGCCTATCCATGTCATACAGTACAGTTAGGGTGATATTACTTAACCCGTGATATAAGATCTTGGCCATACTACCCATCCAGTATCAACGTCAGTAGGCTACACTATTTCGGGAACACCACAAGGTGTCACTGTGGCCTCAACGCTTCGCTCTCGCCTACTCTGAGCTAGATTGCTATGTCTGAGGTAAACCACGCCCTCCTCATTACCCTACGGACAAAGAAATGTAGAAATGAATAAATGTGGAAATGAACAAATATGGAAAAAATAAATAAATGTGGAAATAAATAAAAACCTAAATGTATAAATAAATAAAA